>CM068375.1:113042895-114242895 GCA_034769895.1 Magicicada septendecula | reverse complement strand
TAAAAAGGCAGATAAGACACACACACACACACACACACACACACACACACACACACACACACACACACACAATTCACGTTATTTCTGGCCTCACTCATGTTTATTTTCTTACGTTTGCACGCTTTTTAAATGGAAAGTGCCGAAACCCACACCAACATAACGCGTGCAAGCCGAAAAAATGGACATCAATTTGCTTACTGGCGAAGCTAGTAGTTAATGAATGGGTAGGCAAAAATTTTATCTTAAATTTTTTTTAAGGAATCACTTAAAGGACGGTGGGTCCAATCGGACGCTGAGGTAGAGTTTGCTGTAACCGAATGGTTCCACAAACAGCCGTAAGAATTTTACTAGCAGGGAATCTACAGGTTAGCGCAACAGTGGAACTCATGTCTTAATGTTATTGGAGACTTCTTTTAAAATCGTTGAATAAAAAATGCTTTACAGCTCTATACGTGTGTCTATTGAACAATCCTTGTATTAGTCATACACAATAATACAACTGATTGAACTTCAAATTTTTAAACTTGATTAGTTTATATATATATGTTTAATGTTACAAATAATTCAAATAACAATCTTGATCATCTGTTAGTTCAGCGGAATAACAGTGACACTTTTAATAACCGCATAAAATAAACACTTAGAAACAACACAGGCGCTTTAACTTAACTGTTTGGACCACAGAAGTGAGGCATGCCTCAACGCTCTATGTGTACAGCGCGGGACAATCCCCCCTCCCTACACTTCCCTATCACACCACTACATTGCTTACATACGATGTATACAAAAAACGCTGAGGCAAGTTCAGGTTGCCTCATTCGCTTTAAACGAACTATGCCGAATCTCACCTGTCACCATCTAGCGGTCGCTCAATAAAGCACGTTTCATTTTAATAAATTTGACAGTCGCAGTAACAATGTATAATCTTTACGTTATGTAGTTCATACGTATTTATAATTTTTATTCTACAGAATTTTTTAGGGTAGGCATTGCCTCAATTGCCTCCATGTAGCAGCATGTAGCACTGTAGTAGCGGGGCGTCTTTGCACCCGGTGCATGACTGCAGCATCTGGGACGAGCCCAATGGCTGCCTGTGGATAGACATAGTTCTGGTTCATTCGACAGGTAACCTAGAATAAAATAGGAATGGACAACCGCCAACCAGTTAACTGAGAAGGCGGGGGAGAACGCCTCCATGTAACTTCGCCACTGATATATATGTGTACAACGTTATCGGCAACAAAGAAGTAGTTTTTGTTAAAATTCCTTCCCGGGATATTTGGCCGTAGTCCAATGTTTTCTACAAAACCAGACATTTCGGCAATGCCATCGACTTCCATTATCAGTGAAAATCGAGTGCGATAACGTGAGGTGGTATACGTTAGTGACCACAGTACTGTGGTTAAGGCTGAAGCAGTAAGTAGAAAGAAGTAGTTTCTATGGTAATATTTCATTTCGAAAATGATTTTAAATATAAATCTTAGAATATGGAAGTCATGTATGGTTCTTCATACCGATATTTTTAAAGAAACTGGACAGTTTATTATCGTTCAATAATTACGTGCTCATTTATTAACATTCAAATGCCAACAACATTATTTATTATTTATTAAGTTTAATTTCTATTAATCGCAAAGTAATTTTTTATTAATATATGATATTGCTTGCTAATCTAGGCCTATATATGTAAAAGTCAATGTCTGAGGATTTATGGTTACTGAATACAAATCCACACCGTTACACCGATTGCCACCAAATTTTGCACAGGTAACCTTTGACACAAGGGAAAAAATACTGTCTAACTTGGAATTTGATATTTTGCCCCATTCGCACGATTTAGGACCTTTTAATTATGCCTTTTCTTTGACGCGTATAACGATGTCAACAACACCATGGAGACCAGAATTAATTACCGTAGTAACAAGTAAATAAACAAAAGCTATTTAGCGGCATCAGAACTGTACATTTATGCATTCCTGCAGTACATTTTCTATGTTTTATATAATATGCGATTGTATCGATATTATATAATATCGATGTGGAAAAGAAGAAGTGTACTAATTGTAAGTTGCCCTATTACTTAATGCAAGGCGAAAATACGTGTTGTTTTCATTTGTGAGGTTAGGTGACAACGGTTTTAGGTTTTTAGTTTACTGCTGAAATTGAAATTTAAAGCCATGATTGAGGAAAACATAACGTTTAATGTGTTATACAATGCTTCTAACGCAGTAAATTTACTTCTAACTTAAAATAAAGAATTTAGTGTTTTTTAATTAACAGGTACTTTGTAAATATCTCCAAAGGCTTTATAAACGGGTACTTTTAAATCTCCAAAGGCTGTTGCACCAACATAATAATTTAGTACAAGTGTTGAAAACAGCTTTCGAGAGAATTTGGCTAATGAGTACAAAATTGTTATACGAGCTGGCATAACGCCATATAGACATAGACAATAAAAATTATATTAAAATACTTATTAAAAGTCAAATATTCGCGTGCGAAGCCGCGAGTAACAGCTAGTTCATTTATAATCCTGGATGTACAACTTTTTAAACAAATTTTTTAAACTTTTTTTATTATATAAATTTAAATTTACGTACTTCAAAATTTTATTTATTCGTTTTATAAATAAATAAATTTGTTAATTTAAAAAAGTTTATGTAAAATTTATTTTGCATCTTTTTAAAAATTACTTTATTTTTGAATTAAGAGATTTAAACATTTATTTTCCAATTTACAATCTACTAACCATAATAGGAATATTCACGCAAATTAATTAAAATAATTCATTAGTCCAATTATGTTTGTTCTGACACTTTTCTACGCAGGCCATGGTTTTCATTTTAATTTTCAGAAATCTTCAATCGTTTATGCATTCCTCATGGAGCCGATGAACTGAAAAAATACTGGCAATTGAGACGAGCTGAATAACTTCCGACATACGTAAGAAATAATATTTAAGAATGTGTAGTAACTGCGTCGAACATTTGGATGGAATGCGCAGTGACAGAATTGGCTTAACTTGTATAAAACGATCGTCCTAGAAGCTTCGCGCATCGAGCAAGCGACTTGTACTATAACAGGCAATCATCATGAACTATGGGAGAAGATGAACTAACCAAAATATTTCAAAGGAAAATTTCTATTAGAAAAACGTTACAGAAGGATTCGAAAGAAGTACAAACATTATTTAACTCAATCACTGTTGTCGAGTCATTTTAAATGAAACAGAAATTTTAATAGATAACCGACAAGGTCTCAATAATTTCACAGTACTTAAAACGACGTTTCTAAAGTGAGGCCTATAAACTGTATAGTGCGGAGAAAACTGTATAGGAAAATAAGTCGCATGCCCATTACTGTACATTCATTGTCCGTCTTTGTTTAGCAATAAACCGTGATGAGTAGGAAATGCCAGTGGTTTGAATACTTGTTTAAATCCAGTAGTTGATTTACGTGATGCTACAGGCACATAGCCTTAAAGCAAATGCTGGAACAGGCCAAGAACAATGTTCTTGTATCAAGAGGCTGCAGAAATGGGTTTACAAAATGGAAGATGTTATCCAAAAGGCGATCAACAGACGTCGTGGTGCTTTTAGAAATTACCAGTTGTAGATCTCCAGATTGAGGTTAAAATAAGGAGAAACTAATTTCGTCTGGCCAACCAAAGATTTCTTATGTGAAGGGACTCGTTTGTGAAACTCGCTTATTTATAACAATTTATAACAGCAGAATAAATCACGTTACTATTGTATACTGAAAATCATAGACGCAGGAAGCAGCTGTCGATTGGAAGTGGTGTTGGAGTACCCTGAGCAGTCTTCTAATTCAAGAAGGTCGGAAATCAAATCAAAGCAAAAAGTAAGAACCAGTGAGCTTCAGAACTTTGGATATAATCAATTTATTAGATAATTAGGTAAAATTAATTAATTATTAAATTAAAATTTGTAAAGCTGTTAGTAAAATTCTTCTTACGTATAATTTTAACGATAGCCGAGAAACGCCACGAGGAGATGACCATATGTCGTTCCTCATAAATTGTGTGTGTGTGTGTGTGTGTGTGTGTGTGTGTGTGTGTGTGTGTGTGTGTGTGTGTGTGTGTGTGTGTGTGTGTGTGTGTGTGTGTGTGTGTGTGTGTGTTTTTGTTAACTGATAACTGATTGCAATATATAAAATCTGTTGCAAAGAGAACTCACAAACATTTTGAAAACGGGTCAAAATTTACAAGGAGCGTTGGAACAAAGTTCTTCTTTTTAGTAAACTTCCTCGTAACTTGGTTCTCTCTCATAGACTTTTATAGTTTTATCACAATTTCAGCTACCATTTTTGACTAAAATTGAAAACTTTGGAAAATAGATTTAAAATACTACATTTAAAAAAATATAAAACACAACATTCGGATTTGGATGAAATTCACTGTAGATGGATTTTGGATACTTGTGATGGATTTTCTCAGTCTTTTCCAAACATGGTTTAACATGGTGTCCCAAAAAGTAAAAATTTCTGAAACCAGACGCTATCTTCAGGTTCCGGATAAAAGCGTTGTTAACTTGACATCTCATATGGGATTTTGCGATTTCGTTTAAAATTTTGACCCTTATATTTTTGCTTCTCGCTCCCTATTATAATTTTGGGGGGGGGGGGGACAAACTCGAAAGCAATAGAAGTGTGTGGAGTAAAAGTATGGAAATTTTACGAAAATTGTTAATGCATTTAATAGTTATCGTGGGACATCCCCTAAACAGACAGACAGAGAAGTGCCGAGTTACAACTGAGGACTCGCTTTGTCAGTTCAATTATAATCCAATCGTTCAGTTAAAATACTGTTACGACGGTCTAAGTGATCGTAGTATGGTACAGTGGAAAACAAAATACAAGACACCAATACGTCACTAATCACCAGCTTTAATTATCACAATTAAACAGTTTGTAATCAACAAGATAGTCTCTTACAACAGTCAAATAAAGAATTGTTCACACGCAATAAAAATGTCTACTAATATGAAATACAACTGTATTACAATTGTGCCGCACAATTATAAAACCCATAAACCTCGCCACAATACTACTAACCGCACTCCAATAAATCGCAACTCAAACTGAACTGAACGTCCCTGAGTACTTGCATTTATGCCCCGCCGAAAATCCAGAAACATCCATACTACGCATTATCAACGCTACTAGAAAACACCAGAACGTAATTGGTTGGCGGCCTTGCATACAGTGGGCGCGGCCGCGCGACTTCTTAGGCAGTCTAACTAACGCGTTGAGAATCACGCACACACATTACAGCCGGATTCACTGGACCATTCTACGAACACGTAGATTGTTCTGTAATGTCATAACAACACATTCATAATTTTGAACAGGGATCACTACTTCTATAATTCTTCACTATTTCTCACTCTTTATTATTCCATTTAAATATAAAAAAATCTAGATGCTTCTTATGTTCGGATTGTAGTGTCTAAATCTTGTTCCCATACAGAGAGTTGCTCAATATTTCTCATTAATTTTCTCTGCCCCAAGTGAAGTGGTCGATTAATGAATGAAAAAAGTAAACGCGTGTTTCGCTCAAGACCAGACAATATTAATTTTCGGTATACAAAGAAAACCCGCTTGATTTTTAATGACGTTCTGTTAAGCACTGAAATATATCCCATTGTTTCTTTTCTGCAATGCCGATCACTTCGTGGCGTGTGTATCAATAATTCAAATGTAACCGGCCATAAAAAATGAATCGTGCAGTGTGCATAATGTTGTTATCCAATAATCCAATGTATTTACTTCGCTTCTTAAATCATACGTCGCGTTCGGTCGAGTTTAGGAGAAACGTACGTTTTTAAAATAAATTTATGTAATCAACGTCACGTGTAAAATAGAAAGGTAGTTTCGTCCTAAATATTAACACACGCACACATCCAACTGAATTGTATATAGACACGTCTAACGCTTGTACAGCTATTATTTTATTACAACTTTAGGAATTTCTTTTACTAACAATAATTATATTAATATAATAAGTAAAGTAACTTCTGCAAGCATACGTTACTCTTACGTTACATAATACAAATACAAATATGTAAAATATATTATTAATATATCAGTATAAAGTATACAAATATACAAAAGTAATTTCATATTATTGTGTTAATACTATAATAGGTACATACTATAAATGTACATAAATCATTAGAAATCGGTAGAAGATCGTAAGGGAAACGAAAGAAAATGTGTCTATAGGAGCCAGTTCAGAACAAGTACGTTGCTAAAAACCTATAATTAATTGTTTACAGTATAAATTTTATATCCTCACTGTTTTAATCCTGTCTTGTTATGTGATAACACTATCCGTCATGAACAAGTCGAGAACGTACGGAAAATATTAATTTTATGACTTCTGAAATTCGCATTAAGATTTTTTTATATAATGAAAATATTCTTTGTAATTTATATTTAATGATATTATACAATATTACGCACGTGTACATTATATAATATATAATTAATTTTGCATGAATACATATCAATTAATTTATGAATACCTATACATTAACGTTTGATTGTATTGTTTACATTGATAGCCTACTGGTGTTGCAGGTGGGTGAGCTATTGTTGAGACCATTAGCCGACTGACTACACGCTGAAATAAAACACACGTAACACACAAATTATCGAATTCCTGGTGATGTTACGTACGGACCCCACCATACACAGGTACGTACAAAATGCGGTAACATTTCCTCATTAAACTTCTGCAAATTTTAATGCCGACACTATGTGAATAACCTGCGTAGGTTATGTGAAGCTGCGTAGTGCTGAGTTGGCAGGCAGACACGATGTTTCACAAACGTCCAGACCCAACTGGCGTTTGGAATTTATTGTCGTTGTTCGATTACTTTTCCTCGTCAACGTTAAACAACACAAGTAACCTTGCCTGCTTGTATAAGACAACACTGGACTGGCGCAGCAGTGTGAGTTCTGCGATCAGTTTATGCGAACATTTCTGTGTTATCAACGCGCGGTATCAGCGAAAATGTCAAACGTTAATTGTTAATTTGTGTTGAAAATTAATATAATTTATTTATTTTAGTGTCTTTTATTACTGATTCAGGGTGCCGACATAGTCCGGTTTATTAAGAGTAGGAGGAGGCCTTGAGTAGCTGGGCCACGTAAGGCGAATGGATGACAGAAGAGTGGCTAAGAGAATTTCAGATTCGAGGCCGGTGGGAAGAATAACTAGAGGTAGACCCGCAAAGAGTTGAAATGGTTGGGTGACGTGGAGGAGGATTTGGGATTTGTGAGGGAGTGGAGGCGGATGTGTAATGAGAGAGCGGAATGGAAGAAAGTCATTGAGCAAGCTAAAACCCACGCTGGGTTGTAACGTCAGGAAAAGGAAGGAATGTGTCTTTTATTATTAGTTGGGTATTATGCGTATTGGATAATTGTTTAGGTACAGTAGAAGGACTACTCTAACATGAGTGTCGTTGTTTCTTAGAAATATTGATAACTATTGTGAATATCGATTTTATTTATTTATACCGATTTATTTTATTTATCCGCAGCACAATAATTTATTCCACCGTTTCAGAATCACTGACTATACGATTCACATAATCACACACAGACATTGATTTCCCATTGCGTTCCAGATGGTTGTTTTGTTACTGTTCTACGCTTTCGCTAACACTTTGTCGCCTTTAGTCGTTGACCAAAGTGTTCGTTTTTCCATCATACTTCGTTTGGTTTGGGCTGACGTAAGAACTAATAAAACAAACAGAAGTGTTTCATAGTCTTCGATATTTTCGTTTGATACTGTTTGGGCGCTTTAATGATATTTTTGATATAACGGAATCAAACACCGACTACAAAATCACCACATTCAATTATATCAATTTCATAGAATTCTTCGTGTCCTTATACTCCTATTTCGAAGACTTTCATGCGTATACACAAATGCTCTTTGTTAGATTTATATTTGACGCCAATAAAGTAGTTCATCGTCGTGTCTGTCTGTCCAGGTTTAGGCATTTCTGACTGTTCCGAACGTCATCATCTCGACCTTGGTCGACCCACATTTCTTTTCCCACGTGGGGCATACTCGACTATTGTCCTCGGTATTCTATCTGCAGATGTGAGTAGGACATGATCCTTCCAGTTTATCTTGCAACAACGAGGAGTAATTACTAGCTCTTCAGTATCTGACGCAGCTCGTATATCATCGTTGCACACTCTATTCAGTCTCGAACACCGCGTACCTCTCGAAGGAATTTCATGGCTGTTATCTGCAAGCCTTTCTGCCTTGGATCTTCGGACCCAGCAGTCGAACCATAAAGTAACGTCGTCACAGCCATAATCTTTTAACTCTGATCTGCGTTCCCTTACAGGGCTTCCTCATTAATGTTCCTAAAATTATGTCACAGACATTTTTAAATCTGTTTACCGTAATGGCCATGTCTTTGTAATCTTCATATGTTAAATCACACCCTAGGTAATTGAAGTGTGATACCTGGTCTAACACAATATTGACAATAACAATCTCAGACCTTACTGGATAGATGCCTTTGAGTATCATAACTTTTGTTTTTTTCACTGAAATTTTTAAATTAGGCCTATATATATTTTACTGAGGACGTGCAAGCTGTAACTTTTCTTCACTATATTGTATAACAGCCTGATAGTCATAAAAAATTGTTACAAAGCCATTGATAGACACTATATTTTGTCCGCTGTGGATGTTTCCTCTTCCATTCTCGAACGAGGTCGTCAATAATTAAATAATGTGGGTGATGTACACCAGCCTTTGCCACAGTACTGTGGTCGTACTGACGGAGACCGTGTCAGTAAAGTTTATGTTTTTCAGACACTGAAGATGGCCTCCAATGGCGAGGTTGAAAGGTCTGGAATTAACAACATAAGACCACGGCCTGACAGCCCAGGAAGTAGTTATAGTAATAATTAGGACGCAGTCCGTGAAAGCTTAAGACAACATTAACTATGTGTTTTGAATGCCCCATTTTCATTACGTTTCTGACGAGCTTACGCCTATTTACTTTCCAAATGCTACACAAGCCTCCGAATTGAATTCTCTCCTTTTTGAATCAACTGCTTTAACACAAATCATCGTCGATGCAGAATCTGCCTTTCTTGAAACCAGCTTGTTGCTCTAATATCTGATATAGTGAGGAACCTCCCATTAATCATTTTCTATGTACCCTATTTTATATGTTGCATTTAACATGTTTATTTCTCTGTATTTGTTTGAGTCACTTAGTGAGACTTTTTTAAATAGTGGCAAAACTCTTTCAGGTCTCTGGTACGTCACACGCAGGACAACACATTTTATATGGTTTTAATAATATAATTCTAAGTAAAGTAAACGGAATAGTTTATACACGTAGTATTTAGTAATATAATCAAAATAAACAGTTAGCTTCACAGGTATATCACTTTATAGTGTTTGTTACTACTTAGGTACACCATTACGTTTCAGAGAAGAAATCAATAAAATTGAATGAAGAATAAATATATATTTTTATGAATAAGAAATTGTTTAACCAAAAATAGGATATAATTCTCAGTAAAATTAATATTACAGAGTTTTAAAAGTATTGTGTATTTCTTTGTCTTTATTTCAGTTTTGTATTCCTTAGAAACAGGTTTAACTTCTTTAAAAAAAAAAAAGTAAAACGTAGTTGAGGCACATTAGCTTTATGGCATTTATTCAAGTAAGAAATGTAAATGTATAAAAATGTGTATACGCTACTGTAATAGTGAACAGACATACAAAACAAAGTCAGCTGGCAGTAAAGCGATTGCTGTCCCGGTCTGACCATCTGATAACGCTTGTCCCAGTTTCACGGACACAATCAGCACCGCCATCTTTACGTAAATTGTTATTGCTATTTCGTCGTCGTCGTTCTATCTTTACACGGTGTACTTACGCTAATATGGTTCAATTGAAACAAGCAAACTTTAACGTTACCATTACAGTTAAACTGCACAGACACACGTGTACACTACACCTGCGCTAGCCTACATTGAATGCAATACTATGCTGCCAAACGTACCGACGTCACACGTCAACTAACTACTTTTTATTAATCATATTGAACTAATCATTCGATAAATAATTCACACACATTTATGAATGAAATAATGTAACACAAAGGTGAACAAACATTATATTTTGAAAGGTAAAGGAACAGACTAATGTGAAAGTTTATATATTTTAGAAAATAAAAATAACAATAATTGTTATATTAACAACAATTATTATGGTTGACTAAATACAGTTTAATTCAAAATATGACCATTATTTTAAAAAAATTACCCGAATGTTCAATAATTTAAAATAAACATTTAATATTAAGTATTTAAGATATTAAAAGAGGCCTCCCTGTCTGTCCGTCTGTCTGTCTATCTGTCTCTGCACACACAAACGCACACACACGCGCGCGCGCGCACACACACACACACACATGTTGTGCAGGTTTTTGGGTACAACCGTGTATGTGATTTTTATATTGCCGACGTTTCGTTCCGTAACCCCGGAACAGTTTCAAGGCGTTGATTTAGCCTCGGAACGCGTTTTGTATCTACCTCTTGTAACTAAGCAAATTATGCCGGCAAAATAATTGAAAATTATTCTGAAACTTCTGCGGGGTATATATTAGCGTGTACGGCGGGCTAAGATGTCAGTTACACCTGGCGATAGTGTAGAGTACGGGTCAAGTGATTGTTGCGGATTAGTGATTATTGTGTTAGTGCGGTATTGTAATAAGGTGACATTATTATTGCGTGTGGAGAAATTTAACTTAAATTATTGTGTGAGAGTATTTGGTTGATTTAAAATTGTTACTTGTGACTAATTAAAGCTGGTAATTAGTGACTTCATAAGTGACAGTTATTTAGTTTCCACTGTACAATTCGTGAGATCGTCGTTACACCAAACGTAATGGTGATGTGCGAAACATATATGAATAAATCAATTTATGAAAACACAATAAAAGTAGTTAATTGCACTCCAAAATCAATTATTTGTTTGAACGTTATGCTGATGATGCAGATGCAGATGTAGTCTGTGAAACGTGAAGTTAACAGAATAATTTTGTACCAACATGAGAAGTTAATAAATCTTGTGATTTTGTACATACATTTAACACTTACGTAAAAACAACATTTTTGAAGAACCTACTTTAATTAAAGTGATTTCTAGATAAATGATTTATTAAATTATATTATTGTTGGATTACATTAAAGCTTGATATTATTGCCATCGAAAACTGTTAAAAATGTGTAATGTATTAAATAATACATAGGCATGCACGCATTCAGCTTTAGATCTGAATTCTCATAATGCCATTAGGATAAAAAATTTTTCAGGTTGGAAAATTTAAAAATTTTGAACAGGATTTTTTGTTTGGTCCTACTGTATTCACTGCTAATACTTTTATACGTTTGATAGTTGGTTTCATTCATTGAAGCCATAAAAATCAGTGATCACTGCTCGGCCGTACGGTCACACAGTGCGCCTATATGTGATCAAGCCGGACGCAGACTACTACGTTAAATTAATTGCTTGTTTTAGGGCCATACATTTTGGTGGCGATTGAAATTCCAATTTCATAGAAAACGACAGACTCGCACTACCACTGGCGCAGCGTCGATAAATTAAACACAGCGTGGCGATTACTATGTACTTTGCACCAGGTAATCATGTATGTACATTTCGTCCTTTATATGCGATTTTAATTAGTATTTAGTGACAAGTAAACATAGAAACGGTAAAATGCTTCTAAAGCAGACCCGATAAAATTTATACTATGATAAAACTGTGTTTACTGAGATCGTGTAGGTCGACGACCTGTGTCTTCTCTTCACTTTGTTCTTACACGTACGGTAGGCCTACTGCCTGTCTTGAGCTTCGATCTGTCATTAAACATATAGAGAAGACAGCGAAGATTCTTCTTCTTCAGCGCCTACAACTTCCTTGTTAGGACTCTGTCCTGTTCTATAACAACGATCCTACATGCTGTCACATCTTCCTTGGCCGACCAATGCTCCTCTTGGATGTTTGGTTGGTTATATCTTGCCTTTTTCACTAGCCTTGTGTCATCCATTCTTAATATGTGTTCATTGCATATCCTTCTTCTTTCCGCAATCCAAGATTTACTATATGTTAAATTACGCGCTTCTCTTATACTATTGTTTGGCAACCTATTGTAGGCTACCTTGTCGTCCCTAGTATCTCCGTAATATATATAGTAATTTCTATAGTTTGTCGTTTTCTCGCTATGGTCATTACCGTATCATCCGTCCAATTCCGAGGCTGTCGTTTGCTTCTTTCAACCATCCATATTTTTCCATTGGATAGGTGGCTAACCTTGTCCACCAACCCTCCGGCAGTGGTATACAATGTGCTACCGAATCCGGAATCGACTACTGAAATTAATAGATTACTTAAACATTTTAAATATCATCTTACTACGTTTACTAACTTACACCAGTACTTATGGTTATTCGTTTAAAATAAATGTTATTTGTTCAATTGTACTTAAGAATTTAACAACGTTATAATTCACTTTAATAAAAATTAAAACGAATTAACAGTGTTACTGTTTAGTTGCTAACTCATCTAGATCTCAGTTGTGAGAGGAGATCAATTTAGCGGTCAATGAAGTGTTAAGTGAACTTGTTGTCCCTGTTATAAATTAAGGGTGACAACTATTCATATCAGTAGTAGGTCACTGGAGTTTTACTTAAAATAAAATAATAGGGGACTGTATGAGTATATGGTTATTCCTTACTTGAATGTACACCGATTTTACACCGCACATATAACGTGTAAATGTATGTTGATTTAAATGCATCACCAAACCTTGAATAACAAATTTGTAGATCTTAACGAATAACTTTAATAATATACAATTGCGCTGGACGAGACTGAGATGTGCGACGCCCGAAAGCCCTTACATTACTGAAACTAAAAATAGTGGGGCGAAAGAACGTCATTCGCGCTGGCTAATCAGAACTAAGTAACATGCAGCCATATGGTACACGCGCGTACAATTGAATTTACAATATAATCTTATCAATGAAGAATCATGTTTTATTAAAATTGGATACTACGGGCCTGTTGGGCCGTGGTCGTTTCGTTACAGCATCAATCATGTTTTACTAAATGTTTTCACAACACTCCTGAGGCATTCAATAGAAACCCGTTCAAGAAAGGTTAGCAGGCCGAACGCACCTCAAGCAGCGGTGTAAACAACTTGCTCTAAAATCTTATATAGGTCTACCTCTGCTTAAGGTGCGCTCCCTTGTTGAAAACGGTTCTACTGAAGAAAGCCTCCGGTGGGTGGCCGAAACGTTTTGAAAAATAGGAATCAATGTATCACGCTGTAAGCAATCAAGTTCTACCCAGCAGTCCGTTTGTTTCCAATGAATCACGCTGTAAGTAATCAAATTCCACCCAGCAGTCCGTTTGTTTCCAATGAATCACGCTGTAAGCAATCAAGTTCCACCAGCAGTCCGTTTGTTTCCAATGAATCACGCTGTAAGCAATCAAGTTCCACCCAGCAGTCCGTTTGTTTCCAATGAATCACGCTGTAAGCAATCAACTTCCACCCAGCAGTCCGCTTGTTTCCACTGAATCACATTGTAAGCAATCAAGTTCTACCCAGCAGTCCGTTTGTTTCCAATGAATCACGCTGTAAGCAATCAAGTTCCACCCAGAAGTCCGTTTCTTTCCACTGTATCACATTGTAAGCAATCAAGTTCCACCCAGCAGTCCGTTTGTTTCCAAAGAATCTCATTGTGAGCAATCAAGTTCCACCCAGCAGTCCGTTTGCTTCCAATGAATCACGCTGTAAGCAATCAAGTTCCACCCAGCAGTCCGTCTGTTTCCAATGAATCACATTGTAAGCAATCAAGTTCTACCCAGCAGTCCGTTTGTTTCCAATGAATCACGCTGTAACCAATCAAGTTCCACCAGGAGTCCGTCTGTTTCCAATGAATCACGCTGTAAGCAACCAACTTCCACCTAGCAGTCCAATGAATCACATTGTAAGCAATCAAGTTCCACCCAGCAGTCCGTTTGTTTCCAATGAATCACATTGTAATCAATCAAGTTCCAGCCAGCAGTCCGTCTGTTTCCAATGAATCACGCTGTAAGCAATCAAGTTCCACCCAGCAGTCCGTTTGTTTCCAATGAATCACATTCTAAGCAATCAAGTTCCACCCAGCAGTCCGTTTTTTCCAATGAATCACATTGTAAGCAATCAAGTTCCACCCAGCAGTCCGTTTGTTTCCACTGAATCTCATTGTAAGCAATCAAGTTCCACCCAGCAGTCCGTTTGCTTCCAATGAATCACGCTGTAAGCAATCAAGTTCCACCCAGCAGTCCGTCTGTTTCCACTGAATCTCATTGTAAGCAATCAAGTTCCACTCAGCAGTCCGTTTGCTTCCAATGAATCACGCTGTAAGCAATCAAGTTCGACCCAGCAGTTCGTTTGTTTCCAATGAATCACATTGTAAGCAATCAAGTTCCACCCTGCAGTCTGTTTGTTTCCAAAAATCACATTGTAAGCAATCAAGTTCCATCCAGCATTCCGTTTGTTTCCAATGAATCACATTGTAAGCAATCAAGTTCCACCCAGCAGTCCGTCTGTTTCCAATGAATCACGCTGTAAGCAGTCCAGTCCGTTTGCTTCCAATGAATCACGCTGTAAGCAATCAAGTTCCACCCAGCAGTCCGTTTGTTTCCACTGAATCTCATTGTAAGCAATCAAGTTCCGCCCAGCAGTCCGTTTGTTTCCAATTTTAATAATATTGACACCCTTCGTGATAGATTAAGAATCATGTAGTTAGCAGACGATGCTTTGTGGAGACAACATTTGTACTCCCGAGTTCACGAATGACTGTCACATTCATGCTTTCCCTTCTGCATGAAAGTTCTGGTTTCTTTGCTTCCGTTGTTTTTTTAATACTTTTAGTTGGACGAGTAAAAATGAAAACGGTTTCGTGTAACTGGATTAGGCATAAATAAAAAGACTGGTAACACGGGGTTTCATGTATTTATTATTTGTAATAAATAATAGATTTGTATATTGTTAAATTGTAACCGTTCATTTCACAGTTTCTTAAAGTTATATTATATTAATGTGAAATGTAATTAGTTTCTTACACTAGTCTACGTTTCTTTTCTAAGACACATTCACAAACTTATATTTTATATTATTACATTCACAAACACATAAAATATTAAATGCGCCAAACTCAATAAAGCAAAAATAAAACACTGAGAACACACTATTTCATATATATTTTTTATTGATATGCATAATGTATTATGAATATTTTTAAATTGCAATTTATATTTCACAGTTTATCTGAAACGTAATTTGTTTCAGTCGCATGTATACGTATTTTTTTTAAACACACGTTTCACCAACTTAATTTGCGACAGCAGATACTAAATATTATCATCGAATAAACAATCATTGTGTTGTTACAGATCCACCATTCGGTCATACATTTGATCTCTGACGATTCACGATTATAAATCTACGAAACGAGGGTTAGAAACAAAATGTTATATTTGCAGTATAAACTAATTATCTTTGTGACAGTTAGGCTATATATTATATTTAAGATTCTAGTTGAGAATTCATTGTAATAAATTGCATTTAGATAACAAAGAAATATCGTTTGCAGTCGGTAAGATACATTTGGTACTGCAGTTCTTTGAATTGTGTCAATGTCGTATTTGTAGTAATTGCGCTTTCCCTTATAATGATTTATACAATTGATGTCCTTGTTATTTTAACAATTGTGTGATCGCCCCGTATTCTCGGGGACCACGAATATTAATATTGATCTGTTTTGTTTCTACGATAGGTAACAGGCCGTGAGTTATGAGAGACTTACCGTTAGATTTCCATTACCATACAGCTCGCAATATTGTAAGACACCGTGCGCCTCTGTATGTGTGTGTTTGGGGGGGGGGGATATTTGTGTCATACGTAGACAGTGACATGTCGAAATGTCATCCGTGTGACGCCATTCATTTAGTAAACAAAACACGACGAATACGTTAAATGTCAGGTCATTAGAATAGTAGCGTGTCTCCGGTACAAAGAAAGCTTGCTTGTATTAGATTTTCCTCGTTCATACCTAACATTAGACAGATTCGTGTAACAGGAAAGGGTTCGGTGTTCATTCTTTAGATTTTGCCGCTTTGCTTCTAACCTAGAAATATTGATATTCCCGCCAATTCAAATAAATTATTAGCATTAGTTAACAATAAATACGTTTTCTGTCTACATAATAAATAGGTCTTTTATTTTTTTTTTTAAATGCTATTTATTATTAAATACATTTTAAGAAGTACAATTACGTACGAGTTTTGCGGATTCACAACTATAAAAGACTAATTCTTTGTATTGTTTAAATTAGCAGCCAGCCTTACTATTTCTTTTATGAATTTGCTAACTGCTATAATTTTTATTGTTCGACTAAGCTTTTCGTCATCATTGACATCATCAGGTCTTAAACAACAATTCATCAGGTCGTTGTTTAAGACCTGATGATTTCAGTGATGACGAAAAGCTTAGTCGAACAATAAAAATTATAGCAGTTAGCAAATTCATAAAAGAAATATAAAAGACTAACTCAGTGAGGGTTCACAGTGAGTACAAAAATCTGATTTTCGGGACACTAACCAAAATATCATGACATGTTGCGGAAGCCTGGGTAGTCAATAAAAAGTACTAGGCGGACGGTTCTGAGAACAGATATTACCACTGGAGAAGGTGCGAGGTACCTACTATCCAGAAAAGGTAGAGTAAGAAATCACGAGAGTAGACTTACGGTAGTGGGCACAATTATTGTGCTGCTACTTCCTCACTACCTCAATCGTTTAAAGAAATATGTTCACTGAACTAAAAATTAATTTTTTGGCATGAAACCGGAACAGTTGATCCTCAGGGCAAGTAACACAAACAAATTGTATTTGCAAACACAGTAAGTATTTCTACTTATTTACATTAATACAAAATTCATTAACATAAGTTTAACTTTATGTAGTTTTATTTTTTAAATTGAATTTGTTTTACTTCCATGTTCCTTAAGGAAATGGAAGTATGGTGATGGCAAAAAAAATCGTGTTCGAGATTATTGCAGAATCTGATTGTACTACACTCAAAACATGAAAAAAAGTCATTTTTCGAAAAGTGTCTGTGTGTGTGTCTGTAGATTTTTTTCTATGGCAAACGATAACAGCCGCAATTTCAAACAGAATCAAATAATTTTTTGCATACAGCCCTGATTTGTAGCGTACTCGCGACCTATTGTTTTTGGTGAAAATCGGATGAGGGAAAGGGGTAGTTTACCTGCAACGGTTTTTTTTTATCAAGGATAATTTTGTTTGTTTGGCAAACGATAACAGCCGCAAATTCAAACAGAATCAAATAATATTTCGCATACAGCCCTGAATTGTAGAGCTCGCAAGATCTGTTGATTTTGGTAAAGATCGGTTAAGGGAAAGGGGTAGTTTACCTGCAACGTTTTATGTTTTAACAAGGGTATTTTCTATGGCAAACGATAACAGCCGCAAATTCAAACATAATCAAATAATGTTTTGTATACTACCCTGAATTGTAGAGTGCTCAAGACCTTTCGGTTTTGGTGAAGATCGGTTAAGGGAAAGGGGTAGTTTACCTTCAACGTTTTATGTTTTAAAAGGGTATTTTCTATGGCAAACGATAAGTGCCGCAAATTCAAACAGAATCATATAATATTTTACATACAGCCCTGAATTGTAGAGTTCTCAAGACCTATTGTTTTTGGTGAAGATCGTTTAAGGGAAAGGGGTAGTTTACCGGCCACGTTTTTTGTTTTATCAAGGGTATTTTGTATGGCAAACGATAACAGCCGCAAATTCAAACAAAATCATATAATATTTTGCATACAGCCCTGTATTGTAGAGTTCTCAATACCTGTTGGTGTTGGTGAAGATCGGTTAAGGGAAAGGGGTAGTTTACCTGCAACGTTTTATGTTTTAAAAGGGTATTTTCTATGGCAAACGATAAGAGCCGCAAATTCAAACAGAATCAAATACGTTTTTGCATACAGCACTGGTTTGTTGAGTACTAAAGACCTGTTGTTTTTGGTGAAGATCGGTTAAGGGAAAGGGGTAGTTTACCTGACACGTTTTTTGTTTTATCAAGGGTATTTTATATGGCAAATGATAACAGCCGCAAATTCAAACAGAATCATATAATATTTTGCATACAGGCCTGAAATGTAGAGTTCTCAAGACCTGTTGGTTTTGGTGAAGATCGGTTAAGGGAATAGGGTTGTTTACCAGCAACATTTTATGTTTTATCAAGGGTTTTTTTTTTGACGAACGATAACTGCCGTACATTAAAACAGAATCAACTACTCTTCTGCATACCTTTTTGAACTATACAGAACTCAAGGTCTGTTGATTTTGTTGAAGATCGGTTAAGGGAAAGGGGTAGTTTACCTGCAACGTTTTATGTTTTAACAAGGTTATTTTTTCTATGACGAACGATAACTGCCGTAAATTCAAAGAGAATCAACTAATGTTTTGCATACAGCACTGAATGGTAGAGTTCTCAAGACCTATTGTTTGGTGAAGATCGGTTAATGGAATAGGGTAGTTTACCAGCAACGTTTTGTTTTATCAAGGGTGTTTTCTATGGCAAACGATAACAGCCGCAAATTCAAACAGAATCAAATAATTGTTTGCATACAGGCCTGAATTGTAGAGTACCTAAGATCTGTCGTTTTTGGTGAAGATCGGTTAAGGGAAAGGGGTAGTTTACCTGCAACGGTTTTTTATCAAGGTTAATTTTTTTCTATAGTAAACGATAACAGCCGCAAATTCAAACAGAATCAAATGATGTTTTGCATACAGCCCTGTATTGTAGAGTTCTCAATACGTAACGGTGTTGGTGAAGATCGGTTAAGGGAAAGGGGTAGTTTACCAGCAACATTTTATGTTTTAACAAGGGTAATTTTTTATATGACGAACGATAACTGCCGTAAATTCAATGAGAATCAAATAATTTTTTGCACCCCCTGAGTTGCAGAGAGCTCAAGGTCTATTCATTTTGGTGAAGATCGGTTGAGGGAAAGGGGTAGTATACCTGCAACATTTTAGGTTGTAACAAGAGAAATGTTTCCATGACGAACGATAACTGCCGCACATTCAAACAGAATCAAATATTTTTTTGCATGCTTCCCTGAATTGTAGAGGACGGAAGGTCTGTTGATTTTGGAGAAGATCGGTTAAGACAAAGGGGTAGTTTACCTGAAACATTTTATGATTTAACAAGAGTAAAGTACTTAATGTTTATAAATAAAGTATCCTGATAAGAAGCATAGTAATCCACTGTAGAAACGTAGATGAAATATCTATAAATGAAGAAGTTAGGTGAACGGGGTGGGGGTAATTTTCTATTATTAAAAATTATAGTTGAAGGTGGAGGGGAGAATTCTTTATATGTGTACTACGTTATCGGCAGCAAAGAAGTAGTTTTTTGTTAAAATTGCTTCCCGGGCTCTTTAGCCGTAGTCCAATGTTTTCTGCAAAACCAGACTTTTCGGCAGTGCAATCGACTGCCATCATCGGTGAAAATCGAGTGCGAAAACGTGAGGTGGTGGTGGTATACGTTAGTGAGCACAGTACTGTGGTTAATGCTGAAGCAATAAGTAGAAAGACGTAGTTTCTATGGAAATATTTCATTTCGAATATTATTTTAAATATAAATCTTAGAACATGGAAGTCATGTATGGTTCTCCATACCGATATTTTGAATTGTCACTAGTTCGAAACGCCACTACGCGAAAATAGAGCTGCTCACCAAGATGACCGACTGCTTAAATTTGAGGGCATGTTTTGATTTACAATTAAGTCTAAATGTTAATGTTATTTACGCAATTAAACTTGTGGTGTATTATTATGAAAACTATACAGCTTGTATAACACAGTGATATATAATGGTTGAATATTTTAATTCTGCCACTAATTTACACTAACGAAGTGTATTGTTTTCAGTTCCTTGGTAATAATTTTCTTGGTATATATCTAAATCAGTAAATGTTTGGTTATTAATTTATTTACTCTTACTTCCTCTTGTCTCTTTGATGTTTTACACATACACACACGCGCGCGTGAGCGCTTTTTATACGTTTGTAGATCCCTACATTACTTGCTCACTACTTAATTATTATTTATTTGGTTATGGGTAACTTTTATTCTTCTACATATAATTAAATTATTAATTATTTCTTCTCAATTGGTCAACTACACAGTTCTTGTTTGTAGTATAGGCCCTACTCATCAAAGGTTCAAAAAAGAGTTAGTTTTTTCTGCTTGGGATTGTAGTAATATTTCTTATTCTTACCTTGGATTAGTATTATACTATAATATTACATAATTTTCAATTTTGTCTAACACATAGTCTTTTGTGTTCAAAATATAATTTAGCTAAATTTATCTGTACGTATTTTACACTATATTACGAAGGCTATCATAGTAGGAGTCAATATTATTGAAAATATTATATATCGTTCTGTTGGGGTGCGGTCAAATTGGTTAAGTTTTTATCTCTAGACGCTTCTGTCTCTGTCGGAGGTTTGACAGAAGTATCTAGAGAACTTAATATTATATATACTAATTGTATTATATATAATATCTAGAGAACTTATAAGGTATATAATATTTTCAATAATTTACACATTTTTTAATATTTTAAAGTATTAATAACTTATAAAATTTATTATACTACCTAACTCTACATATTGCTCGTGACCACTTGGTTAGGCCTATTCTGATTTATTTTAATTTAGATTTCCTAAAAATTATTTCTATGATAACAAACTATGATTCACTGAACTTTGAGGATTTACAATATTACGTACATAGGCTACATCATTTTAACTTCACCCTTTACAATTTCTACATACGTCGATTATTATTACTACTTTTTCACTCCAAAACATTTACAAAATTTATCTTCTTTAAACTAAACGGTTTCAGTACCTCACAAATCCAACACGGCCTAAAGACTTTCTGCTTTTTAAATATAACAATTCCACAAAATATGATAACTTTATCCTGTAACAGTAGCGTTTTATTGATGTTTTTTACAGCAGTACAATATGTATACAGAGGAATAGACTGTTGTAGTGTGGAAACGATAGGAGGGTGGACGTTCGAAAGGGATCGTGAAAGGACGAGGTCGACGTCTCTACGCAGAGATAAGGGTACCGAAAAACCGAGAGCTGGTTGAGGAAAAGGAGAAAGGAATGAAACTCGTTTCTCTCGTATTTAAACGTAAATAATTGTAAAATAATTTTTATCGAGATTCGAAAAATGTCGAGTTACTGATTGAGCTATCGTTGATCTGATTTTCAAAAACAAACGCTGTATCATCACCAGAAATCGGTAGTCGTCTTCATTGTCACACTGCTCAAGGTTGTTTTTCTGCTTGGATAGAAAATCTGCTCATTTACTTTTCAACTGGGTTCCTTACCGTAAGTCATTTCGCTTACGTATGCGAAGTTACTAGCGATTTATGACACCTGACTCCGTGTCGCTGAGTTGATGTTACAGTGTTGATAATATCTTTAATTTTACACTTTTTAACTTTCTACCCTACCGGTTATTAGTATAGGTGAAACGTAAATTCTGTTTAAGAATTAAATCAGTGAAGGACAACAACTTCCCACCTCGATGTCGTTTCACACACACACACACACACACACACACACACACACACACACACACACACACACACACACACACACACACACACACACACACACACACACACACACACACACACACACACACACACACTTTCATTCAAAATTTTATGTTATTCATACATACATACGTACGTATATCACTTTATTGCTACGTATGCACAGAGACTAATCACAGTACACCAATGGGTGTGAGGGCGCACGTCAAACGCCGCTATTTCGAATCTATCTATCACCTACCCTGTGTTGAATTAGTGGACCTTAATTACGTGCAATTAATCACTACGAACGATCAGTAATTACAGACGGAGACGTTCATCTTCTATGGCCAGGGGCGGCCTTACCTGTATATGTATATACTCAAGAATGTTTGGCCTAATTTTACTATTTATCTTTTAGTCAGTGTGTAGCCAATATTAAGAGAGAACAACTACCCTATTCGTGCGACTTAAGGTTTACCTAACAGACAACGAAAGAACACTTCTGTCCACTTTTTATATTTTAGACAATCTCTTCGCTTAATGTAATATTATTCCTTGCCTTTCTAGTATTATTGAATTTACCCAGGCAAGTTGTTTTTCCACTTTTATTTTATTGATTTTCCCCGCCAATATTCCTTGTATCGGTGTATTATAGGTTATCCGATCATCTCAATTGACTTTTATAAATCAAGAGTAGAGGTTTAGCTACTCTTAGCGTTTGTAATTTACATTTGCCTAATCGAATTTAACATCTAATCTACTTTCCTCATTCTACTTTCCTTCAGGTCCTCTAACTCTACCACGTACTTCAACTCAGCAGCCCGTATTTTGTTTTACTGACTTTTAGACAAACTCAGCCCTCACAACCTTAAAAGAGTCTATAAATTGCCTTGATCACCTTTACGTTTATTCAATATCCGCATTACTATATTAAAAATTCAGTACTTTTGTTCCTACAAATAAATATTAAGTGCTTAATTAATTATTGTTAAGATTAGGAGATATTTATCTTCGAAGTTTAATATTTCTAGTTCATGCGGCTTTTAAAGGTTTAGTCGTTTAGATTTAATCAAATGTTTTGAGAGCGTTTAAGCAAAATTATCGCGTCATAGGCTTATGAACTTGAATGTTTAAAATTTTTTTGTTTCAAATAATTACGGGGTGAAACCGTCCCTGAATTTAAAATGTGCTTTTGATTGATAATGAGTTATATTAAATCAACTGTTTAATATTAACTACAAAACGTTAGAAAATGTCTGTTATTAGGTGTGGTTTCCAAACAACTCTATTGGGTATCGACTCTGCGTCAGACACCAGTGCCATGTGTATTATGTAGTCCTTTTGTAGATGACTCTTTAAGAACTGAAAGTCGTGTGAACATAACAGTCGTGTTTTTTATCGTACATACGGCGGCCAATATATTTCGGTATTTTTTTTTATTAATATTTATAAGTTTCAAGGTGATACGCTATAAAACTGTTTTCCATACGACGATCAGTTAAACCGTCGTAATAATGTGTTATTATTCGACAGACAGTTATATAACTTATAATAACGTTTCCTGTCGATTTGTGTACAGTGTTTAAATGTGGAGCAATAACAAGTTTTACACTTGTTGATATACAATAAAAATTGTGGTAGGCATTAAGTTTATGTAAGGTAACTGTGTACCCAATGTAGCCTATTTGTTTTGCAGCCAGGACGTAATGAATTTCACACACAGCAGAACTGTGTCGTACCCGTTGTCTGTGAAACTTGTGTTTATTATTTAACTGCTCACATTGTAAATCCCGTTGTTGACAGTAAACCCAATGCAGAACGTCATGCGTTATATTCCTAGCGATGACTGTTTCATAAGTTGCTGCTTTTTAAAACTACCAAATGCTGGTTATTTATCACTGTGGTTTATATACTTGTAACTCTTTATTTCTCCTTTACAAAACATTATTTCAATAAAAATGTCAATATATTAAAAATTTGTTAAAATAATGTTGCAGTCACTTTTTTTATTCCTCGTTCATTTTTTTCTCTGTAAGATAAAAATATAATTAAAGTATATTGCTTCATACATATCCAGTACGGGGTAAATGAAACATTTTCTAACATTCTTTACTGGAATCATGTAAATATGTAAGCATTTTTCATATTATCAATAACTGCTACGAAATACTTCATTTTTAAAATTTTCTCACCAGTTTTAATAAAAGATAAAACACTAAAGCAAAGCTCAGATAGGCCATAATTATTGGATACGTTTATCTTAATATGTACTTTACACTAATTAGAATTAGGGACACTACTCAGGGATTAGGTGATTTACCTGTTTCGTTGTTAAGATCTTCCGTTTCTTTTATCTTCAAGTCGATTCTTCGCTTTTGGCGTGTATACATTCAGTGTGTAACTGTGTATGTGGCTGTTACATTTGTAGACAGCCGCGCTCTATGTCACTACGTCCGACTGCCATCCGATCGCGGCCCGGCTGCTGTTCCACTTTTCGAAGCCAACTCTTCATTTATACGTGCCTTCGGTGCATCAAAGGACCTCCATTCCGCCAGAATTCTACCATTTTACTTTCGTGACCTAGGATTCTAAAGACCCAGAAGAATTGGCGCAGCTGTTACATTAAACAAATTCAATAATGTTTTCCTATAGGTGTTCTTGGAAAACTGTTGCTAACGATGATACAAACTAAGTGAAAGAGTTTATTATATTTATATCTACATCGTCACCAGGGACAAATCGATAATACTTCATTAAATGAGAAAATTCTGAAAATATCGATATAGCAGAAATGAGACACTTTTTAAAAAAAATCATCTCCTGTCACTTCTTGTTTCGAGAGGTGAAGGAAATACTGATTACCATCAACAAAAAACACAATTTACTAATTACAAATGTAATTTTGTCTCTTTAAGATAGGTCTGAAATTAAAGTGTAGATAAAGGATATGTTTGTTCTGAAGTAATTTTGTTTCGCCGACCCTAAAGTGCCTTAAAATTATTGTAAAGGTGTAAAGGTGCAGCGGTGAAGTTTCTGTGGTTTCGTTGATCCAAGAGAAACCATAGATTGGCTTCGGACCTCTAATACCGATGGCACTTACAAGTGTGACGCCTTTTGGAAAATTGTGCGACCTGGAAGTATGTTAGAGCTCGTCGAGTGCGTTTGGGTAGCGAACAAGCAGAGTGTTGAGCCTCACCTCTCGGTCGCTCATATTATTTCGTTTATAAAACGTATGTTCAAGTATGTACGATTCAGATTGTGTTTCCATAATTCTTTAGCATGTCTCTAGTACCTGCCCACAGGGGAATAACTGGCCATACGCTCATCAAGTTCTATTACATGTTAATTTGGTTTTACAAATCTGACGTGAATTTGTGAAGGTACGAAGATGTCAAGGTGTGTTGCCGTAATTCTCTAACTTCGTTAGGCACACGTGCACTAATGATGGGCGTACGAAGTACGAGCTGGATTATTGTACAATAATTAGCGAGGGAAAGAAACAAAATTCAGGATTACAAGCCGTTGGATATCACGTATTCCAACTAGCCAGTGACAGACAATATTAATTACTGCACGGGGCTGCAACAGAAGTACGACTGCATGATGAGCTGCACTTGACGCTGTGGCCGCCTACAGCTCCTGCAGCAGTCGCGCGCGCGTGTGTGTCTAGTGCGCAGTAAACGAACACTATTTTGTAGCACCGTTTTCCGCTCCAACACTTTGTGTTTTGTATTCGATATTTAATTCAATTTTACATTCTGACGGTTATGAATTATACATGCTGGTGCTTGTAAATCGGATCAAGTACCGGGAAAAAGTCGCTACCACTTGTTATACTAACGTGCTAATAATATTACCTGTAGTAGGTATTCTGCCACGATCTCTCCAGCGTCTTCCTTTGCCACCACCACCCAAGCGTTCGTCTGTCCACTTGATACTTCACGTCAAATCTGAAACTGTTACGTCAACCCCACTGCTGCTAATTGCTCCCCAATCAAGTGATTTTATATAACCTGTAAACCATTCAGCCACGGTGTAGCTGGCAACAGTCACTATTCCTCTTGGTATTTAGGCATCACTCTTCTACACTTCCTTATTTTTAGTTTATTAATTCAGTAAAAAGAGTACAATTTATTAAGTCGATTTGATGATTCAGACTTAAATATATTTACGTGATGAAGATTCTCCAACGAGGGGATTACTTTTACCACATCACTGGTTTACTGGTTGCGGTACTTTAAATTTTTTTTCGTTACGTGGAAGTCTAATTCCAATTTGCCAATTACAATCTTGACTTCTTCCAGTTTCCCAGGTTTTAATAGTGTTCTCACATCCCCCGTACCAATTCTGAATTTATTCCTCGCCCTTTTCTTTTTTACAGCTTTACCCAAGTCACTCCCCCCCCCCCCCGGAGATCCGATTGGGGTACTTGAAACTCCAGACAATTTTGTATTGGACATAGCCATATTTACATAATAGGGGATTCCTGCCCAGGAGAGCGACCAACAGCAGCGTTCTTCAAAGAAATGAGAAAGAAGATGAACTTCCTATCGTATTGCGATTTAAGGAAGACAATGATAAGAGAGTGACGTGGCTAACTCGACAAGACATGGCCTTTAGATGATGATACTTGGAAGTAGTGGATATAGTGACGCATTTTAGTTACTTCCAACTTTCATCGTGCTTGACGCTTCTTCAACGGATACTTTCTTTTCAATTTTTTAGGTTTTTTTAGGTGTCATTTCATATTTTATACTACAGTTCGTCAAAAATCACCTTTATTTCCGAATTGACATCTCTAAATGACTGCAATGCCGAAATTATTAGCAGAACAAGAGGTAGACGTAGTTTTGTATGTCTTCGGTCCTTTGTTTCCGTTTGTGAGTGTGTGTTTCTTCTAGTTTAAGTTATGTCCTACGAGCATATGTACAATTTTTACTGTTATAACTTCAAATATTTCTATGTTGTTCATATAATTTTTGGGTTTGAATTTTTTTCTTAAGTAAATTTTCCAGTTTTATACACAAAAAACTCACACTAACATTTTACGTTCGACTCTTTGTAAATAAGGACGTTTTACTTCAAGAAACGAGGAACAATGGAAAAACTTTATCACTGTAACTGGGCTCAAATCTACATACGGCTTCAGTTCGTTGTACCCAGTAACACTTACCGAGTTCTTCGAAAACGTCAAGTTAATGTTTGTGTGAATACGCGTCGAGCAATAGTACAAATGTATTTTGTTTATTATTTGTTTTAAAAATAAGTTTACAAAGCATAAAAAACTTTATAAACCAAGCATAAAGTCAAGATATAAACAAATGAATTATTTTCGTGTCATAATTAAATTTATACAGTTAAGGAAGATACCGGGAATTATTTAAACTGTATATGTTAACCATTAAATATAAGCAAAATATTTTTCAAGTTGTGAGTAGCAAAGATTGAGAACTAAAAACGTATGTTGTAACGTTACATATCATCACCATACTTCTGAACCAAATTTTCAACCTAACATAAAGAAATGACACAAGACCTACCAAGTATTAAGAATTGTGTACAAAGTATTAAAATCAGTTGAAGAATTAATAACTAAAGAACGAATTTACAAATAATGAATAAAAGTAATAATGAGAACAAAACAAAGAAGAAAATATATTAAATGTGATTAACCCAATGACCCAATAGATTAGGTAAGTGAGTAAACAAAACATATAGATAATAAAAATGAAAAGAAGTGAATGACATGATGATAGAACTCAAATAAAAAGATAAACAAAGGAAGAGACAAGACATCTCACACAATCTACAACAAAAGAGGTACAACAGTGAGAAAAATAAGATAAAAACAAGTGACTTACAGAGTGGAGGACTTTTAATGACATCAAACCACTGACAGACTATTTTAGGTGACTTGACTGTGACCTCTAATTTAAAATAATGGTAATCATTAATGATCAGGAGAGTGAGATTAAACCTTGTATTAGTATGATTTAATAATGTATAAAAGATAACAACAAGATTGTATCTCATCTACTGTTTATTTAAGTGATATAGACACAGGGATATCAGAAAAACTGATAATCACCAATAATGTTGTAAAGATAATATAAAAGAGACTGGAAAATAAGTACCAAACAATAAATAGTAGTTAAAAAGTATTAGTACATTTAAACAATTGACTAAAATGTATAGAAAGCGACCATCAAAATGAACCCATTGTTGTAAACCAGAATAGGGACACACATAACCTAGCTCAACAAGCATTTTGCACTAATAATGACAAGAATTAACAATAAAAAGGTTATCAAACCATATTATATTATACTGTACTTAAACTAGATGTTATAAGGATCATACCAGTAACAAGATTATTTATCAAAGGAAGATTTATATTGTGATTAGTGTAAATTAACATACTGAAATGGACAGCATAGAATTTACCAAATAACCAATCTAAAAAGCCTTTATAAATACTAATAAAAGAGAAAGAGGTTGATATCAGTATAATCAGTGATGTGTAATACAACTAATATGATGTAAACCAATAATGATTATCATGAAATTGAGTCATAATAATGTAAATTAAATATACTTGTCATGTAGCACTATATGCAAGAACTATTGATGAATTAAAGCAAATGGGAATATCCTGGTGCAAACCAAAACATGGTAAAACTTTATAGTTATTATAATGATCATTTATGTAAGAAATAATGACTTAAAAACAACTAGGTAATTTATAAAGAAGGTAATTCATGTAACACCCTATAGTGCAAAACTATGGGTGATGATAATGACTAAAATCAACAAAAGAAAGGTGTAATAACAAAAACTGATGTGATCA
The DNA here is from genome assembly GCA_034769895.1 of Magicicada septendecula. Classification (NCBI taxonomy): domain Eukaryota; kingdom Metazoa; phylum Arthropoda; class Insecta; order Hemiptera; family Cicadidae; genus Magicicada; species Magicicada septendecula. The sequence goes on along the minus strand of CM068375.1, from coordinate 114,214,269 downwards.
GAAGTTGTAATGGTCATCTCAGAGTAATTGTGACATAATATAAACTAGTGGTCGCCCAGTGGTCGAAATTCGACCGTAATTCATTAAATTTTTAAGTTTGAACGTTATTGAGGTCCTTTTGTCAAAGAGTATACCTCTATAATCATTGCATATAAATTTTTTGAATTTTGTTCTATTACGTCAGCTGCGAGCGTGTACAAATACGTCATTAGCGTGTGTTGTTTGCCTTAATTCCCTGCAATACCTATGAAATTTAAAATTTAATGTTACTAACAGTTGAAAAAAACACAATTACAGCTTGTATTCGTATTTATTTTTTGATATAATTCATTGTCAGTTTTAATTTTTTCATGTTATTATTGAATCAAATAAACGCTAATAAAAATGAGACTTGACATTCATAGAAGTATAAGATACATTGTTTTCAATTCCAGTGGATTACATTTCATTTTTGGTAAGGTACAAAATTAGAAAACAGTTTGAAGATTATCTGCTACAAAGCTTATATAATTTTTTAATTTTTTTTCTATGCATTAATTTTCGAGTTATTTGAAAAATATGAAAGATAGGAAAAATGAGGTTTAGCTTGGCTAAGCCATATTTAAAAAGCAATAACGCGTTTTTTGACATTTCCTTGGGTTTTTTTTATTGCCATACTGACCAGGTTTCGCCAAGGCTACACAGTTATTTTGCCTATCTTTTTCGAATTATATAAAATTTAAATAAAAAAATTAATACATAATAAAAAATGAAATAAAAAATACGTGCCTCGTATTTTTTCATATATTTTTCATTAAATCAAAAAAACCGGGCGGTTAAAAAAATAAAGTTGTCCATTGAACTTAAAAAATAGTTTGAAAGTGAATTTAATGATTCAGAACTTCTGTGTAAACGATGTTTTTTGTAAAAACTCTTTCATCATTTGCTAAATGCCCTTGGCCATTATATTCGGAAATATAAAATCTCAAACCATCGAATAATCGAACTCTACTTGCTGCGACATACAATTGACCATGTGTAAAAACTGGCTGCCTCAATAAAATTCAAATTTTTTCGAATGTTTGTCCTTGAGACTTATTTATTGTCATCGCAAATGCAGGTATAATTGGAAATCGAGTTCTTTGAAAGTTAAATGGTAAAACAGAACCGGGATATGTTAAATTTATACGTGGAATCAAAATTCTCTTATTGCGTGCGGTTCCAGTTAAAACTTCGCAATCAATAGCATTACGATGCATACACTTGATGCGCATTCTTGTTCCATTGACTAATGCTTCCTTTGTATTTAAGTTTCTGATCAGTAAAACGATGCAATTAACTTTCAATAGTAACTTATGTGGTGGCAAACCACTAATAGTCAAAGAATTCAAAAACTCTACTGGATAGTTATTGATTTCATTGTCATCATCACAAATTATTTTATCGTAGCTATGATATGTTTTCTGTTCACCTGGTATTCGATTAAGTATATCAGTATTAATAAAAGTACAATCATCATTTTTAGGTGTTAAAATAACTGACTTCAATATGTTATCTGAGAGTATGTTTTCGGAAATATTTCCATACACCTCATTAATAATATTATTTTCATCTCCTATTAATTGCTGAGGTATTTCAATAATATTTTCACCAAACTGAGGGAATTGTGGGGCTTCATCATTACCAATTTTTTTCAAGAATTCGACAAATTCTATTTCACTTGGTAAGGCTCTCATATTTTGAGTAAACGTTACTTTATGAAAATAAACAAATTTATGCCAACTCGTGACACAATTTTCAATTAAAGTTGCACGTGATCCATGTGGGACAACTGGTAAGATTTGCCGAAAATCACCGCACAGAAGTATCGTTTTCACTCCAAATGGTTTATGTTTATCATTTTCATCGCATAGATACTTCAATAATCTATCTATGATTTTCAACACTTGCAGTGGACACATAGAAATTTCATCAATAATTATCAATGATGATGAATTTATGTAACGTCCATAGCTACTATTTGCGGTAATATTCGCTACAGAATTTTCCAAAATGGGTATAGGCAATTTAAACACATTGTGTAAAGTTCTACCTCCAAGTAATAGAGTTGAAGCTATGCCACTGAACGCTGTTGCAATGCAACTAAGATTAAGCGAATTTAATTTGTGAATGATTGCTGTTTGTGTGAATGTTTTTCCACAATCTGCATGAGCGGTTAAACAAAAAACATTAGATCCAGTATCATGGTGCAAAACTTCACGAATCACACGATCAATTAGATTACGCTGTACAATATTTGCAGTTTCACAATGCTCACAAAACAGAAACTCTTGTTCTATTGGATCAATAGCATTTGCTTCGTCTGTTCTCTGAGAATACGTGGGAACTGGTAAACCAAGTTGTTGACATGACAAATTATGAACATTCAAAATATCTTCAATTTATAATAGAGCTGTGTTAAAGGATACTTCTTCGTTGTAATCTCTCAAAAAATCTTCACTAAGATATACTTTAAATTCATTCCATAACGACAATGCATTGACTGGCACATTTAATGCACAAATGTAACCAAATAAATTTCGCATTTGTTTTGGTGAATGTAATTCTTTTGCTTCATTTAAACATTCGCGCCATTCATTATCATTAGAAGCAATGCCGCGAGCAGGCACGCTTCAACAAAAGAAGTGTGTATAATTCCATTGTATGTTCTACCATCCTCAAATGATTTTGGACCACAGACATGTAATAAAAGCAATTGTAAATGGAAAAGTTCGATGTCTTTTGGTGATACTACATATATGCGTGCAATGATTTTATCACCTCCACGCCTTCTCTTCTTCCATTTTTTTTCGGGAATCTTCCCACACATAATGCAAAGGAATTTCAATATACTTATATTCATGCGCTGATAGATCTGATCGATTCAATTCAAAAAATGCTAATAATTTTGTTTGTCTTGCATTTTCAATTGCTTCACGTTCTTGCCCTTCTCGAAAGTAAACATTCTGTCTACGCGGTAAATGAATGTCAAGTCTAACGATGACATGTGATTGAAAATGCATTGGTAATTCATAGATGCGCCATACAGCTTCAGTTGATCCGACATAACGGCCATTTAAAAAATTTGTAACTTCATCAATTTGTATTTCTTGACCTGATTCATTTCTCTCTGAACATAATTCAACAGATGCACTGTCATAGCCTTTATACACGTATTTATAAATGTATTTAACACTTTTAACTGTAGTGCATACTTAAACATTTATATGGCAATTAAATTTGGCAAGTAAATACGGATTGTGTGGTACAACATAACGATTGTCGAGGCAACTACCGCGGACTTCAGCATTAATACCATTATCACGCCTTCTGTATAATGGATATCCATTTAAATTCATTAAATCGTTTTGGATAATCTTTTGTGCATTTTCCATCTCTCATACATACAGAATGTGGATTAAGTACACCGCATGGACCATGCATCATGTGTTTTACAACATATTCATATAATGTAGGATGTGTTTGAATGTTAGGAATCTCCGCAGATACAACTTTATCAATATCGGTAGCGTTACAATTTTATCTTGCTCATTTAAAGAGAGTAAAATGTGAGCATGAGGCAATCCTCTCTTTTGAAACTCAATTGTATAAATGAGTGCTTCAACTTTACCGAAGATTTTTTTTAGTGTAAGGCCCTCAATTAATGCTTTCAGTTTGGACCTGAATACACGCACAACAATATCAGGTCGAAAATTAGCTGACTCACCTACACCAATATTGCTAACTATTTCAGGCCAACTTGGATTGCAAGTCATTGTAATAAACAAAGAAGGCTTTCCGAAATGTTGTACAATTGACATTGCATCTAAATAATTCTGATTCATATTTCTTGGAGATCCATTGAATGAAGATGGTAAAATTACTCTACGGCCAACATTATTGGCATTGGGGTTCAATTCTAAATAATCTGTTAAATTGTTGTAAACTTCAGACCTAAGACTTGTTTGATTTTGTCGAATGAAATGTAACCTTGTGCCCTCTATTCTCACATACATATCAACTATCCACTTCAGAAATAATTTTTGTGAATGGTGCAACATGCTAAAATCTTCTCTAATTGCAAGTCGATAGGCTGCATACTGAAGCATGGTTAATTTATTTCTGGGCGCTCTTGAATTAGATGTAGTTGGTACATTATGAGAAATATTGATATGCCACCCAGTATCACCATTTGGAAAAAGTAATGGATACGCTAAAGGGTCCAATGATGAATCCAAAACAGATATTTTTAATGGTACCATTAACTTTTGAAAACGAAACCATATTTCGTTCAAAGGGTGGCTCACCATCAACTGTACTAAATATTACTGCTATATCAGTTTGAACTGCATCATTATAACGGCGTAGATCTAAATCACGATTTACTTTAATGAGCATACAAATTTCTTTATTTTGATTTTCAACTCTCTGACAATGATCTTTCATTGCAATGAATGACCGAACGAAAGGATTAATGCGTTCCAATTCAAGAGAGATTTCGCGCATTATATTATTATTGCATGTTTGATTATAGTGTTCACGTAATCTATAATTGACAGCAGTGTCAACATCATAAAAATATAATTGCGCATAACATGGTGAGCGACCATATCCAGCAGTCATTGGACCTGATCTGTGATAAAAACATCATGTATTTTAAAATGATACACTCCACGCGTAACTGTATCCGAAATTTTAGCTTCTGAGCTAACCATAGCAAATGATGAATTGTATTTACGAATGTTGTCAAAATAATTTTTTGACTTTCTTTTTATTGAAGGTTCATTTGAAGTAAGTCCATCATACAATGATTTAAAGTATTCATTTTGACTTAAGGCCGGTAATATTGCTTTACCCTTATGACAACATGAAGTGAATGCAGTCCTTTCACCTAAAGTGACCTCAGATTCGAAATGTTTTGCATTTCAAAACCTGCATTGTAAATGCATTAATCCACAATCAAAAGTATTAAAATTTCTTGGAATGACATTCAGTGCGCATTTAAATGTATCCCTCAAAATAATTTCATCATTTTGTATACTATTTACACTATTTAAATTTGCATTTGGTCTATTATCATTTTGACTTTCACGCGAATATATATTCCTTCTTCTTTGTCTCTCACTCCGACCCGTCAATGTTATACTATTTACACTATTTAAATTTTCATTTGGTCTATTATCATTTTGACTTTCACGCGAATATATATTCCTTCTTCTTTGTCTCTCACTCCGACCCGTCAATGTTCTATGTCGAGGCATAATGGAAGTAGGTGCGAATATCTGAATGTAAAAAAAAAACATGTAATGAAATTACTGAAACTAAGATTAGACAGGGTTTAATTTAAAAATAATAAAATGTACTCACTTTTTTGAAACCACCAATAATAATTAGGCGAGAGTAAGTCAATTCAAATTGCTGCTACAAAATTTTCCTTTTGCAACAGGTGTATATTAAACAAGCTGTATTTCACTTTCAACTGCACATTAATATATAAAACACAGATATCTGATATACAAAATATAAAATAAACACTTTTTTGCCTTGACATACACTCCACAGACTATTGAAAAAGGAACATTTGAAATCACACAAAATTCACAGCTCATTCAGTCAATCTGTCAGTAATTATTTGTTGGCAACATTTTAAAATTCTTTGGCGACAATCTCTACTCTGTGCGACTGTTTGACCACAGACTATTATGTGTTTGACATTGGCAGTATGAACGTAAACAAACGACAGACTATTATGTGTTTGACATTGGCAGTATGAACGTACACTAAAATGAAAAAATTATAATTTTATTGCCTGGCAACAAAATTATTTTATTTTTAACAATTACCATTGTTTGAAAAAGTTTAAATGAAGTTTCAAGTGCAAATGAATGTTTTATTTAATTTAATTTAATGTATTTGTAACACATATTATATATAAATTTTAGCTTTCTGCACTCCTTCTCCATATAAACTTTAACTATGCCAAATCTTACACTCCTCCGTGCGCGCAATATGCTTAAAAAGGGGTACAAAGTTTTCTCTACACGTATTAATATATAGAAGATTGTTCAAAAACCACTGTTAAGATATAATAAGTAAATCTAGTTTGTAGTGTCATAGGCCTACTAAAAGCCTAGGCATAGCTTATGCATTTTTTGGATAATTGTAAATAAATACTGTGTAAAGAGTACACAAAAGGACTTAGAAAGCATCATCTCAATGAGATATGATAGCCATGTGGTAATTTAAGTTAAATAATGTATATATTTATTGAAAAATGTGTTAGTTGTAAGTTCAAGAAGCTATATCTGTTAATAGTGAACGAAAGTATTTTATGTGAGGACTCTAAATAATGAGCCAGACGATCGCCATATCATGGTAAGGCTAGATCAGCAATTAAAAGTAACGTAAGAGTTTTATATCAGTTGGAATGTATTTGCATCAATTTTGAAAAAATATTTGGCGTCACTTTTTTAATCCCCACCCCAGAAACCCAAGTATTCTTAAAAATTTGGTAAAGGGGTTTTTTTTTTTGCGGGGGCGGAAAAGTGCCTTATGCACAATCAGGAGACACCCGACTGGTCTCCCGGTGTGTGGGACTCGCACCCACTTAAAAACCTCCACTTTACAGGCAGGGAACCCCCCCTGGAACAACTATTCTTATGGCTTCAGGGTGGCACCTCGTATTGCGCCTACTAGGCTTCTACAGCTATCTCTATATCATCGACCTGTAAGACGGTCCAGTTCAGGCTTCTTCTGCCGCAGGACCATCCTCACGATGGTCACAACCATGTCCCAGTTCTCTTTGCTGTTGAGCATGACGCCTATGATGTTATCAGGCGTCATGGGGCCAATCTCCGATTCCAGTCCTCGCCTCTCCAGCACCCACCGTTGACACTCGAAGAAAGTATGATGAGCGTCATCAGAGTCTGAGTCGCCATACACGCACGACGGATCCTCCATCTTACCCATCCTTCGCAGGTATGCACAGAAATAACCATGCCCTGTCAGGAATTGAGTAAGGTAATAATCTACCTCGCCGTGCGTTCTGTCCACCCATTCAGGGAGGTTCCCAATCAGCCTCGCCGTCCACCTAGCTCGACTCTCCTGCTCCCATCGTAGTTGCCAGCTCCGCATGGAGTGTGCCCTGGCTACTGCTCTTGCTTCTACAAACCCCAAGTCTTCCTTGGTCGTCTAGACCCTCCTCCTCTTCTCAGCCATCAGATCTATTGGCATTACTCCAGCGACGACCAACACTGCTGGTTCCGAAACCGTTCTGTAGGAGCTTGAAATCCGAAGTGCTCCTCTTCGTTGTACCGCGGCCATCTGCTTGCCGTATTTTTCTTGCTTCAGTGCGTCGGCCCAGACCTCGCATCCGTAGAGGAGAATCGAATTGGTCACCGACATCAGCAGTCGCCGTCTTCCTGCAGCTGGACCTCCGACATTTGCCATTAGCCTGCTCAGCGCAGCAACGACCTTAGCGGCTTTCTCCGAGGAACATCGAATTTGCTCCCAGTAGGAAAGCTTAGTATCCAAGTGAACCCCTAGATACTTCACCGCTGGCTTTGATATTATCGCCGTTTCCCCCACCACGAACAGGGAGCTAGCAGGGAGCTAGCAGGGATGCGCAGGGAGCTAGCAGGTAGTGATAGCTCGTCTTCGATGAAAATCGGGACGTCTTCCAATGGGCCAGGATTTTTCTCACGATCCCTCAGTGGATGACGAGGAAATAGACCGTCCACGATGAAGCGCATCCGATTTTCGTCCATCCTTGGGCTACGAGGCCGGGCTCCAAGCCTGATCATTACAGCCTGTACCCCAGACCCCAGGGATCAGAATCTAGATCACTCCTGAGGGTCTCCCACTTGAGCCGCTTGGTTCTGTTGATGGCCTCCTTCAGTCTTTTCCTGGCGAGCCGATATTCGTCTTGCACTTCGCCGGCTGCAATCGCGTTTCTCCGTCTGTTTATGGTCGCCATGCGACGCGAGCCCAAGCAACGTCTCCTGAGGTCAGCAATCTCGTCTGTCCACCAGTACGCCACTGTCTTCCCCCCGCGGCGTCTCGCTTTCCTGGGCATAGACACATCGCAGGCATTCCGTATGAGGCGCATTTTCGCACCGACGACTTCCTCTGTCGGACCCAAGCTGTTCATCATCCCCTCCTTTCCGATCGCGATGACATGGCTGGGTTCGGCTGGGTTCAGCTATGGGCGAATGCTGAACTCTCCGCAGGGTGAAAGTGATATTCTGGTGATCACTACCAGTATAATCTTCCAGCACTTCCCAGTTCATGACGCTGTGCGCCAATGCGTCGGACACCAAAGTAATGTCCGGGATTGTCTCGGCGTAACCAGGTCTTCTAAACGTTGAGACACCGCCCACATTGGCCACCGCGAGCCCGACTCTTGCTGCCATCTCTAACACGTACCGTCCCCTGGCGCACGTCGCAGGCATTCCCCACTCCACCGCTTTGGCGTTGAAGTCTCCAGCGACCACGCAGGGTCCTTCCATCTCACGAATCATGTCTTCCAATTTGTCCACTTTCTCACGAAATTCGTGGATGGTCTCGTTAGGGGTGAGGTAGCAGCTCACATAAGTGGTGTCCTCGCATCTCACCCACACGAAACCACTTCCGGCACCATGGCTTGAAGGGAGCGGCACGGTCGAGTCGGGAATCCAGATTCCAGCCGTCCCGAGTAAGTCAGCATACCATCCCGGTTCCTCTCTATCGTGGTGCTGCTCGCTGATGATCAGAAGATTGGCACCCACGTCCAGCTTCAGCTGCTCCAGGAGGGCGTCCGCCGTCCTGCTCCTATGCAGGTTTCCCTGGAGAATCTTCATTGGCCAAGCCTACTCTGGGCCCTCCCAAGCGCCTGTCGAAAGACCGCACAGATACCCGACGCGGGAACATATTTCAGAGCATCGGGTTCCAAACCACGCTCCTCGCAGAGGAAACACCTCGGCTCAGCTTGGCAGTCTTTTTTCAGATGGCCTGCACAGCCACACTGTATGCATATACCCGCCTTCTTTCTGTCGGGCCCTTTGCATTCCGCCTGACGATGGCCAAAACCAAAGCAGGCGTAACAGCGAATCACCAGGGCCCTTCGGCGCACTGGTAAAGGGGGTAGCCACGCTCGATGGAATGTCATCAACCTTTACACCAATCAGAAAGGTTAAATAGAGATTTGGTCAGGAAACAGAAGCCAGATTTGTATTCATTATTATATTGTCAACGAAGCAAGACAGACGCCAGCTCCGTACGCCAAAAGTCGCGAACTAACCTATAACCAGCGCGGGCATCGAAACGTAAACATCGGCCAAAATAACGCAATTTTTTTATAAAATATTACACAAATTTTAGTTAACGAAGTTCAATGAAAGAGTGATAGTGCAACAACAATTGCAAAGTTTACAATAAATTGCGATTGCGTGAATAAAGGGAGTATAGTGACAATTAACCATACTTAGAGAAATTATAATCTTATACGATAAAAATTTATCGAGAGTAATTAATAAGATGATTTAATCTGAACACAAAAAGGAGATTGGACCTTACTATATCAATTAATTTATTTAAAGTTAAAGAGATTTAACGACAGCTGATTATACTTTTAAGAGTTGTCAATTGACCTGATGTATCTTTACCAGAATTAGTAAATAAGATGATTTATAATGAACATTAAGAAATCTATGGACTGTATTACATTTGTTAATTTGTTTTTATTTTAAAATATTTAATAACAAGCTAATCATGCTTACAAGAGTTATCAATTTACCGGATTAAATTTATCCAATCTAGCGAACCAGATGTTTTTCTTTATGAACCCTAAAGGAACTCATAACTTTATTATACTTGTATTTTATATGTTGTTAAAGAGTTATTGTTAATTTAAAATGAACTGGTTACTATTCAGATACGCCAGGTTAACCTACAATGTTGACGCCAGACGTCCTTTGAATCTTTATGTTAGTAAGATTTATTTTTTATGTAATCACTCTCCTACTACACAATTATTATGGTAGTATAACTCTTCAAGTTTTTGTATTTTGCAGTCTAAAAGAACCTACATTTTAGATAAACATTTGAACCAAAAAACCATGCAGTGTTATGGTTACTAAGAATTAGAATAACAAACCCTGAGACAAGAAATTTTATAAAATTAATCATTATTGTAAAAAAGAGCGATTATTAATCTAATTATTATTTAACCTAATTTCATGGGTATTATCGAAGAATAAACCATATTTTTACCAGATAAAAGGGTTAACCAAATTATTTCATTAGACTAGACGATTACAGGTTAGGTGAACCGCTCCCAACAGTTGGCACCACTCGTAGCGGCAATTGAGATAATTTAAAGAAAGTTGTCATCTTAACTCTGCCTTGTTAACAGAACGATTAACAAGTGACACCTTCACTAAAAGTAAGTGCTGAACTAATAAATAAAATCTAATTTCAGTGACAAGTCAACTTATAAACTGTTAACGTAAAATCACGATGTCTGACAAAATCAACTGTTGCCAATGGCAGAGTCAGCTTAGCCGATTCGTCTCAACAACTAAAGAACATCGAATTAAAAACCACCGATGAATTTAAACCACCATTAATACATTCGAAATATAAAAGGAATTTAATAAAATAAATAACAAATAATAATAATAATCGAATTATAAAATTTTAATTCAAACAAGGTACAATTTATAAATACAGTAATTAAGAGAGAGCGTACTCGTCTTTTAACAATGTAAAAAAAAGACATAACAATGATAACGCTATCCAATACAATGATAAAGCGGTATGTGGGTAATTCCAGATCTACGTACTGTGTATGTGTATGCACTTTTCATCTGGTGAAGTAAGTCGCTGTGGATTGGAAATTATTGTTAGGTAATGACGATAGAGTTCAGTGTTTAACGTTGGTTGGAGTATTGTAAACTGGTTTGGCGTTTATTTTGCATGTTTGTATTATCCAGGTCTTAAAGATTATCCTTGTTTCGCAATCAATGAATTTGTTTTTCATTTGTTTTGTATTTAATGTTTGAAGTTGAGTATATTTTCCCAAGTGTTCCTTATTGTACCTTTGTGTGGCATGTTTTGTTACCTCCATTTTGTTAACGTCTTTGAGTCCATTTTGTTGTTAGCGGATTGTGATTAGATTTGTACGTATTTAGGATGCTAATGTACGCATAATGTTGTAGTGTCAGAATACTGTACCTGTACAATCAGATAAGAAGTTTACCATCAGTTGCAAGCGCAAATTTTCCGAATCAACCATAGGAATGCATAATTCCAATGACAGACATTTTTTTACATCTGTAACATTTAGCCTTTCTCCAGTGTTTGTACATTCGTACCTTTAGTCAACGCGATTTTATACGCTATATTGCGATGTTACAAATATTACTGATAGCGAAAGTACGGCTATAAATCTATTTATTGCAATTTTTAGCAAATGTTGTATACATACACGCTAAGCAAAAGCGATTATTGTATAATAGTTGATAAGTGAACAGTCTATTTCGGTGACTACAAAATTGTTACACCTGACAGACTGTGCAATACATAACGATGTCTGTAATTACTGAGAGTTAGAATTAGGTTAGTCGAGTTAACGTGTAAAGCTCTTCTTATTTAAAATTAATTTCTACACAGAATGTGTAAAATAATTTTTAAAATTATATCTAAGTATTGTTCACTGTTGATAAACATTAAAGCTTATTTGTTTCATGGGCATGTTGAAGTTACACGAAGTTCTCCTTAAGTCACGAATTCCGAAGGGTACATAGGGATGGAAATTCCACGAGCATGAAAGAGACAAAACTATTCCTCATTTTAATTTAATGTGTGAACAACAGCAAAAAAAAAACTAACGAGAAATTTTGATTTTCACTTTAATTTTATTTGACTAAGTAAGAGAACAACTTTCTTATTTTAAGTTAAGATAAACTTTTTTATTTAAGAAGCAAAAGACAAACACTATTTATTAAAAAAAATATGTACGGCATTTTAAGATATTATTAACAATTTAGAATACAAATGTGAATACTTTATTTTAAACCACGTCGTGTGATCGTAATTCACATACTATATCAATAATGGATTTCATAGTTTTTTCAACTCCTATCGTCAAAACACACACACACACACACACACACACACACACACACACACACACACACACACACACACACAAATTATGCACATATTTAAGCCGGCATAGAATAGTCTAAGAAACTGTAAGTTTATATTCCCTGGTAATTCTTAATTCCGCCCGTCGAACGTATGTACTTGTTGTTTCAATGTAAGTTCATCTTAATACAGTTTCGTCTTCTAATATGCAATTTGAATTTTTTTCGGTGTTGCTAATTTATTTAGTTATAATGGTAATTCAGTTTTCAGATGTCGTAAATCTATAATTGCATTAAGTAATTAAATCGGTAATTAATTTGTATCGACAGCTAATTAATTAAATGGGATTGATCGGCAAATGACGATCGATTGACAGCTGATCAGGGCAATTTTGTATGAAATTTATATCATTTGGTCGATTGATATCAGGATTTTGTAATTCTGTAAATAAATTTTCTGTGTTTAGTCTACTGTATTGGTTAGTTACTTCTGACGAAATCCTGCCAGAGATATATTTTTCCTAAAATTAGACATTTGCTGATCGTGCGGAACTTAGTTTCAATTTCAAGCGTCTGTTGCTCACGAGTCAATTTTGTTCTGTCTCACTTCCACTTCTCGTTTTATCCGTCCCTCCCCTGACTCGCTGTCTCCCCGTTTTGTCATTATATTGCTAGGTAAATCTGATTTGTGTGCACGCATGTGAGTACATCTTCGTGTGAAATGAAGGGGTGAGAGACGTAGGGAGGTAGTCGGATACAAGGCTCGACGAAGGGTGACAAATAGAGTGAAACAATAAGAGCACGTATCCGGGGACATTCGCAAATATCAGGTGTGGGCGACGACAGTGGTAGATTTAACAAGAGTGGAAAAAGCTGCACGAATTCCTTTGTCTTATATATAAGGGCCAAAGGAGGAAGAAGAGGTGCGGCAACGGCAGTGGAAAATTTTTCAGAGAGAAAGTGTTAGCATAAAATGAAGACGTGTAGCTTTGTTTTATTGATCGTCGAACGCGAAGCGAACTACTGACTACGTTAGTCCCGCGTGATCTGATTGATTCGCTTTTATCTTTGACGGTGACTTTCCCTTTAACGTTCCGGTAGACAACACGCGCGCGAGCGCGCGCGCGCGCACACACACACACACACAGAACCCCCGTAAATATTAGTACTATGTTCAACGATTTAGATAATATTCGTGTTTGTGTGGATTACCGCCTCCTTGCCTATGACTACAGTAGATTTTAAATAACACATTAGTGTACTTGCACGGTGGTTAATACAGCTTTATCGAATGATAAAATTAATAAAATACTTGTTTATTCCCTGTAAAGTCGTGTGTGGGTTACAGAGTCAAACTCTTAAGGTGTCCCTTACATTCAAAATTGTTTTATAATAATAACGTTAAACCGTTCCATCATTTCTGACAGTAATTTGTATGAATTAATTCTTTTGCTTCAGCTTATAACTTATGTGTTGGTCAGCGGTCGTATCCTTTCGATGTTGTAATGTTTCTTCGTTCTTATTTAATCGTTAATAGTGAATCTATTTTAAAGTCAAATTCTTCGTTTGGTATATATCGATAGTCATATGTAAATTATTTACGTAATTAATATAAAACATTTTCTTCTTTTTGAGTGGAAAAATTCGCAGTTTATTATTATTTGTTATTAATTATTTAAATTATTATCCGGGCTGTAAGGCTGTGGTCTAGTATAATTCTCTGGTCGATGTTATAATCAGACGTTTCGGCATCACCTCTGGAGGCCATCTTCAGTGAACGGTTTTTGAAGCGACTGACAAGATATCAGTCAACCACAGTACTGTGGTAAAGGAGTATAATAGATTAAATTATCGATTGTTGTAGTGTTTATTTACTTAATCAATTATTTATTTATTTTATATTAAAGTAACAAAATCCATTATTCCGTAGTTTCTGTTTGAAATCGATTCAATTCGGTTATTCGTTAAGTAATTTAGAATCTTCTGAAGATACAGTTTTTGAAACGTGCGTCAGATCAATTAAAACGATAAAAAAATAAGATAAAATATAAGGTGTATTTATAATTTGGTAATATATAATTTATACAATAACACTGCAAGAAACTCATATATATATATATATATATATATATATATATATATATAATCATTTCTATGTCTACCGAAAAATCTGTTCTATTATACGTAATTCATATGTGCGTACAAAATTACAACATAATGTCTTAATTCTGCGAATCATTCACTCTGTTAGTGTCACATCGCTACTCTTTATAACTTATGCGACTTCCACTTCGTTATTCAACGTTTTCTCCACGAGTCTCCCACGTGTTTACCTCAGTTTACTCTTATTTTCTAGATATAATGCACTAGCCTACTATCAGGCATACCTAAGATGACATACTAAGGTAGCCTAATCGCTTTAAGTGCTTTTTACTTCCACGTTCCATAAGGAAATGGAAGTACGGTGATGGCGAAAAAATCGTGTTCGAGATAATGGCTGATTCTGATTGTACTACCCTCTAAACATGAAGAAAAGTCATTTTTCGAAAAGTGTCTGTGTGTCTATGTGGAGAATGTTTTCTATGAGGAACGATAACTGCCGCAAATTCAAACAGAATCAAATAATTTGTTGCATGTTTGCCTGAGTTGTAGAGGACTCAAGGGATATTGATTTTGGAGAAGATCGGTTAAGAGGAAGGGGTAGTTTACCAGCACCGTTTTATGTTTTAACAAGAGTAATTTTTTCCACGGGGAACGATAACTGCGCAGAACGGTAAACTGTAACAGAATCAAATAATGTTTTTCATATGTGCCTGAGTTATAGAGGACTCAAGACCTGTTGAATTTGGTGAAGATCGGTTCATGGGAAGGGGTAGTTTACCTGCAACATTTTATATTTTAACAAGAGTAAAGTACTTAATTTTGATAAATAAAGTATCCTGAAAAGAAGGTCATAATAATCCACTGTAGAAAGGTAGATGAAATATCTATAAATAAAACGGACAGTTAAAGGGGAGGGGGTAATTTTCTATAATTGAAAACGATAGTTGAAGAGGGAGGGATAATTTTTTATATCTGTACTACGTTATCGGCAACAAAGAAGTAGTTTGTTGTTGAAATTCCTTCTCGGGCTATTTGGCCGTGGTCCTATGTTTTCTGCTAAACCAGACGTTTCGGCAGTGTCATCGACTGCCATCATCAGTGAAAATCCAGTGCGCTAACGTTAGGTGGTATACGTTAGTGACCACAGTACTGTGGTTAAGACTGAAAAAATAATTAGTTTCTATGGAAATATTTCATTTCAGAAATGATAGAAATGATTTTAAATATAAACCTTAGAACATGGAAGTCATGTATGGTTATCCATACCGATATTTTTCTATTCTTTGGGAACGTTTATTTTTACGTCTGAATTTAGTAATATCTCTCATACTTGCCATATTTATCGTTTTCGTATCTTGTCATGTACTTTTTGTCGAGTTCGATAGTACCAAACTCTTTCCCATAAAAATTAAGGTTCTCCTACATGTATTTAGTGTACTGTTAACTGTGTAGTACTACTTACATCCTTCTTGTTCACACTGTACAACGGCTGGTACTGTCCATTCTCTTATACGCAGTATTCTCAGTCAGCCAGGATTCTCAAACACACGTCAGTATGTTTTTCTTTTCACAAACAGTTATACATGTCAATTCCTATTTTTTGTTTGTTTTATTATTCTTTTGCGAAAAGGTTTACAACCTAGTTTATAGGATACCATATTATGACAATTGCGCTAACCATTTATAAGAACGCGGTAGGTCTGTTCTCTTCGTAGTTTGCGTATTGATTGCCACTGAGACGACAAGCGGAAAGCACGTGGCAGCTTTGCAGACTTTCTAAAAGTTCAGTGAAGCTCAGCAGCTGCTTATAGTATTTACGGCGTGCAGTAATTTACAGCGCAAGTTTCAAACTATTGTTCTTAGCAATAATACTAGTGTTGCAAAGACGGTATTATAAACCTATTATGTTCTTACTGAATATTATTAAAGTTGTGCTTTGCGAAATTGAAAATTACCTCTTGTTCATATTCTGTGTGATTACCGTCGGGGATACTTAATTGATAACTTATAGACTGTACAAACCGAAAAGTATTCATAACTCATAGACTAAACAAGTAACTCCGAAAAATGGCTGGGTACCCGCCATGTTGAGGAGGAGGTGAGATTCCAAGCCGTACTGGAGAATTGGGGAGTAGCGAGGCGTAGTCAAAAATCAAAACAAGCGCATAATTCAAAATAGGCACATAATTTGAAAAAGGCGTATAAATCAAAATCTAATTATCGCCTGCAGTATCCAACAAGATAAGCCGGTCTAGGATCGATTACTGTACGTTAACCTGGTATTGGCGGGTACAATGATGTGTGAATGAAGCGAGTATTGATAAACTGAACTAAATTCTATCAACAGTTATAAAGAAATCAATATAAAATATAGGAAAGTGGTAAATGAGGGGAAGCATATATCATCATGTAGAACAACTGATATCACGTTTCACGCATATTGGTCGAAGAGGAAATTATTCGACACAAGTTTCGCAAGGGCTGTTAGCTTCAGATCACCGCACCTTTGGAAGAAACTGAAGAAACCTTTTGTGTACACGTGATATTCAAACTGGTGTTACATTACGGAACTCAGCTTTAGCTTATGTTATGCCGGCTACAACGTACCTGTACTTGAGAGCTTGTAAGCCAAAATTACACGTACCAAATGAACGCCTCGTGGTTTATCAGGAATTACATTGTATTATATTATGACCTTCAAACGTCCGCATTTAATGCGTTCATTATATAGTATACTGATGGATGTCTAAAACACTAGAAATTTAAATAGAATGGTTGTAATACAGTCCTTGATTAACTGTCACTAGTTTACATGCTACGTATTATAACTCTAGTGTAATTCCCACTTTTCGCAAAGTCATAGACATTTGGCATGTAACCGAAGTTAACATAATCGTACAGAAAAGTAAGTAGCCACTAGATTAGTTTACTTTATGTTAGTTTTTAACCAACACATATCTTACTGCTGTTACTGTTGTACCAAAATGTAAAAACTTCATTGAACATGAAGAGAGAAAAGCGATCATCTATTTAGGAACTGTTAAGATACAATTATTATTGATAAATTATTTTGAAACCTCTGAAGACACAAACAAAACTTACGTCGGGTGCATCTTCTGCGGTTCTAAATGCATAGAACGGTTTGCCGCACCTCAACAGGCTTTGCCTCTTTATGGCCGTGTAACTGGAGCAGCCGATGTCTTCCAATATCTGGTTCACGTCCTCCAGCTTCGGTCTGATTCCAAACCGAGCCTCCGCCGCTGTCATGCTTCAGGAGGTGCCCTATTCAAATGTCTCGTCTTTTCCGTAACGTTTCCCACAGGCACGGTTTTGGTTCCTCCAACCTCCTCAACTTTTCCCCGTTCTTCGCTTTGCCTATCCAGGGAATCTTGAGCATTCGCCGGTAACAGCAAAACTTAACCTCTTCTCTCTTTTTCTACTACTCTTTTCTTTTCCTGTTCCCTGAATGTCCATGTCTCACTACCACATAGGTGCATTTTTTCAATGTTGGTGGAGGTGAAGAGATTCCGCTTCGTGTTAAAGAGTCTTGGCTTATGGTTGCGGCTTTACGATTACGACCGTATTTAAAATAGTATAAATAATGTGTATTTATATACGTTTGTGTTTGTTACCGGTATTGCTCATTTTCATCTCAAAAATTAGACTCGTAACTTGAGTCACTCTCGGGGTAGTCTAAATAACAATGGTGGGGCTATACTCAACTCTAAGGACATAAAAGGCTCAGAATAAAAGATTAGAAGATTACATTCTTCTTTTTTTGTTGGTATTGTAGATAGTGCTTTGAAATTCTTGGAAAACATTTTGTTTTATAAAATTGGCCCTTAGGTATGGCATGACGAAGCTGTCATCACTATATCTGATATTGACAGATAGCCTAGATGGCTAAATATTTCAGGTTTTTCGTATCAGTTAAATACAGTAACCCAGGAAATCAGTAGTAAAAATGCAAATACAATAGCCGATATTTTTATCCCCGTATACGTTCGTAGTGGTAACTTGTGAACACAAAAAAGAAACGGTAAATAAACATAAACATAATCGTAATATTTACACAGAAAACCAAATGGAAAAACTATTAAGCCGACTGTATTGTCGATTGGATGACAGAACTCTGTAAGAGTATTAAGTAACCATGTGATTCATTGAGTTTAGCCATTCCTTACTATTCAAGAATTTTGCCATAGGTATGCATTTATGAAAATTTATCCTAGTATCGGGGCGCGACTAAAAAAAACGTTATATCGAATGATTCTTGCCTTGGTACAGTTCATTTTATTAACGAGTTATTTATTAATAGTGTTCTACGAAACATGTTACGAGCATTAATTTGAGACATCGCCGGTCACTTTCACCGCACCTGGATCTGGCCCTACGTGCCTCACTAATGGCGGTAACTTGTTTCCGATAATATGCGAACACATTGTGATACTTATAATAATAGTATTAGTGATACGTTGAATTTGTTTGAAAAACAATATTTCGCAAACATTGTAATAGATTGTCCTGAAAACAGGAAGCTGTTACTGTTCCTGGAAATTATTACTGGTCCAATAACGTTTATACCGCAGACGTAAAATTTTTATGATTAATGTCGTACCAATAAAATGTTTACAAATTCAGTTTTGTTAGGGTAACTCATAAAGTATGGAGTAAAGATTATACTGGTGGGGGACAGAATGGAAGTGTACAGAATTACAGTGCATCTTTATTTTTACATTCTTTTTGATAATATTGTTTCATAGATTATCAGCTGCCGTAAGAAGATTAACTAGAAGTGTAAACAAATTAATCGTGTTGTAAAATGAATATGACACACATGAATAACTCATATATATGTTAAAAATTGTATAGTATCACTAACAATAATTATAGAAACAAAAGTAATACGAACCTTCCGTGATCTTCTCTGTTATTATGTGTACTTGTATACAGTGGATATTGCAGCTGTCTTGTACAGACAGAAAACAGGGTTTGCGGTTTGCAAGCGGTAGCCACTCTGTGGTCTGAGCAATACTAATTACCCAGGTTTTGTCTAGGCTAGCCGCATTCTCCGAATACGTTAAAATTGTATGTAATGTTATTTGAGGAATCGCCAAGGAAACGCGGTAGTGTAATATTTTTCTCCCTCGAACAGTTTGTTCAACACTTTGGACGACGGCTCAAGCTCACAACAATTGAAACAACATAATTGGTAAGTTCACAGATTACTGGTTAGATTATACGCAATAAAGCTGATAAAAGAAATAGAAATGTTCTAAACACTATTTGTCGTAAACAATACGGTACCTTATCAAAATGCAGGCGGGGGATATGAAGTGTTTACTGTATGTTAAGGAACATCTAACGGAAGATCGTTTTCGAAAGTAGACATTATAGGGGAGTTGAATATTTGTCAGAAACTGATCACATTTGCTCCGTCGGATCAAACGAATAGAGTATGTGAACAGAACGCATGGAATAAAGTTTTCTGGAAAGTGTTTGCAAACAAATCCAAAAGGAAGACACGTTTTGGAGACCATCTAAAAGTTAGTCAGACCTGAAGAATTCATATGAATTCACCTCATCCTTGAATGGGCAAGAAGAATGATAATGCCTTACCAAGAGCGTATTATAGTAATAAGGTATTAATTAATATTATACCTGATTATCGTCTTTTTATTCTTCTAAAAAAAGTTGATCTGTGGTGTTACGCTTTCCTGAAGTTCATCGCTCCTGCTTAAAATTCCTATAGTTTCCCAGCACTTCATAAAGGATTTTTTTTCTTAGCCTCAACCTTGCTCTTTTTTTCACTGATGTGCAAAGCAGCCAATTTCGTTTGCGAGTTTCGTTACATATTTACAATTTACTGATAACCGTTTCTTTATCAGCTCTAATGCTGACTTCTGAAGAGAGGAGAAGTCACGGCTGGAGTTTGCTGAAGGACGATACGGCAAAGTGAATGTAAACGAAAACAAATCGTGAAGAGTCGTATTAGTAAGAATAACAAAATACATTTTTAAGATGTGTAAATAGAGCAATGGGTTTATTGAAGCCGTTTTTGAAGACAAAAAGAGACTACGTAAATAAACGACCTAGAAGAAGAAAGTTAAACAATAAAGTTCAGATGATTGTGGAAATTGGAAGACACGATGAATTGAAATCATTTGTAGAGGAGTTTATACAAAAAGAGTTGAGTTCTTTAGATAAGGAAGAGTATTAATTTTGTGAGTGAGGCAAGCCTACAGAAATGATTTAACAAAGTAGGTAATGATTTAATAGGAACCTACAGAAATGATTTAATAGGAAAGTAGGTAGTGACGATGCTCGGTGAGGCGCGTGGCTTAGTTGGAACACACAATATAGGGTTGGTTGATTCCAAGCGAATTCAAACAATTAGGGGCGTCTCTAGGTGTGTATATATATATATATTGTAGAGGTAGCAAATTGTCGTTTAAGACCTGAAGATGGTGGAGACACCGAAAACCGTAGTTAAGAACGAAGTATTTAGCAGTGTGGCAATAAGTAGTGACAAAGTTGGAGAAATGATTTAGACAACGACTTGGCTGCAATGATGAAATCTGGAAAATGTCGTAAATTGAAAACTATGTTTCTACAAAAATACCGACGACTCTTTACGTGAAAAAATTTATTAACTTTTTAATTATGAGAGATTATAGCGGGCACACTTTTTGTGTATGCCACGAATGGGCGGACCACATATCCACATAGGATAATCCTATTCGAGTCTTCACATCGCAGCTATACAGCATATCGTTGTTATTAAGTTAACGTTCTACTTCTGCACACAATCTACTGAAGACTTTACGTAACTCTGTGTAAAATCTTGAAACACTTGCGACTGATAATCCAGCACTTGCTGAAGAAACTTGTTAGTTCTACTTCAATAACTTCAGAAAACCTTACTTGTACTGATACCAGTACCAGTTAATTTAAAACATGTCCGTTACTCAAGTTTTAAAAACAGTTAACAAGTTAAGGCGTTAGAGTGTTTACTTATACTAGGAGTGTCACTGACACAAATGGACGGAGCATTTGATATTCGTAATAATTTATTTATCAATATTTTTATAATCAACCGTCTTTGATCCGTTAGATAATAGATTCGTAATCATTTTTTTATCAATATTCCTACAATCAACAAAATATATGCACTTTTATGATACACACTTTTTATTGAATACACTACATTATAGTACAGTATACATTAATTGTCATTAGACATATTCCACAGCGTTTTCAACTCATCTCTACGATCGACCATTGATGGACTTCTATTAATTTTTTGCAGTCTATCAAAATTAAACGCCGGTTTTAATATTAATCCTTCTAATGTTTTCACTCTTGAAAGAACAACATACGTTAATCCAACCTGAAATTCATTGTCTCCTAAATTATCAATTGCCTTATCTAATGTTATCCCTTGCGATCTATGTATACTAACAGCATATGCTAACATTAACGGAAATTGTTTGCGAGTACAAGAAATTTAATTTTTCTTGAATGATGCCACTAGTGGTACAATGGGTATTGAATTCTCGTATAGAACTGGTCCTGTATATTTTTTGAAAGATAAAGTATTGTTATGTGATTGTTATAATTTTCGCATTCAACTGCCGGGTTATAAATAATATCAGTTACTGTCCCAATTGAACCGTTCGCTAGTCCTTTTGTGACCCAAAGATTTCTTCTAAGGATAACTCGAGTACCTTTACATAAACGTAATTGGCCAAATAATCCCTGAGCATCGTCAGATTTTGCTAGAGAGGCTTCTGGGCAATTATGGAATGCATTGATTAGAGCCACGGGTTGCTTATTGCTTTCTAGTTTTTCATAATTAAAGCGTTCGATTTCAGCATTTTTCGACATTAAACAGACAGTATCTTTAAAATTTTGCCCGATATTGTTTACATTAAATCTTTTACATAAGAGCTGATAATCTTGTTCAGTCATTATTCCATTTGCGACTCTATTTAAAGTCTCTCTGAAATTTTTTTTGATCATCACCTTGCTGTCTCATAATCTTCGTTAAAAAGAACATTTTTTTAACTGTTTATATAAAAGATTAGATTGAATGGTCTGAACATTATTACCAATATTGTAAAAACTCCTGTCACAAACCGGTGGAAGTTTGGACCAATCACCGACTAAAGACACCCAAAGGCCACCAAAAGGAACAGCTGAAGAACGCTTCTTTGCTTGTTTGAGTCGCATATCCACTTAGAAAAACAAATTCAAACCCAACATACTGGCTTCATCAATAATAACAAACCTCACATCTTTTAATTCTTCTTCAAAAGCAATTTTGGATTCACCTTATAAATCTTTGAAAGTTCCTCCCCTTCTTATTGATGTATTTATCTTAGAGCTGAATGAGTAGTTTGTCCAGCAATATTGTTAGCTGCGACACCAGTAGGAGCCATCAAAAGAGTTGCATCGCAACCAAAGGGGGCAAGGAACTAACAATCTCCTTTATATTTTGACCAATATTTATAATATTTCCCTTATACGCATATTGACCGGGAAAGCCTCTCGATTTCACCCTATACACACGCATCACTGGTTGTACTCTTGCTATCAAGAGTTGTTCTACATAAGTAAGATCCATCAGTTCTATAGGTACATCTTTAAGATCCATACAATTAACTGCAGTAAACTTATTTGGGTTACGCTTAGACTGCGGGCACATATCAAAAAATGTTTGCTGCATCAACATTCCCAAACAATTTACACATTCATAGAATTCTAGAGATCGTAAATTATCTTCAAATTCATTCTGAAGATTCCTATATCCTGTGTTGTTTTGATCATATAACACATGATTCATGTTATGTTCTGCAGGGACTTCAACAATTGCTGCAGCAACATTTTGTCGCTCTCATCCGTCTTTGGTTTGCAGTTAAACGACCAATATTTGGACCTCTTCTCCGTCGAGGCATACTATAAATATTACGTATATATAAATTGATGAACAACAATGTATAGAATATGCGTATAACAGAAATAGGTACTTAAATAAAAAGTACAAAATTGAATAAGAAGTATAAGAATAATAATTTTAATAGAATTTGAAAAATTGAATAAAGAAGTATAAGAATAATAATTAAAATAGAATTTGGATTAAAATTTACTTGAACTGTGATACGTTGCAATGTGTAATGGAAAGTTGCAGTTGCATCAGCAACTACATAGATTCTCGTCTAAAAATTGACACTTGTTCAACACCTAAGTCCAATCCGTACATCTGGCTACACCATAGAACAATGCTCTACTACGGTTTGAATTAAACACGTGTGACACACGAATGAAAAGTATATACAGCAAAATCTTATCTTATCGAGCGACCGCCAGCGCGGGCGGCGGAAGCCGTACATGCACACGCGCCAGAACGCGAGCGCCGAAATCGGCCGGTGACCGGTGAGTCACCTAGCGCCCCCGTAAGTGGGAGTGAGACACAGCGCCGTAGCTGGGCCACAATATCTCTATCTCTCTTCCTCTCACATGATTAAGCTAAGATTTTTAAAAAATCGTAATATCTTTAGAACCAAATAATTTAAAGAAATAAAAATTACATGTGTGCACTCTACAATACAGTCCGGATATGTATGCAAACTTTTATAACATTCGGTTGAGTAGTTTCGGAGGAGTTCGCGGTCTAAGTTGTGCACCGAGTCGTGGATAGAGGGCTATGGCTGATTTTGCTACGCTCATCAGGCTCCGCCCAATAATCAGCTTCTCTGGATTATACATAACGATCGCTGTTCGACGGTAAAACTTCTATAGTTTATAATGTTTTGAAGGCATTTAAAATGTGCCTAAAATTTGTTCAGATAATTTTCCTCCTCAAACATGGGAAAAATGTCGAAGAAGTCGTATCATATGTACCAATAAATCTGTTCCCGTGCTCTCAAAAGTCTTTGCGAAGTTAATTTCAACACGGTTAAATCAGTACGTAACGCATGAAAAATAATTGACTGCAGTTAGTTAGGCTTCTGAAAACGGCACACTACGGTAGAACAGAGCAATGACTTAGCATACGTTAAGAAGTAAATAATGGTATCGAAGGTAAAGGGTACTACTGCCCTGTTTTCCTTTATGTCAGTCAGGCGTTTGATAAGGTTTATCACGATGGCGTTTGATACAGATTTATGAAAAACTTACCGTAGAGCTATTATAAACTACTCAAATCTTACCTGTCTGATAAACATTTCTTTAACCAAGAAGACGGTCTGTATAAAATATTGAAGTCTACAATGCCAGGTGTTCCACAAGTAT
This sequence comes from Magicicada septendecula, assembly GCA_034769895.1. Classification (NCBI taxonomy): domain Eukaryota; kingdom Metazoa; phylum Arthropoda; class Insecta; order Hemiptera; family Cicadidae; genus Magicicada; species Magicicada septendecula. The sequence goes on along the minus strand of CM068375.1, from coordinate 114,189,730 downwards.
ATTGTACTTGATCTATACAGCTGACATTCCAACATTCCACAGCTAAATCAAGTCGCATTGGAAACGTTTGAAGATGATACAGCTAGTCTGTCCTTTCACATTTGTTACGAGATGGGATATTTATTTATTTGTCACATAAGATTTTACAAATAAATTTATTCCAAATACAATCGTGCCTGGAAAAGTGTCACGTCAAAACCGGTGAAGAAAAATCTGTAGAAGTGATGTCTGTCAGTCGGGAAACCCACCATAACACTGAACGGAAGCAATTAGGCCTACAGCATACAGAGCCCGCTGAATTATCTTAGAGTGCATCTGGACCGGACGATGACGTGGAATGTGTTTATTCTCAATATTTATTATTATTAGCGGAGGTCCTACAGTCTATACCGCATCCCGCATTTCGGTCGCCATTTCTCCCTATCTTTCCAGTCATCGTCTTCAATAGCTCGATATCTCATGCTTTTCCTAATTCCTGTTCTCCATTGTGTTCTCAGTCTTCCTTTTCTTCTCCTGTTTTGTGGTGTGTAAGTCAACGCTTTCTTTGGCCATCGCTTCTCCTCCATCCTCATTACGTGACCATACCATAGCAATTGTCTGGATTCTATTCTTTGTGGTACTGTAAATATGCGGCCTGTTTTCCTTCTTATATCTTCATTTCTAACATGTTACATTCTAGAAATATTACACGCTCTTTTTAAGAAGTCGATTTCCATAGTTTCTATCATCTTTTTGTCTTTATCTGAAAGTTATTTGCCAGTTAGTTGTCAGCATTCGCAGCTATAAGTTAAAATTGACTTCACAATAGTTGTGTAGATTGTCAGTTTTGTTTGAAGTTTCATTTTATTCTACTAAAGTTACGAGTTTAGCAAACGAATAGCCTTTTTTCTCTGTTGTGTCCTTTCTTTGTTGTTCACTCTTTTGATGTCATTCTTTGTTGTTCTATCTTCTGAAATAATGCTTCCCAAATATTTGAATTTGCTACACTTTCCGATTCTATGGATTTGCAGATCTGGGTCTTCTTCTTGCATGTCTCCTATTTTCAGATTTATTCTCAATAAACGGGAACAACTTGGACTAAACCTAAGACGCTGTACTGGATTATTGAAGGCAACGCGATTTGAGTGCATCTGCCGTCAAAGAAGTGGTAAAGGCGCAAGTGCAATAACAGTGAACAATTTGTAATATGCTACATAATGGGCGTATATTCTCGGCTAGCTAGGCTACACGCGAAGCCCAATACTTTTCATAACATACAGGCTAAATTAATTTGAATCACGATCGCTTTCGAGATGTTAAAATACTATCAGTAGCAACAATTAACAGTACAGTGCTCACTGTGCTCGCAACACATCACACACTATTCGGAAGCCCATGGGAACGTGCTCCGCATGTGACTAGCGGATAGATACTTGCTTTCTCAGTGCTTGTTGGCCATAAGGGATGGTTAGCGATTGCGTTGCAGTAAGCGGCTACAGTCTCCGCTCAGCTGATAGCAAGCTTCAAATGACGCAGTATGAAATGAAGCTTTATTATTTTCACTTTTCCATCATCAGTGTCTTCATATGAAATACATCCCAAATGAATTTTTTCATAATTCTGCAGTAAGTGTATTTCAGTTGAACACATTATGCAAGAAATACATTTGCATTCAGTGTTTTTGATATTGTGGCAACGTTCAACACTATATTAACTAATATTTTTTTTTTTTTTTTTGTAAAGAAGCAGAAACACACATCTTGCTTAATTTTAGTCAACACTCAATTTAAGAGTAACTCATCAATTGAGCCAGTACTTATAATGTTTTACACGTGTTTATTAAAGAAACCTATGTTTATAAACAATACAGAAATTAAAGACCCATTTGTAAATAGCATGCAATCTGCTGTTCTTACAGGCCATTATACGTACTATTCCCAGTTTAAGCTAAAATTATTGTTTTTCTAATGTAACGCTGTACAATGTGTGTCCTGATTCCCAGGAAGTTGGAGAATTGACTGATCAAACACCAGGACCAATAGGTAACACAGACTGACCGGACGGAAGTGTGTGGCAAACAGAACTTTGAGAAAATCTGGGTTTTGATTTGGGTGGGTAGACTTTGTGATGACGGCTTTGCGACTTCTGTAGATATGGTAAGCCTGTGAAATCGGAGAAATAAAGAAATTCAGTTAGTGATACAGCATTTCCACTTTTTCTTCGTATTATCAGTGCACCAGTTTCCAATTGAAATAAAATATAAGAATTCGATCTTAGTTGAAAGTACGTAGAAGCGGGGAAAATAAAAAAAGATCGGTCAGCACTACCTTCCGAAACCCAAAATTGTTCTCCAAAATAGTGTTCCTCTGTCCCTTTATTGAATGTTCCCCCCCGAGCATTGTTCTTACTTCTGATTTTTGTAGCCTCATTTTCTGCATTTGATAGGACAGGTATTGCTTATTTTTCACAAACTAGAATCTCTGTAGCAATGTGAACGTATTTTTACTCGAACTGTAGCTCTAACTGAACTGAAGCGCAGCGCTCTCAGTATAAAAGCAATCATTGAACTTCGGGCTCATGTGCTTGGCTTTGATGAGCGACGCACAGTAGTCGCGCGCCTGTACCCTACGCTCTAGGCCCTATCTCAGCAGATAAAAATACTGCTCACCTACCTCACCTAGTACAAAAGGGTGCCGTGTAGGCAGTGTGCACGCGTACGCCAACGTAGCGCGTTCAAAGTGGCGTTTTAAGTAACACGAGACATCTATCGAGCGTCAAGTTGCAGAACTAGACAACGGATCACCATGAATGAAAACGAGAATATCTTCAGCAAATGCTTACAATTAAATCTCACTGACGTTTACACCCAGCTTCCCCGCACATTAAATATAATGTTAATGAACATTTCTATCATTATATATACATACAAGTAGAATGCAGATAGAATATACATATATAGCCCATAGTCACACACACATGTGATCAACATAAATTACAGTGGGTTCAGGTAACAGCAGCGTGTGGTTTAGCAATGATTGGACTTGTGGTCGGACCCAAATTACGTAGCCAACGTAGCGTAGTAACAAAGGTACCGGTTAACGCGGATTGGACGTAATCCGCATACGTAAGTGCTGCTTTACATTAACGTAAACAAAGCAACACTACAAGTGCATGCCGTTATCACTTCTGATAAGCGCCCACTGTCTAAGGGGCGAGCGTTAATAATTAAGTGTCGGTTTAATTAGGGTGGTTGTAATGCTACCAGTGCTGCTATCTACAACAGCTCTGCGCTGGTCGTTGTTCCTTTATGCCAGACACGCGCCAGGGAGTGGACGAGCGCGCGTCCGCGTGTGCACGGCTATTGTCTTCCCTTAATTGCAGTTAACATGTGCATTTAATTACTTACTGCCGGCTAGCCAATAAACCAAGTAACTAGGCAGTTGCATCAACACCTTTTACTAGTCCCAAATACGAAAAAAATTCTACGTTAAATATTTTGTTAAATATATATGATTTACATACAATCAGTTACGTATTCTGGCCGTAAGAAATAAAAGCCAGTTTAAAAATACATAAGAAACTTGTTACAGACTTTTCTAATTTATTGAAATTCCATTGCTTGCAACGTTATTCATTTTCTCTTCAGAATTGTATTCACTACTACCCATGTTCCGTGTCGTCTTTTCTTTGGCCTTCTATCTTTTTCACTTTGAATTCTAGCTAGACAAATCCTCCTAACAGGTACTCTATTGTTGATACTTTTTAGGTTATTCCACAGCCCTAGTTATCGTTATGACTACATTCTCCTAAGACACTGTTTCTAGTTTCTATTCGATCACTTCTGATCCTATAATTCTTCTTAGATACTTACTTCTTCTTTTATTTGGTTTGTTAGTATCCACGATTCAAGCCCATATTTTTTAAACTTATACCTCGATCAAAAAGTACGGAGCTTGGAATTCCAACGACAATGGACAATGGTCCAACGACAATCTTTGAGTGTACTCCTCGACACCCGACAAAGTCGTAGTGCCAAGGTATGTCTGTCAATCGACAGTTGTGAAACGTGGAAGTTAAACAAGAGACACAAAAAAACCTTAACTGCAAGTTTATGGAAACGGTTTACTGGAGAAGATATCTAGAATTTTGAGAACAGAACATTGAACAAACAAACAATTTATTGAGCTTACAATCTCAATTTCTTGTTTAAGGTTGTGTCTTTAAAATTTGACCATCTAACCATCTCTACGAGAGCACGACCAAAGATGGGTAAAATTAGTGCTAAAATTTTTACACGAAAGAAGAAAGAAAAGATGGAGAAAGTCCTGAGAGTTGACGTCCAAAACGTAATAACAAAGTGATGACTAGAAGTAACTACCACGATATACAGACATAGCGCAAATGAAGACAGGTAGTTTTTGGACTGCATGAGCTTAAGAAGAAAGTAGAGGCAACTGTATACATGAGTAGGCCTACATGGAATGAACTGAGTAGCTGAAGCTAATGCGCTCTGCAGTCCAACCTTCCTTATATGCTAGCTGACTACGTAGGAACGATACCATGCGTTTTTTAAATTTGTTTGTTGGTCAGAGGAGGAGTCTATTATCAGTTACAAACAAAGAAAACACTTATGAGTTGGTTCTTCCTCGTCAAACCTTTCGATCCAAAGCAGGAGCTTGCAACCCCTTCGCTTTAGGAACGCCTACGACTTTCTCTCCTAATTCACTGACGTTTAAGCTAAATGCCATCTGTCATGTTCATGTTATATTCAGATCATTTCAATACTTGTCTTTTACGCCTGTCTTAAAGTCTCCTTTATTTTATTTCTCGCTTACAAATAGTGTAGGTAGTTCATTTTCATTTGGTCACACCTGGGAACCAGTAACAAAACATTTTACAATTCTGATTCATTAGCTGTATTCATTCAGAATCTCCCAAGGCGGTATTTCCAAAATATTTAAAAATTTTTATCTCCTTAATTCCACTATCATCGCACATTAAAATTTAAGTTTTTTTTTATCAGGATCAGTAACAAGGGACTCCGTTTTTCTGATCTAACTCGAAGGGTCAATTTTTTATATTCATTCTATGAAGGTACTTGAGCTCAATGAATTCTATGAATTCTTGTTGATCTCAAGAATCGTGAGTCAACACAACCAGAGAGAAAACAAAATATTTTATTTCACGATTATTCCTGTCCCGCCACAGTAAATATTTAATTTATAATGATTACTTCTGTGTACATTAATGTAACGGTAACATGCTTAGCAGGCTGTTGTGTGTTAGTCTGAAATGTAAGGGAGATGAACGATGTTATCTCTATGTTTTTCCACAGTTAATTTTTAAAATGTCTGCCCATTCCCTATGTTTACTTCCCACAGTTTGATTCTTGTTACAAAAATGTAAGCTTTTCCGAAACATATAAAACTACACGCATATGTTTTCCATAAGCTACACTATTATTTATGTAAACTCTACAATTAATTTCGAAAGCATTCGGTTTCAATTTAAATGTCATCTCAAGTTTTTCGTTTTTTCTCACATACTTAAATAGTGAATGTTGTTATATAAAGGTCGTAAACGTGGTAACAGGTATAACGGAATATTTTTAAACCTCCTAGACTAATTTAATACATTAATATTTTAAAAGAGTTTTAATTTTGTATCTTTTCAAAAATGTATTATTAAAATATTTTTAAAGAAAATTTTAAACTTAAATTAAACTTTCGTAGAAAGAAATGTGTCCGTCAGTCTCAGTTTGTTAAAAATGACAATTTGTTAAAAATAAATTGTGTCCAATTCAACAAACATCTATCCCGAAAAAAAGCAAAAATTAAATTTTTAACAGCTATTTCATTTCAATTCGTTGTATAAACCTTTGTGTTGATTCTTGTTTTTGTGTGCTTTTTTAACGTAGTCTGTGAAGCAAGAAATTAGAAAATTCAATGGAGAACGAAGAATTTAAAGTGAAAAAGCACAGAGTGAAATGTTACAAAGTTGATTTTCAGCATCGGTAAACAGGTCGGTACAAAGTGCATAGGGAACCAACCGTTCTGTGCGATAGAAAATGCTGTGTTGTGACCTAAAAACGGTTGCATTCGTCAGTCAGTTTAACGCAATGCAGTCAGCGTCGGTGAAATCAACACGTTTCACACACAAGTGGCACGCAGAGCAAACACATAACGTATGATGAAAAGTCTAATGCAACATTTTGTTCTTTGTTTTTTCGTGGCAGTTGTTTAATCTTCGTTTTAGTTTTTGTTTACCACGTGCTCAGGCCTCGTCCCGGCTTTTCGGCTATATCTGCGTTGTTCCTACATCACCGGCTGTTGACTTCCTGGCAAATGATGAAATCGCTAACAATACAATCGTCATAACGGTTTATTTACGATTGGCGCAGTACCGGTCAAATGATGCGTCTTCCACACCGTGGCCAAGACTACGGCTATCGCGAGTCGATACAACGCGATTCAACGTGATACAACGCGGTCATCTGATTTCGCGATTTCAACGTTGTCACGACAGTTGCTGTAGAATATTATTACAGACGTAACGAAAACGTGTGACTGAAGGAAGGTCGGACAGTAGACTGTTGCCTTGACAACCAACAAACAAAACACAAGGGAAAGTTAAACTCTGACAGTGATAAAAAAACATTCTTCGTCGTAGAAGTAAAACAAGAAATGAAACGCCGCGCCCGCTCCGTCACCTAGTCGGATTCAGTAAAATACACATCCGTCATTGTAGTCGGCTATAGGCTAACTAATTAGCGGGTAGCAGTACGTGTGTCGGACGTCCAGAAAGGTGTCCATGGAACCCAGGAAGAAACGTATAAACCGCATTTCCCACTTAAACCATATTTATTGTTAACCTTTGAGAAAGTGTAGAGAAGCTACCTTGAAGCTTTTGAGATATGGTGCTGCAGGAGGGCCTTAAGAATATCATGGACGAAAAGAGCCTAATGACAAGTTTCTGAGAAGAGTGGGTGAAAAAATGATGTTGATTGGGTCAATTGTGGAATGGGGAGGTAATATGGATGGTCACCTCCTACGTCATTCAATCTGGTTCACCACCCTCGACCGGGAGAGGAAGGCCCAGGGAGGAGTACATGGGTGGGGTTAAAGAAGAGAAAAGGTATGTGGTGATCAAGAAAGGGTCTGCGGAAAAGAAGAATTTGCAAGTCCACCAACCCCATCAACCTCTCGGTTGACAGGAAGAATAGTACGTGTGTCACACGATTCTTCATGATCAGGTACAATACAATTTTACCATTTTCACTGGAAAGGTCAAAATAGCCAATTGTGAAGAACTGCCGGTCACGTTTTCTATACAAGCATGTGTCGCTTGTGGCGCCACGATACTTCAGCTACCACCTTCGGGTTTTACTGTTAAATTAAAATCAGTAAAACATAGTGGTCAGCCGAAAAACTTGGTTTGTAATACTGTTTATTGTCTCATGGCCCACTTATCGACTTTAGAAAAAAGAAACAATAAATAAATAATACATCTGATACTTAAATGAAAGTCAAAAGAAGATTCCACTCCTCATAACAAAAAAGAAACCCCATTGAACGTGAGAAACAGTTTTATATTATTTAAGAAATGTAAAACAAAGAAGATTGAAACGTTGAAAATACACTTCCCTTCTTGTCATGTTGTTTCGCCATTTATAATATATTAATGCAATCGTTAATTTGTTTCTGAAAATTTTAAACTTAGCAATAAGAAGAGAAGATTAACAAGGAAGCACTGAGGATAAACGGAGTCGAGTCAAAGTACAGAGGCGTGTAATAAAATAATAATAATAATAATAATAATTCAAAACAAATCTCATTATACAAAGTAATAGGTTTGCCTTGAAGCCAAGGGCTCACCGCCATTGGAAATTATCAAACAAATCCTTGGCTGAAAAAAAAACTCTGCTACCCCTCTGCAAGTCTCGCTCTACCCTCCTCCTCCGCTTACTTACTGTCTTGTCTACATTAATCCCTTTGATAAAAAAAAGGAAAACTCAATTTATACATACATTAGTTGTCGGCTTGATAAATACGGAATGTTCGTAAAAGCATAATGACTTTATAAAAACTTTTGCTTAACCTCTCTCTAACTTATAAACTTTTTTCGCTGATGTTGTTGTTGTTAAATTCTTTTTCTTCTTTTTGACCGTCTGTCTATCTGTATTCTCTCGTTATTTTTTAATTTTATAGGATTACCATTAAACGTTTATATCAAGATTACTATTGAAATAAAAATAAGCTGAAACAAGGAAAGCAAACTCGACTCCGCCCCCTGCTCGCTCAGCCCTGGTCACGAAAACGTTAAGACTTTTCTTCTCTTCCGAATTTAATGCGATTAAAACTGAATAAATAAATAATGTTTTCTGTTTATATCTCGTGACGCAGGTGGCGAACTTTTATTCCAAAGGAAGATTTATAATTGTACTAATTGCAGAATTTCTGTGTGCGCGTGTTCGCATGTGAAGTTTCTAGTGGAATTTAATTTCGCCTTTTTAATAATTTATTTCTTTGTCCAGTAACAACATCTTATTACTTCCCTTTTCCCTTCCTATGTACAGATGCGCGTGAAATGTTTTCGTTCTTCACATACGAATTATTTTTTTTTTTTTGCTGACTTCGGCTAACTTTTAAAATTGAAAAGCTGATAAAGAAAACGACGTGTAAATGTCAGTTGGCTAAGACACAGTTTGAGCCACTCTTTTATTTTCTTTTACGATAATATAAATTCCTTGCAAATTAACTCCTGATTATTACAAGTTTTTGTGAACAAACGAAACACCATACTTGTGAATTTTAGATTACTTCTGTGTTTATAATATTTTTTAAAATTCATCGTAAATGCTGTGTTATGCTGAATCTGCATTTTATACTGTGTAAAATTCCTTGCAAAATTTACTGCTCTTTGAAAATTTAATGGCACGGAGTGAAGTATCGTGTAGTTCACTGTCTGCATAGCGTCTTCTGATTTGTTTACAAAAACCGTTCAGTTTGAGGCAGACAGACAGATAGGTACGACGGGTTTCCGTTCAAGACGACGAACTGACAAACGAGGTGTGAGCCAAGACGAGTAGAAATCTCAAGACGGTTGAACGCTGGAATAGTGAAAATCAAGTTAGTTTGGCAGACGCGGTGTTTTTGCAAGGAAAGCACCTCTCGGTCCCGGCCAGCTTAGCGCCGCTCGCTCCCTCTCTCAGTAGTCATCCCCTTCTTCTGCAAATCCTAGCGTGTACGTGCACGTTCGTATAAATGCGACGCATACTCGTGGTGTACGTGACGCCTGCTATTGCCACTGCCGCTATGATTCGTTTCTTACTGTCTGTCTGGTCGGAATCAGCGAGGGAAATTGCTGTCACTACATTATTTTTGTATATCATTTACCTCGATATTTTATAAATGTGTAAATTTTCTAATATAAAATTGGTGGTTGTGTTTCTTTCAAATTTTGAGCAAAGGCCCACATATATAAACACCCATCTTCACATCAACACAAACGAACATAACATTATATTTCTTTCCGAAATGAAAATAACGGAATATGGAATCATCTTATGTTTTTAGTAGTATTCTACAATAATATGAAAAATCTGTAACAACCTAATTCTGCTTATGAAATGGTCTTGAATGTTGGGCAAAGTGTTTCTGAAACTTATTAGTATAAAATGTTTAGTCCCGCTCGTAATGCAAGAAGTTAAAATGGTCATAGTGGTTTGTACATATTAGGCTTATTATTAAGATAATTGGTGGTATTAATAAGTGACCCTGTGTAATGGATGTGTAAAATGTCGGACTGGCAAAAACCACTGAACTCGTCCGGCACTAAAATATTCATCTGTCCCGCAAGAATTGTTATACACTAGTCTGCTTTCGATAACTGCGGTCACATTAACGGCACGCTGTGGACAATTAACAAGGGGCCGCCCCTTTTTCGGCGGGCGTAAGATTCAGTCGGTAAACTATAAGCGTGGAGTGGCCTCAGACCTCGGTACTCGCGGTAGTGCAGCTACAAAATCAGTAGGGGTTCGAGCACTGAACGGCGAGGAGGAGGGGGGCAGCATACTCGTTTACGGTAACCGGTTTCCGTGAGTACTATCACATATGACGCTTGACCGTTAACTGTGATGTCTTGTGGGTGGATATCTAGCCTGATCAGCTGAACAGTAACGATCCACTAATATTTGAGAGGTAGCCACATTACCGTAATTTGAATGGCATAACCATGTGGCAAATATTAAACCTGAAGCTGGAAGAACGTAACTTTTATTTAGTAACATTATGATATTTATTCCTCTGCAAGGAGAAAATATGTTAAAAATCTCTTTGTACACGTATAATTGTCAATTACGTATAAACGGACATTTGAAAGTGGCACTAGATACTTTAATGCTTCTTAATGTTGGCGTTAGTGAGCACTGTCTGAAGTCCATAGACGTGGCCAGCGTTACACTCTGGTTTCTAGAGTCTTTTGTTTGATCGTAGTCTACAAGGAGTGAACAGGAGTCTCGTGTGTCCGTTGTGCAACGTGTAATTATTAAGTATTTGTGTAAGGAGATGTTAAACCAGCTGAAATGTTGCACAGGTTGCGTGTACAATTCGGCAATGATACACGTTCAAAGGCTCAGTTCTACGAATGGCATAAGTTTTTTCTGCGAAGGTGGGGAAAAAGTTTCTAAAAGGTTTCGTTTGCACGTCGTTCCACAAACAGCATTACACCGCAGAACGTTTTGGGAGATCAAGACCTTATTCACAACGATCGAAGAATTTAGTTAGTGAAATTAGCGTAAGTAAATTATTGAATTGTGCAGACAGTAATTAGAAAAGCAAAATCCCTGCAAGATGGGTGTTAAATATTCTGAATGCAAACTACAAGGCTATAAGTGAAATGTCTAAGAGGGTTTTGCATCGCTTTGCAGTAGAAGGAGACTGATTTTTGGTGTGCTTTCTCACATGTGATGAATCCTGAGTACACTGCTATACTCCTGACACCAATAGGTAGAGTATCGAGGTGGCGTGCAGAAGATAAAACAACGTTTGTCTGTTGGCCACTACTGGGGATTCTAAACATTTTGTGTACGTCGACCTTTTACTTGAACAATGGACGATGAATGCTGCGTACTACTTTGAACTGTTGGGCAAGATTAGACAGACTATCGGTCGACTGCTCGCCCCCCCCCTCACTTCTGCTGCTATGCAAGCAAGATTGGAAGAACGTCACTGAACAGCTTTTCATAATCCTCCCTATATTCCAGACTTATCACCGTTGACTTTTATTTCTTTTTACCCCTGAAGAAAAACAGCCGGGAAAAAATTGTCCAATGATAAAGAGGTACAAGACGTTGTGTGCAATTGGCTACGAATATATCCAAAACGTTTTTGTGATGAAGGAATTAAAATCTGCCAATGCGATGGATAAAGTGTGTATATTGTAGGGGAAGTTATACAGAAAAATAGTTTTGTATTTATTTTCACATGCATTAATCCAATAAAACGTTTTTCAAAAAAATCTCGATTAGGCCTATATTTGATCGACCCTCATAGTCGAAAATAGAATTCAACCATATCTGAAAAACATTTTATCCAGTTCAGGTCTACAGTATAGTCAAAAGAACGTAGACAATCATTGTAGACAAAAAAACTACAAGAAACTGTGGGTGTAACCTCTATTCTAATGCAATATGTCTAGAGGGATGAGTTCTGAACTTTGCCCGCTCAACATCGTGTGGGCAGTCTCGCTAATTGCGTTATGCAATATGTCCTAGCAGAGAATATCAGAATTACGACTAGACATAAGCGGCGGGCATGTACCTTCGTACCTTAGAAAAGTGGCTTTTGTCTTACATTCCATGGCCCATGAGATGTCGCGGTAAACGTATACAGGTAGTATATACAAGTTGTCGACATGTATAGAAACCCAGTACGCTCCCAGTATAATGTATGACCTATCTTTTCTGGGGATTTACTTCAATTTTCGTCTTTTCCTGTTCCAATCTTTAAGCATTTGTATGTTGTCTCTTTCAATATAATTCCTTCCATAATATTCCATTTGTGCTTCCTATTCTTTTATTCCAATTTTCTGTTATACTTAGTGTTCTGATTACTGAGGTCTTTGGTCTACCTCTTGATTTGCCTCGAAATAATTTCTACTTCGTCAACCTTGTCAGCATAGACTAATATCGATTCCTAATTAATGTCCGTAAAATCTAATGTTTTTTTTCGCTTTTACTACATTCTCTCGTGTCTGATATCTTTCAATCATTTGTGTGTACGTAATTCGTTCTTTATCAGCCACCTTCTTAAGCTAATTATTTACCTTATGATATTTATCATGAGTACTTCCTATCTTCCCTTATCTCTTCTGTTGCATAGGCCTACATCGTTTTTTCGAAAATTATCACACCGAATTGCTGCTTTGTATATTGTCAATTTAGCTGTTACTGCTCGTCTTGTCATGTATTGTCTTATCTTTCCAAACTAAAATATAAGACAAGTTCGTGTAATAACAAAGACGCTGGATGCTTTGAAATATTCGTCATTGATCTAAAACGACTTCGTTTTAGAAAAGAAGTGACCCTGAAAGGAGAAAACTAAGGGAGAAGCGTACCCATCATAAGTTTCTCTTTGCTTTGCTTTGATATTACAAAATGTCTTGTATTTTGTTGTCCATGACGTGTCCGAAGTTACACTAACTATATAAAATAATTCTGACGCGGAACATAATTATTTTACATGAAAATTATTAAATTATTACCTTACCGCCTGAACGAGCTTTCGATCGTTATGAGCTTCATCAGAGCCTGCCGCTAGTTAGCTGTCCATCCTGATTTTGGTGACGGCGCCGTCGTTCGAAAGATCGTCGATGTGTGTGTTGTGTAATATGTTCAAATAGTATGTGTGGTTTAAATTGTCTGTTCGCTTAGGATGTTGTTTATATGCGTTTTTGTGTGTTTGTTTATTTCTAGTTGTTGATGAGTGCCTACTTTTCGGCCTTTTGTGTCTACGTATAGGATTTTCATGTTGTTAATCTTTGTGCACGTATGGTCTGCTTCAATTGAGATGGTTTGTAAAGGTGGATTCGGTGGTGGAGTGTAATGCTTTTATGCGTTGAATATGCATCTGTTTGAAGCTGTGTTCTGCCTGGCCTATGTAGAATTGTTACATCCTGAGCAGATTAATTTGTAAACACCTAATTTGTTTAGTTGTTTGTTAGCTGAACTACAAACAAAGCTACGGACACTGTTTCTCGTCCGTTTCTCGTCTCGTTTGCTATGAAGCTCATAACCAAGCTAGTTCAGGAGGTAAGGTAAAAATGTAATAATTTTTATCTTAAAAAAATGTTTTCCGCTTCAGAGCTATTTTGTGTAGCTAGTTATTACAAAATGTTTCATAAAAGCTGTTGTAACACGTGTTTTATAATTTTTATAAAAATACAAAATTAAATTTTAATCTGTTTACAAGCAAAATGTACATACGTTCCTTCAAAAATAGCACTTCCAATATAATTCCCATTTTAGATTTTAAGTGGGATTGAGGGAACTAAAGAAGGGAAACAGGAAGAAAATAAAGTTTAAACACATAAGATAGGAGAATTATATAACAATATAGGCCTAATTGTAGAATGGATAGATAATAAAAACTATTCTTTTGTTTTGGAAAATTAATGTTATATTATTATTATTTTTTTAAATTCAAACATTATAACTGGATCTGCACGAAAGCCAGAGGGATAATTGTGTTTGCAGAGTTGTCAGAAAACCTCTCTGGAAACTATGAAATGGGAATTAATTACGCGTAGTTTATGAAATAAATATTTAATTTGTATAAAAACACTAGTGTAATGTATCTAAACAAAAATCTATAAATTAGCTAAAAAATGTATTCTTAACAGAATGTTTGTCTTTTTCTATTACACTTGTACGTGTAATATAAAATTAATTTCAATGTGATGAAGCAAAGGTATCTTTCAGAGGCATAACGATTTTTCCTGACACCATTTTTTCGTTGTTACCACTTCTGTAGAGTGTCTGCGTAACCAGTTTACTTTGCTTAACCGCACCTTGTTTTCACTTATTATTCAAGACGTCGGCGAATCAAGGCAATAAATCTAGACGTGTATTTCAGGTTCTAAAAGAGTTTTTTAGCTGATTTCAATTTATGCTAGTGTCTCGGAACGAAGTTGTAATTTCCTGAAATTTAGCTGCCATATGCGTTTTGCGTCCTAACCAGTAGGTGATTAGGAAACGTACCCACTTCTAAACTGTACATGTTCCATAAGAACATCACTCGGCAGAAAAACCAGGAAAGAAACACAGAACTTAAATTTTATACGTATCGAGATAATTCTTCAGACGTCGAAATTCTTTCGCACGTGACGTTTGAACTTGGCTGACACTTTCGTGAGATGATGCAAGGTTAGTAAATAAACGAGTTATTTTTACAGTAATTATTTTATGATTTGTGTTTAGTGCAAATCAGGGTTTGTATTACTTACAATTTTAGTAAATTAACGAGTTTTTCGTCTGTTATGTTACTGCGAACGTTTTCTTACTCTTACGTAATGGTTCTGCGATGAATGACTGAAGAATTAACTTTTATTAAGAAAAACGTAATTAACAATCTTGTGAGTGTTTACCGTCTCTGATTTCGATTTATTAATACCACAGTGCGACCGATGTCCACGTAACCGTTTACGACGATGATGAAGTACTCTTGAAAGTACTAGAGTGAATGTTTGACACGATTAAACAACAGTGCCCTTCACAAAACAGTTATATTTGTTTTAACGTAATTTCTTTCGGTGTACACAAACTTTTTCGTAGAAGAGCTTACACGAAAAATAAAGGCAGCCCGGCCAACCAGAAAGGGATTGTAGGTGTGAGGTATGACTTGAGAGAGGCCGGCTGGCATCTTAAAATTCTTGGCGTTGTCTTAGCGAGCTGAGGAGGGATTCGTTGGCGGAGCGTGAAAGAACTCGTTACACACAAATGCAGCGTTTACAAGTTGAATCACGTCTGGGCAAAGCGTAGTACCGCCACACTCACCATCCATCTCCACTCGCACGCGCGTATGCACGCACATGCATGCACACAACACACGCGCGCGCGCGTATATTTGTTCACAGTAATGAATATTTTGACTATTAACAGTAAACTTTCATTTAACGATTAGTTCATTTTACCTTCATAAATGAAGATTTTTGTATTTGATTTTCTTGTATTCAAAAAATTTAGATTTCTCAGTGGATTATCGTAACACCTAAAGGAAAGGAAATACCTGTATCCGTGAGCAGTGGCGGACTAGTAGCTGCTCCTAGGTGGTGGTGTGGGTGAGACTAGTTTCTGCGGGGGACGAGACTAGCTTCCGGGGAGTTATGAAGGTTAGACTCCCCATTTTCTTCAGGACAAATGAGATATTCAACATACTTCCCATGTAATTATTTATACAATATAGGCTTATTTTAACACACGGAACTAGCTAAGAAATAGGCGTAGGTTAAGGGATTGTGGAGTGTCACTGAGAATTTTACATACGCACACAAAATTTCTGATGGACAAATACATGCTTATCGTTGTGCCAATTGAGATATTTTTACATTTTTAAAGGCGTAGGCTCCAATTTAAAGGTCATAGATTGTAACTAGAAAATAGAGATGAAATTGTTTATAATAGTGGGCTAAACCGAGGACACGGAATTAGGGAAGATTAAATAAGGAAGAGAGTTTATAAATAAAATCACCAAGAGACATAATTGAAGAGTTTTAAGATGGTTCAACAAACTCGTGATAACAAATGACTAAATAACCATAAATAGTCTAGAAGTGCAGAACAGTCTGTGAGATTAGAAAGGCCTCTAGAAGTGGAGACAGTGAAACACTGCATCACATTTCAGTGCTGTTTTAGGTCGTCCGACAAACTGCTACCAGTTAAAAAAGTGTAAGGTAATTTCTTGTAAATTTAAATACTTTTTTTTTATTAAATATTTTTCTACACATAAAACTATATAAGGATAAACCAGTCTTCGTAAACCTGTTCTTTCGAATGAAGGTGGACTTATAGTATTATGATTTTCTAATTAGCTCGGACACGGTTTCTAAACGCCATCAAAATGGATATACCGCGGGTTCGCGTATCTACAAGACACGGCAGTTGATGAATGTGTGTTCCGAGAAATAGGTACACTTTACGTATGTGGAAAAAGCAAGTTTAAGGGGATCTGAACAAAATCAAAAGTGTAGACTACAACTGTTTATTATATACTAACCTGTTCGAATATAAAAATTTAACAAACATTTTCAAACATCCAACAGATATTTTAAATTATTAAAATGTTCAAAGATGTCTCAATTAGATTAAAAATAGAAAGCTCTGAGGAAAGATAAAGTAGTCGGTTTCTAGTGGCAAGTCAGTCTCATATTTAGCTTTTTACAACCTAGTATTTAAAGACTTTGAAGGAATACGTTTTTTCCACGCAAAAAGGTTATATTACAGAATATAATTAAACTATTTTAAGGTACTTGTAGAAGGCTACGTAACTTTACCAGTTACAAGCCGATTACAAAAAAATTTTAACAGAGGTCTGCTTTATTTCATTTTGAAACTACTTCTCAAGCTGTTAGTATGCAGACAAAAAAAGGCCTCCAAAAACCCAATTCCTAATGGCAAAGATGCCAACAAAAAACTTCAGCGAATTTGTAAACCGACTGGTTGGGTAGAAGAAGTTATTTTGCTCTACTCTTCGTCAGAACAACAAAACACAGCTGACTGATATCAATCCGAACCAGAGGTGTCCATCCCCGCCAAAGGCCATAGTGCAATCCCCTCCTCAAGAATTCGGAAGTCCCCCCCAAATTTGATTTCATGGTGGAGGAAGATCACATGGAATAACCCCCAGTTAACGGTGAATCTTGGGCCATTATCCAAAAATTGTTGAAAAACTAAAGCCATTTAAGCAATTATTGGAATCAAAAAACCAATGTTATTCTTTTTATCAATTTCAAAAGGTTTTCTAGTAGGTCTATGCCTAATCAATAACTAAATTATGAGAAATGTAAAAGTCACCTTGAAGTTACAAAAATAATTACAAAAATCGCCTTGAAAATCCCTCCCCAAAAAAATTTCCAGTGTTGCGACTTGCACCATGCTATGGACAACCCTGATCCGAACGAAAGGGAACTGTACGGAGACGGTGTATGCTGCCAAAAATAGCACGTGAGCAACAGTTGGATACTATTGCGCTAAGGGAACTCCTCGGTTGGAGAACCCACGTTTAAACGAGGAATTACTCTACTGCGGTGGTTCCGAAAGTGGGGTCCGCGGACCCCTGGGGTTCGCAGACACTTTTAAGAAGCACTAGGATATACCCTAATATTCTCCAATTTTGTATGCTCTAAAATATAAATATAAATTTTAGAATCTTAAAACAATTAGCAGAAAATTCCAGTATTTTTTTTAGGAGGGGTCAAACTAATTGTAATTGTCAAAGAAATTTCAAACTAATAGTTTTAATAATGTCTTTAAATCATGTCGTGTAGCAGATCTGTTTGTCAGTCGATGTGACTAGCTCTCTCTCTTACACTATAAAAAGAAGATTAGTAAGCATTAAAATTTCTATTTTCGCAATTACAGCCAGCTGACTTCTGGTTATATGTAATGACTGACCATCCTGAACCCTGAACTCGGAAAAAGAGCTTTGAAGTGTTTAACTTTGTTTTCCTCTACTTATTTGTCTGAAACCGCAGTCTCCCTGCTCACGTACTTAAAGTCAAAGTTAAGAAATAAACTTGATCTCGAGAGTTACTTAATACTGAAGTTATCAGACATTAAACCCAATATTGCATAGCGAATTGTGCAAAAGCAGCTTCATTGTTCACATTAAACTATGTTAGATATCATTAATATTATAATTTTGCAAGTTAAGAGAATTTTAATTTTAATACATTTATAATTAAAGTACAAGAGTTTCTATCATATTTACTGTTTGTTTTATTTCAGAACTCAGACGGGGTCCGTGAATTTTAAAATTTTTTGTAAGGGGGTCCGCGGACTGAAAAGTTTGAGAAGCACTGCTCTACTGTGTTCTCTAGTTAACGAACACAGAAGACGTAATAAAGAAACACACACGTCTTTCAAAAATATTGTCTGGTTCGTCGTGCTAGTTAACGAATTCCGTATTGTATTCCACTCGCCCGCCATTTTCTTATCCTATTTCATAAACTACAAATTTCGCATAATTTTATTAATGTGAACGTTCAAATAACCGGTGAGGAGAGAGAGAGAGAGAGAGAGAGAGAGAGAGAGAGAGAGAGAGAGATAGAGAGCAGACGGTATTTCTCAAGTGGCGTTTTACATTACATCACATTCAACGTGCATTATTATTTTCCGCTACGCAGTTAGTTATTTCTAGAGCAGACTGTCTGCAACGTTTTTATTTACCGTACATAATTTAAGACGCTGATACTCTTGAACGGTACGTTTTATAAATCTTCGCTTATTCTTATTCTTTAGGTTTTATCCTTCAACAGTTTTCACCGGTTTTGTTCGTTACTTTTGTCTTGGATTTTAGTCTACAGAGTGGTTACTTACGTGTTGTTTGTGTCAGCGTATGACACGTATTCGTTAGGTGTTTATTTTATCTAACATCGGAACCAAAACGTTACATGTTAAGTTTTTAATTATGAAACACGTCTTTGATGTTTTCGCATTTGGTAACGAACAATACTGTTACAACCATTGTAAAGTTTGGAGAAAATCAGTTCATTTTTATTTGTTTTTCATTTACGTCTAAGTATATAAAATTAACACGTGTTAGTTGTCAGGTTCCTGTCTAAAGTGGTCACAAATCATGAACTGATCATGACTTTCCATCTGTGTGCGAGAGTTTAGAAGATAAGTTATAATCCATGTTCGTGCGCGCACGCGCGCGCGCGCACACACACACACACACCACAAGGTTTGCTAGTCTGACGAGTATAATACTTGCCTACCGCCCTGGCGGACAGCCAGAACCTGCAGGGAACCGACTGCCTGTTTAAGGCGAGATGCGTTTACTAGCAATCAGATCGAATCAGCCTATGCAAATAGATACTTAATTAATGACTTTGTATAAACTCTGATTTAACTTGCTTTTGTCCGTTCTGAGTATTTGAAACGCTTTTATCGTACGAATTTTCTATACGTTTAGTAGAACATCAGTTGTGTTTACCAACAAGAGCAATTCAGTCACAATGATCAGTGGGGAACAGCAAGTCCTTGAAAGTTCTGTGTAAAAAAAATTAATAAAATCCGTTTCTCGTATTTCTATAATTAGTGTAATAATTTAGACTTATAATAAATTATATTTTATATTTTTTAAACAAGACTATATTTTTCTATTATTTATTTTATAATTTTCGACAGCTTACAGTAATACCATCTTCAGAATTATAAATGAAAGATAACAATAATGTAAGCTTTCCAAACATTGTAAAGTACAAACATAATAAAAAATATATTCTTGTTTAATAAATACAAAACATTATTTACTATTATTGTTAAATAACAAGAATAATGTTAGCAATTAACAATATAATTTAGATTAATAACAGTAAAAAAGTGTAGCGACACACATACACGTGCACACACATACATACATACCGCATGTATTTCGACTGGGGTTTGTCGATCTCAAAATTCTTTCTTGCCTACCTCTCCCGTCTTGTTCCTTAACTTTATTGTCCATTGCTTTCTTCACTACATATAATCAGACATTTTTTAACCTCTTTATATTTTATTTTCTTCTATCTTTTACGTACGCAGATTCTTCTTTTGTATCGCTATTGCTTTCAGACCATCCGAATGTTTGCTTTCCTTAATCCACCCACGCTTCTAACTTTAAATCATTAAACTAAGGAAAATAAAAGAGTTACTCAGTGCTGTATTTTCCTGTAGGCGGATATGGTGGGAGGGGCGCACATACTGTTTAAAAGAAACATTTCTGTTTTAAAAGAAATAATGTTCTTAACTAATGAAATTTTAGGATGAGGGGTTGGCGAGGATCGGTCGAAAAGTATAACACAAATTTTAAACTATTTGTGTCGACGTTTCGACAGTAATTATTGCCATCATCTGTGTACAAATACAAGAGAAAATATCAAACACAACAGATCAGTTAGTTGAGTGAACGTGTTTGTGTATGTGTGTGTGTGTGTGTGTGTGTGTGCGCGCGCGCGCGAGCGTAATGTAATTGTATTTGCATTACAATTGTGTTATAGTAAAATTATGTTCCGGGATATTATAATTTTCTTTGCACTTCAGAAAAACTACATGTAATAATGCAGTTATTTTGATGGTGTAAAAGAAACTGTTAAAACTCCTTCACATATACACGGATACATACACAAACACTGTATGCGGTTCGGACTGACAACGGTTCGGAGTTATTGTAGCGATTTAGCGGGAAGTAATCACTGTTAGTGCGAAACCGTAATAAGGTGACATTTATTGTAGTTGTTGGACAAATTGAACTTCAATTATTGTATACGAGTGCTGTTTGTTGATCTCTAACTGATGTTTAATTAGACACAAACTGTAATTAGACACACCGTTGTAATTAGTGACTTCATTCGTGTCACTATTCTGTTACCACTGCACAATACGACGATCTGGTGGTCGTAACAATATACTACGGGAACCTTTATTATTATTTATTCACTCGTTGATAGGGTGTTATTTAATACTAATATTGATCCCTATATTAGTTTAAAGTTAGCCTAAAGACAGCTGCCGATTGCGTGGGTGGCCGAAAAGTTGATTCTTATAATATTTCTGTGACGGAGATAGTCCGTCATTAGATTCTAAATAACTTTAACCAAATATTATAAAACAAACAATTATCATTTGTAAAAATTATGAGACTAATTTACATTATGGAGGAAGATTTGTTAAGTTTGCAATAATAAAAATTCTGGATAGGGAGGTCTCAATTTAAAGAAATGTCGGAAGTCTTAAATAGGGTCCCGGTTACTCGTAACGACAGAAGAATCATGTTATGTACGCGGATGATGGCGGAAAGCTTTGCAGATGTACAAAGACTTGGAGTAAAAGTAAACAGCTTGAAAGCAGAGCTACTGATGAGTGTGGAAAATTACCACTCAGGAATAATGTACTAGAAAAAGTGAATTACATTAATGAAGGACAGGAAATATGATTGAGTGAGGATACAAGATAATTTCATCCCTGAAATAAGCAGAAGGGATGGGCAACATTTGGTATGCTGTTTTATACCTTAAAATCCCCAGACTGAAGTATTTAATATATGTTAATTTTACGTGGACCTTCAACCAAGACAAGTACTGAAAAATGGTGAATGCTCAAAGCATGTTTGATCGGCGTCTTGTTGTAATGCTTGTACACTATGCTAACAGAAGGCAGAAGACCTGGATTTTATAAGACTTAAACCGAAATGAGCATGATAAAACCAAAGAAGAAAAGATGATGGAATACTATAATGAATAAGACAACTTAGGTGATAACCGAGCCTGAGGAACGTCACAAAAATGCACTGTACTGATGTTAATAAAAAAT
This sequence comes from Magicicada septendecula, assembly GCA_034769895.1. NCBI lineage: Eukaryota > Metazoa > Arthropoda > Insecta > Hemiptera > Cicadidae > Magicicada > Magicicada septendecula. Next base: position 114,168,180 of record CM068375.1, on the reverse strand, counting down.
ATGTGCGCCTTTCACTGGATGAGAACGGTCAACAATTACGACAAGTGACAAATTTCAGAGGAGGAGGAGGAGAAAGCCTATGTTAAATATTTGATTGGCCTTCCCGCGCGTGTGTGTGTGTGTAGAGGGTGGGACAGGAAGAGAGAGGGGAAAGAGAGAGAGAGAGAGAGAGAGAGAGAGAGAGAGAGAGAGAGAGAGAGAGAGAGAGAGAGAGAGAGAGAGAGAGAACTAGCACTCGAATAAGTGAGTGCGTCATATCCTTGCATTCTGTGTACAAGAAAGATAAACTAGCTCCACCGATTAAGAAGATTACCAAAAAATAATTCTGAAACACAAACTCTCCAAATGCTTCTTGATGATCGATGTTAGAGCAGGATATAGGGCAAGCCACCTACCACCAACGGAAATTTAATGACGCGCATTAAAGTTACGACCATGACTATTTATACTAAGTTTAAATGTCAAATATTTGAAATTGACAACGGAAGTCATAATGATAGTAGGCAAATAAAACTCTTAAACAAGAGAGAAATCATAAAGATCAGAGAGAAATCATAAAGATCGTCATACATACGCGCGTGCCTTTATGTACAGATAGTAGCGTAGGTGGCGGTTTTGGGTAAAATATAATTTAAGTTGTCTTGGTAAACGGCAAACCTTTTATTGTCGTTTCAAAATTAGAATTTAAATTAATTTACACTGCAAAATAAACAAATTTGATCCACCTGAAACGTATATAAATCGATACGAATTCGAATCATATTCTTTAAAAATCGTATTTACTCTTTCTAAAATATAATATTTTTTTCTTTATGTTTGCAAATTAAACAAAGGAGAGACAATTGAATGAGCATTTTAACACTTAGTGTATACATTTGGATAGTAGAAACTTTAATGTTCTAATATTATTTTGATAAAAATTTAATTACAAACTCGTATTTTCAAAAATAATTAACGTAGACAATATTTATAAAAAGAATAACCACTTTAAATTAAATTTTAATAATAAACTCTTTTTCTTTTCGTTCTTGTGGTACGGATACTCCTGTTCCTCCAACTATAACTTTCACGCACCTTTTCTCCGGCTGACCTTACATATTTTTCTTTCATTCATATTTATCAACTCATTGCTCTAATTTAGGTTTTTTTGGTGTTTTTGATAAGTTACTGAATGATAAGAAGATAATGTTTTGAAAACAAAGTACTGATATCAAAAATATTGACACACAAGCTTCATACGCTGAGATAATTCATCCTCGTAGAATTTCTGAGCGCGCGGGGTCGTGCACGAATCAGTACGATTAAATTTCACCATTCCAAATGTATGTTAATTACTTTCATGCATAGTTGCGAATTTGTTCACAGCCTTAACATAGATGTGCACGGTTGAAAATCTGTATTGTAACAAATACAGTTGTAGCATCTTAGCATCTACTATACTCAGTCCGCTTGACTAAATCTTGTGCATACTTTTAAGCACAAGACATTTTTTTATGAGGGGGTTGTTGCAGTTGATCCGTGAGACCTCACTGCTTATCTTTGATGTCACTTCCGTGTACATATCCTGCTTCCCATATATTCTTTTCCTTTCTTTTGTACCTGATAGATTTCCAGGTTTCATTGTCTTCAAAGGCTTTCGACAACAAATCCGGTTTTCGTTGACAACAAAGGCTTGTAAACGAACCGCTCATGGCGTAGTGTAGACCAAAACAGTATCGAACGGACGAATTTTTCCAGCCGAGCGACCGCAAAACTTCAACCTGTTTTGTCTCTTCTTGAGTAAGATACAGCAACTGGAACGAAGAGTTATTTCTTTCTCTCTCGTTCTCTCTGTTCAATTGTGTGTATATCAGTTTATGTATGTACAAGCACTCTGTGTGTGTGTGTGTGTGTGTGTGTGTGTGTGTGTGTGTGTGTGTGTGTGTGTGTGTGTGTGTGTGTGGTGTGTGTGTGTGTGTGTGTGTGTGTGTGTGTGTGTGTGTGTGTGTGTGTGTGTGTGTGTGTGTGTGTGTGTGTGTGTGTGTGTGTGTGTGTGTGTGTGTGTGTGTGTGTGTGTGTGTGTGTGTGTGTGTGTTTAGAAGTATATGTTAGTCATGATGTGTCTCTGTGTATCTTGTTCGTTCGTGTCACAGAGTACAAAGAAACAAATACACAAACAATGAATGCAATACAAAGTAAACACTTATGAAAAACACTGCATGTCTGGAACAAGAAAAACTAAAACAGAATGTTGAAATGGAAGTAGTGAAATATTTTAAATACCGAAATACTGTTTTAAACGAGTTTACGATCCGACCAGTTTCCAGCTACAATCAACTTACAGTAATTGCTGTCAGTGTCAAGTCATCATCTGATTTGACAGTTCGATTTATTAGGATTATATTATAACAGTTACCTACATCATGCGATTGCGATTATGCTTGTGGTGTGCCTCTTCTAATTGGTCATTTATCTGCCTAAGCACGGTATGTGTTCTAATGTTTTCCTTATAGTAGAGTGGCAATCGTTGAAAGAACCTCTTACATGTTTTACTAAGAAAGTCAATTTTATTTTATTTCTTTGTAAATGTGCTACAAAAGTCAATGTTCCCACATCCAGTTATGCTCAAGCATATTCTACTTTACAATCATTTTTTTTCCAAACAATTTTTTTTTCATAATTCGTCAGCGTTTTGATCACAGTAATCCCTCAAAAGCCGCGCTTTTTCCACGATTTGTAAATCCACGGTTACCAATCCTTCAACTTTTATTTCTTTAAAATTATTCTTACTAATATCTGTCTCCAATATTCACAGTCCTATATTATGAGTGATAAAGTTAGTATTACCAGTTAGTATTATTAATGTCAGTATATTATGATAATTGTAAAAAATAGTTTTGTAAATTGCAACGTACGCTACAACATTAAAATTAATTTTACCCCAAACATATTATCAGTATGTAGCTAATATTGTTCGTATTTAAATTCTTGAACAACAATAGCGATAAAGACCTACGGTAGTAGATTAATTAAAGCAAAGGAAGTAACTAAGCTCTCACCGAATCATATTCACAATACATTATCCCACTCTCCTTCTGCCATTATAAATGCAGCCACGGTTATGTCGAATTTTCAATGATTCTGGTTCTGCCTATGAAAGATTGGGTACTGTCTTTATATTATGAGTACATAAATTTGTGGGGTTACTTCAGTACAGTACCGTATAGTCTAAGTTTTAATGCACAGTAACGTTTTAACAAATTTTCTTACGTTAATTATCTTAAGATTAACTGTTTTCATTTATACATTATTTACAATCAATATCTCCTAAATATTCGAGTAGTGGTGGCGCAAAGAAAATAAAAATGTGACCGAAAGGTTATAGATTTGGAAGAAAATTTAAAGACCTAAGCTGGGACAAAGTTCTATTTCCATTTTAGTGGAATTGGGTGTGAACGGGTCTACCACGAGGACAGTAATAAAGAATAAGAAGTTTATAAGTTAATTAACGTTTTATTGCGTTCCTAATTACGTTCTTGTTGTTCTGAAGTTAGTCACAGGGATTCTTACTACATCTCAAAAAGTAAATTGCTTTATCAAATAAAATGTCATATCTAAAAAATTATTACGTTAAAATAAATACATTTTAAAAAGGCAGTAATCGAAACCGAGGAGTTTTCTTCGAGTTTAATTTATGAATATAATTTCGAGTATAAAGGTTGTTAAGTAAAAATGAATTATCTCATTATAAGATACAAGCTTTACACTTGTTATAATTGTTGGGTCGCCAAATTTTATTGTCAATCAAAAGGCACATTCCTTATGTAACGTAATCTAATAAACAATACAGGTTAGAAAACTTAAACCAAAACACTTTTCGACTTCCTCATCATCACCATCTTATACTTTCATGGCCAATTTTGTTTGAATTGGTATCAAAGTCACTTATTGACAAAATCTGTATAATATTTACCGTATTTTATCCGTCGTGTGACTTCGTGTTGCGTTCGATTGGTTTACGCGTTTCGAAACATATGTTCCGACTTCAGAAATAAAAATCACTCAAAGTGAGGTCGTTAAATATTAAAATTGCAAATATTGAAAACAATTCTGCACATAATCGCGTTACATGAGTACGCACTCGAGTCGGACCGATCGGACACTGTCTGTTAATAGTTATTGTTATTGTGTAAACAGGTTTATTGCGGTATCGTAGAGCGGGTTTGATTTGAAATTTAAATGATCGTTTAACACGAAGTCAGGACTGTGTACGTCATTGTACGCTCTATATATCTCGAATTCTTCTAAGGCGTTCATGTAAGCGCCTTTATTACAAAAATATATGGGTTTCAAGTTGGAATTAAAGCTGTATATTTATGATCTTCATTTATCAAGTGACGTGGGTAGTTCGATTTTATGTTAGATAGTGTTGTCTGACCCTTCAAATTGTGCTTTATTGTGTGTTCAATGAAACGTTTTTAGAAACCCCTTCCCGTTTGGCCGATGTAAAAGCATTCACAATCGTCGCATGATAATTTATAAACCCCCGTTTTCTTTTCTAAACGCATAGGTATTTTATTACGGAATATGTTCATAAGATTATTATTGGTTTTAAATATTACGGTTGTATTGTTTATTATTTAATACAGTAGTTAAAATTCTTGGCATTGTGTTTGTGTAGGTCGTTGAAATAAAAGTGGTATTTGTGTCTTTTTCTATACGAGGTTTAGATAGTTTGTACTTATGTTTTGTGAGGAGGTTGTCGATCAAAGAACTACTGTAGCCATTGGCTATGTATTTTATTGTGTTTATTTCGTCATTAAAATCCTCATCGTCAAGAGGTACTGTTAAAAGTCTGTGTATAAAGCAATTAAAGGCTGCAATTTTTTGCGAAAAGGGGTGATGTGAGTCGACAGGTATGGTTACATCGGTGGTGGTTGGTTTTCTATAGATATTGAATTTCTATATTTCTATCGGTCCGACTCGAGTGCGTACCCATGTAACGCGGTTATGTGCAGAATTGTTTTCAATATTTGCAATTTTAATATTTAACGACCTCACTTTGAGATATTTTTTATTTCTGAAGACGGAACATATGTTTCGAAACGCGTAAACCAATCGAACGCAACACGAAGTCACCCGACGGATAAAATACGGTAAATATTATACAGATTTTGCCAATTTTGTTGTATGTGTCAGCTATTGTTTTGAACTACAATTTTATTCACAGGTTACTGGTGTTTTAGATGTATGGTAGTAGCATTTTTATATGATCGATATTATCATTGAAGGTTAGAGGGGTATTTTATGCAGCAAGTTATGGAGAGACTGTGAAATGAAGGAAACGGCGTAGGAAAGATGAGGTTATAGAGGAGCCTCACCAGATAGCCATTCATCAGTCGATAGGCCAGGCGTTAGGGGGAGAAGAGATAATAAGTATTTATAGTCTTATACACTTTGCGTCCATTTTTACCAAGGCTAAAACGCTTGCTAATTGATAAAGAATTAATCTTAAGTGTCTGGATTATCACTTTTAAAAAAGGTATAGAAAGAAAAGAACTGTGTGTGTGTGTGTGAGAGAGAGAGAGAGAGAGAGAGAGAGAGAGAGAGGAGAGAGAGAGAGAGAGAGAGAGAGAGAGAGAGAGAGAGAGAGAGAGAGAGAGGTAGACGGAAACGCTGATGTGTACATAATGGGGAAGAAAAAGGGATAACAGCTGCGTTTATTGACGAAAGGGTTGATGAAGTGATTCCGTCTGTTATATCTGAAGCACTCATTACCGGCTTTTGATAAATGGTTTTATACCAAAGCAGGGCTCTACGCCACGTCCTATATTACCTTTTACTATTCTGCTACATTTATGTATCCCCACTTCATATTATTCATAAAAGTAGCAGGGCTATTAGTGGATAAAAAGTAATAATTTTCAAATGCCATTATTTAACTGATTTTGGTAATTTCTAATACGCTGGCGTGAAACTTGTAGCATATAAATTTCGTGGTGGGTGGGAGGCAAAGTTGACAAAGCAGACGTACAAAGGAGAACAGACTAGAAACCTAATACATATTTTACGAAGCACTAAAAATATAATAAAGTCAAGAAAACGCGCAGGATGTAGTAAAATCAATGTAAATTGGATATTACATTGGTTAAGAACACATTTTGCAGTGTACCGTGGTTTCAACGTTCGAAAAACAAAAACACAGAATAATTACATTTTTCTTTTAACTAGGACTACCCGAGATGTAGCTGAAACGTCTGGTTGAGAAAACAGCATTAGATTACAATCAATGGGGAACCAAACTTAAAAAAAAAATTTAATAATTCTACCTCAAGAAAAAAATAGTTCCATATTAGTTTCGTTTGCTGCGCGTACGTTTTATTATTTTAAGCAGTAATTTGTGAAACGTTTCATTTGCTTTACAGTGACTTAAGTTTTCATCTCTGGTGTAAGAAAGTGAGATTTCCATCTTCGCGCATCGCGTCACAAAATTGGTAGTTCGCGACAAGCAGGGCGTACTGACATAGATGGTCAGAAGTAAAACTTTGGATTAAGCGAGACGCTTGCGTGTTGTACAGTTTCCTTGCGAGAACCTTCCGACACGCTAAGGACAAAATATAAATGTTGCGCACTATAGTATTAACTTATATTTGTCAAGTCAATAACAATGAACTACAGGCTCTCGTGCGTGGAAAAAACATAGTGAAATTCACCAAATCACAGAGGTTGCGTTGGCTGGGAAATGTGGCAAGAATGTCCGAGAAAAGAATGCGTAAAAGAGTGCTGAAGGGAAGATTATATACTACGAAACGCAGAGGCAGACCAAGGATGAGATGGATGGATGGTTGTATGACGTAACAGAACATCTTCGGGAATCAGAGAGCGGAGAGGAAGGGCGAAGAACAGGGAAGCATGGAGGAGTATTGTTGATGAAGCAAAAGCCCACCAAATGCTGTAACGCCAGGCGTCAATATATTTGTCAAGTAATATAACCATTTTTCTTTTCTAACGACCTCAATCCGGAGATTGGTAGGTGTTCATACTGTTACGATATTACAGGACAATCTACGTGTTTATTGAATGTTCCAGATGAATCCAGCTAAATCAGTTGTGGCGTATGTAATTCTCGGCGCATTTGCTAGACTGTGCCAGAATTCGCTCGACCGCACGCAGTGTGTCAATGCCGCAATTAATTACATCGTAGTGTAGTAGAGATAAGGCGTAGCTGTGGAATGTTCTGGTCTGTGAACGGGGTATAAATACTAGGCGGCAGCGGCCTTAGTTTCAGTTATTATCGGGCGATATTACTGTGTGCGTTCAAGTGGTTCGAGAGTAGGGGGAAACTGACAGTTCTGGCTCACAAAGGAATGCCGCCTTCTTAAAAAACAATAAAAAACACTAAAAAACATGATCTAAGAGATGACGCCGCCACCGCTGGACTCGCAGCATCCCGATGGACCACAGCACCGCGAATTTCCGCGAATAAATTTTTTTATTTTTTTTAATTTATTTTTTTATTTTTTTAATTAAATTGATTTGGTGGGATGAGGTTCAATGGACCACCAGCATCCGTGAATATAATTTTTTATTTTTTTAAGAAAGCTGATTTGCATATCAGTGGGTGGCGTTGGGTGGGTGGTTTTTTTTTTCATATCAGTGGGTGGTGGGTGGGGGTGGTTCCAACTCGATGCATTATAGTGTATATTAAAATATATGATCAGGTGTACCAACCTTTGCATGAGTTCAAATTTGTTGTGTGTTATAATGTATATTAAATCTATATGATCAGGTGTACCAACCTCTGTATTATTATTATAGTGTATAGATATTTTATATGAGCAGGGTTGTCAACATTTTCTGCGGTGGGGGGGAGGGAAATTCAAATATGTGTTATATAGTGTATATATTAAAATATATGATCAGGGTTACCAATCTTACATTATTGTGTGCGTGTATAGAGCAGATCTGCCAACATTTTTTTCTCTTCTGTGGTGGGAAATTCAAATTATATATGATCATAATTGTTACTCTCTCTCTCTCTCTCTCTCCCTCACATTGAATGTAAATAAAACTATCTCTCTCTTGTTGTCAAACCGTTTTCTCCTGGGTGGGGGGTGGTTCCAACTCGATGCATTATAGTGTATATTAAAATATATGATTAGGTGTACCAACCTTTACATGAGTTCAAATTTGTCGTGTGTTATAATGTATATTAAATCTATATGACCAGATGTACCAACCTCTGTATTATTCGTCCTCTCTCTCTCCCTCTCTCTCTCACTCTCTCTCTCGCTCACACGTTGTGTATGTCTCTCTCTCTCTCTCGTTGTCAAACGTTATGCTCAAACTGTTCTCCTCTCTCTGTGGTCAGTACCGCACGCATGTATATGAAATTAGAAAGTTTATATTTATTCGACAAATATTAACGCCCTCTCTCTCTCTCTCTCTCTCCCTCTCTCTCTCTCTCTCTCTCTCTCTCTCTCTCTCTCTCTCTCTCTCTCTCTCACTCTCACTCTCACTTGTTTCAACTGTGTCAACAAATAGTAACGTCCTCTCTCTCTCTCTCTCTCTCTCTCTCTCTCTCTCTCTCTCTCTCTCTCTCTCTCTCTCTCTCTCTCTCTCTCTCTCTCACTCTCACGCGTTTCAACTATGCAAGCTCTCTCTCTCTCTCTCTCTCTTACCGTGTACATTGAGTAGTCGGTGTGATGAGTAAATAATTTTTAGCTCTCCCTCTCGTTGTCAAACGTCGTCTTCATTTTCAATGTATTAAATAATTAATTAATAGTTTTATAATGCAGTCAGTGTGATTGATCCTTGTTAGAAATATGAATAAATAATTTTAGCTCTCTCTCTCTAGGTTCAGTGGTGTATAGCGAAATAAATTAAAATTATACACACACACATGAAAACGGTGGTTGAAATTCATACAAATCTTCTGATGTAACAGTTCACAAAAATAAATTAATTGTACACATGTTCAGAGGTGTAGAGTGAAATAAAATAAAGTCATAATTTGTTTAAATGATTAAATATATTTTAACATTCACAATATAAAATACACAATTAAATAAATACATTATAAAATTGATATTTTTTCGAACTTGTTTGAAATATGAATAAATAATTTTAGCTCTCTCTCTCTAGGTTCAGTGGTGTATAGCGAAACGAAATTAACAATGCTATGAGACACTTACATTAAAAATGTTTGTATAACAGAAAAATCATTAATTATCCACTCTCTAAGTGCGTGCACATTATGGTTTGTACATAGTGTAGAAGAAGAAGAATTGCAATGTGTAAGACATACCGTTCCGTGAAATAGAAATGGTACGTCTTTTGGACAACCAATGTCATCAAGATTTATTATATGGTTATGAATTATTTTCGATTCTAAAAAACGTTTTTTCTCAAGACCCTTCACAAACACATATTTATATATGTTCGTATACGTTGTTAACACTGAAACAAGATTGTCGTACGGTGTCTCTCCTTCATCCCATCTTAGGCCATGATAGTTTGTCGATAACCAACAGTTGGTTCTAGTGTATTTCGAATTCGTAACGACTGTAGCAGGCGGGGCGAAAATCCAATGTCTGCATGCAAAACGTGTTACGTCCATAACCGACAACTCCTTTACTATATAATTGCCGTTGTCATCATAAAAGCAGGGAAAGTTAATTAGTACAGCAGCGTTTACCTTTATACTATAAAAAAAAAAACCACACATTACAAACTAATATTTATAAACACAAAGATCGTTACAATAATAATACACAAACTTACGTTTACTGTCGTCCGAACTGAAGCGTGGAGAGAGAATAACTAACAATATCACAGTGAGAATTCTTTTTGTTTTTAACAGATGGAATTTTAGCAGGAGGGGGAGCAGAGTCGCCGTCGGCAATTAATTTGGCACGTACGTAAGATTTTAATAAAACAATTATCAGTTTTAAATAATAATTTTCGGAAACATCCCCGACTTAAAAAAATATAGTTTACCTTGTGGTATAAAATTCAAACTATTAAATTGTCTCTCTCACACACATTTCTGATTACTGCTCCCGGACGCGGACAGATTGGTAACCAGTGTGTCCAGAGAGCGATTAAGAAATTGAAAGGAGTCTACGAAACGCAAGGGACCCAGGGAGAACGACACGTAACGCTCACTGGATGTCGCGATGCAGGATACGCGTTCGTCCTTATATTTCCCTAAACCCTGCATTAAATGGTGACAGTCGTAGCCACGAAGGTTGTGAAAGAAGACGGGGATATGACGAGGCATCTTGTAGCTTAGATTACAGCTATTATGGGCTGCTCCCAAGAATTTCCCCGTAAGATGGCAATGATTGCGTACCTTGTCATCGTCTGTCAAAGGGCGCTCACACAAATGACAAACGGCGGCGTTAGTGAACACAACATTGTCATCATCGGACATAATTAATTGTACGTTATGTCGTACCACCTTCATCATATCCTCGACGTCTTTCATCAACCACGAGAAGAACGTGTCTACAACGTTTTCACCCCGATAAACTTTAGCCTCTCTCCAAAGGCTGTGCGTGTGATCGACGATAGCATAGGAGAAACCTGACGGAATATGCATCGCTTCGTATGATGTGGACGATACAGGAGGAGAAGTTAGTTTCTGACGGGCACCGCTGCTATCGACGGAGTAGAATTCGCCTAACTCGTGCACTGTCGTGGGGACGTTGTTACCAGGTGCACACGATTGAAGCGGAACGATGAGGGACTCGAAGTCGGCGTAGACGGTGAAGGGTACTTTAAGACAGTGCGCGTAATTTTTAAAGGACATAAACTTCTCCTCCTCCGTGGGCATTTTGGTTTTCTGCTCGCCGTAAGGTGTGCAGTAGGGGAGATGATCGGACAGACCATGTTCTGTGGCGAAACGATGCAGGCAGTAGTCGCAGTAAAATGATTGAGCGAGGTGTTTTGTTAGGGATGATAACAATCTATTCATGTTACTGATAAGACAGTAATGTTTTTGGCTATTTGTATCGGTCAGAAGCAAAAGATATATATATATATATATATATATATATATCCAACAACCAGTTCCAGCTTCAGTACAGCATCCACCGACCATCCGCTCCCGTCACGGATAAAATTAGATATGCTATTGAAGATTTTATCGTAGGATTCATCGAGTAGACAATTCAACTCGTCGCTGTCGTCCGCGAGCAACGTGCGACAACGTCCGTGGAAGACGGCGTCTTTCGTTACCTCTTTCTCCTCACCACTGTCACCATCTACCACGGTTTTGGTAAAACGTATCCTGCACGCAATATGCCACTTGATATTGCGTAAACGTGCCTGCTCTGCCTGAATATCCTCAAGCAATAAAGGACGTGCCTCAGTCATTACGAATACTACGTCATGATCCGACGCGTTGACGTTCACTGGAATGTAGTCGAAAGTTGTGATGCACCCTCGGACACTACTGTTCCTCTCGATATAAAACCGAGTCACAACTGAAACAATAGAAACATGAGTATTAGTAACCAATAGGAATGATAAATAACGTGTACACAAATTCATGTTTGTAGTAAATAAATAACACTCGTCGGGGTAATATGTCAGTTTATTACAAACCGTAAAGATGTCGACTACTCCTGATTTTAGTATTGAAAGTGAACGAATAAAATCGTTCAATTATTGGAAGTGACGTTTATCAGTCCCGACGAGTTAGCGTTTGCGGGGTTCTACTTCTACCCTATAAATTTCGATGTTTGTGGGCATAGTATGTCATTCGTAGACGATAGAGTTAAATGCTTTTGTTGCGGAATTGAATTAGTTGATTGGAAAGAAGGTGACAAACCTATGAAGGAACACGAAAAATTTTCATCTACATGTCAATTTCTAAACGATGTTAAGAGTGAGACTTTTCATATACATACCAATAGACATAGTATGACTCGAACGTTAATTCGCATCAGCAAGTTTGCACGCTACATAATTACAAAAATAATTTCTTAACTGTGACAATTGGTATTGAACTTTTTACCTTGTTCAGTCTGCTCCTCCCAACGTTCCTGCTGATGGTTAGCCATGATCTTCAAGAAAGAGTGAGAATGAATGAATACTGAAAAACAAAAGGTACTGTTATAACGCGTACACATAACGAACGCATACGTTAGCATGAATCATGTTAGGTCCAATTACGTATGATTTTAGTAACATATAACAGTGTCTTACATACCACTCGAATCTATATATACTGTTCTGTTTCAGATGATAATAATAATTTGATCACACACATACATGTATTAAATCCATGAACACACACACACAGATGCACATAACGAACGCATACGTTAGCATGAATCATGTTAGGTCCAATTACGTATGATTTTAGTAACATATAACAGTGTGTTACATACCACTCGAATCTATATATACTGTTCTGTTTCAGATGATAATAATAATTTGATCACACACATACACACACATACACATACATGTATTAAATCAATAAATAATGCACTTGATAAATTATGCTTACCAAACTAACGAATGTTGACTACACACACCCACACACAGGAACTTGTGTATACTGGGACGTACAATAATTCAAGCAGTCTTTCAACTATTAAAAAAACTGCTGAGATAGATTTATCACCGCACGCAAGCAGTCAGTGTGAATCCGATAAAATTCAGTTATACCTAAAAATATATATATCTTCAATTAGAAGTGTAATATAAAAGGTACAGTAAGAATAGATTTCAGAAAATTGTAATTTGATTACACACACACACATGTATTAAATTCAAATATATATCTTTAATTAGAAGTGCGTTAAGAATATATTCAGAAAATTCTAATTTGATCATACGCATACGCTTACACACACATGTATTAAATTAAAATATATATATCTTCAATTAGAAGTGTAATATAAAAAATACGGTAAGAATATATTTCATAAATTGTGATTTGAACATACACATACATGTATTAAATAATGTTTTAATGCAAATAATTTTTACGTTTAAATAAAATCTGTACATACAATAAATTATACTTACCAAAACTATCGTATGTTGACTACACACAGGAACTTGTATATACTGCGATTGCACAAAAATACAGTCTTCCAACTATTAAAAATGTCGTGATAGATTTTGTCAGTGCACGCAAGCAGGTCAATGAGAAATTATCACTAAATTTGTTGAGTATATATATTGGTCTCCGGTGGTAGGGGACAGCCGGTGTTTGTTTGGAAGTGAATACTTTCTAATCCATAATTACTTGTGATGGGTGCAACTAATGAGTGTCATGTGTCATATTAGAAAGTGAAAGGCGGATTTAGAGAATACACACACACACACACACACAATGGTTTATTTCGGTAGAACCATCTGAACATACATGCAATTAGTTGTATAGTAATCAGAAATGTGTGTGAGAGAGACAATTTAATAGTTTGAATTTTATACCACAATGTAAACTATATTTTTTTAAGTCGGGGATGTTTCCGAAAATTATTATTTAAAACTGATAATTGTTTCCATTCATGTTAGGTTAAATAACATACACACGTGTAGTGTTTAGGTCATCAGTACATGACGCAACGGGAGTGTTAGGTCCAATTAGGTTTGTTACACGTTGTGTGTTATGTTAAAATGCTGTCTTAAAGTACCCTTCACCGTCTACGCCGACTTCGAGTCCCTCATCGTTCCGCTTCAATCGTGTGCACCTGGTAACAACGTCCCGACGACAGTGCACGAGTTAGGCGAATTCTACTCCGTCGATAGCAGCGGTGCCCGTCAGAAACTAACTTCTCCTCCTGTATCGTCCACATCATACGAAGCGATGCATATTCCGTCAGGTTTCTCCTATGCTATCGTCGATCACACGCACAGCCTTTGGAGAGAGGCTAAAGTTTATCGGGGTGAAAACGTTGTAGACACGTTCTTCTCGTGGTTGATGAAAGACGTCGAGGATATGATGAAGGTGGTACGACATAACGTACAATTAATTATGTCCGATGATGACAATGTTGTGTTCACTAACGCCGCCGTTTGTCATTTGTGTGAGCGCCCTTTGACAGACGATGACAAGGTACGCAATCATTGCCATCTTACGGGGAAATTCTTGGGAGCAGCCCATAATAGCTGTAATCTGAGCTACAAGATGCCTCGTCATATCCCCGTCTTCTTTCACAACCTTCGTGGCTACGACTGTCACCATTTAATGCAGGGTTTAGGGAAATATAAGGACGAACGCGTATCCTGCATCGCGACATCCAGTGAGCGTTACGTGTCGTTCTCCCTGGGTCCCTTGCGTTTCGTAGACTCCTTTCAATTTCTTAATCGCTCTCTGGACACACTGGTTACCAATCTGTCCGCGTCCGGGAGCAGTAATCAGAAATGTGTGTGAGAGAGACAATTTAATAGTTTGAATTTTATACCACAAGGTAAACTATATTTTTTTAAGTCGGGGATGTTTCCGAAAATTATTATTTAAAACTGATAATTGTTTTATTAAAATCTTACGTACGTGCCAAATTAATTGCCGACGGCGACTCTGCTCCCCCTCCTGCTAAAATTCCATCTGTTAAAAACAAAAAGAATTCTCACTGTGATATTGTTAGTTATTCTCTCTCCACGCTTCAGTTCGGACGACAGTAAACGTAAGTTTGTGTATTATTATTGTAACGATCTTTGTGTTTATAAATATTAGTTTGTAATGTGTGGTTTTTTTTTATAGTATAATGGTAAACGCTGCTGTACTAATTGACTTTCACTGCTTTTATGATGACAACGGCAATTATATAGTAAAGGAGTTGTCGGTTATGGACGTAACACGTTTTGCATGCAGACATTGGATTTTCGCCCCGCCTGCTAAAGTCGTTACGAATTCGAAATACACTAGAACCAACTGTTGGTTATCGACAAACTATCATGGCCTAAGATAGGATGAAGGAGAGACACCGTACGACAATCTTGTTTCAGTGTCAACAACGTATACGAACAGATATAAATATGTGTTTGTGAAGGGTCTTGAGAAAAAACGTTTTTTAGAATCGAAAGTAATTCATAATCATATAATAAATCTTGATGACTTTGGTTGTCCAAAAGACGTACCATATCTATTTCACGGAACGGTATGTCTTACACATTGCAATTCTTCTTCTTCTACACTATGTACAAACCATAATGTGCACGCACTTAGAGAGTGGATAATTAATGATTTTTCTGTTATACAAACATTTTTAATGTAAGTGTCTCATAGCATTGTTAATTTCGTTTCGCTATACACCACTGAACCTAGAGAGAGAGAGCTAAAATTATTTATTCATATTTCTAACAAGTTCGAAAAAATATCAATTTTATAATGTATTTATTTAATTGTGAATTTTATATTGTGAATGTTAAAATATATTTAATCATTTAAACAAATTATGACTTTATTTTATTTCACTCTACACCTCTGAACATGTGTACAATTAATTTATTTTTGTGAACTGTTACATCAGAAGATTTGTATGAATTTCAACCACCGTTTTCATGTGTGTGTGTATAATTTTAATTTATTTCGCTATACACCACTGGGGGGGGGGACAGCGCCTATTTTTGTTATTAGTTTTTAGTTAAGTCGTCATAACTAAATATTAATTTGATTAGAGTAATCTATAGAGAAATTCACTTTTGCATCGATAGGAGCAATAGTTAGTCTGTAATAATTAGAGTTCGTAACACTGTTTTGAATAGTCTGTACACGAGATGGATAGACAGAGAGAGCCCCTATGCCGTTACGGTACGAGAGCACGTTGGCAGAGGGGAGTCGAAATCGTAGCCGTACAGAGATCAAAGTCTGAACTGTCACAGGTAAAGTACGGATATACTACTGCTATACGTGTTTGCAAAGCGACCATCAGTCTGGCAGTATATCACTTCCGAGTGAGTTAAAATCGTCCTCTGTGACACACAGACAGACATACAGTGTGGTTCATATATGTAAAGTGCTTACGATACTGTACTGTGTACGCGATTTGCTATAGTCGAATATGCGGATGAGTCTTTACCTGAAAAGCCAATCACTGCTACTATACAAAGTTAGGAGAAGCTTTATTCTCCATCTAGTCTAATTTAATCTCGTGAATTACAATTCTGACAGTCACAAAATTGTTAATTCTTAAAACTAGACATAATTGCAACAAATAGTTCGTTATATTGTTTCTACTCCATCGGCTTATTTTCATAGTACGCAAGCGTATTAAATGTGCGTTTCTCAAATTTTGGGAAAGTTGGTTCTGTCGTGTTAAATGCATATAAATATTTAATCTGTGAAACTGTGAAACTGACATTAGAGATCACATAAATTGTAACAAACTTTAATGTACACTTTCATCCAAATCACTGTTTACTTGATATTTATCAATATTTAATTTAATTCACAGCAACTACAGCCACTCAAGTAATGAACTAAAGTATTAAAAAATCTGCATTATACATCTCACTAACTGACCGACTCTTTCAGCACTTTATATGTCACAACCAAGGTAAACTTAGATTTAGTAACTATTGATGTTGTCGAGGTAACCGTTCTCGTGCCCATGGAACTTACATGTTATGATACGAAATTCTAAAATTATGTGGGGTATTTATAGCACATTATTATTCACTGTGTCATTAACTTTCATATTATTATTTAATGTATTTTTTCGTGTTCCATTGCGCAGACAACAACGCCAACAATATTCTAGCTGTTCTATTTTATTTTCTAAATTGCTGTGATAATATTAACGAAAAACACATATACGAAATTTTCTGCCGGACCCCAAAAAATTATATCGATTCGGAAACGAAATTCGCCTTTTAGGGGTCACGAATTCAGTGAGTGCATTTATTTATATAGAATTTTCTCGAAAAATCCCGTTCCTCTCTGCATAAACATCAGCTATACAAAGAGGTTAAAGAGTCAGGCAACTCAAATAAAATAACATCGTATGAGTAAAATAAAATAGGGCCTAAATAAAATAGACCAATATAAATGAAAACTACATAAAAGCAGTGCATTTAATTTAACAGATACATTGATTTTTGAAACAGATTTTTACAATAACTGTTGAAAATATATAATAATAACACACACGCCGTTCTTGCGGAAAACTCATCACCTCTAAACAACACACACTTCACAAAACAATTATGATGACTGTATAATTAATGCAACAAATTTTTGAAAACTCATACCAAGTTAATAAAAAGATTCAGTGTTACTTTAGTTTGCAGCATAACTTTAATTTCATTGCTCTCGAGAGGTACTTTTTTAAAACCTAGGTCGCGTGACTTGTAGACCTTCCGTTATTAAGTATAACATTAAACCGTAACTAACATAACTAGATATCGGTAACTGGGTAATTGGATAATTGGGGTAGATTGTTACGTTGGTAATTAAAAACCAAGCTTACACAGCAGATATTACAGTTTTATTGACGTTTAGACCGAAGTAACCTTAATAAGTTGTTTCCAGGGTTAGAAAGAAAAGTAAATACGTTTCATTTAGTAACAATTTTTGTATGATTAATGATAACGTTTATTCACTTAATTATCCGTTTTCACTAATATAATAGAACGAGTGAAGGGCGTTCTCAGTTTTGACTAGATAGTTTGTCTGTCTGTCCGTCTATCTGTCTATCCGTTTGGTATGTGTCACACGATGAAGCTTGGATGCATCAACCGATTTTCGTAAAACGTAGCATGTGTATCCATATGTTTATTATTGGCATCTCAGGGCCCAAAAAAAGGCTACAAATTTGAAAAAAAATTGTGAAAATCCAGCAGGTTGTTAGACTAAAGGGAATTGTAACCCAAATCCTAATGTTTCGAATGTTTGTGTGGAAAAGTAAATACGTTTCATTTAGTAACAATTTTTGTATGACTTAATGATAACGTTTATTCACTTGATTATCCGTTTTCACTAATATAATTTGAACGAGTGAAGGGCGTTCTCAGTTTTGACTAGATCGTTCGTCTGTCTGCCCGTCTATCTGTCTATCCGAATGTTTATTGTGTGATTGTGTGATTTATAATTGTTATGTTACTAAAGAAATAATAGAGTAGTCGAGATTTTTGTACTTTTCCCCATAGTCGAAAAATTATCTAAAATTAAAGTTTATCCAATAATAAATGTACACTGTTGGAAACGTGAGCGAGTTCTGCAGGTCACAGAGCGTACTAATTTTTATCAGATTGTTAAACAGAGCTATTGTCATTTCTGACCAGACTATTTTCGTATCACTCCAGTACGAAACTATGTACAAAATAGTCGAGAAGTTCGCGTACATTTGTTTATTGTATCTAACCTAACCCGACGTAGCCAACGTATGTGAACATACAACCAAAATCTAAATAACAATTAAAGTTAATAATTAAATAACACACTCGCTATACAGTATAATCTACAAGACAACTTACGTTCTATTTGTATCAAAGTTTTGATCCCTAAACATTACACACTTGACATTATACCCTATAGGTTGTTTTTTAAGCAGACTAATAATCGAATTAATGAAATCATTTTATTATCTGTATCCCAGTACTCCCTGAATGGTATCCAGAATCTACATCAATGTAGGCTGATGACACGACCTGCAGATTATCTACGACCTAGTGTGATAATTTGAAAGTTTAGTAGATAACTCCATAATAGTAGAAATAAAATAAATCATATTTACGTAGTACATTATTGAAATTTGAGCACCGCTTTTAATATATTAAAAGTAAATCTCGAAACTTGGAAGAAGAAACTAAAAGAATCCATAGCTGTTGATTGGCAACACGACACGCTCGTGAGTTCCGTTGAGGCCGCAGAAGCAGAAGGCGAATGTGACGAGACCGTTGTTGCTATTCTGTAACAACTCTGCACCCAACCAACCAGTTAATTTGTCTTTAAAATCTAACCATCTAAACAACCTTCTAAAACCTTGTACATTGTTTTCGTAACACTCGCTACACTATCTCTAGAAGAGTGTTCTCCTCTTGAGACGCCGTTGGAAGAGAAGAATCGTTAGACATCGATGTTTTACAGTATATTTTCTGGTTTCCTGCCTTCGGTCTTCACGAAAGGAATGCTGTAACTCTGCGAGAGTGAACTGAACACCTCATTACTTTGTTCTGAACTATCTGAATCTGCTCAATGTTGCATTCAGCATTACTGCCACTTGGTGTGTCAGATATGTTCTACTGGAAATCAAGTGAGTATTACTAATGTGTTTGTGAATAATTAACAAAGCGTCGACGAAAAGAGAGTTTCTGTAGTGTATTGACCTATCTATTAAATGACATTACAATAATTAAATTTTTAATTAAATTAGTCCGTATCTGTAACCTCAAACCCTTTTCTCGACTGTGGATATATAAATCTGTAAATTAATAGCGAAAGTGGATTAGTTCACCCCGACAATCTGAGCACATTATATCTCACGATATTTTCAATTTGATCAACCCCCCACCACAACTTTCACCTCCATAATTCACGCCGTCATCCACAGAAAAATGCTTCCAACTGTTAATATTTTCCTACTTTTCTAAAATAATTAAATCACAAACTTGCAAAAAAATATTGGCATTTCTCATCTGAGTTATATATATTGTTCAAAAGAAATTTGAACCATGTTTTTTACGTTCATATTAAATAAACTAGGAAACTGAAATGAATAAACGAACAATTAAGAATAAGTGAACATGGTCGAATAAATCATAACGTTCACTAAAATCAGTCACCTGTAAAACCGGTACTGACAGAATGGTTACTGCCGTTATCGACTTTGTTTTATACACAGATAATAGTTAAGGTCGCTGTAAAGCATATAGACCACACTAGACTTTTATCCACTTTGAAAAGGCGTTTGATAGTGTAAAGTGGAAGAAGATGTGGAAAGCCATGAAAGAGTTTGGGATTCCAAAGAAAATTATTAAGTTAACTCAAGAAATGTATGAGAACTACACATGTCAAGTTTTACACCAGGGGATGTTGTCCGAGCCCATCCCAGTAGATAAAGGAGTGAAGCAAGGATGTTTGCTGTCTCCAATATTATTTATTATGGTGCTGGATCTCATGATGAAGAAGGCAAAGAATCGCCGAAGAGGAATTCAGTGGGGACTGACAGATAGGTTGGAGGACTTGGACTTCGCGGATGACCTGTGCTTGCTAACCAACAGTTTTAAGGATATGGAAGCAAAGCTGAACGATTTAGAAACCGAAGCATCAGAGGTGGGATTGAAGATTAATGGAAAGAAAACCAAGGAGATGCGTTATAATAACCGCAATAAGGCACTATTATTTTTAGGAAACCAAGAGATCGAACAAGTCAAACAGTTTTGTTACCTGGGAAGTATGGTCACCACGGAGGGAGGAACCATAGAGGATATAGGAAATAGAATAAATAAGGCTAAAGGAGCATTTGCAATGCTGAGACCAATCTGGAAATCAAGGGAACTTAACACCAATACCAAACTACGCATCTTCAATACAAATGTCAAGTCGGTACTGCTCTATGGGTGTGAAACTTGGAAGACTAACAAACAACTGATTAGCAGACTCCAAACATTCGTGAACAGAAGTTTGCGGAATATCCTGAGGATATGGTGGCCACAAGTTATCTCCATTGAAGAGCTGTGGAGAAGAACCCATCAAACACCCATTGACATTGAGATGCGTCGTAGCAAATGGAAATGGATTGGGCATACATTACGACGAGATAGAGACAACATAGCAAGACAAGCCCTGGAATGGAACCCACAAGGTAGCAGGAGAAGAGGCAGACCAAGGAACACATGGAGGAGGAGTGTAATAGCGGAAGGGATGGAGAAAGGAGGGAAGACCTGGCCCGAGATCAAGACGATGGCGCGGAACAGAGTCCGGTGGCGGAAGTTCATTGATGCCCTATGCTCCACTTAGGAGATGCAGGAATAATGATGAATGATGAGACTTCTATCCATATGCGTAGGGTACCCAAATATACTGGAACGTTATGTAAAGAAACGAGAGTGTGGATCGTCCTTACTATTCTGCGCTGTAGAATCACCTCTTCTTTATACCCATGCTACCAAATAGTTACTACTTTAAGGCGAATCTAAAAATGTGATTAATCGGCTGTAGAATATACCGGTTGTGGTCAGGCTATTGTATACGTATACGACTTATATTGCAAAGTCACAGCATCTGCACTGTGCTTTGCTGAACATTAGTATACTTTCAAATTTTGTCCGAGGTTTTCACGGCAAGTTATTAAAATTGCTGCTCGCCGGGCTGTGAGGCCGTGGTCCAAAGTTGTTCGTTGCAAACGTTTCGGCTGTGCCTTCGGCGGCCACACACAGATGTTACAGCCAGTCAGTTATTTGTGGTCACTGACTGTGACATCTGTGTCAGTGTGTATAGCCATTAAAGCACTGAAGATGGCTGTCGAAGGCACGGCTGAAACGTCTGCGACGAACGACTTTGGACCACGGCAAGCAGCAATTTTAACAACATAAATATAGTTTTTAACAATTTTTATTTGCTTGTTCCCCTTTTCTTTGTAATCGGTATCTCTTTTCATTTTAAATTAACATCTGGTATTTTCAATAACCATTCTGTTTAGATAACAGAACTGTTTTACCCGTACGAGTAAAACACTCACTCTAATATCACTAATCCTAATCGCTAACCCTAATATTTTATTTTATTTCTTCCCACTAGGACAGCGGTTCCCAATCTGGGGTACGCGTACCCCTTGGGGGTACGCGACGGACCACTCAGGGGTACGCCAAAATTAACCAGTAATGGCGGACGCTATGTATTTGTCTCTCACAACGCGCCGCCGGTAACCTGTCGTCTACTTGTCGCAAGCCACGCGCCTGTGCTCGACATTGTTGAAAATGGTACAAGACAAGAGGCGAAATATAATGCGGTTTTAATAATTTTTGTACTTTATTATTTTTTTAAGATAGTGTTTAATAAAATAATGGACAATAACAATACATCTTCAAACAAACTTACATACCTGTGTTATATATATATATAGTAGGCTACTGAAATTTCATCTTATTACAACCATTAGGTGCAACTTAAGCCTGTGTGGGAATGTAGCAATGTGGCAAAACTGGAGGGTATGGTTTGGGGGTACTATTTTAGTAAAATGGGTAGTAAGGGGTACGCGAGACGAAAAAGGTTGGGAACCGCTGCACTAGGACGTCAAATGCGATAAATCACTCTCTGGATAAATCAAAAATTAAATTGTTGCTTAGATAAATTGCTCTCGAATTCGCTTTGTTTAAAATTGTATTCCTTTCAGAACGTTTGAAATTTATAAAGTAATCCAGCCTTTTAAATCGTATTAAAACCATGATCCCACATCTAGTCTACTTAAATTCATGAAAATCAATTACGAAGAATACGTACAGAAGCGACGCGTGCGCGCGTGCTTGTGTGGGTGACATATTACGAGTCCCCAGATACACGCAATTCGGGTGTAACTGGCTAACAGTATTAACCTGGCTTTAATGTCCGCCATACATTATCAGCATTAAATGTAAATCTGATGTAAAGTGTGTGAACTATAGACCATTACGGCTGTAATATAGCAAGACCGTGACTCCTGCCTCCCTCAGTCGTTCTTTCTATACCATTAAAACGAATATGTGTCTGTATATTTGTTAGTGTTCCTTTTTATTTTGTTTTTCTTTTGTCCATATATTCGTTAGAATAGATTACCCATTTTACCCTTTCGTTTGTTTCTGCCGTGTTGTTAATTAACAACTTTCAATTAATTATTATTACTCGTTGCAAAACTACTACAACTTCACAACACCAGTAAACAGAGTTTGAAATGCAAATCTAAGAATAAAATTTACATAAAGATCGAACATGCACATCATCATCAACCCTTCACGTATTAGGCACCGTGGCCATCATGGTTCCTCAAACTACCTTATATGGATTTCCCTTCCCTTCCCTTTCCTTCAATTCCATTCTTTTAGTAGGAACATTATGTCTTGCATCATATTCAGATACCCCTGCCATTCTATACGGTTTGATTAATTTCCTCATCCAGACTGGATATCTGAAGCTCTTCTCTATTGATTCATTTATGTTTACTGCATCTTATACAAACCTGTATGTACAAAACATAAGTATTTTGAAAAAATAACACGTTTTTTTCCACTATGTGCAAAAATATCAAGAAGAAAAATTAAAAACTTGAACAATACACGCTATCAAGTAACGTATATTCATTAATAAACGCAAAATATGTTAACAGTATTTTATCAGAAAAACGTGAGACGCTATTTTTAGCACGTAAACACGAGACTTCGAAACCTGCTACATGCGCTTTAATAACGCTCTGATAAACGATACGGGGTACATAAAATACATACTAACTAGCCATCTCAAACATGCGACTTACGTGCTCTCAAGAAGTCTAATCGGAATCGTAAAGCTTTGATCTAATCGTAAACAAATCGTATAAGCTTTGAAAGTGGAGTGTAAAACAAGGCACCACATTTGTTCTCAACGTGTCAAGTATTATGCATTAAGGTTTGTTCCAATCCTGTATTATTAGTATTTGTGGGGGGATCCAAAATTTTGTTTATTATGTGGATGCAGCATAATTCCCTGCATATGCAGAACCTCTTAACTTCATCTTTTGTTTCAGTTAATACTGCTATATTATAATACTCCTCGTGTACCCCGTAGTATAGTAATGGTATAATAATTTGCCCGTTTTATGCTTTGTATATGTTAATTTGT
Source organism: Magicicada septendecula (assembly GCA_034769895.1). NCBI lineage: Eukaryota > Metazoa > Arthropoda > Insecta > Hemiptera > Cicadidae > Magicicada > Magicicada septendecula. The sequence goes on along the minus strand of CM068375.1, from coordinate 114,144,443 downwards.
AATAAATAGTTGTAAATAGTGTATCAGTTGATCGTGGAATATTTATGTTGTGTGTTTTCGAATGTGATTTAATATATAAGTTAAAAGAATTGAATTATTCTTCCTTGTTTTAATAAACAGAATTATAATTATTCCAATTCAGCAGTTAGAACTCCAAAATCAATTCAAAAATAGCGGTCGAGTCATCCCAAACAATTCTCAAGTCACCTTCGATATTAGGCTTTAACCTATTCTTTGAGGTTAATCTTGGTTTTGTAGTTTGCGTACTTCCAATGACTCCCCGACGTCTTCTTATCCTTGTTAATTATAAAATAAATGTTGATAATATATTACGTTCATGAAATAATAACGCATGGATATGATTTATTAACGTAATTGTTTAATCTCTGTAATATGAGTTCAAATTCTTAGAAAATTCCATTCGATACATACGGTTGTCACAATCGATATTTATCTCAGGAGTGAATACTTAAATAAGGTTAATATATTTCGTGGGAATTCTTGTGGCTGTTACGAAAAGTTCCATTACATGATAATTAACAATATAGAGTACCTTTACAAATCATCTATTACTTATAATCTAAAAAAATTACAAAAATTATATATTAAATAACATACGATGTTTGACGATATTCAATACGCTTCGTAAAAAGCATGTAGGTTAGAGTGACGTCATCATCATGGCTGCCGTTGTCCGTCTCACAGAATAATGAAGTTTATTAAATGTGTACAAATAAATGTTTTCCTTGTAATCACTGTTTCGTTCAGATATGGAATTTGTTTTCACTTGTTAAAATGTTTACTAGTGATTAGTGTTAGTGTGAATTGGTGTATTGTCTAGTGGTTGTTCCTTTTTGGAGAAAAATATTGTCAATGATTAAGTCAAATTATACTTTACACATGTAGGCGATATTGCTGAACGTCTTCTGGTTTATTCTTTATAATTTCTTGATGGTGCGTGTTCCTGGTTAGTGTATTGATTGTAGTGGAGGAATTATTTATCTTCAATGGTGGTCATACAAATCTTCTTTCACAAACGGTTTATTAATTTTATATTTTTATATTAATAACATCTCGACACGCACTATTCAACTGTTCTTCATCACAATTAACAATTAAGTGTTATTTCTTCTTTTTTAGTCACCGAACTCATACAAACTTCTTAAATTTTGATTGGCCATTTACGTACAGGTTAAGTGTTATGTGATCAATACCCATTAATTACTTTACATTTTATAAATTACCTTTAATAGATAATTTTATTATTATACTCTAATGATACATGCAATGTTTATACAATTATTGATTAGATAATTATAAACAATTTGATACTAAACATGCCTCAGTTTATAACTGTAAAACCTTATTAATTTGAATTTCTCTGATATGTGGTGGAACAATTTGTTATGGTTGATTGTAATTTTTACCTGGACTGCCTGAGATAAACATATTTAAATAAATTAACTGGTGACATAAAATCTTATAACATATAACAAAAACTCTTAATAATAATACTTGTTTTTAACAACTTTAATTATTTCATACTTTTAAACTATTGTCGGTATGATAATAATAATAATAATACAACACCTTTCATAAAAAATAATTAACACTGTTTAACGGTAGTCTGTGCCTATATTTATGTTATGTCACTCATATCACTGTAAGGGGTTGTGTCCCTTTTTCTATCCTTAATTATAGGTCTATACAATTTTATTTAATACAATTTTATTTTATGGATAGGTACTCCTTATTGGGTTTAGTAGTGTTTCAGGGTAATTTGATTAGGCCTACTAGGTTTATTTATTTAACTTTTGTCTGTTTACTGCCCTATTCTACTGGGTTATTTCTGGGTCTCTTGTTGATATTAAATAAGTCAAACCAACTAGGTTTCCTTTAATTGGCTATCAATTATTATTTCTTGTTCCCTCTCTGGATTGGATTTCCATTTATATTTACAATTCTTTTTGTAACATTTTGTTTCGTTACAATATTAACAAACCAGCTTAACAAATCAATTTGTATGGTTTCCCTGCTATATGTAGATTACATAGTTCTTATTCAAGAAAATGAGGATGATTTACAGAGAGCTATGTTTCAATTACAAGAAGTGGCAAGAGAGTACTTACTGGTAATTTCAGTAAGGAAGACCAAAACTATGGCCTTTAAAGCTAAATATCCAGTGAGGACTAAGATAGTTCTAAACAACAGGACTTTAGAACGAGTGAGCCGTTTCAAATATTTCGGTTTTGCAGTAAGCTATGAATCTGAATATGAGAAAGAAGACAAATAAATTTAGGAATATTTGTGGTACGGTTCACAGAAATCTTAGAAATAAAACAGGACACAAGCTCAAGGATTATATTTTATAAGACAATTGCAATGCCCACGTTGATTTATGCTAGGCGTGGGTCATGGCAAAAATGAATGCGGCAAGATTCCAAGCGCTGAAATGCAGTTTCTTCGAAACACTTTAAATTATACATTGCAAAATAAAATGAGGAATGAAGATATCAGAGCAGAACTCAAAGTAAAGGATATTAATGAAATTATTTCAATTTACAGAAGACAATGGTGGGATCATCTGCAAAGGATCCCAGAGGATCGCTTGCCGAAAACGGCACTGAACAATAAACCCATTGGTAGAAGAGACGTGGGTCGTCCGAGGTGAGATGGGTGCCGGAACAGGTTTATATAACCTAATCCTTGAAGGAGAGAAGAAGAAGAATGTAGATGGAAAAGGCAGCCCTCGGATTGGTGTTGATTTACAAAGTGAATTGATGTTGGTCCTGTCGAAATAATAGTATCATATCCATGGCACATACTGAAATTTATTAAAGATTCTTATGCAATTAGAAGATGGACTGTTCACGTAATGAAACGAGACATAATTTAATTTAATGACATGGTAATTGAATGTTTTAATAAAAGAGACACAGTTTATAACGTCTTTATAGATGCATTAAAAAGCGTAAAGAGTTTGGATTTTCTTAACATTCCCATTCGTAGAAATTAGTGACTGACGAGAAAACAAACAGGATGCAAAGAAATAAAGGTAGAAGATGCAAAATGTAGACGAACGTAAAGGAGAGAAAGTGCTACCTGAAGTGGACAGCGAATATAGGATATCATGATTGAATTCATTAGAGGCGATTCGGTGTACAAGATGACCAAAGCTCAAGAAGAGAGTGGGGGAGGGTGAAGACGAACAGAATAACATCAGTTGGTGTAACAAAGCGTATATACATATCTGATGTGACCGGTTTCTGCAGACAACAGTCCGTCAAGAGAATATCTGAGCTTATTTTGTGAAACTTCCAGATCGGCTGAAGAAGATACTTGCGCGGATAAATCAGCCTAGGTTTATTGTTGTTAGAAGAAAATTGCAGAAACTAAGTGTACTAAAGGTTTTATTCCCCATTATAGCCAAAGTTTAAGCACGTAGACATTTCTCGTTTTCATGAATTGAAACTACTGTAATATGGACGAAGCTTGTGGAACATCTTTTGCCAGACGGTCACAATAGTTTAAAATAATGTTTGGAAGACGAGTTTCATCAGTGCGAGCCACATACTGTATTAGGCCTACTTATATTAATGACGCTGGGAAACACTGAAAATAGGTATGTAACCTGAGTATTGGTAATGTAGACTGTACCCAAATTCTACATATCACTGAAGATTTCTTTATGTTTTGTCTTTCATACTGATAAAATTATAGTTTCGAGCTTTTATTAAATTTTTGGGTGAGGTATTCAGCTTATACACTTGAGACATTTTTGAGCTTTGTAGGTGATTGTTTTAACTAGGAAATTGTCTTCCGATTCGCGAACATACGACCACGTATGGCCTGCCTGTTACCAAATAAGACAGTGTCAGGTCTTTTACCAAAACGCTTCCTCGACGATACTTTAACCATTAATAACAATAAAATTCTAATAACATTCAAGCGATTACATAATCGGTAGCATCAATTACTTTGAGATAAGATAGTGTTAAAGAATATAGTTGTTAAAAACTACAAAAAATATAAAACTTTTGCCTAAATATCTAAGTAATTATAGTTGGGAAAATGTTTATTTATAATAGACTGGTACGACACATTCTACCGTTTAAAAGACGCTACAATGTTACAGTCATCGTCAAGTGTATGCTATACCTGTCTACCGACACAGTTTTCAGCCGAAGAGTACCCGCCATCATGCTGTTTTATCTGTGCACCACTTTCTCTTTTTCATATGTGTCAACATTTAGCAACTTCTACCTTTAAAGTCTTGGCATTCAGTTTTCTCTGCAGTCATTAATTTCTACACATGATTCCTCTCTAGGTAGCCTATATCCGACCCAGTTAGCTTCCTTTCCTATGAAATTATTTTTCTTTCCTTTGTTCTTCTTTAATACCGCTTTGTAACGTCTCAGTAGACCTTCTACATTTCCTACACAGCAGTACTTTAAAAATATCCAAACATCTTAACTATTTTTTCTTTAGTACCCGTGTCTCTCAACCGCAGATGACACATTTCAGATAGATTATTTCGCAATTTTTGTATCTAAGTAGTGCACCTATGTTGTTAGTTTGCAGTAGGTAATCTGTATAATACTGTTTGAATTGGGCTGTAAACATTTGTCCAGCCAGTTTCACATAACATCGTCCGTGCCATCTAAAATACAATTTCTCATATACCTTTATACAACAATATAATAAAAAAATACCATTCCCGCTCGTTAGAAAAAATCCGGTACTTTTAAATTCCGTAGAGTTAACCATCATTAGAATGATCCAGATTACGAGCCATAAAAATGAAAGTAACGATTGTCAGTTAACTGCAATTAGCTAGGGTCGTACGTATATAGAACATCTGATCGAAGAGTACGGACGCCGTAGAAAGTAACGCACGAGACGAAACCATTTATCAAAAGCCGGTAATGAGTGCTTCAGATACAACAAACAGAATCTCCTGACAACCCCTTCACCGCTGTTATCCGTTTTCATCTCCCCTTCAGCGTCTATCTCATACCACCTTGTCCCGCCTGCGAAACATATTAATGTCCGTATAAAAGAATCGAATAAATATATACGTACAATATATCATTTCCGCGCTTGCATCGCAACTCTATAAGCGTCAGTTAAACCCTGCTTGAATCGTTTAGTTTTCTGTCAAACGGCGTTAGTCAATTTATGAGTAATACTTAATCAAATCTTCATCGAAAACGAACGCGCTATAAAATGAATGAAAACACACTGCCTTTATTAAAACCTGTATTTTATTGTACACAACAATCATTGCCTACGATACCGGCAGAGCGTGTAATCAAATTAGTAATGTATAACTTACGTCTGTGACTTAGAGACGGTAAGTTATACATTACTAATTTGATTATCAAATACGTGGCTTGGTACTGTAATCGGAAATATTCCATAAATATAAATAGAAGCATGTAACACTAAAATATTTTTGGGAGACAAAACAGAAAAAACTTAGGCTATTCAAAGCAGTTTTCATACTATTGACAACAGAATTCAAATTGTAATAATACAATGAACTTGTATTTGTTTGTAATAAAACTACAAAGAAATTACCACACATTGGCAAAGTATGTTCGAATAATGATTACTACAGTAAAAATAAATTAACGACAGCAGGAGGGAAGGAATTTTTTCATTTTTTGTAAGCTACACTGCTTTGTTAAGATAAATTTGAAGATAAATTTCAGTAATCTGGTTACTAAGTGGAAGATACTAATGGAAAACAGAACAACAGTAGACAATATTTTTAAGTAGGCCTATGCCACCTAGTTTCACTCTCCTTATATATAACATATAGGTTAGAAATAATGGGAACGCTTTAAGTACGTATAAAAAGTATTTCAAACACAGAAGACAGCTTCAGGGTATGAAAATACTCAAAGATTAAATGAATGAAGACTACTGAAAATTCTTCCAAATTTCAGATAAATCTAAAGTGATTGTTTGTGTGCCCCTGGCAGGGATTTGGTTCCCACTGCAAGTTAGTTAGTCCACACACTTTTGCGATGATACAGCTTTGCTTACAAGAGGGCAAGATGAGGTTAATTCAACCCGATTATTGCAGAAAGCTAGCAATACCATATATGAATTGACAAGAAAATGGAAAATTAAACTTAACGAAGCCAACTCGGCACACATTAATTTCACCAATAAAAGATTGAATTATTTTCCGTCATTGGTCATAAATGGAAGGGTAGCTCCTTATGAAAACAAAGCCAAATATCTGGGTATGACATTGGATACCAAATTGAGATGGAAAGAGCATGTAAAAAAGAAAAAAGAGAAACTGAACATAAATTTTCGACAATATAAATGGCTCACAGGAAAACATTCCAATCTGTCTTTATACAGCAAAACTCTTATCTATAATCAGATAATTAAACCCACCTGGCTGTATGGAATTCAACTTTGGGGGTGCGCGAAAGATAGTAACATCAGGATAATACAAACATTCCAAAACAAAGTTTTGCGGACCATGGTGAATGCACCATGGTATGTTAGAAACGTCGATATCCACAGACATCTAGCTATTCCAACAATTAAAGAAGAGATTAAAAGGTTTGCGAAGAAGCATGAAGAAAGGCTTCACCTCCACGAAAATGCAGTTCTTCAGCTGCTGGACAACCAACACGTGTTCCGAACACTGAAGAGAACAAAGTCATTTGAACTTGTGTAGTGTTTTGTGTTATAAAAGCAGAGCATTTAGTGAGAGTGTTAGTGAAGAACACCAGAACTAACTAAAGGATGTCATTGAACTTAATTTGGCTGATAAGTATTTAGTATTAAGAGGTATTAGAGATAAGTTGATGGTTGGTCTTACAGACTAGATTTAACATGTTAAATTCAATAAAAAAAAAGTTAACCCACACCATTTTAATCGTACTATAGACAAATAAATCGGGAATGTGATCTTGTCCGCCTTATTTTCCCCATCAGAGGCCAGGTACATTTAAGGCTTAGTGAGCCCATAGACCGAATTGATATAGTAGAAAACGATATTTCGCGGGATAGAGTCGAACCCAACGCCTCGCTTTCAAAGTGAGTGCATTCACTACCGAGACACCTGGGCTCCATTACAAACGCATAAAAAACGATTCACAAGACAGAAAAAGCAGATGGTGGGATTAGTATCTTAGGCTTTCACGGCTGGAGTCAACTCGGTTAATATTCGTTTGACAGCTCTTCGGGCTATTAGGCCGCGGACTAAGGCATAAAACAGAAATTTCGGACCTACCCCTGGAGGCCATCTTCAGTGTAACGACTCGAATAACTGGTACGTTCTTCACCAGTTTTCCACAGTGGCAAAATATTGTGACAGTACTGTGAATGATGTACCAGTTACTCAAGTCATTGCACTGAAGATGGCCTCCATCGGTGGGGTCGAAACGTCTGCTTTAAGTGGCAGTAGTGGACCGCGGCCTTAACAGCTCGATGAGTTGTTAAAGGAATATCAACAGAGAAGTGGATTTTAACATTGAAAATGTTTATAAGGACGTGTCGCACATTTGAAAACGACCGCTGGTGCGTGATCGAAAATGGGAACCGGTGAGTTTCCATAGAAACGACTTCTTTGTTGTCAATAACGTAGTACACATATAAAACTTCGCTTATGAATGTGACTACATTTAACTTATAATCTGTACATTGTTAAATGAAGAATGAATTCATTGATTGGTGAGTGAAGAATGAATTCCTTGATTGGTAAATGAACATAAATATATATATTTTTTAGATTTATTGAAGAATTTTCAATGCCCTTCTCTGTGCATTGCATTTGTGCAATGCCTGTAAATTTTGTTGTTGTTGTTTGGAACCGAAAAAGATCACGAGTCCTGAGGACGGAAGTTTTCACTATAATCAAACTATTTTCCTTACTGGCCATTTCGATATCTAAATGACGTTTAGCAGTTAGGTGAAAAGATAAGTAAACTTACAGCATGAAGAGACAAAAATCGCCAAAGTATTAAACTTTCTCGGCAGGAATCACGTTCACCAAAAACACGCGAGATGTTGTGCATAGCCCTCTATTAATTACACTACGCTTCTGTCTGTTGCTCCATTAGTCGTCATTAGTAGCGCGATACACAGCAGTCGACATAAATTCGTCAGTTTAAACTGTCACGTTGATAACAGGGGCCTGCAGCAGCAGACTAACAGCGGAGCAGTAGTCGAACCGTTTATCGAGGGCCACGGCTCAGTACTGCGGAGTTACTTTTAACAAAAACGACAGTAGTTATTTCTACCGGCAACATTTAATTAGCGTGTCTTACTGTTTCATTTTTTGATGGGTGGAACACCTTGTTCCACATCACGTGATTTTTTTTATTTGCGAAATCAAATTTGTATTCGTTATACTTGAAAATTTCCGAAGGAGATACGACAACACATTTCCGTCTGTCATTTTGGACAGATATTTGAATCTTACACAGACTTTTAATTTCACACCGTTCACATAACTCCATTAGGGACACCGTGGTGAAGTGGATAGGGCACTGGCTCACTATGCTATGCAAAATGCGTTCCATCTTCATCGCGCTCTTTATCCGTAAGCGCTCGCTCCAGACTACTAAACTTTGTAGCCCCTTTTTCAATCTTTTAGACTTTATAAAAAAAAACCCTTTTTTTTTTGAAAGAGGAGCCACTAGTTATTTAAAACTAGGCAAGAGCCTAGAGAAGCCAAAAATGCGCTGGGTCCAGTATGAAGGGACTTGCAATTAAACTCGAAGGCTAAACAACAATAACAAATTTTATTAGCAATTCCAAGTTCAGACATTCAATATAACCTTGATAGGATTAAAAATTTCATTTAAAAAACCTTACTCAACTCCCTAACATTATCACATTCTGAAAATATAAACAGGTAACATCATAGTTCATAGTTAAATAATTTCTCATCAATACACATAAATACATCAATCAATATACCTACATGAATACACATAAAACACACATACCTATATATATGTACATACATCGCACACACATGTTCACCCGGCTGACAGCCTATATATATATATATATTTTTTCACCATACCTCAGGATAATATGAGCCCAGTATCTGTCACCAAGACCCCCCCCATCCCAAACTCCCGTAAACGGATAAAGTACCCAGCCTGCTTTAAAAACTTTTCATTTAAAACAAAATCCATGAACTCGTCAGATTATAACAGAGTTACAACAAATGACATTATTAGAAGTATTCAAAATTTAGGAATGTTCCCCCAAATAGTAATGTGCCATCGCAAGGTCAACAAGACTGCACGGTCTTATAAAATGTATAACAAAATTTATAATTGAAAAGTAAGAATCGGTAGTGTGCTCATATTAACAACTCAACAATTAATGCCCTGGCTACTGCAGCAAAGAAAATGATAAAAATTTACTTATTACTGAATTATCAAACAGCTAACATAAATTTAAAAAAGTATAATAAAATTTATAATTAAAAGTAAGAACTGGTAGTGTGCTCATATTAACAATTCAACAATTAATGCACTGGCTATAGCAGTAAATAAAATGATAAAATTTACTTATTACTGAATTATTACACGGTTAACACAAATTTTATAAAATATATATAATAAAATTTATAATTGAAAAGTAAGAACCAATAGTGTGCTCATATTAACAACTCAACAATTAATACACTGGCTATGGCAGTAAAAGAAAATGATGAAAATCCACTTATTACTGAATTATTACATGGTTAACATAAAATTTATAAAATATCTAATAACAATTTTAATTAAAAAAATTTTTATAACATCAAACCCTAATAAAACACATTTGAGGCGTTCATACAGAATTGGGTAGACCTCAGGCAAGGCCATGCGCCAAACCAGATGTAACAAAATTTAACAAGTCAGAAACCTGTGGATGACCGCACCGACAGGTGATGATGACAGGTCAAGGCACCCCCAAACCTCTAAATAATCTTAAAAAGCAAAACCCATATAGATCTATGAATACCGTCAAGAAAATGCCCAACCAAGTAATGGAAGCATAATTGACAGCCCTACAAATCAGTAACATTAAGTTACGCACACTTTTGCAATGAGAGAAAATTGTAACAGCAAAATCGGGTGACGCATGACCCCGTCAGGGTTTACACTTACTCGGGGGGGGGGGGGCGTAAGCATTTGTAAAATGAATCTGACAAAAGTTATAACCACTCAATGTCCCGCTGAACTCGTGCACAAACAAAATCATTTAACTGGAGCTGTTCCAGGAATTAAATCACAAGTTCTACGTTGTAGCGGCCCAAAAATATTTCTGAAAGGTATAAATGTCACCTGGCTATAGTCCGTCACCAAACCTGAGGTAATTGCAGCGTATAGTTCATGTCCTCCTCCCGGCGGCTCAGACGGAGAATCACTAGTTTAATGCCATGGGTGGCAGGTGATCGGCCACCAGCTGGAGTGAATCAGGAGATCGACTTAATCGGGAACTCTGCACAATTATATATATGGGTAATTACTCAAATGTTCCGTAATTCATAATACCCCTAGACTCCAGCATAACTCACCCACTACAACATGCTCAGTTTTAAATTAAAAAAAATTTGAAATTTAAGTATGCACAGAAATTACCTTCAGTATAGAATTCAGAATTAAATAACTAGTTATTCATAGACTGTTCGTCCGCTAATTAATCACTTAATGCAATTTCGAAATGAGTTGCAAACTTGAACAGGTTCATAAAGCACGTTGTTTCAACCAAATAACAAAATAAATTTTCTTACGCCCGTCTTGATATAATTAGAAAAAACTATACAGACATAAATACTTTATAAATACCTTGCAACTACTTTATCTCAGCCAGTGTTAACATTCAAGACATGAATAATTAGAAATTAACCTGTGCTTCCCACGTGGTAACTTCACGTATTTATATCGCCTTGCATCGGCGTTGAGTTAAGTTAAAATACAATTCTTTCTATCAAATACTAAGTAGAATACCTTAAATACACTTACCGGAGAGTCGCTGAGCGATTATTTATGCACAGCAGATAGACGATTTAAAGATTCAAATCTCACTGGAGCCGGGAGGAGTACGACTGTCCAATTCGAGCGCTGTAAGTGAACTGCCCAAGCTTGCACGGAAAAAATAACTACGCCGCCTCGATCCCAGAGCGCGCGCGGATCAGCATAGCGAAAGTAATGATAACGTAGCAGGCACCGCTAAGATAATTAATTAACATGTACAGCAATGACCGTCACATCGTTAACTAGAAAATAGCCGAGTTATTCCAAAACTCGGCACAACTTCTCTATTTAGCTGTAAGAAGCCAGCATTAAGCTTTATATTCATAAACACACGAGGTTAATTATCTATCATCATCATGGGTGTATGCAAAGAAATAGTCTATGACTGATTAGAGGCCTTGGATAGATGGAACATAAAATATTCTTCATCACATAAGGTGAAAATAAGAAAAAATGTTGGACATGGGAAAAACAGAATGACTATATGATAAAATCAAACATCCATTATATTATATTAATAATGTATAATGTAATTCCTGTATTAGTGGCAGGATACTTGAAAAGACGATGTGTTTGACTAGGTTGGGTAGGTCAGAATTAATATGACCAGTTTGGTGGGCATTGGCATTACAAGGATCACAGAAGTCAAGGACAAGCAGACTAGGTCACGTATACTTAATTTAAGAAATGAGGTAGTATCCAATACGACATAGGCAGACAGACAGACGAGACGAAAACTTTAATGAAGGTAGGATGTAGAACGTATAATGATCGGTTTAGACCTCCGAGAACGTGTGGAAACAGAAAGCAATGGGAACTGAGATGCGGAAGACGTCAGCTTATGTCCCTGTGTGTGTATGTGTGTGTGTGTGTGTGTGTTTTAATAATATTTGCGCAAAGCGTTAATATTAAAGTTACAGTAAACTACAAATTATTGTGTTTGGAATCGTCCTAAATAACAAATATTTTTAAAAAAAGTCTAATGGTCTACAGTTCTCTTAACTTTGAACAGCTCCTCAAAAAACCCGTTTCTACAGACAGATCGGTCACAGGACGTAAATCTTATTCTCCGCCAATGAAGATGTGACGAAAATTCTAAAATTAATAGTAATACTCTACCTTTGACCATAAATCATTTCCCTGTTACAGAGAAAGAAAGAGAAAGACTAAGAGAAAACGTCATATGTTGTTGTTTGTTGTGTAATTGAAAGTAAGGAATGGTAAGAAAGAGTTGACAGCAAATGAGAGAAGATGAAATATGATATAGATAAAATCGATTAGTAACCAGAAGTAAACAATGTATACGGAAACTGAAATTAGAACTGTAGAGAATGAGACAGATTCCATTTTATTTAGTAAAAAGATATCTGTAATTAGTGACAAGATCGTAAATTTAACACAGTTTACAATCATAACTCGTATACGAGGAAAGTTATCAACATTACTTTAGATTAAAATTTTGTTTTCAACATGTTTTAAAAATCTTTTAACAGACAGCTAAACTAAACCACAAAGTTTTACACTGTTACACATTTCCCAACACAGAGAGCGATTTTTATAATATTTTTTGCGCAAATAAAAATTTCAGAAAATATTTCTAACCGAGAACGACCAGCAATTTGGGACGACAAATTGACATCAGCCATTAAGAGGAATACAACAACGGGACACAGATAATGGTTGCCGAAATTACAATCCTTTTTTCTTAATAATTTTTTGCTAAGTCTTTTCTGTGGCCCGCTGTAAGCGTCTTACATAAGTTGTACGCAAAGCTGCTTAAAATCAGAGTCGGAGTGCTGTTGAGAGCGGATGGTTATTTCCAGCCCTTCTTAATTTATTTCTTCAAAAAAGTAAGCCGCTACAAGCCTAAATTGTTTCAGACGAGACAACGAAAATTTAACTCCAAGTACAAACAGAGAAGCTGGCTGTACAATTTAATTTTATGTCTACAATCCAACCTTTACCTCGGCGTTTTCTGGCTTCAGTAGTTTTAATAAATCCCATGTAATCTCAGCAGAAACTGTGCCTAGGCTACTTTGTTTAGATTTTAATTGTATAGGCGATAAATGTAAATTAATATAGTTTAATAACTTGAGAAAATTGAAAATTTCTTGTTTGTATTAGATAATATTCTTCAATAGTGGGGGGTTTCCCAAAATAATCACTAGAAATAATAATGTATTCCTTATTTACCTATTAGAAAAACCTCAACACATTAAACACATTACATGTTGTATTAAAACATATAATGAATTTCCAGAGTAAACTAAAAGAAAAATGTTCACTTATTCCTCCTTGATCACGTTTCTTTATTTATGCCTATCCCAAACTTTTTTTAGCTGAAGACTATACTTTGTTTATGGAATCTTGAACATAATTAATTCAATTAATCGTGGGGTTCTCTACACCTTCCATCTGGTCCCCATTCAGCCTCAACTGTAGATATTCTATCTTCACTTATTCGTTTGAGATGACCTTACAATACTAATACTTTTTGTCCCATACGGAAATTTCTTACGTATATACTAACTGTCTGATTACATTTACAAATTGTGTTTGTTATTATGGGTAAATAACAAATTAGTAAATAACAAACTAGTAACCTTTAATGACTTTGTTCATTGTTGTTCTTTACTAAAACACAATAACCCTTCGCTACAATACTTCAACCGCCACTCGATCCGCACTAACGAAAATCGCTCAATACAACTGACTTGACAAAGCCAGTCTCTGCCCTTTTATAGGTAGCGCGCGTGTTCTATAATGAACTTTCTATCCTTAATGTAGTGTTCCAGCTAATGCGCATTTCAAATGTTCTCCATAGCGCTCTGGAACATACTTGACTGAGGTTACACCTGCTCGACGGGTGGATGACGCTCTCGGCTGTTTGACAGGGTTCTCGTAACAATATCTTTCTCAACAAGTATACGAGTATGACGACTACTCACACCTATATTTCTTTTTCTTTACAACCGTGATTCACAAGGCTTCGAAGATAGTTTTACTGTTCTTATTTACATCAGACACTTAATCCCTATTAATGTCACGCTTTCCACTAATGATTAGTATATTCTCTTTTCGACGTATTTCTAATATCTTCGTCCGAAAAGCGAATTCACAGTCGTTACCCCTTCTTCTCTTTTTACAATTTTACTATAGCCTACCTGTTTCCAGTTGTAAGTAGCTTTCAAAATTGTCTGTGTTCTTCTAACTCAATATTGTGATATTCAAATTTAATTTCTCACAGCCATAGTGATGTGTTCTCATTTTCCTACATTAGTAGGGCCTACTTTTTCCGACAGTGATATTGGGTTTTCATTTTCCAACTATACAACTTAAATCTTCTGTATGGTTGTCAGCATAGAGTAAGTGAAGCCTTTGTATTCAGCTACGATAAGCAAAAATGGTTCGCATTGTCTCCTCCATTTGTTAAACATTTGTTAAAGATGAATTTTGGATACCATCGTGACAGACCATCGCTGCGCGTATTGAGGCGCTGAAATTTTTAAACTCTGGAGAACGTCGTCTGTAGGTCTGTTTATTTAATCTCGTATATAACGACACTGATCATGACAGACTCCAAGATTCGTCTCTAAACAAGTGAAACTCAAGCAAAACATGACCTACGAAGTGATAAGTTTTCAACGGTATTCCAATGGTAGCAGCACGCGTGCATCGAATTCGTATGAGACAATGTTGGAAGGTAGTTTAACGAAATGCTGCCACGTTTAAAACGATAGATTCTAATGCAAGTTCTTAACTTCTAATTCTTAATTCTCACTAAAGTTCATGAGGTGAACTGGCGGACACCGTGCTAATTGTTTCAGACACTGACGACGGACTCCGATGGTGGGGCCGAAACGTTTGTCAGCACCAACTGTGGACTACGGCCTAATAACCCGACTAATAGTAGCAATTTTAACAATGATAGATTCTAATGTTTAACAAGACAATCAAAAGTTTGATAGGAGCAATATCAAACTCAGGTCAGGACCTGCGGTTTCCATACACATACTCACTAGATGTGACAGCGACAAAACAAGGTTTTCTATTGCAAATTATATTGCCTTTACTGTAAGGACTGCATAACGTAACAGAATAAAAGAGAGTTATGTATTTAGTCAGTTTAATTATGAAAAGTCATTTAATTTACATTGAAGTATTATTGAGTCTCCAAAAATGGTAACGTCAAGAGTCATAAATAAAATTTGTTAAATATCGTACAAAATTACGTAAAAACTTTAAATGAAATAATTGTGACAAATTAAACTGTTACTTATTTCTACTTTAACCTGACGCACATGTCTTCCTTTAGCCCTGCTGTAATCTTGCAACAACCATTTTTAGTGTCTAGCGCTGGGAAAAATTTGAAAACCGTTTAAATAAAATAAAATAAAATAATTTAAATTTAATTAACACAGAAAAACGATTGGGAAAAAACAAACCGTTAAATTTGTACAAAATCGTACGTTATATTCGATCGGACTGTTATATTAAAGAGGAAATTAAAAGTGGTTTTCATGAAACAACGTTTTTTTCTTTTCTCATTAAAACGGTTGTGACATGAATGGTGAACAGCGGAAGCGAACTACGCTGGTGTGAGGAGGGGGTAGAATATTCCAGTCTCTCGTCGCGTAAGCCACTCATATTATCAATTAATATTCGTTTTATTTATAGCATTAAATTTATGCAGTATTTTGCATGTGCATCCAATTGTGGCTTAAAATCCAAATGAAACGAAGAATCTGATCAACAAAAGGTTGATGTTTTTATTATCTAATACTGTTTTAACGTAATCAAATAAATTAAGTCTGACGATTGTGAATAAAACTATGAAGATATGACATACAATAGAAAAACAGCAAATTAATCACCTAACAGATGTTAAATTTTAATGATGTGAAATAATAATAATTAATTTAATTATGGACGAATTTAGCACAATAATTGTATTTTCTATCTGTTGGAATTCGCTGAATCCCAAGTCAGCGAGTTCATTGCCGGATAATTTAGCTATGTAGACCATTTGTGATATATTTTAACAACGTGTGTAATGTTCTGTTTAACCGTTCCTTTCATCGATAAATTTATACGTCGATGTTGGATTATGGAAACTGTGTGATGATCTCTATACTGGAAGTACAAGAGCCTTAAATTTATAGCCTCTAAGTCCAAATACGTTTTCGATGTTTTTGTACATAATTAAGTTACTGCCAACTGATAATTACGATTTGCGACCTAATAGTCTTGCACGAACTGTTAAGTTTAGTGAGGTAATTCTTAATTTGTTAAGTTATTATTAAACTGAATGTAGTATTGTTTATTGTTTATTTGTATTAGTTTGGAGATTATGTATTATTGTGTGTGTGTGTGTGTGTGTGTCCAGAGAATTTCCAAGATAACGACTACCACATTTTAATATTGATTTTATAAAAATTGTGTTTTATATAGCAAGGAAAGAATGTTTCACTAATTCACTCATACAGGCGTATTTTCGCAGGCGTTGTACGAAATTTTCTAAACCACTGTAATAAGTAACATTAAGAATAGTGAAAAAGTGAGAGACAATTTGAGAAACTTCATAAATTGTACATGCTTAGATAAATACGTACGAGACAGGAAATAGTTGTATACATTCGTAAAAATATATATTTAAGGAAAACCACTAATATGAAAACAACGTTTATTTAAAGTACGATATATAGCGCGGGATTTTAACATTTTCGTTGTTTTTGATATTTCACGAAATTTTCGTGATAACGTTTGTGTATATTATAATCAACGAACGGCCGTCGTGACCGATCAAACGGTACAGCACGATTATCGTATCACGCCGACAGCCTTCATTTGGCAGTGTTGACACTAACGATAGGGTGCTGCGTTGATATTTACTTAATACGTGATTTGTTTCAAACAGAGGACTGGCTGTTTACCCTGCCTGAGTCCGCGTGCGTTAGGATTCAAGCGTCGTCCGTGCTTTCGGTATGTACAGAAGTAAGGTATTAACGTTATGTTTGTACAGTATTACTACGGAGGGACATGTAATCATACAACACAGACTGTTTGATCAACGGAATGGCATACTTTGGGTTTCCGCTCAGGACGTTCTACGCTCCGATCTGTCAATACATTTGTCTAAAATGATTTTTTTCTCTCAATTCTGTGACATGTATGCATCCGTAGCATGGTCAGTCTTTTTTACTTGTTCCAAGTTTACCTTTTGACTTTTTCTTCCATATTATAATTTTGGCAGGTACTTCGTCGCTTCTCCTCTAACCATCTATGAAATTCTTTGACTTATGTACTCTTCTTAAATTAATAAGTGTATTTTCACAGTTCTTAATTAAGTTTGTTACATGTTTCTCACGACGATAAGTAAACTTCGCGACTAGATTCCAGCGACATTATTTTAATCTTTCTTATAATTTTAAATTACACCTCAGGCTTTTTCTATTCCATTATTAAGTACTCGTCCTTAGTACTGCGTAACAAGTAGAACAATAAGGTTACTAACACAAACTGTCAAATGTTAAAAGCCCAATGGTTCCAACCGGTAACGACTCTCTTATAAATTTTTTTGTCATGTCTTCATGTTAAATAAATACTATTTTGCTTTTGTGAATCTTCCTTTACTATAAGGCTGAATTACGTTAGAGAACTATTTGAACAGTACTTCTGTGCTAATCCGTTGAGGGAGAGACATAAAATAATAACAGTCCAGAAAACTAGATTAACTGGTTAACAGGCAGTTAGATCAGGCCCAGTTACTGTCTGTGAAATTTTGACTATGCAGGCGGAGGTGTGAATGTACAAGAATTATAATATAAATTGACAAGAGAAAAATAAAAAAATATGTTTTATAGTAGTTTATTTGGTAATAATTAGAACATTCGTTTAACAATCGAAAAAAAATCAAGTAAAGATTTATTTCCACTGTGAGTCTTGACAATGCTTTGTACACATGCGAGCAAATATTCGTTCGGTAAAACAAAAGAGACCTTCGGTTTCACAAATTGGGTGAGACAACACAGTTTTGAAAGCCTTTTCATTCTTTTCTTTTTTTTTTATCCGCCTACCCGAAAAGTCGGATTTGTTCAGATGGAAAAAATTATTGTACGTTGAATACATTTTGTTCCTCCTTTGTGTAGTGTGACTGATTTAACGCCACGATGACAACTCTTTGTGACATCGTAAATTGTTGTCAGCCGAGTGAAAAGAAACCGGAAATCAGTCAGCAACTGAAAAAGAAAACGAGACGGCGAGAGAAAGAAAGAAAGAGAGAAAGACAGATAGACAGACAGACAGATAGATAGAATAAATGAAAGTGGCAATTGAATTCTGTTCCTAAAACTAACACCCAATGCGTGATATTAACACTAAGTATATTATTTCGGATTTCGTCTATTAAAAAAAAAAACTTTTCTACAAATCAGTGGTCGTCATCACATGAAATAATAAGAAATACATTAAAAACAAAATATGGTCATCGTCTGGTGTAACCATCACTAAATGAATATGATATGAGAATAAATAATTAAATTATAAAATTTACTTATTTACGAAGATGGTCATAGTCCGAGTGCTAAGGCCTCGCTACGGACTTAGAAACACACCAACCATCAACCGGAGGGGGTCAATACTCACTTTTATAGCCTAACCTCAACTTGGTGGAGGTAGACGGGCCTACCTACCCATATTTTGATCTACTGACTGCGGGAAGGTATAGCTTGACAACTTTGAAAAGGCCATCACCAATTTCAGTAAACACAGGGTGGAGAAATATTATCCCCTTCCCTTCCCAATCAACGGCACGTTGTACTTCAGCTAGGCTAAGTGCGACAAATTAACTACACTACCGAAATCACCGCAATAGTAGGCCTACAAGTTTAATGTACATACGTACACTGTTTATCGTAGTTGTTGTAGTGCGTTAGTGTGTTAATATTATAAAACAATACCATAATAGTAATTTCTATGTTAACTTTAAAATGCGTCGCATTATTAACCAATATTAACAACGTAAAATATATTGTAGGGCTATTGACCACTGTAAGTTTTACACTGAGATTATAGGTGTACCTAAAAACGCGTCCTCCAACTTCCACATGAGTAAATAAAAATTACATTTAGATTTAAAAAAAATTGGAAGTTGCTTTCAGATAGTTTACCGAAATTACCCAGTCCTGAATACCTTTCTTTCAGCGTCAAACTAGTTGGCCTTTCTTTTGTCTTCTTTGTTGTGGTAACGAAATAGAACTACGCAGACTTTTTATAACACAAAGTACGACACGATTTGTTTTGTAAGCGCTTCAGTTCACATACGGTGTCCGGCGAGTGAAACCCCCTCCACACAGTTGCCTTGCATCACGTGACTTTTTCTGTCCCCAGTGTGTCAAACCTTTTGTTCTGCACAGGCCGTTTACAAAGTTGTCGACCTATAACACCCACTACAGGATAGGCCGAACCTACTACAACACACGGTGTCTTTTTTCGGTCCAAATATTCTGGAATGTTCCTGCTCCAAATGGTACATACCTCCTTACTGGCCTCACTCACGGAATTAACATCATTATTGATAAGGCCTCTACCGCTTTTCGCTTGAACATGTTTGTTTCCCTCCTACTTCAACCTTGCCCCACAAGATATAATGCGGTTCCTCCCACAAATGGTCAGCTAATTTTGATTGGGTTTACCCAGCAATACTTCACATTTTTTCTATGTTGAAACAGACGAACTCTCAGTGGTCTACAAGATTTCCCATAATAATAACAAACACACTCACAAGGCAGACTATAGCCCTACATTACACACTCACAAGGCAGACTATAGCCCTACATTACACACTCACAAGGAAGACTATAGCCCTACATTACACACTCACAAGGCAGACTATGGCCCTACATTACACACTCACAAGGCAGACTATAGCCCTACATTACATCGTTTTCTAGTCTGGTGACGATAGTTTTGAATGTATCTAACATATTCTCAATAGTTTTTCGGGGGTGGAAGACAATTCGCAAACCGTATTAAGTGAGTATTGGTGGCATCCGGTTGTCGGTTCGTGTGATTTCAGCTGTGTAGTGAAGTCTATCGCACTCAGGCTGACTAACGTCTTGATGGCTATGTAAATTTTATAATTGATTTATTTATTATCATGTTACATTCATTTGACCTATTATTAGTTCACGTGTTGATATCTCTTAGTCTTCGATAGAGAGTTTGTTTTGAATGTAGTTCTTATTTTTGTACCTGAAGACGATCAGTGACTTGCAGTGGTCGAAACGTTGAGTTACTTAAATTACAACGATGGCCGAAGTTTGAAATAACGTACGTGTCAATGAATTCTGTTTACGTATGTGTTTTAGAATTTCAAATATAGCTATCAAAATAATTAGTGAGCGAATTCTAGAACAGTTAAGCCACTATAATTATTTGGGAAATGATACTGGCTATGATATGTATTATGACATTGGTGTTAAGTTAGGTAAGTTCCACACGATCTGTCGAGCAATCGACCGTATTTTTAGAAACAGGGTACGTCGAGATACAACTAAAATACTAGACACTAAAATATAGGCCCCGGAAATGGCATTCTTAAGAGGAGTTAAAAGGTGTTATAAACTTGACAGAATAAGAAATTAGGCCATAAGAGAAGAGTTACAAGTTTTAGCTTGAATGAAAAATTAAAAGATAACAAACAACGGTGGAAAGAACACTTAGAAAGACTGTCAGATTCCAGACTGATCAAACAAGTCTGGAAATAGAAATACAAACCTATAAGACACAGGTGTGAGGGTAGACCCAGGAAGAGACGTCTGAAGAATATTTGAAGGCGGAACAGACAGTACCTTGCCTATGCCGTGTTGTGAAAATGATGATGATGATGATATAGCTAATAATAAGCTCTGATAAGAGCTGCAATAAGATCTGAACTAATAACAGGTCATCTGTAGCGCGCGTACGTGGAACGTCATGTACTATGCTTTTGGTAGCTTATGTTCACTTTAAGCTGATTAAAAATAATTTACATTATTCGTAGCATTTACGAGATTAGAAGTTACGAACACGAAACCGAGTCATTTAATATTGCACCCTCCTTGTGTATCCTGCTACTCTTGTGAACGGTTTACGGTTCTGGAAGGTTTCAACATCAACGTCTTCTTTCCATCCTAGACTAACTATACTGTTTCAAACAGAGATTTTTCACGTGTTTAGTCTAAGCGCTTATATACTCGGTGACTTACCCTCAGGTCTTTCAAGTGTTTTATTTTAAATTATACAATAACTTGTACCAAATTAATTTCATTTTAAAATAAAATTAATTTTATTTCAACTACCTGTCAGCTATATGTCTAAAGTCCAAACCACACACACACAAGGACATATGCAGTGATAATAGGATATTACTAACTTGTACTATTCATTAACATTGTAACTAGACACAAAGCTCAGTGACTGACAGTGGGCATACAGTTTAGTTAGTTTAGCTCCCGAAACAATGTCAACAACACTTCACCGTAGTATTTACCTGCATGTAACTACATAAAAAGTATTAAATATAGTTAACAATTCAGTCGCACCAAAGCGCTGGAATTATCAAAAAGCAAATAACTTGATTTTGTGTGTTTGTGTGAGGTACACAATTTACACATAACCTCTGTGAGGCGATCCTTGCGTTTGACATACCGTTACACAAATAAACCGCATGATATACGCTTTTTAATTTGTCATTCTGCTCGTCTACTTATATGCTTCCTGTCAATGGTGTGTATACATAGTCATATTATTTGATGAAATAGATATAAGAGCAGAGTCAGACAAACAACTATGCTAGGCCATATTATGCCTTTCCGCAGAAATAAGAGGATAAGAAATTCAAATGGGCAATACTTTACAGTAGGCGAGATGGATGAATGTCTTGAGAACTTCCAGGTTAAATGCTTAATCGATCGCAAAAAAAAAAATCAACATAAAAGTAAAGAGAACAAAGTTTAGAGCTTCAGAGAAAATATTCCAGATTATACTGGAATTTAAAAGGACAGGAAACCCGGGAGGAATAATTGCAGGAAGTCCGAGCACTTAGATTAGTTACTGAGCAGTAATTACGAATTAGACGAAGAATTTAGAGGACAATATATTACAGAGGGGTTGGGAAAAAGGGAAAAATAACTATAAAAAAATTATCAGAAACAAGACAACCGTTCAAAAGGTATGTTTGTCACGCTAAGAAACATTTGTTCCTCCATAATGCACATGGTAAGACAAAAGTGGTGAGCCCATAATCGAGATCCGAGATTGAAAAAGAGAGCTGGAAATAATAGTCCAGAAAGGCTGAAGCCTGAAAATGACCTTGAAATAGTTGAATTATAGTTTCCTCCAAAGCGGTAAGAGTTATATGATAACAATGAAGTCCCCAAAATTTGTGACAAAGTACGTATTATCTGATTTTACAAGAGCACGCTGGCGCGGAGATTGTACAAAATATATAAAAGGAGGGTTACCTGGAAGAAAGAATGGAGCGAAAAAATAATTTGGGGTTCACATGAACTGGACGGGGACATCTATAAAATAGTAAACACATGTCAGGCGATTTGCAGACCTATTAAAATAACTATTGTGAGAAGAAAAACAAAGGTGAAACGCCAGTTGTAATTATATAAGATTTTGGCTGTCACCGTTCTTTTAAATGGATCTGATAATTAACAAATAAAATTGGTACGAATATGCTGTTATAGACGACGATGTAGAGGAGATGTCTGGCATTAGAATTGTTAAATTTAATATTTATATGCATTGAGTTTTACTTTAATTACATTCACCATTTTTATTCTGTCATCGATGGTGACATTAAAACTGTATACGGCGATAAGATTCATTCAATAAGAATGGTTGAAGCGTGCTGTAGTCACCCCGTAACGTCGAGGAGGACCACATAGCTTGAACGCCAGCACGAATAAGTAATGTAGCGTTTCATTAATTTCTCTTCGGAGGTCTAATTATTATTTATTCTTAGTTGAACATTTTTTTAATGTTATAATATAATCAATATCTTCTCAGTTTTTGTTTTACCAATTTTTATTTCCATCAATTTCACTTTAGATATCAAAAGAACAATTTTTATTTCATCTTTTCTTCTACAGATCCAAAAATTAACAATTCATCATCTACACTCCCACAAAACAGTCTCCTTGGCAACGCCACCATTTTTCCATTACATCACTCATACAAAATTCTGTTTTCATACATTCAGTTATACATATATAATTATTTATATTTAACATTTTATATCAATTATCATTATTACAAAACAATATAATAATTATTAACAAACAATATCATTATTATTAACAAAAATATAAGAACAGAACCAATAATAACTATACAATTGTGATTCGGTACCGGGAATCGAACTTGGGTCCCCCGGTATCGTTACAATCCCTCCCCGCCTAAGTCTATTCAATTTTCGGCTTTCAACAAGGAGGGTGAAAGTTGAATGACAATATTGCTTAGGTAACTCCGGCAAATTCAGGCCGTGCTGTTGTCTGTATGTCCACATCACCTTTTTGGCACATGGCCCTACTTAAACTATCAGCATTTTTGTGATATTTCCCGGCCTTATGAGTAATGACAAAATCAAATGGTTGTAAGGCAAGTGCCCATCTCATTAATCGGGCATTTGCAGATCCCATAGTTTTTAAATAAATCAGAGGATTGTGGTCTGTTACAATAGTAAAAGTCAGTCCCCCATCTAAATATTGACGGAGTTTAAGAACGGCCCAGACGATGCCAGCGCATTCCTTTTCGGTCGTCGCATAATTTATTTCTGGCCCTTTCAGTTTTCTGCTTAAAAAAAATAACTGGATGTTCATATCCGTCTTTATCGGTCTGACTCAATACTACGCCAATTCCGACGTCGGATGCATCAACTTGAAGCATAAATGGTTTTTCGTACTCAGGCGCCTTTAATACTGGTTCAGAAGCGATAATTTTCTTTAAGATTTTAAACGCCGTCTCACATTTCTCATCCCATTGAATTGGTGATTTTTTTCTTTTCCTTTCGTCAGATCACTCAGAGGAACAGCAATAGTAGAAACATCTTTGAGATATTTTTGATAATATCCAATTAGGCCCAGGAATGATCGGACTTCAGTTTTTGTTTTTGGTGTTGGATAGTCTATAATAGCCTTTATTTTTGCTTCGGCTGGTGTCCGATAACCCTGTCCAACTAAATGTCCCAAATATTTAACGGTGGCTTTTGCAAACTGACATTTAGTGGGTTTGACTGTTATTCCGGCTTTTTTTAAAGTCTCAAATACTTTTTTTAAATGTATCAGGTGATCTTCCCAAAAAGATGAAAACACTGCTATATCGTCAAAATATGTTTCCACAAATTTGTGTATTCCTGATGTTAGTTCTCTAATTAGTTTGCAAAATGTGAAAGGCGCATTTTTAAGCCCAAAAGGCATACGTTTCGGTTGATACGTACCAAATGGAGTAACAAATGCAGCATATCGTTGGGCTTGTTTTGTCATGGAAATTTGCCAGTATCCCTTTGAAAGGTCAAGTACTGTACAGTTATAAAATTTGCTTTCGCCACAGTTTCAACATTTGAATCAATATTCGGGAGTGGATAATAAGTTGTTTTAGTGATCAGGTTCAATTTCCGATAATCTATACATGACCGTGGGTCTCGGCCTGGGACTTCTATTAGTATCATAGGTGACGTGTAATCAGAAGTACATTCTTCCACTATTCCGCGCTCTAGCATATCTTTAATTGCATCTTCTAAGATCTTCGTCTGTCGAGGTGACAACCGATATGATTTACTTAAAATAGGGGTATCATTAGTCAGCTCAATGTTATGAGTAACTGATGTGACTAATCCGGGTTCAGGAGTGAATATTTCTTTATACTTCTCAATTACCATTCTAAGTTGCTGAATCTGTTCGGATGTTAAATTAGTCCCTATTGCATCCTTAACCCAATCTTTATTAGAAACACATTCTACAGGATTAATAATTTCTTCATCGAATTCAGTATTTTCAGGGTTTTGTATGATGGCAGCGACCAGTTTTTGTCTTTTGAAAAAAGGCTTTAACATATTGACATGATATACCTTGTTTTGATTTTCCTTCTCGGGTCTATGTATAATATAATTCGTATCTGATATTTTCTTCACAATCTCAGCTGGTCCCGACCACTGAACTGCTAACTTATGTGCCCGAGAAGGTATTAAAACAAGTACTTTATCTCCTTTTTCGAATTTATGGATTTTAGCCTTTTTGTCATAATATGTCTTGCGACGGTGTAATTCTGCCTCAAGATTCTGAAGGGCTAGTTCCTTAGTCTTCTGCAATTTGTTAATTAACTTGCCTACATATTCCACTACAGATGAACTTTCTGCAATCTTTCCATTCCAGTTTTTATAGATTAGCGTCAAATGGTCTCTTAAATTCCGCCCATATACCAGTTCTGCTGGTGAGTATCCAGTTCCTTCATGCACTGCTGTTCGAATAGCAAACATCGCAGCCGGTAAACATTCATCCCATTCTTCACACTGTTCTTCACACATCGATCTCAATAATTTTTGTAAAGTTCTGTGAAGTCGTTCAACCGGATTTGTTTGAGGATGACTAACAGAGCTGTGGATCACTGAAATTCCCAATCGTTCCAGAAATTCGCTAGTAAGTTGACTAGTGACGAGGTTTCTAAATCGCTTTGAATTTCTTTTGGAAATCCTGTTCTACTAAATATTTCTGTTAAGGCACGTATTATAGTCGGTGACTTTATGTCTGGCAATGCAATGGCTTCTGGATATCTAGAAGCCATGCAAATGGCCGTGAGAATATATTTATTCCCTCTAAACGTTTCAATCATAGGCCCACAAGTGTCAATGTTGATTCGAAAAAATATTTCTTCAATTTGTGGTAACAAGACTAGTGAGCTTTCTTTTTCTCTCCCCCTTTTCCTGCTAGCTGGCAAGGGAGACACGTCTGAACAAACTCCGATATATCTTTTCCTCATCCTGGCCAATAGAAGTACTTACTAAGTCGTTTTCGGGTTTTGGTAACTCCCAAATGTGCGGAGGCCGTATCGTGACATGCCATCATCAACTGCTCACGAAATATTTGAGGCACAACAATTTTTTTACTATAGTTATCCTCATATTTATTCGTTTTATAATACAATATTCCATTTTCTAAATCATAATTTGTTTCTTCGGGTCTAGATTGTACTTCTTGGATCATCTCTAACAATTCGGAATCAGAATTTTGAGCAGCCATGAATTGTTCATGTGTCGTATTCAGTAGGGACAACATTTTACCCTGTTGATGACTGTCATTTTCTTCAAGGAGTCTATCTTCCCCTTTTGTTTCAGTCTCAACGGTTGATAGCTGATCATTTTGAATTTTTTCTTGTTCTGCTTGCTCTTTTACTTCTATTTCTCGCCTAACTAACATAGACTTTATGTTTACGGCATTCACAAATTCTAACAAATGTGTATTTGTGTTTTGTAAACTCTGTGCCATTTCATTCCCCATCAAATAAATTCCTTCATAAGCTGGACTAGCTGTGACTGCAGCCTGAGCAAGTATTACCTTTTCAGAAATTTCCAAAGTGACGTCTACTATTTGGCAACAGAAGGGTTCTGGAAATAATGGGGTGTTAAGCCATCTATGTTCGCCCGTGTAATGTTCAATGGATACTTAATTTTGATGCACCACATCAATATCAGCACCTGTGTCCCGATGTATTTGAACTTGTCTACCGTTAACTTTACCTTGACACTTGAATGGCATTACTTGCTTTTCTAAATCAGATTGAGAAATGCCTCCAACTTTCAAATCCTCTTTAGTCTCTTTCATAAAACTAGAGACCTCTTCAACTATTCCTGCTACATTTGAGGGTTCATTACTAGATAAACGTTTAGGACATCTATTCCTCAAATGATCCAATGAATTACATAAATAACATCGCATCTCTTTCCGTTTTTCAAATTCAGGTTTAAATTCACTTATCTTTGAATCTTCCTTTTTTTTAAATTCCTTGTCTGGAACATTAGATTTAGGTTGCACCTTCAGAACATTTTTCGGATTCGACTCTATCTTAATATAATCCAAACTTGTGTTTTGGTTAAGACAAGTCCTCAAATCGTCATTTTTCTCTAGTTGTCTCTGTAACTCCAAAGGTGTACTTAAATTTAACCAATTTTGACTCAGCTGTTCTTTTATTTGGGTAGGAACCCGATATTTTAACTGATTTAAAATCATTAAATTTTTCAAGCTTTTGACATCAACTGCCTTCATTCCTTCAGTCCATCCTTCAAAATATATGGTCAATTGATATACAAAATCTGCCCAAGTCTGGTTCGGTAAGCGTCTAATATTAAAGAATTTTTGTCTGAGTTTTTCAGGGTTTAACTGATATTTTCTCATAAATAATTCTTTTACGTAATCATAATTTTCTGCTAGCTCTATTGGTTCTCGATGAATGAGTTCTTTGATTACCATTGGTACAACACTAGTTAAAACAATAACCCAGTCTTCAAGAGGTATTTTCGAATATACCATAGCACGTTCAAATCTTCGAAGGAAAATTGACACATCTTCCTCTTTTTCATCAAATATACCTACAACATCTTTTATATTATACAATTTTGGTTCTACAATTTTTCTAACTTCAACTTCAGTATTAGAAGTCTGTTGAATCCTCAATTTCTCTAACTCAAACTCTCTTTCTAATCTTTTTTCTTCTTTCACAGCTTCAGCTGCTACTGTTTCACGTCTAACAATTTCTGTTTCTGTTTTCTGTAACAGATATTTGATTAGTTCTTCATCGTAATCTTCATACGATTGAATTAGACGAGTATAATCCTTCTTACTCATTCCTTCACGAATTTCAAGATCTAGATCGATCGCAACTTCGTGCAAAACAACTTTTGGGTACCGTTGAATAAACGCCATTTTAATGAGATTTTTAATAAAAAGACAGTATACCACAACGAACACACAGACAACATCAACAGCAAGAAACAAAACAAAAAAAATCTGCCGGACTCACCCAAACACCTTGATCATCCGCCTTCAGGAGCTTCTTGTACATAAGTTGCCTTCAACTCGAACTGCAAGGACTGTCTCGTCTCGGCCTGGATTCTTCCTTCTTAGTTCCGAAAAAATCCTCCGACGACTTCCAGTTCACGTTCCTTCAGGACGTCTTGCTTCTTGTTCAAATCAGCATCAATATGTATCTCCCTTTTCAGTATATATTTTTTTTTTCTTAGCAACCGTTGTTATTTTTTAAATTTGTGTGTTATTTTCATATTTTCTGCACAAATTTTAAGATTATAATCTACACCGCTGAGCACCAATTTTATTTATTGTAGCGTTTCATTAATTTCTCTTCGGAGGTCTAATTATTATTTATTCTTAGTTGAACATTTTTGAATGTTATAATATAATCAATATCTTCTCAGTTTTTGTTTTACCAATTTTTATTTCCATCAATTTCACTTTAGATATCAAAAGAACAATTTTTATTTCATCTTTTCTTCTACAGATCCAAAAATTAACAATTCATCATCTACACTCCCACAAAACAGTCTCCTTGGCAACGCCACCATTTTTCCATTACATCACTCATATAAAATTCTGTTTTCATACATTCAGTTATACATATATAATTATTTATATTTAACATTTTATATCAATTATCATTATTACAAAACAATATAATAATTATTAACAAACAATATCATTATTATTAACAAAAATATAAGAACAGAACCAATAATAACTATACAATTGTGATTCGGTACCGGGAATCGAACTTGGGTCCCCTGGTATCGTTACAGTAAGAATATGAAGTGTTACAGTGTAGAGGAATATAAGCTATGGGGCCTTGAAGTAAACACAAAGAAAACGGAGTATATGTGCATTGGTGGGGAACAGAAGAATTTAATTTTAGAAGATGAACAAGAAATAATAATTTGCAGTAGCTGTAAATATCTAGGAACAACAGTTACACAAGATGGTAGTCTAGATAAAACGATAAGAGAAAGAAATAACTTGGGAAGAAAATCAATAGCATTGCTGAACAACATATTGTGAGACCAATGAACAACATATTGTGGGACCAACAAATATAAAAACAAAATAAACATCGTACATACAATTGTGAAACCAATTACGTCATACGGGTATGAAATATGGCCAATAACACAAAGAACAGAAAAGTTGTTGGATGCTACTGAGATGGATTATTGGCGAAGAGTGGCAGGGAGGTCAAAACTGGAAAAAGTAAGAAACGTCAGAATCCGGGAGATAATGGGGGTACAGTGCTCTATTGTCGACGACATAAAAACAAAACAGCTAAGATGGTTTGGGCATGTGCAAAGAATGCAGGATAATCGACTCCCCAAGCAAATTTTGAGATGGACATAGGCGAAGAGGAAGACCTAGGTTGAGTTGGAGAGAAGGCATCAATCGGGCAATGAGAGACCGGGAATTGGAAGAAGAATCTTGGTTGGATCGAGACCAATGGAGACTAGGGATCGGAAGACGTAGGATAACGTTATGAACCGATTTATATATATTGTGACGATTTCATTAATAAAAAAATATGTTAATTAATTAATTTGATAATATATAAGCGGAGAAATTTTAAATTCTTAATAAAATCTCACATTGTAAACTAAATCTTATGGCAATCATTTAATAATAATAATATTTAATATAAGTCTAATAATAAAATTAAATGGGAATTGAATTGTACAGAAAGGGTAAAGCTTATTATTTTTCCTGCATAAACCGGCGCCGACCAGAATTAACTTGTTTTCTGACCCCTAAATAAACTAAGTATTATTGTAAATTTGTTATTATTTAAATAATTAAATAAGACCATTGTTACGTACTTTGATAACTTCTGTAACTAAGAATATCTCTATTTAATTATTTAATCAACCGTAGTCCTTTAATTAAAATTAGAAACACGGAACTACTTTTATGTTGCCTAGTAATTGTCTTGAGATTACTACGCTCCCCTTAACTATTTCTGCCACTTTGAATGGAGCGCTCACGCCGTAAGCAGCGTAAAGCGTTGTTTCGCTACGTGTATATAAAAATGTGAAAATCTTGATACAATGACTATTTAAATAAGTAAATTTGTGTGGTGATGACATCTCTCTATATTATAAAATAACGGACTATGTAAATAATACAGTATTACAACCAAGAAGGTGATAGTAAACTAATCTATCATCATGTGAAGAGTATAACAGTGCAACAAACTTTCTATCTATGTATTCTAACTACAAGAATTACTAAGAATAACGACAGTCGCCTGAGATGAATGTACCACACCAGGAATGATTTCACATACTTCTAGAACTTCACTACCACAGTATGATAATGTAACGACTGAACTTCAAGAAACATCAGGAGGACCGAAGAACTAATTCTGCAGCAACTTCAGGAAACACACAGGTGACATGGAGGCTTGTCTTCCATGGTTAAGAGTTACAAAATTATAAACCCCAAAAGACAATTTAAATTATAATATTAAAGATTTTAAAACTTATGCTTTAAAGGTAATAACATTAAAGACTTTAGAAAACTGACATTATAGGTAACATGTAATCTAATATTTGTTGTTTTAGAAGATTAATAAAAAAAAAACCATTCTTCAAATGGTTAGAGTTTCAATATTGTACATGGCAAGGTGACCATTTTTAATTTAATATATTTGATCCCGGATCCGTGGAATTAATTAAAAAGGATGTACATCATATTTTGAGGCCCCTTTGTAAAGTAGTAATTTATATATTTAATCATATAGTAAACTATATTGTTTGAGAACAGTTCAATAGAGAATTTAATCACCAAATGTAATAAAGAGATGTCATCTAAGTACCGAGTAAACTGAGTGCATAAATCAACAGTCTTCCCTTCCTAATATCCTGCTATAAGAATTGTTTTTATTTGTTGTGATTATTTTCAGTGCTTCACAACGAAGGCAGCCTGTATAATTGGCACATCCAATTATTACTGGTTCCCTAAGTTATAACTCAAGAGAAGAGGTTATAAGTTGCGCCACTCTGCTCTTTTGCTATTCTGCTGCTATTTTGCTATTTTGCTAATTTTGCGTAAGAGAAAAGAAAGAAGTAATTGCGTCCCGATATCCCACGCACAAAAGCTGTTGATCTATTCACTCATGTATTTCAATATGTGTCAGAGTTTTAATAAGATAAAAATAATAATTAATATTATAGTAATATAGTATAAATAACTTTATTAGTAAATATAATATGTGTAACGTAATATTAACATATAATCCCATGTAAACAAACCATGTCGGTACTTGTTAAAAGTCCCCTTCATAAATGTGCCACATTCTCGACAATCTCGGACGTGTAAGTTTCCTGTTGCCGTTTGTTTAAAATTGTCATTGTTTAGTTGAGTTGACAATAAGTCACCCTCCTTGTGCGGTCTATTGTTATAAGAAGCGTGTCTGTTCATGTGTTAGTAACCGAAGGGGGAATCTTTTGTCGTACGCATATTC
The DNA here is from genome assembly GCA_034769895.1 of Magicicada septendecula. NCBI lineage: Eukaryota > Metazoa > Arthropoda > Insecta > Hemiptera > Cicadidae > Magicicada > Magicicada septendecula. The sequence continues at coordinate 114,112,872 of CM068375.1, read as the reverse complement.
ATGCCTGTGTGAAATTTCTCTCTCTCGCTCTATGTAAAACGATAAAGGTTGTCATAACATTTTAAGTGTCTATTTGTAAAAAAGAAAAAGGAGTAAGAATACGATTGATTTATATTTTAATATTTTTTGTGTAAAAAAAAAAGGAAGCGTTGTATAGCATTTAATGCAAATAGTAGAATAATTAGTTATATCCGTCCACGTTACGAAAATGGCTGAATTTAATCCTGATCTATTATTAAAAGATGAGCTATGCTACGAAGCACTTTTACGAGGTCTAAAACACGTGAATGTAACCGTGTCGGAATTACGAAAATCATTACGCCAAACCGGATCAGATACACCCTCGCAGTTAGATAGATTGCGTGAACTCGATTATGACGGCGAACGAGAAACCTGTTATGCGAAATATAGGGAACTGATAGTATTATCTCAGAACCTTGAGGACAAGAAATCACCTACGGAATTTTTGCGCGTTACGCAACGTATAGAACATTTAACCCGCCGGTTAAATAATTTATTAAAATGGCCCGACGTCACCATAATCCCCCCCGATGTGCAGAAATTTGCGGAGGAGGCATTAAGCCAATTACCCATAATTATCAACGACTTACGACGAAAATCAGACTCATCGAGAATGGAGGAAATTGAGCACTACTTACAAAAATTATATATCTCCCCAGTTCAATCCCCTACTTTAGAACACCCTCTCCCCACCTCGAACCCCGAATCACCCACCGTATCGAAGATACCACAGAGTCATGAACAATTACCTAGTAGAGAATTAAATACCCATCCTATGTCAGAACCCCCACCGCCAAATGTTCAGCATACTCGCACTAGTAAATATGCGATTACAAATCCCAATGCAAACACCAATCTTTCGAAAAGTACACCTAACGTATGTTTTAATGTAGACCTCTACGGAAAGATTTCCCACCCAGTAGAGAAAATAATTAATGAAATTCCTTACACCGATGGCTTAAGCATCACGACTCTATTGACTTTTATCAGATATCTACTGCAAATAAAAGATCTACAACTATTGAGCGATTGGCAAATACTGCAGGTCATGTTACCCAAATGTAAACCACCTTTACGAGATCGCGTGCTAGAAGCAGTAAACTCGACTCTTCCGGTAGAAGAACTTCATACAAATATAATCAAATATTTTATCCCCACTGGAATATATGAGGAGATAAAAAGGAATACCGTACTTCGAGTACAAAGAGCTCAAGAAAGACTGGCCCACTATATCGCAGACATCAGAGAATCTTCACGTCTACTGCAAGTCGACTGGACTGAAAAACAATTGGTCGATACTATATTGGTAGGCTTATCTCCTGAAGAACGCTCCCGTTTAGCTCTAATAAGTAGACCTCTTACTTTCGCTGACCTTGAACAATGTAGTGTGCACTCTTCAAATGTGTGGTATGCAGATCAGCATCGACATGCACCGGTATCCACAACACCACATAGTAAGGAAACGCAAGCCCTATCCTCAGATACAAGAAGTCTACGAGAACGACGACCATTTCGGCGACCAACCTATGTTCATGGCCAAGGTAAGTCCAAAGAGGCACCACCTAGACACGAAACCAGTGAGACCCCGCGTAAAGAATATATATGCTATAACTGCGGAAAACCTGGACACCTCAGTAGAAACTGTAAACGGAAACAGTATCATCAGAAAACCCATTATCCCAAAAAACATGTAAGGCAGGGAGATCCGAAACCCTGTGTCTTCCGCAGCATCGTGAAAACAGGTAAACCCCTGAGAGACCACAAGTTAAAACAAAATACTAATAATAATAACAAAAGAAAATTAGACCCCTATGTTAGGAAATTTATCGATAAATGTAACTCTATTAGTAAATGTGATTACAATAGGTGTGAATTACCGTATATACAAGTTGACATTGGTGTTACATCCACCCTCGGATTAATTGATTCCGGATCCACGCGAAGTTTAATTAGTCACGAGCTAGCAAATCAATTATTTAAACACAATTTAGTTAAACGCAGTCAATCAGTAAATATTAGATGCGCTACAGCTAATAAACAAAACTTAATGATAAAGCTTATCATCACTTTTAAAGTAAAAATTAAAAATCTAACGTGGTATTTTCCAATGTTGGTATGCGACGAATTAGGACCCGAATTAATATTGGGAGCTGATTTTATCAGTAAAACAGGAATAATTTTAGACATTCACGAGAAGATATTTTACTTTGGATTCGATCGTTCACGGAAATATAACTTGCATGATAATGCAAATAACAGAGAAAGTACTAGCACCACTTCTACACATATAAAGCATCACGAACCTGAATTAAGTCATCTAGGAAGTAAAGATAGACGGAACATACAGACTTTAATAAAACAATTCTCCAACGTCCTCACCCCAAAGTTAGGACTGACGGATCTGATAGAGTACAAAATAAATTTGAGCGACAACAAAGTAATTCGTTTAGCCCCATACAAATTATCACCACCGAAAATGGAAGTGATGAGGAACCAAATTAATAAATTGTTAGAACAAGGAGTCATCGAACCCTCTACGTCATCTTATTCATCACCCGCGTTTTAGTACCCAAAAGTAACGACAAACATAGATTAGTGGTGGACTACAGACAACTAAATAAACGGATAGAATTTGAATCTATACCACTTCCCGACATCCACAGTGCATTTCATTATTTTACTAAAGCAAAAATCTTTACCATTATGGATTTAAATCAGGCATTTCATCAGATACCCCTTTCGGAAGAATCAAAACGTCTTACCGCCTTTGCCGTCCCTTTCAACCTGTACCAATTTACAAGGGTACCTTTTGGTATATCCCAAGGTAGTTCTGTATGTAGCAGATTATTAGAAAAGTTATTTCATGACATAAAATTTAAATATGTGTATCACTACTTAGATGACATTGTTATCTACAGCGAGTCAATTGAGCAACATCTTAATCATCTACGTGAAGTACTAACCCGATTGGAGAAAGCTGGATTAACCGTAAATCCCAGTAAAGTAAATTTTGCTGTGACACAATTCTCATTTTTAGGTCACATCGTAAAAGCAAACGGAAAGGTAAGCATAGACCCAGAGCGAACCCGTGCCATCAGAGAATTTTTACCGCCGCGGGATGCGAAAGGAATAGCCCGATTTTTAGGAATGATAAATTATTTCCATAAGTACATCCCACATCTAGCCGAAATTGCAGCACCGCTAAATACCTTAAGAAAAAAGGGAATTAAATTTGAATGGAATGAGCAACACCAAACTGCATTCGAGAAATTAAAAGAAAGCATAATATCACCCCCCGTACTACAATTAGCCGACTTTACAAAACCATTTGTAGTGCAAACAGACAGTTCTAGTGTCGCACTAGGTGCAGTAATATATCAGGAAGTAGATAACTCAAGGTTACCTATTAGTTACGCTTCTCGCACCCTGACTGAGCAAGAAAAGAAATACTCCGCATACGAATTAGAATGTTTAGCAATAGTTTTCGCTTTTGAGAAGTTCAAACCATTTTTAGAACATAAGGAGTTTTTATTAGAAACAGATAATCAAGCGTTATCTTGGCTACTAAATCACCCAAAACAGTTAGGCCGTATCGGAAGATGGGTATTAAGATTAAATTGTTTTAAATTCAAAGTACAACATATTAGAGGCACCCAAAACGTAGTTGCCGATACACTGTCACGTATGTTCCAGCCTAGTAGTAATACTTACGAAAACAAGAGTAGAGAAACGCCGATTATTAATACCTTAATTACCGAATTTCCTCTTGCATTTACGGATTTAGCCCAGTATCAACAACAAGACCCCCGTTTGAGCCCAATTATTGAACAACTTGAAAAAGGAAATAAGTCAGAGAAATACATATTAAGTAGGAGAGTATTATGTTGTAGAATAGCGAACGGAAAATATCTACGAATAATTGCCCCTGATATTATTAAACCTATGCTGATGGAATATTATCACTCTTCCACCATTGGAGCACATATGGGAATAAATAAAACCATACACAGAATTCGTAAAGAATATGACTGGGAAAATATGAACAGTGAGATCGCCAATTTTGTGAAAAGGTGTAAGTTGTGTGCACTCAGCAAACCAGCGAGAAACTGCCAAATAAGTCAATTAATTTCAGAGATTCCTGCTACCCCGTTCTCCAAAATTTATTTAGACTTTTCAGGACCCTACCCGCGTTCCAAATCAGAAAATACAATGTTACTAATTTGTGTAGACTCTTTTAGCAAATTCGTCTGGATGTACCCCATGCGGCGAGCCTTAGCTACAACCACAGTAAATATTTTACAGCATAGATTATTTAAAGAATTCGGAATTCCTGTCCATCTAGTGTCGGATAACGGACCACAGTTTAAGTCCAAGGAATTCAGGAACATGTGTTTCAAACTAGGTATAAACCATATTACCACTACAGAGTATCGTCCGCAAGGTAATATAGCTGAGAGGTATTTGCGAAACCTAAAATCTGCTTTAATTGCCTACCATGCTAACGACCATACTTCTTGGGACCAGAACCTATCCTGGATACAGTTCGCCTTTAATTCTGCATATCATGAAGGACATAAGTCTACCCCATTTGAATTATTGTTCAAATATAAACCTAACCACCCATTATCCACTAAGTGGAAAATACATGAATTGTTACCCCTTGAAATTAGGGATAAAAATATTAAGAAAATATGGAATGAAGCGCGCGCTAATTTACGAACAAACTTAGCGAAATCAAGGAAATATCACGTGCGAAATAATAATAATGAAGTAAAGTACCAAATCGGTAACTTAGTTATGTGTAAAACACATCCTACGAGTAGTGCAATCGATAAGACCACTTCCAAGCTATCATACCGATGGTGCGGTCCTTATCAAATTCGCAAATATTTAACTCCAGTAACCGTAGCACTGTGTGAACCCTCTACTCAAAAATATGTACGAAGGACACATATTTCGCAGATAAAACATTATCACGAAGAAGGTAATGGTAGAGTGCAAGTTAAATAAATGTAAAGAAAAAGAAAGGTATATGTTTTGTACTCAACTGCAAAGGAGTACTAGAGTAACGTTTAGCTAGCTAATGGTATAAATAGGTACGAGGCCTGATCACCCTTGAATCCTATTCTTCAAAAGTAGAGCAAAGTAAGAAGTCAGCTGACAGCAAATATGATGAATAATTACGTAACAAATTACTTAATGAGTAATTCTGTAACTAGAATAACTCCCAACTAAAGAAAAAGCCGGTAGTAGTCATAAGTAGTAGTGTTAAGAAAATTTAGAATGTTAACAATATGTTTTTTATAATGTGTGAATTTTATGTAGTATTAGAATTAGTCTGTAAAGTATGATATGTAGATAGTAAGAAGAAGCAATTCGAGACTGACTTGTGCAACTCATATTTACATACAGAGAAAAACGGGTGAGAGAAATTACACACGAAAATCCCCAAACATACTCCAGGTATATTAAAAAAAAAAATAAACCCGAGTCTGAGGCTAAAGCGGCGGAGTATGTGACGATTTCATTAATAAAAAAATATGTTAATTAATTAATTTGATAATATATAAGCGGAGAAATTTTAAATTCTTAATAAAATCTCACATTGTAAACTAAATCTTATGGCAATCATTTAATAATAATAATATTTAATATAAGTCTAATAATAAAATTAAATGGGAATTGAATTGTACAGAAAGGGTAAAGCTTATTATTTTTCCTGCATAAACCGGCGCTGACCAGAATTAACTTGTTTTCTGACCCCTAAATAAACTAAGTATTATTGTAAATTTGTTATTATTTAAATAATTAAATAAGACCATTGTTACGTACTTTGATAACTTCTGTAACTAAGAATATCTCTATTTAATTATTTAATCAACCGTAGTCCTTTAATTAAAATTAGAAACACGGAACTACTTTTATGTTGCCTAGTAATTGTCTTGAGATTACTACGCTCCCCTTAACTATTTCTGCCACTTTGAATGGAGCGCTCACGCCGTAAGCAGCGTAAAGCGTTGTTTCGCTACGTGTATATAAAAATGTGAAAATCTTGATACAATGACTATTTAAATAAGTAAATTTGTGTGGTGATGACATCTCTCTATATTATAAAATAACGGACTATGTAAATAATACAGTATTACAACCAAGAAGGTGATAGTAAACTAATCTATCATCATGTGAAGAGTATAACAGTGCAACAAACTTTCTATCTATGTATTCTAACTACAAGAATTACTAAGAATAACGACAGTCGCCTGAGATGAATGTACCACACCAGGAATGATTTCACATACTTTTAGAACTTCACCACCACAGTATGATAATGTAACGACTGAACTTCAAGAAACATCAGGAGGACCGAAGAACTAATTCTGCAGCAACTTCAGGAAACACACAGGTGACATGGAGGCTTGTCTTCCATGGTTAAGAGTTACAAAATTATAAACCCCAAAAGACAATTTAAATTATAATATTAAAGATTTTAAAACTTATGCTTTAAAGGTAATAACATTAAAGACTTTAGAAAACTGACATTATAGGTAACATGTAATCTAATATTTGTTGTTTTAGAAGATTAATAAAAAAAAAACCATTCTTCAAATGGTTAGAGTTTCAATATTGTACATGGCAAGGTGACCATTTTTAATTTAATATATTTGATCCCGGATCCGTGGAATTAATTAAAAAGGATGTACATCATATTTTGAGGCCCCTTTGTAAAGTAGTAATTTATATATTTAATCATATAGTAAACTATATTGTTTGAGAACAGTTCAATAGAGAATTTAATCACCAAATGTAATAAAGAGATGTCATCTAAGTACCGAGTAAACTGAGTGCATAAATCAACAGTCTTCCCTTCCTAATATCCTGCTATAAGAATTGTTTTTATTTGTTGTGATTATTTTCAGTGCTTCACAACGAAGGCAGCCTGTATAATTGGCACATCCAATTATTACTGGTTCCCTAAGTTATAACTCAAGAGAAGAGGTTATAATATATATATATTGCAAGGTGACGGGTAGTTAGCAGACCAGACTTGCAGAAAAAGAGTGCTCCATTTGTGATTTATATAAATTTATTGTCTCTTTTTTTACACTAATTTGTATTAAAATGTTTTCTTGTTATTTCAAACAATGATATAACTTTGAATGTTCAAAATCTTCTTTCAAAATTATAATTGAAATAAAGGTTTTTTTTATTTAAAACAATGATATAATTTTAAATGTTCAAATCTTCTTTCAAAATTATAATTGAAATAAATGTTTTCTTTTATTTAAAACAATGATATAATTTAAATGTTCAACAAGTTTCTTTTTTTTCTTTTGAAGGCTTTATCTTATTGAAAACAAATTTAGTTTTAAATTTTGCTTTCCTGAATTCTCGTCTTCGTTGTCGTACCGATCGAAGATCTCGGTCCCGGTCTTCAGCGATCCGTCGTCCGTGTTCCACGTTCCAGCCACCGCCTCCAGGAACTGCCCCGCATCTAGGTGTCCGTCTCAACCGCCACGATCAGCAAACGAAGTTCAGGAACGGTAGTAGAAGATCTCGTACACCGTGGTTGCTCCCTGCCGAAACTCGCTCCTTCCTCGACTCTACGGGCCACAAGGACTGCCTGGAATGGATGTTGGACTGAACGATGACTATACTGCAACCGCTCTCGATGAATGCTACATGAAGACTGCCTGAAAACTCTTGGACACTGAACCAGCAGCGATATAGGGTGACGTCACAGACTACCTACGCACAGACGTAATTCCTATACATTCTATGCTATACGTAAGAACATTCTGGACACGCCACGTGTTGCAAATTGTATTTCCGTTTTCTCGATTTTCTAGAACACACGTTTCCACTACGTATGAATAAATTAAATTAACCTTTATATTCGCGCACAACACTTCACTCAAACACTAAACTATAGCTTCATAGTCTTTATATCGTCTTATTACTAATTTATACTATTTTCTTAATTTTTAGCAATATTTTTACTTTCAATCTCACCCCAATTGTCCCGGACACCCACTACAGCTGGTCATAACTATGCTTTACGTAATCACATATGGTGTGACCGCCTGTCACATTGCATAAGCCTCCAGGTTAATAAAAAAAAAGTAATTTCCTCGAAAATTATTATTTTTTTTTCCAAACTTAAAACATTCTCTTAATTCAACATCCCAAACAAATGATATAACCCAAAACATGATGCGCCATGATATTTTCCGATAACTTTGTTTTGATCTTCATCCACAACGATGAACGTATTCCTGCCAACTCGTTCTCTCAATTTGTATGGATCGTTAAACAATCTAAAGAACTTAGCTGACGTGTTGTCTTCAGATCGGCCTACAGGATTTGCCTTAAGAAGGACCATTTCTCCTTCCTGAAACTTCAGAGTTTTATGAGTGTCATTGAACACCCGTGCCCGTTGATCAGCCGTTTGCTCTATCCGGGTTTTGGCGATGTTCTGTTTTATGTGCAACGGTAGCGGTAGGTTCTGTGTCTCTAGTTTTTTTATATATCTCTCCCAAAATCTGGTAGGTTGCTTACCTGACTGCAGCTCTCTAGGTTTAAAGCCCGTAGTGGTGTTATAGTTCTCATTAAGCGACTGCTCAAAGAATCGTATGTAATTTGACCACATGTTCTGTGAGTCATGACAGTAAGTCCGAAACAGTCGTCCCAGCTCCTTGTTTACTCTTTCGGCAAGGTTACCCTGCGGTCGCCGAATACCCGTAAGGATAGGTTGGATACCATTCGTTTCGAGGGTAGTAGACCACAGCACATTCTGGAACTGCTTTCCTTGGTCACTAAGTATCCTCTTAACGGTTCCATTCTCTGGGATATACTTCTTGAGAATAGCTGTTAACACCGCTTCGGTTGTTGGTCGGGTTACAGGGTAGAGTCTGACATCTTTTGTGAAGGCGTCGATGCATACAATCAGGTGCCTCAATCTGCGAAGACCTCGCGGAAGTGGACCTAAGAAATCGACACATAGTAACTCACCTTTCCCTTGAGTGACAATTCCCTGCTGCTCAATATATGTGTGCATATTTGGAGATTTTGCAGTTTGACACTCATGGCATGTCTTCAAAATATTTCGAATTCTCCGCACCACATTGTTACACACAAAGTCCTCCTTGAGTGCTATGTAACACCGATATGGCCCAGCATGTGCTAAGCTTTCATGGCATGCCCATGTTATTTGCTCTAACATGCTAATAGGAAGATCAATTTTCCATTTTTCCTCCATCAGTTTTTTTTTAAATATCATTATTGCAACAGTACCGCGGCTTTTCTTTACGCAGTATGCTTGTTTTTATTTTTCTGATATTAGGGTCGGTGTTTTGTTCTAACTGGAGATTAGTTAACCGCTGACGTAACTCTGACGTTATCTCGTACTGCATAGCTAATATTTTCACGTTACTAGGATCAGACTCATGCTCTTCAACAAATTCAGGAGCGTGCCTACTAAGTATATCCGCTATTTTGTTATTACAGTAAAACTTCTTTTATACGTTTTTCACACTTACTCGTTTTTTCTCCAAGGTCCCGGCAAAATTCCTATACTTTCCGTGTAATTTTATTTCGGTTATACGTTTTTCGTTTATTCGTTTTTTACACTTATGCGATAAAATTTTCAAGTCCCTGGAGATACGAAACTTCATTTATACGTTGTAATATTTTTTCCTTATTTACATTGCGTATATCACAAAATGCATATCATGTGAATGTCCTAATGCAAATATTTTTAACAGACTGTACATTTCTAGGGAATCGTCAATTAGTGCCAGTCGGCTGAGTTTGCAGTTGACGAGTACCCTTTGAGCAAGCTTTGATTCCTAGAAACATACGGTATTTGTTCAATTCCCGTAAAGCGCCATCGCTTCGTCGACATCAGTTCGTTGCTTTTTCTATTATAGGTTACATCGTAAGTGGAAAATGAATGGAAGGAAGAGGAAGTGCGTTACGATCGCTGAGAAATTAAACATTTTGAAAGTAGTGAAGGATAGCGGGAATAAGAAGCGAGTAGATATCGCCTAGGAGTTAGGGATTGCTCCGTCGATGTTAAATTCAATCGTGGCTAAAGCACCCGAAATTGAAGAAACTGCTCGTGTGTTTGGTATTTCAAGTAATAAGCGAACACGTATTCAAGGTGGAAAATACGAACTCTTGTAAGACTGTCTGTTACAGTGGTTCCAGCAGCACAGGGCGGAAGGAATTCCTATCAGCAGGCCAGTCCTTTGCGAAAAAGCAAATGAACTGGCGCCAGGTTCGGTGTTGAAGATTTTCATGCGTCGACCGGGTGGCACCATAAATTTAAGGTACGGCATGGCATCGGGAGCAAAAGCGTGTGCGGTGAGAGTAAGAGTGTAGACGTTAATACAGTGCGTGAGTGGAAAGAAACCCGTTTTAGGGAACTAACATCTCAGAGTGATCCCAAAGACGTGTTCCATGCCGATGAAACAGGCCTTTTTTTTTAAATTTACTTCCTGACCGCATAATGGCATTCAAAGGGGACAGCTGTCATGGTGGCAAGCGGAGTAAACAACGTGTAACAGTGCTGTTGTGCGCAAAGAGTGTCGGAAGTGAAAAACTGGTTCCCTTATTTGTCGGGAAATTTGCGAGGCAGCGGTGTTTTAAAAGTGTTGCAACGCTCCCTACGAAATATGCTTGTTGTACAATAAGTCGTGGATCAATACAAAAGTGTTTGAAGACTCGCTGCGAGGCGTTGATGCAAAAATGAGCGCAAAAGGTCGAAAAATTCTTCTGATTGTGGACAGATGCACGGCACACCCTCCTGATACATCGTATCTAAAGAATGTAAGAGTGGAATTTTTCCCAGAAAATTGCACAAGCGAACTGAAACCGCTGGACCTGGGGATAATCCGCTATTTTAAACTGTATTATCGCAAGATTCTGGTACAGCATGCCATCCACTGTGTAGACGCTGGAAAGAAGGATGAAACGAAAATTCACATTTTGCAGGTATGATTTCTTCGTGATTTTTATAACTTGTAACTAGTAAAAGCAATACTGTACCATACGATTCTACGCGATGTTTTACCGGTATTTCAAAAATGTATTGTTTCATAAATAATGAATAGATTGGAATGAAAATGTATCCGTTTGTTCAGAAAGATTAAAAGTTTTTGCACTAGGGAAAGCGTATAGGATTCTTTTTCATCCCGTCATTCTTTTCTGCCTGTATTTTCTACTGTGATTTTCTGGCATTACTCTCAATCTTACAATTGATTTCTGTGTGTACCAAGTATAGCCAATGCGATAAACCTCATGTAAAATTACTTATAGGCGTAGGCCTATCTAAAGAAATTACAGTATAGATCTAGTCAAATTCTGTTTTTGCACAAATTCGTAACTGTTTGCTCTCTTCTAACAAGCAATGCATTACATCGCAGCTGCATGGCACAGAGTATCGTAACTCACTGTCCGCAACTGCTTTCATAAAGCAGCACTCGGGAATAGCGAAACTTGTAGTAATGAAGATAGCTGTGATGTTCCCGTTGATGATGTGGAATGGGGCAAACTGGAAAGCCATGTGTCGTTTGACGACTACTACATGTCAACATTGACGAAAATGTTGTTACCGCAGAAGCTATGACCATATCGGAGACTACTGATGGAATTCAGCAATTCAGGAAATGGACGAAGAAGAAGAAGATGATGATGGTGAACAAGCAACGCAGACCCCCCCTGTGTTTTAGTGATGTAGTTAATGCTCTGGAGACAATTAAACGCTTTGTAACCCGCCGTAATGTATCCGACGAAATTATGATTCAGTTGTTAAGATTTGAGGGCACAGTTTATTCTATAGCCGAGGAAAAGAAAAAAAAACAAGGGAAGATAACGGACTTTTTTGGGAAATGATTAATTATATTTGTGTGTTTTCCTCTATATATACGTTATGTTGTATAAGTACCTATTTTATTATTCCAAATTGTAAATTTTACTTTATTTCTATTTAGTACTACAACATTTAATTATACTATTTGTGTTCTATTTCACTTATACGTTTTTCACACATATACGTCTTTTCTTCGAAGTCCCCTGAAAAACGTATAAATGAAGCTTTACTGTATATGGTTATATATTGTGAATATCTATCTATAAATGTGAGAATTATATTGAATGAGTAGAGTGCCAGTAGGACTGTATATTACAGCCTATGGGATCTCTGCTGTCAGTGATGAGCTTGCTTGGAATCAAGAGGTGGACTCTTCTGCGCAAGTGCGCAAGAGCAAAACCAAGTGTATATATAGTAATACGAGATATTGTACCTCTGGATAAAAGGATCGACTTAATGTATTCTGGTTTGTGAGATGTGTAGTGTGTAAGCTAGTATGATAACCTCAGCATGCATTATGAGACAATGGAGCGTGAAAGATATAAAAAAAAAAGGGAAGGGTATCTCAATTTGGGATGGGAGCATGTAACGGTTTGTTACATTTCGTCTCCCCCCCTATCTTATGTAAACATGTGCCTCACAGGGGTAGGCTTGGTGAATGTGTGTGGTGGTCGGCGTGACGTCGATACGAAGTTGAATGTAGGGCGCGCGTTATCTCACGTGGGTCTGTGGTGACATGCCTGGGGACTACCTATCACCGGTTTCCTGTTGTAAGTAGTGAGTAGCGAGAGAGCGAGGCCTCCTGGCTGTTGCCATCACGTCTGTGTAATTTGTTCTGCCTTACGAGGCTGCAGGTGTATGGAGGAATAACACGTGAAAACTGCTTGTTTGAACTTCAGTCCAGCAAACGGTGCGTGTTCGGAAAACTGTGCTTTGCACCGTTCTGCATTTGCTCAAGCAGTCACGGACATTACCTTTTCACGACTTGTGGACATCTCTCGGCGTGTGCCTTCATCGTAGGAAAGCCCGAGTATCGGAGGACTATCAGGTGACCTCAAACCATTCATACATTTTGGGGGCCTAAATCGCAATACACGTTTCCTCACTCAACAACCTACCATAGTGATCGCAATTTTTCAAGAGTCGTAGAGTGAAATCTGGGAAATACTATTTCATCCATAATTTTAAATAATAAAACAGGTGTTAACAAACTATGTCCTGAAAATTGAGTCTGTTAAGACCCGCAGTTGTAGTGTCGTGTGCAGCATGGTAACATAGACCGTGACTTGTGAGTAGAAAATAAGTAATCGATGTATACTTAATTTGAATCGTACAGTTAGTCTCAATTTATAGAATTTGAAGTTAAAAAAAAAGGATAATTTTCCTAATAATAAGGTGCACCTATTAAAGTAATTTAGTCAATGCTCTTAAAAGAGACAGTAATGTGAATCTTTTATGATATATTATGTAATGTAAAGCTATTGTAGACAAATTGTAAAGTCAGGAGGCCTAGTTGTTGCTCTATTCATCGTGATAAATGTGTGTCGTTTGAATAAATTATTATTTATTATTACCACGTGTTACGTGTTTTACATATGGCACCCCACTTTGGGTTCCCAGTGTTGTGACCCTGACCAAAGGGGAGTTACATTGGAAACGACGATAAATGAAACGAATTTATTATCTAACGTGTAAACTTATTAAAGAATCTCATTACAGGAATATTTTAACAAAAAGTCTATTTGTGAGTGTGTGTGTGTGTGTGTGTGTGTGTGCGTGACGTTAGTGTGTAAATAGTTGATAAACGGCCACAATTCTCCCCTACGCAGCTTGTAGTGGCGGTCCGTGTTAGCTTTCCACTGTCTGTTATAGACAGACAATCAGTATGTCACAACGCTAGGTCGAATTTATCATTTCGGTGAGGGTGGAAGATAATATTCATAACGGTGCCAACATTGAAACTGTTTTTTATACGCTTATTTGATCCCTTTAACCGCGGTATTAATGTCTAATATAACGGAGAGATGCTCACAGAGGGAGAGCGTACAGTACATACGGGATCAGCTGATGAGGAGAATCAGTCTATCTCAAGCGCTCATTACCGGCTTTTGATAAATGGTTTTATGCCGGAGCATTGCCTTATTTGCGTACCCCCCCGTCCATCGTTCCACCCCTCGGTTACCCCGCGTTTCCGTCGTATATATTCTACGATGCTCGCGTTATTCATACGGCTTTAACCCCACATCTGCTTGCAGTTAATAAACATTGATTACGGTACGTGTCCTCGGGCTGAATATATTTGCGTGCTGCATGTTGGCCTACTGTAAAAAAAAATTGGAGTGCTTTAACAAAATCTGAATTCTAACTACAGAGAAATACTTGAATGGGTTTTTATTTATTTATTTTTTTGTACCACAAAAGGTTCTTGACGAAATTGTTGTGTCGTTTATTGGTACGAACGAAATCAGTGCACTCACTCACTGCTTCTCCGATGGATTCAGTCACACAAAGTCATGTACACTGAGGGTTACTGCAAAGGCATTTTTTTTTAGCGTGTGGTTGGACTGACGAGTGGTATTAATCCACGTTGCGGAGCAGAATACTTTAGGTAATATTTCGAAATATGGTTTTCCTTTGTGCTTCCCATTTTCATTCTTTATTTGTCTGTATCTTGTTATTATATATATTTTTTTTTGTAGACTGCTTCCGTAACGCGTAAACAAAATGTAACACAATATACAGTGTTTCTTGAAGCTAAGATTTGATGATTTAAATCAATATTGTTTTCTTACGGACACCTACTAACGTTAATCATATTAAAAACCACAGCGTTTAGAAACCACTAATAAATAATCTGTGGTCGTATTTAAGTAAGCTAATGAATTTAACCTAAACAGTAGAAAAACTGTTTATAAAGAAACCCACGAAAAATTTAAACTAAAACGATAAATCACAAATGTTAACTCTTGCATTACCTTAAAATATAAATTCCTTGCACTACTGTGCAATGGTGCGTGTAAAATCTCTCACAAAGGTAGGCAAACGTCTTGGAACACAAATAGTTTATAATGTGTGGTTTATTATAATAATAAATCTTCAATATAATTTTAAAATTTTTTATTCATAATTCAAGTTATTTCATGATTTGCTGTTTGGTCGTTGATGTCTTGGTTTCTGATTGTCAGTTTGTTCTAATGTTCAATTTAATTTTTTTAGCTCACCTGAAGACGACCACAGATCGTTAGTGGTCAAAGTGTTGTGTTATTTTAATTATTAACGACAGCAGGGCATTGTTACATCCTGTTATTTTGGACCAGGAAATTTGCAAAAAGAGTGAAAAGTTTAATATATAAGAGCATACATGCAGTTTATATATGCATCATAAAAGCACCCATGTAAGAGTTATGGATCAGAAGTACGGAGTATAGGCCTATCTAAAAGAAACAGGGACAGATTAAGAGCGGTTGAAATGGACTATTGGAGATGAAGTTGTCATTTAACGAGATTAAACATGGTTATATACGATGAAATAAGAAGACGAGCTGGATTAGGATCATGGAACAGGGGTATAGGCCCCAACTGCTATGAGTAGTAGAGGCCTCGGAATCGCCGATTGTGACGACAGAAGACAGTGGATGCTGGGATACGATAGGCGTCTGTAGATGTCTCATAAGATAAGGCTCATGATATAAAATAAAGAATCAATGGCGGGTATCCGTATGAACATAATTAATAAAATATTACGTAATTTCAATTAAATAACTTCCTGGGACCAACTGGTTTTTCTAGTTTTCTTGTGATGGAATTGGGTGAACTGTTGTAGAAAAAATTAATACAAGTAAGAACGAATACAAAGATATCTGGAACGTTCTATTGAAGTCGAGGTTCTCCTGGAGACAATAACTTTGTAATGAAACGGTATAGATATAAATTCAGATGTAGAGCGGTGTAGTGGGTTAAGGAGTCTGCGTCGTAGGGCTGCTCTGTGGTTAGCGTTAAGTTGCCCAAAAGGATGTGATATTATTGAACGATTGTTTTGATGGTAAATGTTACCGAAAAATTGATTTGTGAATTTTGTAACGAGTTTTGGATTATTCTAATATAAATTTGACTTTTACTTTTTTCTTATTCTTCCCGTTCTTAACTCATCATCATCATCATCATTTTTTGTTCTTTTGGTCTTTTTATTCTCCTTGCTTCCTTCTCAGCAAAGAATTTGCTTAGTTAATCTACAATGCTCCTTCTTTTTGACCCACCTTCATTGTCTGATCATTTTCATATTTCAGTCTGCTCAAATGAGGTATCCCACCAAAATCTCTATACTTTTTGAACAGTTGGTAATAAACGTTTTTTATAGTTGATGTGAAAACCTGTTAATATCGAGTCGTTTGTCTTGTGAAAAGCTCGTCGTTCTGCGGTAATAGTTCACTATAACATTTTTTTTGCGTCCCATTTCAAACCAAGTATTGAAATCCGTTAGTTACGTTTGGAAAATTTTGGAAAATTATGAAATGCATTACACGTATAAATAAGTATATAACTATAGAGATGTAGGCCATCATCATTATCTTCAACAAGAATTAAACCAAATAAAAGAGGTAAAAGAGCTCCAGAGCTTTATCTGCCGTACCATACCCCTACGCCCTTTCGGCTATCTGCCGTACCATACCCCTACGCCCTTTCGGCTTAATTCAATAGTTGGTTGGCGATGCAGCAGTCATCCGTTCGATTGAGATGTCCGAACCATTACTGGGTAAGACATTGCTGCTAAAGGAGGATGATTCTTTGTTGGCCAAAGGCGTACCTTGTGGGAGGAAAGTATGAACTACCACATTAAAGATCCTTATTGATATCTCGAACAGGGAAGATGGTCTCTCGAGTCAGCTTATGGCAGACAACCCAGACAGAGAATCGGGCTGGACGTTAAGCCAGAAGGTGGCAGCCGCACCATCGTCTTACTCTGCGATCATACCCTGAGGACATATTACTTACTAAATTGTCTCAAGTAATGAATAGATGTGTAGGTGTTTAATAAAACTTAAATGAGATTTTAGCTATTCTACTACGTTTGGATTAGATAGTCTTTCACTGTAGTGCATATCGACATGACAATGTATTCCAGGTAACATAGTCCTACATACATACGTGCATATACACATATACATAGACTAGTGGTCTTCGACCCTAGATGTCAAGGTTTCCTCTGTTCCCTACATTGCCCTTTCTCTGAAACCTTTCACTTCTTCTGACTCTTTTCTAGTTTTCTTCCTTTCCTCAAGAATGTTTGGGTGGCGCTATTACTTGTGCTACGTCTTCTATTCGTCGCTGCAGTTCTTGTGAACTAGATGTTATTTGTCCATTCTCACCAGGTTCCGATCAACATCTTTTTTTTTTTTTGCTGATGTTTTACAAAAACTACGATGTCTTCAGTGGGTTTAAACCCCATATCATTCCTTGCGACATTATTTCTTACTTATCTATACTTATCGCCCCCACTGAATCTTCAGAAGTATTTTATTTCGACTGACTGTGGTCTTCACACCTCTCTCTCAGTCTTGCCATTATAATCCAGTTTCCTCCTGTGATCGTGCAGATTTAAGTTAAGTGTAACTTATAAACTAACTAACGTAAAAATGTAAGGCTTTCAGAAGAAATTATTTGTTTTGTGAAAATCTTATATAATTGTTACGTAATAGCAGATTATTGTATATTTGCGTAACTTATTAACTTATGGCATTTAACACGCTACAATACGTTTCATAAGTTGTCTTCTCAGTCTTATAAGACTGCAGTCGTGTCAAACGAAATCTAAATTATGCGAATGTGTGTGTGTGTGTGTGTGTGTGTGTGTGTAGAAGAGAGAGAGAGAGAGAGAGAGAGAGAGAGAGAGAGAGAGAGAGAGAGAGAGAGAGAGAGAGAGAGAGAGAGAGAGAGAGAGAGAGAGAGAGAGAGAGAGAGAGAGAGAAATCGGAATTCACAAGTCATAATGTTGAGAAATATTGCAAGGATGTGCTGCTAACAGGGAAAAGTGTTCAACACACGCGTGGTATATTTTGCATACGGCGCGCGGTGCTATTTTTCATGTAAATGTAAGCAGTTCTGTTTCTCTCGACTAGACGTCTGACAAGTTCCTCCATAATCTGTTTGCCCTACGGAGGTGAACGCCGGATAATGTAGTTTACACTTATACAGCAGAATTGATATGATAATGACTGCTATAATGAATCTGTAACAAATGCAGTCGATGTACTCGTGATTGGCGTGTCTTTTGTTTGCATTAAACGCAGTCTGTGTATTTGTCTGACTTATTGTGCGACTCCGTAAGTCATAGCAGTATTTAGTTTTATGTTTGAAAGATATATGACGATTACAATTATGGATATATATCTGTGAATTTTTTAGGGCTCTTCGTCTTCTTGTTCTTTTTCTTTTTCTTGTTTTTTTTTATATTTATTTATTTATAAGGTCGCTGCAACAGCATCGGTAATTTGCGACCATACAAATTATAAAAATGAATTTGTAAATCATACAGAAATTGACACACAGGTGCAGTGAAATATATTAAACTAGAAGGTGCTTAGTGAAGACAAACATTGCAACAAAATACACAGGAACTGGTACGATTTAAAAACTACATTAGATATCTGTTTAAATACCAACAATAATGCAAAATAAAATGGTACATATTGCCCCACACAACAAAAACATTATAAATACACAGCATGCAGATATATAATTATTAATTAATATTAAGCGTATATGTAATGTTAAATATATCACGTAATAACATATGCAACGACAAACAATATATAACAATAAATGTAACAACATATTACATAATAATAAATATATATAATAAATAAAACAGTAATAACAATCTCGACCACATATCAATCCATTAACTTAAGCGTCTTAGAAATTACTCAAAATTTAGAGTTCTTCTAAATTTAATAGGCCGTACCTATATTTTTGCTATCAACTGAATCTTCTTTATGAGGAGAAGTATACCGACGGCTGCAGTCTTGTCATTTAAACTTCTTCTAACATCTGAAGGGATATTAAATTTGGTACGCAGATGATGAAGAGCAGGACATTCTGAAATGGGATGGAAAGTCGACAAAACAGTGTCACAGTGATTGCATCTAGCAGGAGGCTCGTTCGTGAAGATGTGCTTGTGAGTTAGCAGCGGAGTCTTGTTGTTGTTGTTGTTGTTGTTGTTGTTGTTGTTTTCTTCTTCTTCTTCTTCTTCTTCTTCTTCTTCTTCATCTTCTACCTCCGGTAACGTGAATATTCGGAATATACATATGTTCTTCGGGAAGCCATTAGGCGTTATGTAGGGCGAATCCCGAGTCTTCGTCTACAATACACCTGCATTTCACCCAACATGGGGAAGTAGAGTCAGTCAGTTATCGACTGGGTCATTATGACTACTCGCTATAGACTTTACTGAAAGCACGAAAACGATTGATATTGTAACACGTGTTTTGAATACTGCATAAGTAAATAATTTTAATTTTACATTTAAGTGTAAGTGTGTGTGTGTGTGTGTGTGTGTGTGTGTGTGTGTGTGTGTGTGTGTGTGTGTGTGTGTGTGTGTGTGTGTGCTCGCGTGTGTCTAAGTGTTATTATCCGTAGTTGCTTTCCCCTAAAAACTGAGGTTTTGTTTCCATAATTACTGAATGTTCAGGAAGGACAGATTACCAACTATGGGTAGGAACAGTGTTTCTCAGAAACAAAAACAGCAAGTGATGAGAGGCCAACATTTACTTACAAACAGCTCTGATTCTTAAAATACTGATGATAATCAGTTTTTCTGAAAACAAAAATTGTACGTTTTTATATTTTTTTTTGTACGTAAAAATTTGTTTTACATTTAATTATTATTAAAAAAACCTGTTCTCAACAGTCCGTAAAGGACCAAGGCATAGTTCGTGGCTTTTCTGTTAATGTGACGGTTGTATGGCTAGTAGAACGCGCCGCCA
Source organism: Magicicada septendecula (assembly GCA_034769895.1). NCBI lineage: Eukaryota > Metazoa > Arthropoda > Insecta > Hemiptera > Cicadidae > Magicicada > Magicicada septendecula. The sequence continues at coordinate 114,093,000 of CM068375.1, read as the reverse complement.
GCCACTAGTTGCGGTATTCACAGCCAGGAGGCGCCGTTGTTATCTCAACGGCTACTCAGTTCTGCCTTACGACGCAGAGTACACGCCGTACGGAGCCTCCGCCAGGAATTAAACCGGGACCACGAAATTATTACTATTTAATGAGATTAAATTAATAATTTAGAAAATTTTATCAATTTTTTGAATTTTATCATCATTAATTGAATTTTTAAATTCATTTACATTTCCCATTCATTTTAAATTTTTTAAATTGATTACATTTTCAGAACATTATGGATTACATTTTCAACCTATGGATTATAAGTTCATTAATTCATTAATAATTATGTTCATGGATTAAGTCAATTACATAATAATAATAATAATAACAATAATGAAATGTAGAAGTAATTTTTATACACTTCAGTAAAATGCGCGCTCACTCACACACATAATGTGTGTAAAATTCAAACAAATAATAGTTATTTTCCCAGCTGATTCTGGTAACAAGTACGGATTATTCCTAATTAAATATAACAAAAAGTGTTGCTTTAATATATAAAAAGATTTTTGTTTTATATTATTGATGATGATAATTTGTATTGTAGAAATGAAATATACCAGTGCTATATATTGAGTGTATGTTTGGGTTTATCGAAATAACAATGTTCTTATGCAAACACAAAGCAGAAGGTTTAACCGTGTAGGCGGATGAAAGGACGACGTAAGACGCAGTGTTTGATATTGTACGGTATTGAGGAGCGTTGTAAACTCGGAGACATCAAAGTCGTAGACGCAGGTAGGCTATGCGTATGTTTCCAGGAATGGAATTCCAATTGCCTGCCAGTGGTAAAGGCGGAACGAGCAAACCGTGTTACCGACCTTTGAGATTGGATGAAACAGTTATGGCTGTCGTAAACTCCACATGCACTTACGTCACGCGGGAAATCCCGCAATGTACGCATAAAAATCTTCTTAAAGCATAATGTATCCTAATACATAAAGTAAAGAAGAAAAACTCCGCATTTTTCTCAACAACATTTTCATTTATATACATAAATACTGAGGCATAAAAGAAGGCGGATTCCAGGTTTTTCCAAACTCACATAAGCAGTACACTGAATACGAATCTCAAAACCGGAAGTCGATGGCACGTGTACTATCAATATTACATGCTATAATGTTGCGTACATTACCCATTGTTTCAGAACAATTCTAAACACAACGTTTCGAACTCTAAAAATTTGTGATCGTCTTCAGGTGTAAATAAATTTTTACATCATATCTGTCAGTACTAATATTATATTCAGTATCATGTTTCACTAGTAGTAGTAGTAGTAGTAGTAGTAGTAGTAGTAGCTACAGAAGTAGTAGAAATGTTACAGAATATATTAACATACGAATCTCAAAACCGGTAGTCGATGGCAGGTGTTATTATCAATAATAGATGCTATAATGTTGCAGACATTAACCATCGTTTCAGAACAATTCTAAAATCTTCTTCTTCTTCTTCTTCTTCTTCTTCTTCTTCTTCTTCTTCTTCTTCTTCTAAACGCTCAGCACTGCGTTAGCTTTGAAGTATATTGTAGAATTCTTATATATGCTCTTATTATTATATATCTGGACGATCGTTGTCATAAGCACAACAAAATGAAAAACCGTTCCAAAGCATGAATATAAATTCATTGTCTGCAATTATAGCATTAAACGCTTTCTGTTAAAGTCAGTAAATATTAAGAAAAGTAAAAACTTCTAAAAGAAATACAGAAACGGTTGCTGCACAAGTTTAGAAAACATCCACATCCTTCCTTATTTCGTCGTATTCTTATTCTTTTCATTCCAAAATATGTTAGTGTCGTCTGTACCGGTCCCTATTTTCAAGATATTTGTTACGCAGTCCTTGAAAATTATTTTTTTTCTTCTTTACCCCTGTGCAAATGTTTACGGCTATGAGTATATCCATCAGGTTAATATTTTGAAATTTTCTTATTTACCGTTTTCGTTTAATTGTAATTGCAATCATAATTCTAATTGTGTAATATCCAATAACTTTCAACACATACTATTCAAGCCGCTCATTTAAGACTTTAAGGATATCTAATTTATGTCTTATTTTATCGTTAAAATAGCGTTACTGTTTATTCAATATGTCATTCATTTGTTGTAAACGCTTTTACGTATCCTAATAAATTACGCCTGCACTGTTATTTGGGTGTGTCTTCGTTTTTGTACGAAAGAAGATGATTACATAAATATTTACAGCTGCTAGCGGTCTCATAAGGTGTACGTTAATAGGTCTAAGCAAGTAAGCCCCTATAAAAATATTACCTTACGGGCTTCCAGTTATGTCATCAATAAATATGATGTTAATAAATAATGGACTTTAATACACTTTATTGGCTTCAAAATTGCGAGCGCATTAAGAGAGGGAGGAAGAGTGACAGAGGGAGATAGATAGATAGATAGGGGGGAGTGAGAGAGAGAGGGAGAGCGAGAGGGAGGGGGAGGGAGAGATACATACAGACAGAGTAATAAGAATCATATTTGTTTCTAACATCTTTCTAAGAACTGTATTTAAACATTTTAATTTTAACAATTTTATTTAACGATACTCACATTTTACAAACTCTAATATTTTATTTGTGAACGTATTTTGTATCACGCTGGCTTGTAATCCTTTTTTTGTTCATTTTATTTGTATTACGTAATGAAATCGCACCCTAAGTCTATGAATAAAATCTTCAAATTTCCGCTTTCTTAAGACAATAGGAGGGAGTACCATGTGAGGCTTCTGTGCATTTTAGAACATTAAAAACATTATTATCTCCACCATTATCAATATACCGTTGTCATCGTCGTCATTATTTCTTCATTCCAATTATTAGATTCTACTTACCTACTTCAAGAAGACATTTCCTCATCGGTTTATGAATCTATAATCTGAAATAAAAGGGCTCGATAGAATATCATTATAAGAATTTCAATTACGTATAATGTACAACCTAACAGAATTAGATTTGGGAAGCGTAAAAGTAAATCTATGCCACTATCACATTACATAATAGACAGGAGAAATGTCGAGTATACACGCCCTTCGTACACACACTTCTTAGACTTTGACAAGGTTTTTGTATGCGTAAGCCGAAACAATTGTGGGGGATTATGAACGACATAGGACCACGTTACACCTTATCAGAACAATTAAGAGCCTCCATAATGGAACACGTATATATTATAAAATGGCAAAAATACACCTTAAAGGAAAAACAAATGTACCATCAAAATTCACGGTAAAATATGCATAAACGAAATCCATTTAAGTAATCAAAACAAAAAGAGAAATAGTATAATAACTGTATAATTGGGAAATAGAGAATGAAAACTCAGGGAGGAAATAATTTAATGACAGCGACAAACAATGACTGACGATGACCAAAATACCCAGAAGTGGAGATCAAATGACGAAAAAATGTAGGCTACATAGTAATTTATAAATAGAAATATAATACATAAATGTGTAAAACTAGAATGTAAGAAATAATACATTGTGAATAAACCTATTTAACTATGAGGAGGTCTGCGCACCTCAGACAGTTATTTTGTGTCATGGAACTACAGAAAGTGGATGATATAAAATTTTACAAATATAATAAGATCATACTATAATTATAAAAGTTGTATAGTGGGACAGTGCGTGAAAGTGAGAATAACAGTGAAATACGGTAAAAAGGAAAAAGTGTGTATAATGAAAGTGATGAAACATAATTATAATGAGCATTGAAGGGGATATATAATCTATACGAACCAGTTATATAACCCATAGAGTGAAATCAAACAAAGTAAAAAGTTGAAAAACAGAAAATCTTACGTTAAAAAAAAACTTGTAATTATATAATGACGAAGAAAAATAAAGGTCAACAGAACCATGTGAATTAGAAATTGTGAAACCGAACCTGTGACCCATAACATATTATGATAGCCAAAGCCTTCACAGACGTAATTAGTGTTTTGGTAAAAAAGAAGGAATATTGTTGGAAAAAATCTAAAAACAAGGCAGAACATAATAATATTACTGCCGAACGTTGATACAAATTAATGACCGATGAAAGATGAGATGATCCAGGAAAATCATTCGAAAACCTAGAAGAATAATGTGATAATCGAAATTACAAAACATTTGAAGTCCAGGAGTGAAGAATTAAGCAATACATGCACAAGAGAACTACCAGATTGGTGAGATTGCACCAAAGCTAAGCCCGATATTTGAACTGCATTACTACATAATCGAGTTACAACCACATAATGTGATCAAAACAATATAAACACTATAAAAGTGAATGTTTATTTGTAGACTTGTATACGATAGTTATTAGTATTAAGAATTCTCTTTTTAATTGTTATTTTGTATGATCCAAAGGACCTACCATTATTCAACAGATATTCACAACACATAATTACCAAATCTCATTCATAAATATTATCTTTTATGTTATATTTATAACTTATACCATACTTTAACTATACTTTTACGTTAACCCTGAGATTCAGATTGTTCATGTTCTACAACCTAATGAGCTACCACTGTTAGAAGAGGACTTTGAATGTCCATATGATTAATCAATGTCAAAATAAAAGGAGTAAAATAAAGAAATAATTGAGTTTGAGAAAAAACGAGAATAAGGAGTTTGACTATTTATTTTAACAATAGAAATTATAAAATCAAATAGTTAAGGGTATAACTTCGTTTATAGTTACAAATTGGCACACAAACGTGGGGCTATAAATAGAAATATAAATAATTCTTTATTTTAAAATAAAAAGAAAATACTATATACAAAACAGACGAGGAATACAATATTATATACAACACTTATAACATTATATACTTGTATATATTATATACAATATCGTATAAAATATTTATCATACATTGTCATCTACATAATCCCGTCCCAACAAATATAGGAAATGACACAAGACCGACTGTCTACCTATCATGCTGTTCACTATTTACGTAGAAGACTTTTCCGAAATGGAATGAAAATTACGGAAATTGTATTAACTTCAAAACTGTATAAACATACTGTATTAAATTTAATTTCATACTCAGTGATCAAGAAGATAGGAGATGAGTTACAAAGGAATTCCATAAACAACAAATAAGTATGTATATACCAACAGAATACTGGAAAACGACGCCTTTTAAATGTGTGGGTTAGAATATTTCCTTCGATTATAACATTGAACTAGATAATAAAGGATTACCGATCCCTGTTACATTGGTACATTCTTTCCATCGGCCCCTTTCTTAAGATGGCTGTACTGATCACTTAGACAATTTGTTTATACATTGACTCTTGTCCCAGTGCATGTATTATAGGAGACATGGATGTCCTCAAATTAACTTTTCCTACAACGCCTGCTCTCCATTCGACTGATAGAAAACTCTCTTATAATCTTTTCACCTAATTGCTGACGCCCAGACCCGCTTTATCTTTCTACGACGCCGATAACACGTCTAGAAGAAATACAGTTATTTTACTGAATTCAATTAATATTAAATCATAGCTACACGTCATAGGCAATAAGTAATATTAATGAAACAGAATACAGTGACATGCAGGAGATGCTTCTAGTGAAGCAACTCGATTACTAACAAACACTATATAGCCTACGGGTAGATAAACTTTAAAAATCTTACATCGTTATGTAATGATTCATCTCATTCTAATCAAACATGTTCAATAAATTAGGTTTTAGTCGAGATTTGTATACTATAGCACTGGTAGGCTGAAGCTCCTTGGCGAGGACATTGAGGTCGGTTTTCAGCCTGTCACTGTAACTGGTGCTGCGTTGCTTTTTTGCTTCTATGAGTAAAGGCATTAGTAAACCTCTTTGCATTAATCTGTTGGACCGCAAACTATACTGTTGGCTGCAGTACTCCTAGGTTAGAATTCCCTATAGCTGTATGCTAATAGGTCCAGATAGCTCTTACCTGGTTTTATAGATCAGTTAGCTTACTTACAGTGGCTTTGACCATTTTACCAATCAGCCAGAACAGTTTTAAGGAACATTGTAACATAGGAAACGTATAGGAACGACACTGTGTGACCCTCACATTGGTCACTGCTAAATGCTCGTCAACTGATACGTAAAACATTGAATGACCCAGATATGCGACAGGCAGTACTTATGGCCGCTTCAAACTGGCCTGTTTACAGCGAGCTTTGTTTATTATGTAGTGTTTGTATTGTCAGCAACTCGCCGCGTATTCGAGCTGAAACTTTGTTTACGCTTCAGTAAGACCTCAATCCCCCCCCCCCCTAAATACAATTGTGCCGATACTTGCTTTGGTTAGTTTCGAGTGCTTACTTTTTGTGTCACTTAATATTTTTTAATCGTGTCATTTACTATATAAAATGATACTTAGTGCTGTATTTTTTAGTACAAGCCCAAAATTGTTTTTTTACTTGCTGACGCCGTTACAAAGTTTATATTCAACTTTGAGGTAGTCCGGGAAGCAAAGAGAACATAAATATCTGACCGACAACTTAAAATGAAAATAGCTGCTCTAGCACGAACCAGGAAACGGACAAGCAAAACGTATGCACAGTATGAGCGTGGAAACTTGCAACGCACACATAGTAAAAGAAAGAAATATGCAATACTCAAGGGAATTAAATGGAACAAACAGAAATAGAAATGAGAGAGCGTTAAAAGAAAGCTAATAGACGGATATAGGTAGGTAGATAGCTGGCTGAATAGAATTAGCTAGAAATTAAAAATCAGGAAATGTCAAAGGGCGTGTTGATCTAATCAGTACACTAATTTATTTTTTGTAATTTAAAAAATAAATTTTCATAATTATCACGTAAATTTTACATTTGAAAACGTGCGTTGTTAACATTTAGTAGCAGTCAAAACGAATAAGCAGACACAACGAATAAAGTTAATAGAAACGAAGAGTAATGACAGAGAGGTAGCTGGAGGAAATTATAGTTTGCTCAATTTCTTTTACTACAGTAATTGTACCTACCCCGAGTCTAAATGACTATCAGAATTTAAGCTTTAATGGAAACATGAAGTAACCGCTTATTTACTTAATTCCTGTACGATTGAAGGGAAGAATAATGAAAATCACTAAATCGTTCCCTCAAAAACATGCGCTGAATCAAGAACGAATTTATTTCTGAAAAACATTAGGCAACGCGCGCAGTTCGGATTTGCAAATACGTAACAGCAACAGTATATCAATAATTGTCACTAAATGGAAATAGGTCTCAAAAATATAAATGAAGAAAAATTTAATATAAAGCTTGAAGATGAAAAATAACCGCACTTTTGAACGAGTCATCTCTCGAAGGTCGTACAGATTTATAGTGCAACTTAAACTGTTATTTCTGTACCGCTAAAAATATGTGTATCACTAAAACTACAAATCTCGCTTTAGCTTACAATGTTGTTCTGATTGCTAGCTCAGACATAATCTGCAGCACAATACGAACGTGTGGGAAGAACCTATATATGCGTATTCGTTTCTGACACTGATGTTTCAACTTGATATACGTCAATACGTCAAGTGGCCAACTTGTTTCCAGAATTGTGTCACGTCTAATTCATTGTGTCACACGTGCATGAGTGTGTATAAACACACACACACACACACACACACACACACACACACACACACACACACACACACACACACACACACACAAATTCATAAGGTACAACAGATAATGTTCTATTTAATGCTAAACCAACGTATTTAATGCGTTTGTTGACAAAAGTAGACATAGACGCATAGGCTTATTGTGTGTCGCCAAACACAACATTCACTTTCCCTCTGTCCGTTGTTTGATCTCTCTGAGGTCCAATTGCCGACACCATAGCACGGTGGCGACACGTACTGTAGCCGTCGCAATGTTTCCTCGCAGTACGATTTCTCACGTTACTGCTTGTAGTTACTGCTCCGCCGAGACGTTTACTGAGCGCCGTTTGTACGAGCACCTCGGCGCCGACAGACGGCAATAATATGAATCTTCACCGTCAGACACAGCTTACGTACCTTACCGTAAAACGTGTGTACCGTACAGTTACACACATGCTTTGAATGCATGTTATCTTTTAATAACTGAAAAGTATATTGAGTTGAATAGGGTAGACCTAAATGAAATTTCATATAAGAATTATAAAATATATACGAAATATGGAGAAGGATATAAATAATGTAAAATAATGAAGCGAATATAAGTATGTGGGAAAGGCGGTGAAAATTTTACAGGAGAGAACTCTAGCTACTTCAACCAAAGCAGAATCACCCTGGGAAAAATACGTTGGCTTACTACAAAGTATTCACCGATGATGCAAAAAGTAGAATTGCACAACCAAGAGGAGCATTTCTAAAGAAAAGGTTTTTTCTGGCGTTTAGAAACGCGTCCTTGGAAACCAGAAAGAAATTCAAACAATGTTTCATTTGGTGTATGTGCACATATGGCTCAGAAATGCACATTTATGCACATAAGATTACTGTTTTTAATCCAGAAACCTGGATCCTGAGGAAAATGGAGAGGGGCTACCTTTAAGCTTTTGAGATTTGTTGCTGACGGAGGGTCTTAAGAATGCCGTGGATAGAAAGAGGCCCTAATGGTGAGGTTTTGAAGAGAGCGGATGAAAGAAGGATTCTGACTGAATCGTAGCGGAAAAGAGAAGCAGTGTGTTTGGCCACATGTTACTCCATTCAAACTCGTTCTCACCGATATCCAGGAAATGACTGAAGGGCGTATTGGGAAGGGAAGATCCAGACTGGAGTACATGGATGAGATAAAAAGAGGAAGAAGGTATGAGGTGATTATGTGACTGCCTTCGGAAGGGAAGAATTTGCAAGCCCACCAAACCTCTGGGTTGAGGAGAAGAGAACTGTAAAGTAAGTTATTACATGAAATAATAATAAAAATTTATAATTCAGTAGAGTCTCCATTGACCGACTTAAATGAGACCGGTAGTTCGTTGGATAATCAAAGCGTCGTATAATACGGAAATACGGAATAGGCTTGACTATGAAACGATATTAAATAATACAAAAAACTCACTTCTGTATTGGGTTTAAAAATAAGTTTTAATTTTCCTTGAGTAAATTTTACGCATAAAGTTATCCCGTTTTTAATTGCGCACTAAGGAAAACCAAACTTTGAAGGTCAAACAAAAGACTCATTGACTAGTAAAAATGTCTTTGTAGTTTACTTGAGGCAGTAGCTCTCTTACGTGCAGCGAGGTTACGCCAGTAGTTTGCAATTGCATCCGGTTGCTCAAGCCTGCCTCAAGGCTTCCAACTTCTGCGTGGGCTACTGTTTTTGATACTGATCTGGCATCGCCCTCTGCGTCGTCTTCAGCGTCGGCATCATTTGCCATTACCATCGCAATTATGTCACCATTATGTTGATCGTCACTTTTCGTCCATTCTTTAATATCACTATCTTCAGCTTACTTTGGCTGAGATTTCTTCTGAGGCTGCTTCTGCGAGGTGAAGCAGGTTGTTTTTTTTTTTTCATTTATTATGTCGTCTAGCTTGTGGTCTTCTGAATCTTCTGACAGTAAAATTTTCTGTGATCTTGCCAACGTACGCGTTTCAATCTTGTCCCAGTGTTCTGGAATCCAAAACATTATTGTTTCAACATTTTAACAGTATTATTCCCCTCATCCACTGCGTGTGTGAGTTCTGAAAAAAGTTTGCGGCAGTATTTTTTAATGTCTCCAACATTCCTTGATCCATCGATTGGCACGGCACAATGATGAAACATGTGGGGGCAAGAACACTGTTTTTACGTCACCACTTTTCAATTCTTCAACATTTGGATGACAACCTATGAGGAGGACTGCTTTTCTGGGTAGACCAAATGTCGTAAGGAATCTTTTCACTGACTGCGCAAACTCAATCATGAAAAATTTCACAGTGCACCCATCCGTTCTTCTGGTTTGTATAAGTCACTTGTAATACAGTGGCCGACATATGTTTAAAGGCTCTGGAACTTTTAGATGTGCCAATAACAAGTAACTTTAATTTATAGTTCTTAGTGACATTGCTACGGGCAAGCATAGTAACATGCTCTTTACTTCTTTTGAAACCTGACTTTTCTGCTCTCAGTGCTAAGGTGTTGGTAATATTTTAAATTTAATGCAGTTTTATCGCAATTATATAGCTGCTCCCCATTTATTCCTTCTTCTTCAATTATAACTGAATATCGTATGCAGTCTACTTTTTAAATCAAAGACACCTTGGTGGTCTACTCATAAATTTTCACCGCACACATTAAGCTGCCGTACCTTACACCGTACCTTTTCTTCCAATATCCGGCCAAACCTACACTTGCTATGAAGTATTGAGTTCCATTTCCAAATTCTTACTGGAAGGCGAGAGCTTCCTGCTGCATAATAGAATCTAAAATGGGCATTCTTCTAAGGCTACCACAAAATTAACTCTTCGCTTGTTTGTTCGTATTCACACCTTTTCATACTTTTTCTTCCTTTTCAGAATTACGATCACAACTCCACTTTCTCTAACTCACGTATTTTTTTCTTCCTATCGCGAACTTTATCTCTTCCTGCACCAATACAAGGCCATAGGCGATTTTCTGCATTGTTTCACCTGTGACTAATCGCTTTAATGCATCTAGTTTTGTCTCAATTGAAACAACATTTATTTTCTTTCCTCAGTCGACATAACGAAAAATTAAATTTGCATTACAGAACTAACAAACAATGTATCACGCTCATAATAAACAACGATGTTGAGTCTGTAACAGCACTGCGGACGCATGTGGTGTGTAGGCAGTGTTGCCAGGTCAATCAGTCCTCTTTTCCCCACATGGCTACCCAAAATTTCCCCACTTTGCCATCGAAATCCCCACTGCCACAAATTCATATACTTTATGCAGAGTGTCTCATTTTATAGAGTCTGAGTATATTCCAAACATTTAAATACTATTACAACAATGATATAAATATTAAAAACCTTGTTTTTTAAGTACGATACCTGCTGAAGTCAGCCTCAGTACTTTTTGAAATCCTTTATAGGCTTACTATAATTATAGGCCTCACTTAGTTCGTTATAGGCTTGAGTCAATATTCACACATTACACTATATTTAACAACTTTCCAATAGTTTACTTACACAAACAATTTACACTCATTGACACCTGTTTTTAGTTCATATGGGCCTACATATAGTTGCTGTGTTTCACCAGCATTGAATCATTTTTAGTACAATCGAAACAGGATTTGTTTGCTTGAACGTTTTTCATATGCAGCTGGCCAAACAGTGTTTCAGTACCCAATTTATTTGTGATTTTGTTTTTATTAACATTGATTGCTCTAAAAATCCTTTCAACACCCCCACTACTAAACTGGTAAAGTAAAAGGATAATCCATAAAATTATTTAAGTTGGAAAAGCTTCAGTATGATTCGCGTTCTTTGTGATTTTTAAATTATCTCCAAAATCTCAATAAACTTACATCTGTACTGGTGTTAATATTTGTATTCCTAAGAACGCTCTCTATTCCTTGTCTAGATTTACCATGTATGTTCAATACTTTTCTCAAAGGCTGCTGCTGCTGAACCCAGTGACCGAATATCATTAATTTTTTCCTGTCTATAAATTCTAGATGTTTTAGGCTTTGAACTGTTAAAAGGAAATCGGCTGTAAATTTGGTGTGCACATTCAACATAAAATTTTAAGCAGTTTACTCTGAAATTTTGTATTTTTTCAAGTGGGATATTTGGATTTTTATTTTCCAAAATCAGTGCACTTATAGCACTTACATAAATATTTTGTAGATTTGTAAATTTTGCAGGATTTCTGTACTGCAGTTTGGTCACATCTGCATTATTTGAAATTTTAATTATTTGAAATCACCAACAATTCTCCACATTTACACAAATCCCCACCATTTCCCCACTTGCCATTTTGAGGCTTCAAATTTTGCCAGTGTGGGGAAAAATCCGAACACCTGGCAACCCTGTGTGTAGCTCTAGTAACGGCGGGATTGTCAATGATGCCACAACACGTAAAACGATATGCGCGAAAGTTAAAACAGCAAATTTACCCAGCACGCTTTAATTTTGAATTCTGGCAGCCATGTCGGATAATCGAAAATGTCGGGTAATCCAGACTACTGTATTATGTGCCGGTTTAGGACGTTAAAAAGTTTTGTACATTCACCCTCGTGAACTGTGTAATACGACAGCAAAAAATAAAAAGAAATTAGTGCTCAATTATAACTACTGAAAGAATACATAGAAATAACACTAGAACAAACAAAATGGAGACGAAAGCTGTTATAGGTCCAGAATAGAAAGGCTGACAAATAAGCTTTAAAACGAGATACTGCACGGCCGTACGAAATGTATAACAGAATTTATGGTTGGAAGTAAGAATCAATAGTGTACTCATATTAGCAACTGAACTAGTAATACACTGGCTATGGCAGTAAAAGAAACTGAATGAAATTTCACTTATACTGAATTATTACTGAATTAAGATAATTTTATAAAATATATATATAATGACAATTTTAATTAAAAAAAAATTTTATAACATCAGCCCCTAATAAAACACATTTGAGGTGTTCCTACAGAATTGGCTTGGCCACAGGCGAGGCCATGCGCACCACCAGATCCAGCAACCTAAAACATGCTATAGACCTGTTACTAACGGCACCTACGGGTGACGTCCACAAGTTACAGCACCTCCCCAAACCTTTAAATCAACAAAAAAAACGAAACGCATATAGCTATGAATACCCTTAATCAATGCAAGCATAATTCACCCCCCCCCCCCGATAAATCAGTAATCTTAAGTCACACACACACTTTTACCCTTAAAGAAAATTTCGCAGCAAAATTCGGTAACGCATGACCCCGTCCGGGCTCACACTTACTCAGGGGGGCTTAAGCCTTAGTAAAATACACTGACAAAATTTACAAGCACTAATTGTCTCGCTGGACTTGTGTCCCAACAACTTTAACTGGAGATGTTCCAGGAAGAGAATAAGATGTTCTACATTGTAGAGGCCAAAATATATATAAATGGGTTAAATGTCACCTGGTAAAATCCGGCACAAAACCTGATGTATTGTCCATTTCTTCCTCCCGACGGCACAGACGGAGAATCACTCGTGTAATACCATTGGTGGCAGATGTTCGGCCACCCGCTGAAGTGAATCGAGAATCGTCTTAGGTCGGGAACCCTGAACAATTATATATATTGACAATTACTCAAATGTTACCCAATTCACGATCCCCCTAATATTCATGACTCCAGCATAATTCACACACTACCACATGCTCAGATTAAAGGAAAATTTTGAAATTTTAAGAAAGCACCGAAATTACCTTCAGTAAAAAATTTAGAATTAAATGACTAGTATTTATAGACAGTTCGTCAACTAAATAAACCCTTATTACAATTTCGAGATGAGTTGCAAACTTAAACAGGTTCATAATACATATACAGTTTCATATACCTCTACATTTAGTTCATAAAACCTTCTCTTACGCCCCCCTTTGATTATAATGAAATTATTATGATATAATTAGGAAAAATACACAGCCATAATTACTTTATAAATACTTTAACTCAGCCAGTGTTAGCTTTCAAGACATGCATACACAGAATTTAACCCGCGCTTGCCACGTGGTGACTTTCGTATATATATCGCATTGCATCGGCATTAATTTAAATTAAATTACAATTCTTTTATAAAATAATAAGTAAGTTACCTTGAACAGACTTACCGGCGAGTCGCGTAGTCGATTATCTAATCATGATAGATTTTAGCAGAGAAAAAATCAAACTGGTGGCCGCCGGGAGAAATTGGTTGCTGTTTCGTGTTCGGCTGCCTGGCGAATACTGCACACCGCAGTCACAAGAAAAATATTACGTATCACTCCCGACAGAGAGCGCGCGGATCGGCAACAAAGCATGCAGATAACAGCTTATACTCCGCTCAAATAATTAATTCACAAACCCCCGCAATGACAGTCACATAATTAACTGGGAAAGGGCCGAGTATTCCAAGAATCGGCACAATACGAGATTTACGCACTCAATAACAAACAATATCATAAATATCACTTATATTGGTATGATCATCTCTGTTGTATTTATTGTTGTTTATTTGTTTATTTTCACGTTCTTATCATTACGTGATGAGGCATCAACAGCATGCTTGGCGTCATAATATTGTATTAGGCCTATACGTCGCCATATCAATATTGTATACAGTATTGTGTGTGTGTGTGTCTGTGTGTGTGTGTTTTACTTACTTATATAAGTTATTTACATTTTTCTATAAGCCATGAATAAATGTAACATTTGCGATTACAGTGCTTTGTCTACATTGATCCTAATTTCTGTTGCAGGTTGGTCACTGTTAACCAGCTAACGTGTCACTGTTGCAAAGCATTAGCCAAATAAGCTACTGGTAATTACGGATTGACTGTCAGCTTAAAACATTTAAATAGGTATACATCCTTGACTTCCCATATACAAATATGGCTATTGGAAGGTACACGACTTTTAGTTGTGTATTTCTAAACATGTTTTCTTTTTCTGCATACGCAGGAATACGCTCCGAACACACACACACACACACACACACACACACACACACACACACACACACACACACACACACAACAATGCTTATTCAAGTTGTTTCCTGCGTATTTTTATTGTTAGTCGAAAAAGGGCCAGAAGCTGCGTCAGATTTGCTAAACCCCAAACATATAATCATTCCTTTTAAATACCACTTACAACAAGGGAGTTCACGATTGCAAAGCCGAGGGGACAGCAGATACGCTAAAACAACTGTTTTTTTCCCGAAACAATTACATTAGCTTTCTAAAAGTTAACACAATCGCACTGGTTCGTCAGAAGGGACAAACCTTTTCCGGTCCTTTTAAGGAAAAGGATAGAGGATACGATTAAGGATTAAGGATAGAGTGTACGATTGTTAACGCGCAAAGCAAGAACGCTACGTAAACATCACATCAGCTGATTAAGGCCTAAAGTTGCGCGAGCCCTTCCAAGGGCTACAAAATCTGCACTAATAGTTTTAAGGACAACAACAGAAGCACGTGGGAAACAAGCGAATTAAGCAAGAACCACATTTTATCTGCCAAAATATTTTAAAACGCGCGCGCACACACACACACACATGTTCAAGTAGTAGGTAACGTCACCATCATCACCATGCAGCAGCAGCAGCAGCAGCACCAATATTTTCCCGTTGCCAAGAGAACGTTTCGCCAGTCATTTCACTTCTCTGTACAACACTACGTTGTAACAATTCTTGTTCTTGATCGGCCGTTATCGTCATGGTCCCTTCATTATATCTGTAGCAGCATTTGTGATAGTCTAATGCCTCTAATCCCTTGTCACACACACACAGGCGCGCGCGCGCGTTAGGTTGTAGTTTACATTATATACTACTGCCAGTGATAGTTAAGTGTTATTTTACATCTTGATTCGTATGTGTACATGTGTATTCATATGTGTCTCAATTCGAGTTTATATAATATACACTCGTACAAAGAACACAGTAGACTACTCGTTCGGAAACAGTAACTGTACGTGGGCCTAAACCAAAACAGATGACACTAATTCACACATTATGCTACACGTGTCACTGGTGAACGATTATATACAGCGCACCTATCGGAATGTTGCAGAACTACTGCAAACCGGGCAAAGATTTTCGTTGCATCTAAACTGTCATATGCCGTGATTGCCGTTTGTCAATGTAACAGCTCCGTATGTGGCGTCACAAGACCGGCGTTAGCCTTGATCTTGCAAATCTTGTCACGTAGGTGAACATGTTAGGTGGTTAAAAAATACAGTAGTTTGAACATTTGTATACCTTATGTGTTTAATAAATAATACATTTTATTAAGAAGCCACTTTTTCTGGAGGTTGTGCAACCATCCAACCCTATCACCAGCCGCTAGAGGGGCTGAGTGAAAGAATTCTGTAAAATAGCTTGTGAGATACTCCGAAATGAAGAGAGAAAGAACGATCAAGTAAGGGACAATGTTTCTCCAGAGTAGTTAGAACAGAGATTTACAAGAAATGTCAGAGAGGAAATCTGAACTGAAAATGAAGCTACCTGTTGTACCTTATACGAATAATTTAAAACTCCATTTTAGTCATATATACGATTAATTAGGTTTTAACATCCACGTGATATATAAAAACCATAAAATTGATATAATACGCTGTGATTGTGAAGATTATTTAGAACAAAACACGAAAATATTCAAATCTGTCTGTGAAAACAACAAACAAATAAAACAGGATAAACAACACAAATAAATTTAACGATTCGCTTTCATTTGTTCAACAAGAGTGTTTCATTCCATTGATTACTCTCTGTCTGTCTATCTCTCTCTCTCTCCCCTCCCCCTCTCTCACCCCTCGCTATCCTTTTCTTATTGTGTTGCACGTGTACGCACTCGCGACGCATTCGCTCGAACCAATTTTACACAGAATCGATAGAGCTTAAATTAATGAAGATCGCTTCGGACGTGAAATACAAAACATTTAAAAGCTGTTAACAACTAGAACGTACTAATAACGCGAAGCATTGTAAAGGATCCTGTAGGGAAATGTGATGAAGTGCGAGAGCGATGAGGAAGATACCGATACCGCTGGCAAGAGAACTTTGGAGAGACAAAAGGCGGAGCCGTACCGTTTCCTCAACTTGTTTCGCTGCTGAACTCTCTCCCTCTCTTACTCTCTCTCTCTCTCTCTCTCTCTCTCTCTCTCTCTCTCTCTCTCTCTCTCTCTCTCTCTCTCTCTCTCTCTCCCCATTGCACTGTCTCGCATGTGCGTATTTCTTCAGTGTGCTTAGCAGCTGTCTTGCTTTCCGATCGTGTATCGTGATCATGTGTATTGAGAGAAATGCGAGCAGTTTAAATCGTTTCATCGTCAGAAATTTTAAATACAGTACATTCGTTTTCTTCACGTATTAGGCAGTTTGTTCATTCTGTCGTTTTAATATCGTCACTTCCTTGATCTACTTGTATTCCCCTTTCCACTCGCTTAATGATTTTTAACAGTGTTTAACGATTTTTCGTATATTTCACTGTGTCGGAATTCTTAACCAGATCATCTCTCGTCATCACTCACGACACTTAACCTCTGGCCTAGTGATCTCCGTCCGCCTATCGTACATACCACCATTTACCCCTAGCACCATGCATCCTAGCACTTTCGCCTAGCCAAACGTTTTCCCACGTTTTTATTTTTCTTAAATTGTAACGTATATATGTGTTTATTATTTAATAAACAAATGCATGATTTGCTCGCTATTATAATTTACTTTAGTTAAAGATCCTATTATGTTTGCTATTGTAAGTATATTTATTTTTATTTAGCAACTTTCTAGGCATTTCGTGTTAGACAGCATCATCAGGTAGTCTGTAGTTATCACATTCAATATATAACAGGACATGAAAATAATCTCTTTTCATTGTTCTGTTTTTCTTCCTGTTCAGTATTGCATTAGATAAGCATGTATCTAAAATATCATGTTACTTGACGATATACAATGTTACTTGTTTATAATGTTTTAACAAAGTTTAAACATTAGTTACCTAAACGACAATAGTAGTGATTCAGTTAATATCGCATTGTTTCATTGCCTACACGCGTTATTAAACACTTCTCAATAGGGCACTTATTAAAGTGCTACATTTCAAACACTTAATTATTTTTTATTTACTTATTCGCGGTCGATGTGCGATTGCCTAGTGAACTACGATAGCGACAAAACAGTATAATGCCTTCTTGGCCAATAAGGCATATTTTAATTGTCGCGTTTCAGCCGTTTTTTTATTTAGTGATGTTTGAGGATTACCTCTCTTATTCTAAGCCGAATAGGAATGCTTCTGAGAAAGGAATACGATTGTGGATACAAATAAGAGAGATCGACCCAAAAAACGTTACTAAACTGAAAAACACTATAAACAACAAAATTCAGATACGCCTTTATAGCTTAGTAGGGCAGAACAGCATAACCTACATTCATCGGAATGCTCCCATAGGTAGCTTCGAAAGTTTACGTTACGAGTGGAGTCTGCTTGCGCGAGCTCCGGTCTGATTATATTTAAAAATCTTCAAACGCACTCACGCACTGTTACAGTGGAAGAGAAGATTTATTTTCTAAACGTATTAAAAACGTATTTATAAATGTGTATTTATGTATCTATCGTAGTTTTTACTTATAGAAGGCACCACATACTACGGAAAATTCATATGAAAGAATCATAGTGTTTGTAAAGTTGTGTTATGATTTGATTGATTAAGACCTTGAAGTCGATTGGCCGACATTTAAAACAACAACAAAAATTATCAGAAAGAAAATAATTTTTGCTCACGGGGTGAGATGACCGAGTTTCTAGTAGCAACAACTCGTCTGTGTCAATAACGCATTGAGCGTCCCTAAGCAAAATTGTTTCAATGTTGTTCAGGCGACAAGAACATCGCTTTGCTCTGTTGTAGCGGGGTGACTCTGCGACCGTGGCTTGACTGCAGCTTCCGGATAGTGCCCGATGACTGTGAGTACACCGCCTTTGGTGCCAGAAAATTTGAGCCGTTCTCATATTTACAGGTTATAAATATGACTTTATACAAATCACTGTTATTATAATGTTTGTTATAAGTGTTACAACAATTGCCCCTGTACGAAGTTTAAAAGTCCGAGACACATCACGCTTCATTTCAACCGCCAATCATTTTGTTTGAGACCTTTACGTCTGTTTGTTTTAGCCATTGCCTTTTGGACATCTACGGCCTTTCAAGATGTCCTGTCTTGCTTCTTTCTTAGATTTCCAGATTCTTTTTCCTTTTGCCTTCGCCCATATATTCGTTGGTGGCGATGGTGGTGCCTATAGGCTATATCCTAAATTTGGTGCTTCAGACTTTCCCCCCCCGTGATTTTCACAAGTTTTCAGTTTTTTGGTTTGTTCAATATTCTGTGCGCCAAAAGACGCATCTTCTTAGCACAGTTAAGGTAGAAACTATCTATAAAAATGGTATTTTATAATTTCAGAATATTAATTAATTTTGCTTAATTAAAATGAAATATAATTTTAAATAAATATAATTAATAAATTATGTCTAAATGAATCTAATATAAATAATTAAAATAAATTAAATTTGTATTAAATTAAATTTTGTAATTGTATTTATTGTATAATTTTTCAACTTTTTTCGTAAACGCAAACACGTAATAATTCACATTTGTTTGTATATTAATGGAACCCAAATTTATTAAATTAAACTAATTTAATTTTATTTAATTTTAATTATTTTAAATTTTCTAAATTAAAAAAATTGTTTTTTGTATTTTAAGACCCCGCCCGTTCGGACAATTTTAACACAATTCTTTATAAAATATAATAAGAAAACTATCCACTCTAAACAGTATTTAAAGTTTATAGTGTTCAGTTTGTATGCTCATAGGGCTACTACGTGTATGTACGCAGGTTTACAGAATTTTACAGTTTTTAACATGTGTATTCATTTTAAGAACTCTAAAACGTGGGCTAATCGTATTCGTTTCATATGCGCTTTTGCTTTCGTAAGTCTCATTTGATTTGGAGCTGCTCCGAGGTGTACTTACTTTTATTGTACGTATTGTATTTACACAATTACGATTCCCAATTCACCTGCTCTTCTGGTCATATGATCAAATTATGTTTAAATGTTAAAATACTTAAATTTGCTTATTAAAATATGCTTAAATTATGATCAAATACGTAAATATTAACCTACTTTAGTAAGCCGTGTTTTATCTGCGGTTTGTGGAAGTCTGAGAATTCGTCTGGAGGCCCACAAACCGCAGTATGCGATTTGTTCGCTATATCTGTCTGAACGATCAAATCCTGGACTCGTAGATAGCTGCTGAGAATATCAGAGCAGTAGCCATAGTTAATTTACTGAATCGCTTTAATTTTTCTAAAATTTTCAATAGTTTTGTTATTTGTAATCGGTATATAGCTAACATGTTCGGTACAATCCACGTTACTAGAGACATATGAGTTATAAAATTTGTTACTTCATAATTTCTCACCTGATTGATAGTGATTGCTTAGACAAAAATGTTCTCACCTTGACAAATGTTTAATCCGTAATCCGTAGGCTACTATGTATCCGTCAGACCTCGCCAATGCAGTATGGACTCCTGTCAAATAAAATCTGACGTGCACTTTCTTTTGTTTTTTGAATGATTAATGCAAAGAGACACCCCTCTCTCTCATCTTAGTGAAACTTCCGTGCCAGGAAAATCCCAGCAGGTCTGTCGTCTACGTAGTTCTGCTTGCGACTCTCGGCGGAGTGATATTCGCGTCCGTTTCCAGATTTAATACGGTCGCGCCTACAGTCGGCACGGATCGGCACGTGTCTCACACACATACACAAGTTGTATAGCACCGTGGGGACGTTTACTACTGTTGCCGGGCGACATTCACAGTCACTATACTATGTCGTAAACGCGTCGCGGCGTCGTCTCTCCCGCGCGTCTTTGTTCGTTCGTTTCAAACAGCTTAATTGTAGCTGTAGAAACTGAAAATTTCAAATTTATTTTATAAAAATGTTGTAATGACACAGAATTGTTTATCAAATGGGATGAAATCCAAATAAGTGTGGGAGAAAACATTCAACAAAGGCGCAATCGAACCACTTAAGGGAAAGAGTAAGTTATTTGGTAAATAGGCTAATTGAAAACATTTCAGAGCGTTTGTATTCAGTAACATAAATATTCCGTTGAAAGTGATAATTATGATCCACTACACCTTTCACAGGAATATTTTAAAAAATAATGTACACGCAAGTCTGATGCAAATGACATGAGAAATGTACACATTTCAATTTATAATTTTACTCAAAAAATTAAATTGAAAAAATTTTAAAGTGATATTGAGAAACATAATAAAACGGGAAATAGAAGCAAAACGAATGTACTACGCTTGGAGCTGAAAAAAGAAACTATATTAGTTTAAATTATAATAAACAGGTTATGTCTTCGAGAAATAACTTTTTAATGCTTCTAGATACTCAAAATAACATCAAATTTAGACTCCGTCAAAGAATGATTAGATGCTACGTATGGTCTTTGATATTATCTGGGACCGAAGTATGGGTACTGAAAACAGCAACAATCAATCGCTTCTATAGGCATTCGAAATGTGAGTGCAAGGAAGAATGTTAATAATACCTTGGAGAATTACGCAAACCAATCAGGCAGTCGGAACTCGAGAGGTTAAACATTGTTAAATATTTCAAGCTAGCATTCTGGGGCGTGTTCTCTGAGAGTTTATCATACCGTATGCTCCAGCTGATATTGAAGGGTAAACCAGATGGAAGTAAAGAAATGGCAAAGAAACAGGTCTCATGGTTAAAATGTGTTCGCGGCTGGACCGTAGTACAGAGTGATGAAGAAATAATCAGAATAGCTGAAAAGAAAGGTTAATTCGCAAATGTATGCATAATTGCCTACGAGAGGACGTGACATGGTACGAGAGGAAGAAAAAGAAGCAGAAGAAGATATTCGGAAGATCATAATTTTTTTCGATATTTTGTAATTTAATGTTGTCATAACATTATTGGGATAGAATCTTTAGACTTTCATATTTCGAAAACTGCACCTTTAGATACAAAAATGAATCTTTAGTTTTATTTATTTTTTAATAAAATTAATTTTTATTAGACATTTGCCAAAAGTGAAAAATTTTACAACTTTTTAATTCAAAGTGTAAGTTTTACTAAAAAAAGATGCTTTAAATCGTTAAAAACCTTGAGCATCCAGGTGATGCTGTATGTTACTGTAAAATTGTACCTAAATGAGAATTTTTTAGTTGATGCCTGATAGATACGTAATAGATATCTACATATATAATGATAGATAATATAGATACCTAATAGAAACCTACAAAATATTGCCAAGGAGGTACCCAATAACGAACAACAACCTCAGCATTCAAAACACCAAAACAGAAGCGGGGTAAACTCCGATCGTGTAAAAAATGGAATATAAGATACTATTTTTTTTTTTTATTTAACTGCAGTCGTGAACCAACAAGAGCGAGTCTATATATAAATATAAACATACCGATCTCACATAATTGCTGGTTGTGAAATGACGACGATTCCATACAGAAATGCACACTACCCTATGAATAAAATTACTTCCAGTTACTGAATTTAATTACAAAGCATTTTCACTGAAAAGACAGCTAATTTAGGTATTTAGTTAGATGCGTCTTCTTGAATAAACGTAGCACTGAAGTACAACTACTTGAATTAGTTTTATGTACTGCCGGTTAATATTAAAAATGACTCTTCAACTGAAAAGGTATGCTGGATGTCATTCACCCCGATCCATAACAGTTTGCTCATTGCCGTGTACGCCCGTACGCGTACGCAAGCTTGTGTCAGTTTACGTGACATCTCGTAGCTTCTATCAAACGCGTTTAAAAAACTCCTTCTCTCTCTCTCACTCTCTCTCTCTCTCTCTCTCTCTCTCTCTCTCTCTCTCTCTCTCTCTCTCTCTCTCACTCTCTCTCTCTCTATCTCTCTCGCTTTAAACACACACAGACGCACAGCAGACACACAAACACATACACACGCTAAAATCCACTCATTACATATCTATAAATTTCCTCTCTTATCTTTGATCACTGGCTGTATAACTGTCTGAATCTCCGACCGTTTCGTTTTCCCTTTGCCCCTCTGAGATACAATAGTTAATTGCTACTATAAACCTCCTGTACATAGTAAATTTGTATCTGCATTTAATTGATACAATTCAATGTGCAGACAGAGTATAGGCTAAAGAAGCTATTAACAAAAAATGTATTTGACAGTAGACTGAACCTCTTCTTTAAATTTTAACTTTACATGTGAGTCAGTTTTCCATAAACCACAGTTCTCCAGTCGCCACCTATTAAATATCTCGGTACCGGTTCTGGCGCTATATATACAGTGGGTCTACATAACCCTCTCTCCATTATAGTGGGAAACTTGACAATCATCATCATCATCATCATCATTTGTCTTCCCACAACATTTAATGGGTCTTGGATTGTTCCAATAATTGATCCCATTCGCTCTAGTCGTCCAGATGGAGTCCAGTTCCTGATCGTTACAACTCACAAAGGCAAATCCAAATAGTTATCCTTATACTTGCCAGGTCGCTTTCCAAAAATCTGTGTGGTTTCCGCTCTTTGAACTCTGGAAACTATATTTCTTTTCACGTGATCTGTTAGTTATCCGATGCACACCCTCTCTACGGAACTGAGGCTGCTCTTCCCTTGGAGAAAGTTACCTTCACCTCGCCTTACGAGTCCTCTCTGTCTTGTAAAAACCTTCTTGTGCAGTCAGTTTGCTCTAACAGAGGTTCATCCGTATCCCACTACCTGTGTACTCCATCCTGCCATTGTAAGACCCAAGTTACCACTAGGGAGCCCTGACGGGACGCCCTTCTTTTGTCCGTGTGCCGGCCCACTCCGCCTAAGGTAAACCTTAGTTGGAAGTTCCCACAACCTTGGAATAGGTTACTCTGGCCAACAGGGCTCACCTCACATAGGTGCGAATAGACATCTTTTCACTGAAGACCTAAGTTGCACATTATATTTACATAAACCTCATTGAGAGGATCTTCTCTTTTTAATTCTTTTTAAGGTCCACTCTACCTTTACTGACCATTTACGTCCTAGAATTCTTTAACATGACGTATTTAACTCAGGTCCTTTGAGCTGCTGGTTCTTTAGAGACTCATTTCCATCCTTCGTCATAAGTTGGTTGTCCTCATGTGAAGCGTTCACAACCAAAGTGATCGAAGTCCGTATCATATTATGTCTTGGGGAAAACAGAGTTTAAAGTGTTTGTCGTTCAAATCACTCTATTCTATGCAAAAAACCTCTCTGGCAAAAGTTCCTAAAACTGTTGGACTTGCTTGCCTATGGCATCATGTGTGTGTTTGTGTAATTTCTTTGTAAGTAACTTGATGAGTTTATTGCTGTATTATTGTATAATATTGTGTGTGTGTGTGTGTGTGTGTGTGTGCGTGTGTGTGTGTGTGTGGCCAAACTATTTTAGAGACTAATGTACACACACTCTCTATCTACTTTGGTTATGTGCCTTTCATTTCATACTCCCTAGTGCCATGCTGACATTCCTTCTTTAATCGAATTCTGCTTATGAAGTTTATACATCTCTAAACCATAAAGGGATCATATGTTACCACATTTCAATGCTGCCATATACAATATAGGCCTACTTTTATTCTTCTCTTGACTAACCCTTTTATTCTGGGTCGGTTCGTGTGGAGACTTATTTGTTTTTCAGTTGCACTTTGATGTCAAAGCTTTGTAATATTTGCAACCAAGTTTACTAAGCCGGCCTAAACTTTTTAATTTATCGTAGTGAATCTTGTCTTAAGCAAGCGATGGCCCATTTATGGAGTAGCGCATATTGAGGAAGAAAGGCAAAGAAGAAGTTAAACAAGCATTTGTAGACGAGCAAATCGGGTAAACACGGTTAATGACAGACGAAGAAATGAGCACACCAAATACGTGAATAGTAAAATTAGAACACAACGAAAACGACATGAAATAGTAGAATGGAAACTATTCTAGTTGAAAGAAGGGAACTGAATTGGCAAAGCGGAAGGCATTTATAAATAGAAGCCGGAAGAAGACACCTCGACATCCTTGAGTAAAAATGAACTGGTTTTTATAATATTTATTTATGTTGTTTACAAAAAAAAACAATTATTTTATACATGTTTATTTATCACGGAATGTTTATTACATGTTACAGTACATGTTTTGAGCAACTCTCTCAGTAAACAACATATATGAGTTTACCCTCCCCCATACACAATTTTTATTGCAATTTTTTTTTATTGACGTACAAATCACTTAATTTTACGTAAATAGACAATACGTATGGAGTTTGCTTAATTGAGTAATTGTTAAGCAGTATGCTCAACGTCAACCATGTTCAATCGCTGCTTAGTGAAGTTTTTGCTTCCTAGATGATTATTGTCGTTGCTTGGTTGTTGGTTTTTGACTTAACGGCGACATTTTGGTTCCATTGCTGTGGCTGTGTTTAGTTTTAGTGAATTATTATTTTTCAATAGTGTTTCTGACACATGGTGTTTATTATGAATTGTATAATGATTTGAATTTTTTCAGATATTAAGTTATTTTGAATTTCATTTTTTTTTGCACGTGTGTGTAGCTAAAGTTCATTATAGACAGAGCCTTTTTGTAGTCTTCATGTTTTATTAGAGTCATATTGATATATTTGTGGACCCACGCCTCGTAGGAACTTCACCTTTACCTCAACTGTCTTTGTGCTCATAATCTATGTCTCACTACTAAAACATATAACAGGGTTTTGTACGAGACTCGTAAAATTTAATTTTAGTATCTGGTCGCACTTTGTGCTTAAGTGTTCTGTTATTGGTTTCAAGTATCATATGGCATTTACCTATCGATATTCTCCTAACAGAACTTGTAGTATTACCCAAGTAGTCAAAATGATTTATTTTCTCCAGTGTTTGATTGTTAATTATTAATTTTTGATCTAACCGGTTCCCTTCCTTTGAAAGCCGTGATCTTAGTCAGCAGTGGATATATTTTTACATTACAATCTTCACATATTTTATGTAGTTTAATCAACTTTATGCACACAGCAGACAAACATCCTCTTTTTCCAGCTGGTAAAAACTGCGAACAGCGATACAG
Organism: Magicicada septendecula; assembly: GCA_034769895.1. Classification (NCBI taxonomy): domain Eukaryota; kingdom Metazoa; phylum Arthropoda; class Insecta; order Hemiptera; family Cicadidae; genus Magicicada; species Magicicada septendecula. The sequence goes on along the minus strand of CM068375.1, from coordinate 114,067,208 downwards.
ATCAGCAAACTCGATTCCGTCCACTGTGAAGAGACAAACGAATCGCGCTGAACAACAACAATCGTGCTTCGACCGGGTAAATACGATTCTGGCACAAGTCATTTCCTAAAAACTTTACAATGCTAACGAATACGTTTTTTTAAACCAATACGTTACATTTTAAAAAGGAACAAACTTCTATTTTCATCAAAATACAATTGCCATTTGTAGTTTGTTACCAGGCGCTTTGAATGAGTTTCCTGTGACTTTTCTAAATTGAAACCTGAATCCCCAATTCAGGCAAAATACGTTATATTGGATCCACTGTCCGAGAATAACAGCTTTGGACCTGTGGCGGAATGTACGTATATGTATTGAAGTTTGAAAAATTTACGTCGGCTGTGTCACTGATTTAGTTTTTAGAATAAATTTTCAACTATACCAGCAACTGACAGCTGTCTGTATTGTAGCAGATAGTATTATCATAAACAAATAAAAACACAATTTTCTGTCACTTCAGTGGTACACAATCGCGTACTAGTTGTTACATGTAATACTAACTAATAAGTTCCGTGAGATACAATACTCGCTCACCACTTTGAACGAAATACATTTATTATTAGGTAAATTTCAATATCAGTTAATTTTTTAATTATAAAAAAAAATTGCGAAAACATGACAACTCTGCTACCTTTTTAATAAAATAAAATAACAAATGTAAAACAGATAATCGTACAATAAAGTCTAACATTTCCGAACTACTGCATTGGTTATTTAGTTAAATTAATAACCATAATGCCTAAATGACAAATGAATTAGTCCTAACTTTTCAGTTTATGTATTTTCCATAGGATATCTATAGGCCTATAGCTTACGCTTTCCACCGATATACATAATTGACAAAAATATATAAATTATTTTTGTAAACATAGTTTTCTGACATTTTGAAGGCGACCAAAATTACAAGAAGTTGAGATATCAGTTCTGTCACACTGTTAAAGGTACCAAGCTTATATTTATAAAAATCCTTACAAAAAATTCCCACGTAGACGTTTACAATTTTTTTTTTTAATTTTCAGTACCGTTTTTGATCTTTGATATCCGTAAAGTTAAACCATTTTCATAGTAAACGCTGCATGATTTGGGTTAAAATGATCTTTAGTCCAACACCGGTCTGGATTTTACCAGTTTTTAAAAATTGTTGGTCACTGATGTATTAAAATTTCAAAATTTCCAAACGTAACACTATATTCTGAAATTTGTTATAATTCTGCTTTAATTTGACACCCACATGGAATTTTGAGAATTTTTTTACAATCTTGACCCAATTTTGGGACCCAAATTTAAACTTTTTAAAATTAAAGGCTATGTTCATATTTTGGTCGAAAGTCACTTTAATTTGATACCCAACATGCATTTTTAGGATATTTTCACAATTTGAATTCTCTCACGTTTTGTCTCCCGCTCCCATATTTTTGAGGGGATCAATATTAAAAACACTACGGTTCTGTAGGAACGTTTGGGAAATTCGGTTGACATGTTCAAAAGTAATCGTGAGACCTACCCCAAGTTGATGGACAGACAGACAAACAGACAGATAAATACATAAAAGTCAAATTCACACTGAGAACTCGCTTCGTTCGTTCAATTATATTTCATTATCCATGAGTGGACAGATAATACCATTTGCTAACACAGCCAAATATCTTGGCTAGACAGTTAACGCCAAGTATTGCTGAGTAGCTCATGTAAAAAGGAGTTGGGTATTGGATATCGAAAATGTATTTACAGCTGGGAAGAGACATTTTCAGTCTATAATAAGCTTCTATACAAACAATTGTTAAAGCCAATCTGGACGTACAGCCACGTTGGGAGGGCTGTACTAAAAAAGTCTCATACTTCGCCGTGCTTACATTTTGTATAAATTCTTGTACAAGGGGTCAACTTAGTTAGTCAACTTACTACGGTTGTAGGTATAACTGGCATGCTTACAACGTTTGTATGCAGGACACTTGGATGTGATAACGTGTTCTTAGAACAGTGATACTGGCCGTGTACGTCAATCAGATTGCCTCGTTAGTAGATGTCTTGTCCAAGCGGACTACGTGTTGCAGCAACTGCAGATTATCACCTTCAATGAAGCCGACCCGTCGTGTCGTCATTATTCTGCTGTCCGTTCAGACAGGAACGTATCGTCAATAATGCGACTATAAGGGCGGAGCTAGGACGACTGCTAATAGCTGCTTTGAAGATAACGGTGAACGAGTCTGCTATAAAAAAATCATAGATTGAGCGACTCTAACACTATCACACTAATATTACTAACAAATTCAGATTTATAGATTTATATTCCAGCGGGGACTCGTCCATAGTGCTCATATGTAAACACAATGATATTCTGGATTCATGTACTTGAATATGGAATCAAATAAGCACTACCTTTAAGTGTCACTTGATATCGGGTTGATTATAAAGTTACGAAGATTCAATGACAGCATAGTTATCTTCCCCACTCAGTCCGTTTTCTGAACAATTCGTGCAAACGTTTACCGGGCCCGTTTTCAGAACTGCCTGAATTTTCTTGTATCCCTGTTAGTAACCTCAGCGTCTAAAGCGAATGATCGCATCCGTGGGTATTAGTTGGGAACATGTGTAACAGTGTGGGAACATAACAGTCTTTTCTAACACGAGTCTGTCTGTTACAACCCTTTAAATTCGTATCGCGCACTCCTTCACACACTCTCTCTCTCTCTCACTCAAAAAACACGCGCGCGCGTACGTACACCCTCCATCTTTTCTTCATCACTCTCTCCCTATCTATCTCTCTCGCTCACTAAATTCGTATTGCTGAATAATTTAGTAATCAACGTCTGCATAATGCCAATGAAACACCCCAATGCCAATAGGACGTGTGAACTTGAGACTATTCTTGGTTTTGTCATTTCTGCGTCTCCGAAAACATTCCTAATCTTCTTTCACAATATCGTTTCAGATTACGAACTACAATTAGGAATTATTAAACTACATGTAGTGTAAACATTATTATGTCAGACAGTCAAGCTGACTCAGTATCGATGTCCTAGCAAAGAGTGACATGGTCGTAGTCAATTTGCGTGGTTGTAGTTTCTGTAATTTAAACCGGTTCAGCAATATTCTATGTCAGTGTCTCCAGTCTCTTGGTTTATATTGATCTGAACTTATTCGCTTTGGTTTTAATTGGTTTTATAATTTGTTTTATTGGTTTAACTTGTAATTGGTTTTATAATTTATGTTTGTAAACACGTAGGTTTTTCCTAACTGTTACTGGCTGTGGTTTAGGTGGCGTATGATTTATTTGCGGCATTCGTGTGTTATGGTCTTGCATTTATGATGTGTATTGCAAAATTTTAATTGTCTAGATTTCTGTATAGTTTATAATGTACAAAGTTAAATGAAAGAACAATGAAAATCCCCCATAGATGCGACGGTTTTAGTGGTGCAGATTTCGTCACAGATATCTCATCGTTCAATTCCATGATTTTTTTTTTTTTTTAGGGAAGTCTGATAGTATTACCTGACAGGAAAAGCTGCGAAAGAATTTGTCTTATAGCAGCTCTGATTGCCAACTGAAGATAATGTAAAGCTTTTAAATCGTGTTTCAAATTTTCTCATCAGAAGTAACGGCAGGCAGCGTTATCATGAAATATGTCTATCCTAGACATATGTTAAAATTTTAAGGAAACCGTGAAGTTTAATTGTTAAATTCTGTTTTTTTTTTTTTTTTTTTTTTGTAAACTATCGTTTATGTTAAGAACACATTTTCCAATGGACATAAAATTTAAATTCACACCGATTGTGAAATAATATATTAACGTATGCGGAAAAGTTTATTTTTAAATTTTCTCCCTTGTTCTTTGTCACGCAATGATTCGGCGTGATCACAGCCCCGTTTGTAATGTTTTATTTTGTTTTAGTTATTTTTTTTTTTTTTTTTAGCGAATTGACCACTTAGGATCACGCTACAACTTTATTTCGTTTTCTTTGCCTTATTATTTGGAGTTTCCTCTGTCTCCAATACTCCTTCATACGCTCACTGGCTTGTTTCCTTTGATCTTCTGTTCAAGTTCGTCCACTTCTATTAGGTCTTCCTGCATCTTGAAACAATTCCAGATTTTTCACTGTACTCCTAAATTCACTTCTTTCTAACATTTGGGACTCTGTGATATTCGACTTTTCTAAATCTTTTCTAACTTCCTTAATCCACGTTGTAGTGGTCTTCTTCTTCCAGAGGTAGTCGAATATTTGTTTGGTTAATCGATTTTTGTCCATTCTGTATAGATGTCCGAGAAATGTCAGTCTCCTCCTCCGCATAGTCTCCGAGATTCTTTCCACATTCTGGTAGACTTCCCTATTGCTTCGCAGCTTCCATCCATCTTCAGTCCGAACTGCACCGATGATTTTTCTTAGAATTCTCCTTTCCAAGACTTCTAGTTTGTCGAGGTTATAGTTCATCGAGAGGCATTCACTGGCGTAGAGACATTCCGTTTTTACGACGGTGTTGTAATGCCTTATTTTGGCATTCCAGGAGATGCATTTCTTGTTGTAGATATTTTTTGTTAATCCATATGCTCTTTCCATTTTTAGAATTCGATCTCCAACAGCTGAATTGCTTCCCTTTATGAGTATAAGAAAAACTCTTTCAGGACAGTCCGCTTTCATACGTTCTGGGCACATGTTCTGTCCACTTGGTCCGACTATGGGCATTACCATCAATACTACACAACAACTATGGGCCTCCAATGTCTACACATCAAAATCAGTCTTTCTTGACGTTCATTTCCGCCACCGTAATTCTGCTATGATATTTGCAGACGGAGTAAAAATGTAATCAATACGGAAAGATTAATTATCTTTACCAGAATCTTGTAGAATTTCGATTGAGAATAACAAGGAAGACACAAGTACAATGTATTATTACCTACTACAGTAGGTAATAAGCTGAACGTTTGTGTGTTCAGCAGCTGTAACTCCTCCATAGTATCAACTCCTTTACATGTATATTGTCTATATGAAAAACATATGCTGTTGCCACAATTGAAGAACATGTTTTTGACACTGAATTTCAATTTTAAACCTGAAAATTCACTTACTGAATTTCAATTTGAAACCTGGAACTACACTAACTTTGAATTAGCTACGATCAGCGCTCTAAGAACAGATTCTTTATGACGTAAAACAAAAGTTGCCTCTTTCAGTTTCGTAATTCAATCTGAAGGCGTTTGATTGCGGAAAGCCAAGGAGAAGCTTACAGGAATGAAAACGACTTTAAACGAAACATTGAGTAAGGCAACTGCTAGGTATACCGTTTGTGGTATTAGTCCAGAAGGTGTGGAGAACGTTTCTGGCAGTTGTACGAAGTGGAGCCAACATCCAGTTACGCAGAACGAATATTCAGAAGGGACGCACGGAGAGACAAGAGAAGAGGTGAACTGTGCCACCACGTTTTCCACATGCTGGTTGTACAGGTTTTTATTTAGTCTGCTATCAATGCCGTCGCGGTTGTCGAAGTTTTAAAATATACTGATAACTCACCTCGCATTCATATGGAATTTTCTGGAATATATAAGAAAAGACCAAATAGATAATAAGGTTATGGCTGGGTATCAGCATGGACGACATCCAGTGAAGAGAAGCTGCAAGGAAATCGAAGGCAAGTAGAAGCGATTTGGTAAATGATCAGTTTTCTATGGACCGTGGGGAAATTACTGTCTTTTGTAATATCTCAAAGTTACAGATTAAAACTAAACTACAAGAGGAAAATAATGATTTGTAAGGAACACAGATATAATTTATAGCGTTATCAAATATCTTTAAATTGTTATAAATACATATTCTAATTAAAAGAGTTGTAGCTCATTTTATTGTCTTGTAAGAAAAAAAAACAAATATATAGACATAAGATACGTAGCCTTTATGTACTACTGGATTTAGTAAGACATTTCATCGGTAGACATAGTGTATTGGACTAAACATCACTGATGGAAACATTAGAAATTACGTCATTGGGCATTATTTTTTGGACCTATTTATTATGTCTTGGGATAGGAACCTGATTCAAAATAAAACATAACATTTATATTTGACAGGTTCTTCTTTAATTTATCTGCTTCTCATTCTATTCTTTGTAACACACCCTTCTTAGAAAACCAGATGAAAACTATTTTGGTTCCTTGCTGTATTTTATTTCTGTTGGTTACGAGTTCAGATTGACTTAAGATGTTGACTTTGTTTATACTTCAAACAGAATTTCCGCCAGTCGTTGCTGGATCACCTTTACAATATAGGGGACAGTTTATAGTGCGTTTCATTGTTTGGTCGGCACATGTGACAAAACGTAAATTCACAGTGTCTGTTTAGACCTCTGACAAACGTAGGTAGCACTCGCAATGGTATTATAAATGATACTGAGATACTGCTGAATTGTATATCGAGTGTGCGTGTGTATGTGTAGAAATCGGTTGCTGAATAGTTTGAATTTCAAATATTTAAGCTTCTAGCGACGATCATCAGGCGCATATTGGATTGGCCGACCGGAACTAGCACTTTATTTGAAAGCGTTTGCCGTTGTGCTTGCAAAATTGTGTAATTCACGGTAACGGAAATGTGCATTTTATTCACTTTGCAGCCTTTGTACACACACGCGCGCGCGCGCGCGTATTTGTATGTCTATAATTTTTAAAATGTCAACACATATTTCGCGTGCTTGTACGTCCATCGTCGGTCGATCGCAGCGATTGCGTTTGTCTCACAGCCTGAATGTTGCGATGAATCGACCACCATATTGTTATGAGAATAAAACTGTAATAAATAACAATTATTCATTAATTATGCATGTTTGTCCATATGAAGTATGAAACCTCAAGGGTAAAGATGCCACAAGAATTGAGACAAATAATTACGAATCTCCGGTGTGTTCCACGGAATCGTGTAATTCCCAAATTAAAATTAATGAAAATTTCATGTACAAATAAAGTGTTCACTGGCGGAGACTCATAATACATACTAACTTTTGGGTATATAATATTTAGAATACAGCTAGTAAAGTAGAATTAGCCGCCATACTCCTATGCTCGACAGACTTTACCGTCTAGTGAACACGTGTCTCTACGAATGCGTGTTACTTGTCACGTTCAATACTATTAGTAATAATTAAGTACAGAACTGTGGACTTATAAGCCGAAAGGACGGAGAGGTGTGGGACGTCAAGGGAAGCGCTGGAGTTACCAGCTCTAGACTTTGCCTGTTTGAGACCGGAACAAACCATCCTTGGTTTAATCCAAGCGTATGATGATGGTGATGATGATAATTAAGTATTATACGACGAATGACTGATGGTATCATCTTATCAGATTTGCGTCGGTGTTCTCCCACTTGTAACTAGTTCCACTTGCGAAAACTTGATCAGATAAGCTAAGTAATTTATTTTTGGCTCTGAGGTATGTCCCATTTGCCATCAAACAGATGAGACGGATTATCTGTTCATACCTGATGTGTTACGCTTCCTTAATAAAATATGAATGCAAATATAAAATTTACATTTTCCCTGTAAAAGTGTAGAAACGAATTTAATAACTAATAACTCCCACAATGACAGCTGAAGTAAAACAGCTATATTGCCTTGTTATTTCGATATTATTTTCTTTTCATTGTTTTTAAAATTGTATATAGGCTACGCGTACTTAAATTTTTACAAACTACAGTACGTAATTTCCTATGTTTGAAATTATTTTGGTTTACTTTTAATTGTTTTTAAATTTGTATTGTTTTCTTATATATCATCATTACATTTTTTTTACTAAAAATTATTTAAAACAATTCCCAACTTTCATTTCTTACTATAACACACACACGCGCGCGCACTTATATCAAACCTACTACTTTTCCCTTACTTAATTAATTTTTTAACAACTAATTACTCTTATTTTAATTCTTTTGTTTATACTTCAGTTCATTAAATAATTTTTTTAATAATTACTAAATTACATATTTATTGTGAGTGTGTGTGTGTGTGTGTGTGTGCGCCTGACTTTTTTAATACAGTGAGAGAGGGAAGATAGATGCAGAGAGATAGATAGAGAGAGAGAGAGAGAGAGAGAGAGAGAGAGAGAGAGAGAGAGAGAGAGAGAGAGTTGCCTTAACGCGCGCGCGCGCGCACACACACACACACATATTTCTTAATTTTATTATAAAACTGTTCTTATGCATGTATTTACTTTTTTATTTCTGTTCTTGACTCCTATGCATATTTCGTTGATAACCTTAATTTCTTCGTTGAAGAAAGTCGAAATTTTTCAATTTAAGAACTTTTAATATAAAAATATGAATTTGTGATGAAATTTATGTGTACTGAATTATTGAAATTTCGGCCTACTAGTTTACGAGGTTTCAAATATGTAGCATTTTATTGATCAATATACGGAGTGAATTCATTTCTTTTTTTCATTTACTCTATTAGAGGAGGTAGTTGTGATCCTCATTAACTCGGATAATCGAGACTCCACTGTAAATCGTTTCTTCCTTTTCATATCTTCGAAATTAACTCTATCCTTAGAAATGTTCTGGATACATTTCTCAGTTTCAATTCTAAACATTTGATTCTAAACAATTCTAAACGTTTAGTTTCTGTTGCGACGTGGGTATTGGGTGTTCAGTTTATAATGTCATGTCTATACCCCATTTTTCGTTCTATTACGTCGAAGGTACCAGTTGCTTAGCTCCTGTGGCACTAATGGATTTTCTAGCCACTGTTCCATAAACTAGTTAAAGAATTCATTGAGTTTTTCTTTCCTTGGAGCTTGGCCATGGATATACAGCTAACCATCTTGTACATCTTCGGGCTAAAGGAAAGAAAGTGCAACACACATTCGAACGTTCACCTCGTTTTAAACAAATCGATGTCTCTAGTAACTTTTTATAAAAATATCCACTAGGCCTATATAAAACTCAAGGCTGTCCTTGCGTTGTTTCAATAGACTCCATATTGGAAATGAATACCGAACACAGAATAAATCAATGACGACTACGATTGGACTAAATAAATTCTAACGACGAGCTGGAAGAAGAGAGCAGTAAGCTTCTGTATCCGTGGTTAGTACTGTCGCAGCAGTAGCTCTGCTACCGAGCAAGGAATGTGGTGACGTATGCCATTCCACTGCACGCATCACTGTAATACTACACATTTAAAATACGTTTAACACAGTTTCGGCGTGACTTGACTGTCTCTCACACGGTATTTCTTCTTGTAGAGAATAAGAAAAGTCATTTTAACAAACTATTCAATAAGTTGCACTGACATATAAGTTACGAACTCTCAATCTAATAAGGACAGAAAATCACAACTAAATACGTTTTCTAAACAACTGAACAACGTTCACAAGGCCAGTAATACCCCAGTAAACCCCCGCTCGTCAGGCGTCTCGGTAGCAAAACTTGTGCGCGCACAATTATTATACGTTGAGCTCCTTTATCAGAATCGTCCGATAAGGAAAAGCTGTTTTTTAGCCGTATCCAGATAAGAGGGAGAACATGAATATAGAAAAGTACGTTGTTTATAATTCATATTTAAACGTGAAATGATTTCCAATTTATATCAGTTATCAGCTGTTTAGACACTGACTGTTGTTTTACGGTAGGATGTAGTCTAATTAAAATAAAAACATGAACATTCTCTTTTACATATTATTGTTTTACTATTTTCTTAACAATTTAGTAGATAATTTATGTATCCAGATATTTGTGTATATATTTTGGAAAGAACTGTGACGCGATTAAATATTTTGAGTATCATAAAATACTACTTTAATTTTTTGTTGATGACCTTGAAGCAATCACTGTAATTATGTTACAGTGATCGTAAGTGGGACGAATTTTACGGTGTTAGTAAGTGGTACTGGTTGCAACCGGGAAAGAACCAAAGTAGGGCCGTCGAGAAAGAAAACAAAAGGCCGTAAAATTTTGCCAGACAAATGTAGGCCTATAAGGTCCCTGAGCGAGAGATGGCAAGTTGAGAGCAAGTCCTAAACAGAGAAGAATGGCGATTACGTGTGGAAGGCGTCAAAGTACGATCACACACACACACACACACACACTCTCTCTCTCTCTCTCTCTCTCTCTCTCTCTCTCTCTCTCTCTCTCTCTCTCTCACGTCACCTGTCTACTAACAACTAATCTAGAGATTCCAGGTTCGCTTCCCGATCAGCATCACAAAAATCAATGTTCGTTTTTATATTAAGCTTATACGGCCGTGGTCGGTTGCTGTAATTTTCGACATCGTCAGCAACGTTTCGTATCCACCCACGGGGATCTGGGGATCTCCTTCAGGCCGCAAAAAGCGACAGATTGTTACAAAAACAGTTACGGCAGATCTTGGGCCGAATGATACCGTTTCGGGTAAAAGCAACCGGAAACTAAGTTGCTAACTGGGTTTGTAACACTCTGTCACTTTTTGCGGCCGGAAGAAGATCCCCGGAGGGGGGATACCAAACGTTGCCGACTATATCGAGAATTTACAGCAACCGGTCTAACACCCAGGTATTTAATAATTTTGAAAATTTCGTTTGTCTGTAAAAAAACGAAAGGTCGACTCAGTCTGTGAAAGCGAGTAGGCCTATGTGGCTGGGATGGCATGGAAAACCATCAGTTTGCATAACGATATTCATTCTCTATTTGAAATGCCGCACTTAATAAAAATGATGGAGAATTAAAAACTTTGCACGTAACCGTAATTAAAGTTGAACGGAAAGATGCATCCTCCATGTAACGCTAAGATGGAAATTACGTATTATGTACGTTTAATATAAAAGTTATATATACAACGTTGACAAACTGCAAAAAGAACGAACGAGTGAATAACGTTACAAATAAAAACTCATTAATTGATAATAAAACGAATGCGTCGGAATGGGAATGCGACGGGACGACTAGGAGTGGAGCGCGAGCGCGAGCGGTCGGAATGTTTTACCTCGCCGCCTCGCTTCCGCCGTTCTCGATTCGCAAACAATTGTTCTTCTATTTTAATGAGAAAAGACCAAAAAAAAGAGTTGTTGTTTCACTGAAAACCGCTTTTAATTTCCTCTTTCCAATAACAATTCTGTTTAATTTAAAACACGGCTTCGTGCACTTATAACCGGTTGCTTTTTTCTTGCTCTTTCAGTGTTAATTCGCAAACATCTACGCATTGCAAAATCAAAAAATTGTTTTATTCCGTTTTGTAATATCTGATAAAAGTACTATTAATAAATTAAGTCATTGTGAGAACTTATACTGGTTACATATGAGAGTAATTTATTTTACTCTTAATTAAAATAGAAATTAAATGAAAACCTTTACCCGTTACACGAATTCCTGACGCTCGTTCTTAAAACACGATTCAATACTTTTTCCCATCCTCGGTGATTCCACACTGGCTGACGTGGTCACTCATGTCTCACAAAACCTCCTGTAGGATATATGTCTTAAAACTGCTAAAATAAAAAGGTCCATGCATTCGCTTAACGTGTAAACGTAAAATAATTGCAGTTATACTCTTATTAAAATGTAAATTAAATAATTTCTCTTGTTCAAGCGCAAAAGCACGATTACGCAAGGACGACACCATGTAGTTTTCGGTTTTTCTGGGAAGGTTGATGACGATAGGGACGTTGCTGTTTAAACGTCGGGTTAAAGGGTAAAACAGTTGGGTAGTTTCTTTTAACAGCCAAAGTATTTGCGCCAGCCTCTTTATGTAGCAAGCCAACAATCAACGCCACGTTAGCACGAAGAATAACTCAAGTTCCACCGTCACCACAGAGAAACCAGCCATCTCTCACGACGGAGAGGTAGTTTTGTGTGTGTGTGTGTGTGTGTGTGTGTGTGTGTGTGTGTGTGTGTGTGTGTGTGTGTGTGTGTGTGTGTGTGCTTTTGTACTGTAAGTGTGCCTTTGTTACTTATCTAGCCCAGGCATGCCAGACAAGACAGCTGTATTACTTGTCCTCAGCGAAAGGGGTGGAAGAGAAGGAGGAGACAAAGACGAATACGAAGAAGAAAAAGAAGAAGAAGAATTCATGAAAAAGTAAAATTATTTTTAATTTAATAATTTTTAAAATAAATACATATTATAGTAGAACTTTCTTTAATTTTCACGTTAAAACTATGTAGTGCACTGTTTGTGCATACCTTCTTAATTTATTCTGCATTAATTTGTAATCTGGCAAGCAAAATGAAATTCTTCAGATAGCCTAATGGTATTTCGTCTTAATTACATTCACAAACGAACGTATTAGTTAAACCATGTTAAACACTCTTCAAGGGATCGTATATCAGGAGGATGACGAACTGATACAAACATATCATATACCCAAATATCATATACCCAAACAGTATTAACGTAGCATTAACATTTCTTTTACACATTATACTATCACTGATATATTGTAACACAATTGTAAACAAGCAGATTGTATGTTATGTATTAGTACTGTTTATTCATTTATTACACCGTAGGCACTTACTTCTTCCTAAACAAATTTGAGATATAAAGTTGAGTGCTTGCTTATCCTTTGGCCCATATGGTGATACATCACGTTTTCGAGTTCCATTATTTTTGAGTGAGCAGGGAAGTATCTATGAACAAATGAATTCTGCATTCGTTTATCATTTTTTTGTTAAAGGTTTTTAACCATGAACCAAGCAAATCGAAAGTCATACATGCGCATGCTTGAGCCTCATAAACACGTGGCGGGTTTAAAGTGTCCCGGTGTATCTGATTTTTCCCATCGTGAGCCTGGACAGTTTTGTAACCTTGTAACCTTCAGAGGTTACAACAACAAACGCTGTTAACACTTTCTTCCCTTAATTACACTTTCCACGAACGTTTTTTTTTTAAAAACGTATGCTTTTGCTGGAGTGAGTTTAAAAGTCAATATTCTTGAGGCAGATGACAATTCTAACTAGGCCAAAACGAACAATGATGGCCAAATTAGTTGGACATCGACTCAAGTATCACAGATGCAAACAGCATTGGCGTTTATTCACATTCCTCTTTACATATTATTACAATTGGCATATTTGAACGCAATTGTAAATAAGGAGATTGCATATTATTATATTAGTGACCCTATCAGACATCAATGAGAATGTATCGAAATTTTTAAGAAAAAATATTTTATGCTGGTTTTTAACGCAAAAAGCTCCTCACACGAGACGTATAGGAATCGGTAAAAAAGGGCGTATTATACGTTTTAGCATAATGAGAGGGAGCGTTTTAAACAGGCTTTGCTATACTTATTTACAGACATTCCTTGAATCAAAACTAAAAGAGTACTGTACGTCAGTGTTAAATTACGTAATTTTCTAAAATTTTTAAAATTAGGAGCGAATTTTCAAAAGTCAATATAAGCTTGCGTGATCGGATTTGAAGTAATGTCTTCACTTTTACTTTTACATTTACTTTTAAGTGCAGAATGATGGTCAGTTTCAGGAGGGAAATAAATTACGTCTTCAGCAGAAATTGAATAAGAGTCAGTTAATATTTGATAATTTTTTAATCTTCTTGAAAACCGGTAAATTAATTAACAATGCAGATATTGATTTGTTTGGGTGTAAATTTTAGTCACAAGAGGTGTTACTGAAACAAGAATTAATGAAAACTGGGAGACGCTTAATTTTTACATTTTGCTTGTACATTTATTTACATTTATCTTGTAAATGTAACTGTAACATGATCAAATGCCCCTTTGTGCATGAAAGATTTAAAAGACAGCCTTAATTCTTCAGAAGTAAACATACATTAGGAGGTTATGTATATAAAATATATTATAAATCCACGAATTTTTGCAACGATTAATATGAAACTTTCCCTTTTTGTGCTACCATGTGCCACTTGACAAACCTCCGCGTGCAGCGAGTTACAGATACAGGCCTGTCTGCCCAGCCAACGTAACCAGGAATAGAATAATGTCGTTAAATCTAGAGGCACCTATTTATTCTATGGTCTTAAACATACTTATATTTACGACGACGACGACAAACGACTATACTAGCTTCGCACGCGAATATTGACTTTTAATAAGTATTTTAATATAATTTTTATTGTCTATGTCTATATCGCGTTCTGTCAGCTCGTATAACAATTTTGTACTCATTCGTCAAATTCTCTCCAAAGCTGTTTTCAACACTTGTACTATTTTAACTTGTACTAAATTATTATGTTGGTGCAACAGCCTTTGGAGATTTAAAAGTACCCGTTTATAAAGCCTTTGGAGAGATTTATGAAGTAGGCCTACCTGTTAAATCAAAAACGCTAAATTCTTTATTTTAAGTGTTACTGTGTTAGAAGCATTGTATAACACATTAAACGTTATGTTTTCCTCAACCATGGCTTTTATTTATTTCAGCGGCAAAATAAAAATTAAAAACCGTTGTCACCTAACCTCACAAATGAAAACAACACGTATTTTCGCTTTGCATTAAGTAATAGGACAAAATTTACAATTAGTACACTTCTTCTTTTCCACATCGTAATGTCGATACAATCCATGTTATATAAAACATCAAAAATATACTGCAGGAATGGGTAAATTTACAGTTCCGATGCCGCTAAATAGGTTTTGTTATTTACTTGTTACTATGGTAATTAATTCTGGTCTCCATGGTGTTGACATCTTTATACGCGTCAACGAAAAGGCAAAATCGTGCGAACGGGGCAAAATATCAAATTGCAATTTAGACAGTATTTTTCGCCTTGTGTCATAGGTTACCTGTGGAAAATTTGATGGCAGTCGGTGTAACGGTGTGAATTTGTATTCAGTACCCATAAATCCTCAGACTTTGAATTTTATATGTATAGATTTAAAAGTCGGCCTATTTTGATAAATTACAAGTCACTGTAATTTTCTATTACTTATCAAGCTCCATTTCAGACTAAACTATTTCAGAATTTCTCATTTTACTTATAAGTTACGTTCGCAATTAACAATCGCTGATGAAACATCATTGGATACACGTGTTAAGTAGTGTATGTGCCGATTAATGTGGCTCGTCTTTATTTAGAATTGATACAACGAGACGATATCATAATTTTCTGTTTGTAAAAAACTGTTTTTTTACTGTAGATACATATATGTTGTGGGATGTATCGATTGTATAAGTAACGATAATAATTGGTACCATAACAACGGGAGAAAGGCTATGGGGGCCGCGGCAAAGTCGTCGTCTCTACTTTGGCAAACTTCATTACAAGTTAAGTAATTGGTGTCTCTCGGACGCTAACTGGCCTGACCGTGCCTGCCAAGTGCTCAACTATCGTTTTCCCTTGTCAAACCATATTTTTGTTTCACAGAATAACGGAGTCCCAGATAATTGATTTAATTTGCACTATATACGTATATGCGCTGTAGGCTACAAGTTATTACTCTATTGTTTGTGTTTCATAAACGCCTACAAGGATTTTATGAAAAACTCGTATAGGCCTAAATATTTTCAAATACGTTGTGTAATAGATTGTTTGATCGCTAATCTATAATCTAACGTTTATAAATATTATAAATATAATTATAATAATTTTTTTTGGCATGATAATGTCTTTTGGCTGGCCATCATTTGAAAATTTCTGTAACGCTGTAAACTGTAACGCATCACGCTGCATGACGTCATTCTTGCGTGACGTCATTGGGATTGTTGTAAATAAACGTTTGTTTTGATACGTCGCAATATATATAATGTGTTAAAAATAATATCACTGCAAACAATTAAACCAGATTTATAAAGCGTCCTGAAAGTTTAAAATCAAGTGTTAGCACAATTTACCAGCCGGGAATCGTTAACTAAAACCGCGACCGCTAACATGCTAACGTCGTCGCAGATTAAAGAACTAACAAGCGAACAACACTGCATAGCTGTAGATAGGTTATTGGGGTTATTTAACATGATAATGTTTGTTATATAGTAAATATTTGTTATATAGTTATATAGAAAACATGATAATATTTTCCACAAAATGCGTGATGCAAAATGTGTAACGTCATCGAAAAAGAAACAATCAGTCACTCATTAACCATAATAATGTTGCGTTTAGCTGGCGGCTGAAAGACATTATCATGCTCTTAAGCTTTTACCATTTGGTAAACGGTACTGTATCTTTTTCTTACGAAGGAGACTGTAAAAAACTAATGTTTTCCGTAGGAAGGTCCGCACTCCTACGGTGTGTGGGACTCACAACCACCAAAACCACAAACTCTTTTGCCGACGACACGGATCCACGTCTTGACTCAGCTTTCGCACTATTTCAAGGTGGTGTCATTTGTTCTTCGTCCTGTGGACGTTCATCTGTTGTAACCCTTCATTGGGTATACGTTACCTGTTTTCTGTTATTATGTTAGCGGCCCTAGCAAGATCATTTCCTGCTTTCTTCTTTTGCCTTAGTACCTTCTCTATGTAGGCTGCTACCTGATCTCAGTGGTGTTCGCCCTGCAGCATTAGTCCGATGATTTTTTTTTGGGCGAGATCTGTCCCACTACATTTTCAAGGATTTGTCTCTCCTTTACCACCTGTCTCACAGGTGAAAAAAGTGTGATCCCCATCGTCTAGTTCCTGGTTGGAGAAAATGCAAACTAGTCTATCTGTTTTCCCCACCCTATATAGGTAAGTTCGGAACAACAACAACATCAACGATAATAATAATGATGATAATAGTAGTAATAATAATACATAAGTAGAAGAATATGATGACGTTGATGATTATGATAATATTAAGAATAAGAAGAAGAAGTATAACTAGGCATAGACCTGTAATTGAAGGCTGTAGTGCCGTTTCCGAACTCAGACAAACCCGCACAGTATAAGGGAACCTGAAAGAAACCTCAGGAATAAACAGTTAGCGTTAGACAGAAGTCTGTCCTCCCTAAGAGCAGCATGTTTACTGTATCGCCTCCAACAAAATTGTTTTGCGTCTAAGAATGTACGAGATTCCATTTTCGTCTTTAAGCTTGTATGTAAGTGAGAAACTGCAATTATCATGAGCAATACTACTGGTACACTAAAAGGCCTTGGTTGCCAAGCCTCCAAATTAAAAAAAGACTCCACCTCAATAGTTACAATCTATATTTTTATTAGAAATTACTAACTACCAATACAAAAAAAATGGGTAAACTTAGGTAATAAAAGACAAAAAAGAGAAAGGAAGGAAGAAGAACGACAGAAAGTATGGATACTAAAAAGATTGGATCAGAAAACTACAAGATAGAGAAAACACATGGAAAACTTTGAAGCTGTCCAAAGTTAACAAAACTTACGTACTTACTTATTACGTACATAGTAACCGAGACAGCTATGTGCGGTACGCGTTTGGTTATCAAGCATATTTAAATACACTTATATACATGTATACAAGCAAACACAGATTAATAGCAACTCCGTTAAAATAAACATATTATTATAGTGGATTACTTATTCCTCGGTAGATCATGTTACAAAGTTTATTATTACAAAGTCTCGAAAAACTCAACGTCATTTTATTTTAACAAGCCACGCTTTAATCTTTTTTGACAATCATTTAGCGAGTCAGATTCTGCTTTTACTATTTGGAACTTTAAAAACATTTTGGTCTTATATAGATAAAGGATTGTTTCAAAAAAATTGTTTAAATTATTTACAAAATTCTTATTATAAAATTAAAAAGAGAACTGTAAATGAACACTAGCTTCTGTGTGTCGAATTACAGTAAAGTTTATCTGACCCTAGATTACTACTTTTTATCAAATACTTCACTCAAAAAGTACTGTAAACAGGAATTTTTAAATTTTAGTGGAATGAGAGAGAGATGACGAGTGTACGAGTATCTGAATAGAAGTAATCTTAGACAATAATTTTTTGTACACCTTACACGCTTTGTATTCGCATATCTCATTCATTACACGAATGGTTCATGTTGTAATAATTATTTCTTTTGAAGCTTAAAATTAACTACGCTTATATGTTGATGTTACATTTGTTGTTACAAAATTTTATTTCATACAATTTGAACATAAACACATCCTATTTAGAACGCTAGATATACATTTATTTTTGAAATTTACATAATAATAAAGATGAAAATAAATTTTCTTTTTCTACTAAGTAAAAATCATTTTATCATAAAATATTATCTTAATATGCCCAGAGGCGTAGCTAGGGGGGGCCAAGGGGCATAGCCAGGAGGGCGGCAAAGTGAGCATTGACTTGAAAAAATTGTTTTCAGTTTAGAAACCTACAAACGGCTTGTTTCTTTGATTTGACTATTCTTTCATAAAAGAAGCATAACATATTTAATATTTTTTGCGACTTTATAGTGAGTTGTTGTGGTGGAAACCAGAACTGATAATCATACTGTATTAGTTTTTTATAGATAATCTTAATTGCTATTCGTATACAAACGAATATATTATTTACAAACGTATAAAAAGACGTTACGTGGGCTGCGTATGTGCAATTATTCCCAGTTCGACGCAGCTGACGTGTTGATCATCAGTTGTTGCTGAGTATCTTGAGTGTGCGGTATAGATATTGAGTATCCTTCCAAGATATAATGGTGAATAAAGGAACACGTCAGTTGCAGAACAAGGACAGCCATTTTTCTGAAGATGAAGCTGGACGATCCTTAAACATGTATCCTGAAGATAAACCTGGACGATCCTTAAACCTTGCGAAATTTCGAAAAGGTAAATCGCACTTGGATGTTTTTCACAAAAGAATCTGTTTTTTACTTTTTGCATTTTATTTCCACAAAAAAAGTTCAAATAAGCCATTTCAATAGTGAAAATGGGGTTTCGTTGTGGCGAAAGTTAAATCCCCGTATTCAGGATCACGAAACTAGACCTGCTCATCGTTTTTAGAATGGAAATAATTGAAACGTTCTTTAAACAAAGGGGGAGACTTATTGATGATCTACTTCAGGAACAAATGAGTAAAGCAGCTAAGACATGGAAAGAAATCCTCGAACGTGTCATTGCCACAGTACAAACTCTTGCACAGCAAAATCTGGCACTGAGAGGACATCGAGAGTCACGCTCTAACGCTCCAAATCCTGGAAACTTTCTGGCTTTGTTAAAACACTTGACTAAATATGACCGTGTCATGAGATCTCATTTGAATTCAGTCTCTCATAAATCTGGGTGCATATGGTATGTTTCGTCAACTATTCAAAATGAAATAAGAAGCCTTTTAGGAGAAAGAATGAGCAAATATATTATTACTGCATGTGAGAAGGCGAAGTACTTTAGTATTATATTTGAAACAACATCAGATGCTGCACATCTAGAACAAATAATGTCTCAGATTATAAGATTTGTTGAAATTAAACGCAATTCTGTTAATATCAAGGAAGACTTCATAGATTTTATTCCTTTAGAAGTGAAAACAGCGGAGGTGATCACAGAAGCTATTATAAGTAAAGTTGAGAGAGATGGATTGAATCTTAGCGATTGCAGAGGTCAGTCGTGTGACTATCAAACAACAATGACTGGTATCCATTCAGGAGTTCAGAAGAGAATCCTGAAATATTAGACTAGATCAAATATTAGATTTGTATAATTGAATCCACTAGTTGTGTTTGTTCCCTGTGACAACCATTCACTCAGCTCAACTGTTGGAATTCGTGCAGCTCATGTAAATGTTCAGGCAGTGACATTTTTTGGGACAGTAGAACGTCTATTCACCTTCTTTTCCTGTTCCACTCACAGATGGGGTGTTTTTAAATACTTCGTAAATATTACTCTAAAAGGACATTGTGATACCAGGTGGAGTTCAAAAGCAGATGCGGTGAAAGCAATATCCACTCAGCTGGATGAAGTGATCGCTGTACTGGAGAAACTGAGTAATACACCAACTGAAACACTTAATATGAGGAAAGATGCAGAATTAATAATTAATGCGATAGAAAACTTTAATTTTGTCACCTTGCTCTTTTTCTGGACAGATATGCTTTCTTATGTGGATAAAATCCAGAAAATCTTGCAGACCAAAGGAATAAGCTTTATTCAAGCATTGACACTTCTGGTGTAGCTAACGTTCAAATTAAACGTTTGGAGGAATGGGCTGTGTGACAATGTCATTAGTAAGGCAGAGCAGGTATGTAATGAATGGGGTGTCAGTATTACAAAAAGGATACGAAGAAAGCGCACGATGCCAGGGGAATATGCAGACGATTCTGCATTAACCGTTTGGCAAGAAATGCGACGTTCTCTAATAGAAATTTTGGACAAACTGTCAGTTGGAATTTAAAGCCGTTTCTCTAACACAAAAGAGTTAGAAAAACTCTTTGGGTTCCTCTGTAAATTTTAGGCCTATGTAAATGATGGGGATATACATTTTAAGGAACAGCTTTCCCAAATCAATATTAAGTGCACAATGCTTGCAAAACTTTATACTCATGACCTAAACAGTGAAGAATTGTTCAGTGACTTGAACGACGTCATACTTTTATTAAAAAGGGCAAAATTCAACGGAGAACTAATGGACTTTACACCTCAGGGACTGCTACAATATATTTCTTCAATGAGATTAGAACCCTACAAAACACTAGAAACAGCTTTAAAAAGTTTTCTTTCTTTACCAGTGTCTGTGTCTTCTTGTGAAAGATCGTTTAGTAAACTTAAAGTGATTAAATCGTACCTACAATCAACAATATCTCAAGACAGGGCATCAAATCTAGCGGTACTTTCAATATTGAAAACGACATGGCTTCATATTTAGATTATAGTGATTTTATAACCGTCTTTGCAGCAGTTAAGGTCAGGAAAGTTACACTTTAAAATGTCTCGTTTTCAGTATTTATTAAATATTAGAAAAAAATATTAAGTGTTTGTTAATAGAAGACGGAACCATTAACTTGTAATGGTAATTGATTTATTTTATTACTTTTAATGTAGTTCTGTGTTTAACTTTATGTTGCTTTAGAATATTGTTTTGACGATGCGTTTTAGACCTACAAGAAATTTGCATGTTTATTACAACATTTTTATGTTATAAATTTTTCATATTAGGCTCACTACAATTTTTATCGTCCACATTTGTTACTAATAAATGTATACAATTTGAATAACGGTAATATTATAATATGTAATATTATTCTTAATTTCTACTTAAAAAATATTCTTATTCTGCGTATTGTTTAAATTAGCAGCCATCCTTACTATTTCTTTTATGAATTTGCTAACTGCTATAATTTTTTATTGTTCGGCTAAGCTTTTCGTCATTACTGACATCTTCAGGTCTTAAACAACCTAAAGATTGTCTTAAACAACCTTCAACAGGTTGTTTAAGACCTGAAGATGTCAGTAATGACGAAAAGCTTAGTCAAACAAACAAAAATTATAGCAGTTAGCAAATTCATAAAAGAAATAGTAAATATTTTTATGCTGGACGTACTTTCATAGAGAAATCTGCTCATTTGCATTTATTAAGTACTTTGTTCACTGGATGGGCCTCCATTTTTGCTTTTTTGTCACCTTTTAATTGTGAAGGCGGAGCGGCCGACAATCTCCTTGCCCCGGGCGCCAAAAAGCCTAGCTACGCCACTAATATGCCATAATAAAAATCCTGTCATACTGCCGGACAAAAACGCTCAACGACACGTTAGGTAATGCAAAAAATTAATTACATAGACAGAAAATTAAACAAACCGAAGTCAGTTTAAATGAAACGTAGTTAACCGTTGTGAAATCCATATTGGAATTCGTTGTCCGTGTGTTAGTTTATTCACTTAATAAGTCATTTTAAAAAATCTCAAGTATTTGCAGATTTTGTGCAAGAAAATGGCTTCACGTAATGAAATTTTTGTTTTTGTAAGCTTTTAAATTTTTAAAATATCTGTATTAATTTACACCAACCGTACGTATTGGGATTTGCAAGTGAGCAGTAAAAGTACATTGGCCACAGGATGACCCGTTTGTATTGATACCCCTTTTAACGCTGTACATATTTAGCTATAGGCCTACAGTTTCCCCAGATCTTGGTAATTCGTAGGCTTTACTGTAAGATATCAAGTAGGCCTACAACGATCTATCGGATATAAGAATTACGTACAATTTCAATCCCATTCAGCATCATTATAAGCGTTTCTACATAATTAATCAACTTAATAAATAACTACTTTCTGTTACATTTATAAATTACCTCTAATGCGCCAAGGAGAAGAGTACTAATATAATATAATATACTATAATATAATATAATATAATTTAATATATTATATTATAATACAATATAATATAATATACCATATTTTAACTACGCGATCCCATGATCGAGATAATTTCCAGCAGTAACACTATCTTCTTATAATATGATTCTGAGAGTGGATACGGTAGGTTAAAGTGCAGTATAAACATTTGTATAATTTCGTGAATATTTCACACAGCGCTGTAGCTATATGGACCACCTTAGACAATTTTAGCTGCTTTCGGTATTCGGGAAACAAATATCAGTCTCGTTAAAGGAAAAGGCATTTGATTAATTAATTATTTCTGTCTCACGTAAAAACTAACTTAGGTCAAACGAGCAGAGGAGAGTAGGCCAAAGATATATATAGCCTAAATTGATAATACTGAGCACAAACCTCAGAACCGCAAGAACAACATATGGACGAGGAAACAAACAGAAATAATCTACTTTATCAACTAATTGCATCATGGTTAGAATACATTTCGCGAATGGAGAACGATAGATCGATGGATGGATAAACTTGGAACATGATACGATAGATTGAGAGAACCAGCGCTGGGAAGTGGACGAGTTTCATAGATGAAATCATATGGTATACCAAAAAGATTGGATCAGAAAACTACAAGATAGAGAAGACACATGGAAAAGTTTGAAACTGTCCAATAAAATGTGCATGTGGAAAGGAATGCAGGAGAAACGTATCACTAATGCTACAATATGACTAAAGACAATATAACGATTATGACAACGACAACGACGACGATGACAGTGATGACGACGACGACGACGACGACGCCGATGATGATGATGATGATTGTCGCACGATATTGTCGCTTACGTCTCAACGAAGGCATAGTTAATAGCATAAGAGTAAATTTATTGGAGAGTTACTAAATTTTTCGGACACGTTTAAAGTAAGAACAGAAATAGAAAAAAGAAAACACGTTTTGTTTGTTGAATAACAACACGTTCTGTTTTGTTCGAGTTGGGTTTTACTCAATGTACTGTTGGCATATATGAAGGAAAAATCATAAAATATATAAGTAGAAAGTATAAGGGCGTTGATTCCAAATGATTTTCTCTGCGACAAGGAGTTTGTTTTTTTTTAGCTGGGACTTAAAAATATCTTGTGTGGGGGATGCACTTCAAGCCACAGCGAAGCGAATAATAATGTTTTCAATATAGATTTTTCAAAGTATTGCTCCAGCCCCTTATGAATAGCGAGGTGTAATATTTGTTGGGCTTATACACTCCCTCTTCTCCTGTAATATTAAACCACCATCAGTGAACACATTAATAAGATCTGTTAATATATCCACATTAAAATCTGCTTTTAAATTAATTGGTAGCGTCAACTTAACTCTTTGTCAATCTGTCTTGATATATATTGTTTATTGTTTGTTATATTTAAAACGGTTCCTTATCGTACACTGTCTTAATTGTTATGGATCTCATAAACAGAAATGTAGACTTACTTTTGTTATTAATACTTTATTATCAGTTTTGTCGTTTAATGTTTTTGTTTCATGTCTGTAGTTTTTGACTGTCACTTGGATTATCGTTTAACGTGTTTTATCTTTCTACACACGATTAAAACATATTGTGCAAATTTTGATAGTATGATGACAAGACTTCCTAACGTTTTGGCAGTCCGTTGTGGGGGCTGAGTAAACGTTTATCCAGCCTTATCAGCTGGGGAACTTAGAGGTACGTCGTGCTAGCCACGTTACTCTACTTGTAACGTACAAGAGCACAGCTAAATTTATATAGCCTATCTACTTCTAGTCTAAACCTTTTAAGGGTATAAAGGAACTGAATCATAATAAAAGGAGCTCAATTTACGTGGCAACAAAATACGTCATTTCCTTTCCTCAGTCATTTTAGACATCTCCACTCGTTCAACTATTCAGTCATTAAACTACGTTTCATTAATAGTGCCAATTCAAAAGAGCAATGCATGACTTTCAGTAATGAATATTTGTTTGAATAATGTTTAAATTCGTAAGAATTTTCTATTCAGTAGTCTAATAGTGACGGACCCGAAAGGTTTCTTTTCTACAAATCATTTTGGAGAATACGCAGTACCAAAAGTACCAAAGTTACTGGAATTCCTGTCCCTTATGACGCTTTTCCTCCCGTTGCAATTCCGACAAAAGTTTTACAGTCTTATCTGTGATGCTTTCGGATTTCGTTACCTTGGGTTATAGTTCATCCTGACACATCCTTCAGGAAAACGAGTAGCTCAACGAGAATCTGATATGTTCACTACAGGGTCTATTATCTGTTCACTACAAACTTCATTTTAAAAAACTGTCAATTTCAGTTTTCCACGTAAATTTTAGTCTTGACGTAAAGCTACCCGTGATTTCCAACCGTCATAGAACCCAAGACGTCTGCAGACGCTTACTCGTTCTGTAGACTTGCTGAAGAGGTAGAAGGTGTAAGTATAAGTATAAGTATAAGTGTAAGTATAAGTATAGAATCTTGTTTTCTGAGATTACATTATCAACTTTGTATTGTCAGAAAATTGTGAATAATTAATGAAGCGATATTGTATATATATTGTAACACAAATTTGGCATACATAATATTGTTAAGACATCGCATTATGCTGCATTCTTCCATTATTTCCGATAGAAATGATTACACTGATTTATAAAATCAACTTATCAAACACTCGCTTTGCTTTAGTTTTACATAGTCTTCGAAAAACTAGAAATAAAGGTGCCCCGATGAAGCGAATACAGCAAGTCCACTAAAGCGCTAAATTTACTAACTAAGTAAATTTACTCAATCGGTTCTGTAAATTAGTCTAGAACACTATAAATTGTACCGCATGTATAAATGTATAGTGTTCACGTATAGGTATAGAAACCATCACGTATAGGCCTACACATCGAAAGTGTAGTGGAACTAGTTACGTGGTGTACGTGTGCAATGTGTTGCGTGTGTGAGGCAAACGTGGGTTTGGGACAAAGTCATCCAGCCCTTAATGTCCGCCATACATTATCAGAATTATATGTAAATCTGACGTAAAGTGTATGAACTATAGACCATTACGTCTGTACGCTCTTCCTCTCTAGCAAAGCACAAACGCTGTTAGAGCCGTGTTTCCTCCCATTTCTGTTCCCCTCGTTTGTTGGGCCTTTTATTATCCTCCCCCCCCCTTCCACAGGTGCAAACTGTCTCTTTTCAGATTATCCGTTTAAGAAATTCATAAAGAGTTCCTTTTCCTTAATTTAAAATTAATGTCGGTCTTCACATAACCGGATTTGAAATGTTCTGAATATAAGAAACCTTAATTTAATGCGAAGTAAAGTCATAAAAACAATCATGAAACATATGAAAAATTACATTTTTTATCCCCTATTATGTTTCTTAACTACAGCAAATGTCTTGAAGAATGTTTAATTACCACAAAGCAATGTACCTAGAGCGGAGGAGTGGATAATTAGAATTATCATGTGTAAGGATCTTTAAGCTGTTACATAACGTTCTTGCAAATGATTTACGGTGGTCATGAAATCTAGCTGTTTGTTAAATTCATTAATTATGTAAATTCTTGTTCACATGTTAATATGAATATATATACACTTTCTCTGACCCTAATTGTCTTAAAATTTGGAAATTTACACATAGAAAACTTAGTTTGAATACAAAACTTACTTCACTTGGCGTAGTGCACAGTTGGATAATGTAGCGGTATCATGGCATATCGCATCTCTACCTCCTGCTCTTTATCTTGAGTATCATGAAATTAAGTTTCCAAGTCTCATTTATTAATTACTGTATCAGTTCATTAGAGCCACTTTACTTGTGGTCTTTCTCTTCTGCCTGGTTGATACATAAACGTCATTTTCCGTTTTCATTCCATAAAAATTCCGTTCTAAGAATGTGTCCGTTTTCTATCTTTATTTTATGTGACTGCTTCTTTTTGATCCTGTCTTCATTTGTACTAATCTGAAGACCCCAAAAACAAGTCTGAGAAGCCGTCTCAATTCACTGACTTGGCTTATTACCTACTTATAACCTTTGGGGCATAGGCTATAGGATTGTAACAATGTACCTTCATCTCACACGATAGCATCGCTTAAATACGATAGGCTATGTGTTAACTTTTCCTGGACTAGTGTTATAATACAAGTTTATAAAAAAAAAAAGAAAAACTATCTTCTTGTAAAGTAAGTATGAATAGACTATTGTGGAACGACTCGTTTTTGTTAGGTTTACACGTGTACAAGCGACATGTCGAATGCCTCGATTATCAGTTACAGAGGAGATTGCACGAACTGAGTTCACGATACCATGGGCGACAAACCTTCAGGCTGACTGAAACATAATTCGGCACAATCGTAAAATATGTAGCCTATTGCATACGACGGCAAAGGATGGTGTATTCGAGGCCAATAAACAAAAATAGATCATGACGACCGAAGTTCACAAGATAACCATGTGAAGTACCTTGGTATAATGCGATAAAGGATATTCCACGATAGAAATGATTGCACATCGTTGTGATACACCAAGCTATGATGACCTTGAAAGTTTTTTTTTCACCTTGTCCACTTCAGAGATTATGAAATTTACCATGATTAATGACCTACCTACCTATTTAGTCTGCCACAGTTTCCCATTTTATCTAATTATCTCTTATGAAATACGAAGAATTTTGTTTTTACTTTTTAATTTTTTACAAACCATAGTTTATCACATCTTTGTTTTTGTTTTCATACGTTAGGCCGCAGCGAATTGTTTTTTTTTCGGCAGGACGATTCAGCTACACCTGCGGTAGTCCCCTTTTCTCGACGGCCGTCTTTACCTTGTCGCCTACAGAGGAGCAATGACCTGCACGACACTTCTTTTAGGACCCTACAACAAATATTTGGCCAGTACCAGTACACCTAGCAGACTGGAAACCCTGTACTAACCGAAAAACAGCACTTCTTGCTGGTTCAGTTGTTATAAGTGGCTGTCGAAAGTAAAGTCTTTCGACCTTGACGACGTTAAAACTGCTCCTGAAGAAGGACTAACGCAGATGTATTGAAACGTCTGGTTAAAGGAAAAAGAAATGCACCATCGCGTGATACGCGGTAAAACGAAATAAACCTAACAGTATGTATTTTTACGTTTTAGCTTACCGAATTCCATCATTTGCAGCTAGTCACTTAACGAAAGTTTCAAATTATCGGAAGACGAAGCATCTAAACAGAAAGGGCGTCTAGTTATAATTATCAAGAAAACATCTCCACTTTTGTGTATTGTCTGTAAAAGATTATGGCAGTCACTAAAACAGACTGTTTGTTAAGTTTTTGAGATTCATGAGTTATGTAAATAGCGTAAATAAATGTACATGATGACGTATAAGCCCTATGTACAATTTGTGTCAAAACTTAGCGATTGTAAACGTATAAAAGCAACACTGGTTGCCTAAAAGTTCAAAACTTCTACAAAAAAGAAATTATTTTCCCAAAATGCAGTCGCGATGAATACGATCCGTTAATACGTGTAAGCGACTAAATGTTAGCTAATAAAACAATCAAATAGCGTATCCTTCGAGTGCGTGAATGAAAATGTTTATCCAGTTTGCTGTAAACATACACGTTTGGTTCGAAGCGCACACAATATAGGCCTAATAATAATAACTTTTACAGCCCATTCAAGTGTGCAGTGTAAATCAAACTAACGATCCGATGTACGGGTCCTCTGTGAAACGAAAATGTGGTCGGAAAGGAAAAACGGTAGTTGAGCCATTTGGCAGGGCAGGAAACCTCGCCAGTTAGCGACCAACAGAGAGCAATTACTGAACTTGTAATGAAGTTTATCAAACCCGAGTCGGCGAAGGCGACGCTGCCGCGGTCCCACAGGCTCTCTCCCCTGCCTTGCCACCGAGGTATTAATTACTATTGTTACGTCCACAATCGACCGGCATATTGTTGCTAAGTATCGACTATGAAAATAACAATATTTATAAAGCAGATAACTCTTTCTAAAGTTCTACATCATTATTTTCTAATCACATTGTACCAACAACTACGCTAATTGGCAAATTAATTGTTTACAGTTTTTTCGTCTCTCCTCTCAACACGAGGTTTTTACAGCTATAGCTGCATTTCCACGTTTAAATCTACACATCCTGTTCAGAGTGGATTCCTCTTTTAAAACGGAGCCGTTCTGTGTCCCTTCTCACTCCATCATGGTTTTATTTGAGCCCCCCTCCACGTTTTTACTTCTAGGCGACCTTATAGAGGGCCATAATATGGTGTTCTTACGGAGTACCCGGTCGAATTGTCTGATCCCTTCCTGTTGTCTGAGGAGTGTCCATTCTCCCTCTAGTCTCCTCACTCGCATCGTGGTCCTGTCTAGAGATTCTAGTACTATGTGGTAAATAAATAAAGTTCATAACTAACAACGAACTTACTAATCACAGTAATTGAGAAAATTAAAATATTTGCCGAAGACACGATCGTATGGGTTAAAGAATCATGGCTGTATAGGTGCAAATGTATAATCAAGTAACTCACGTATGAGTTTAAATTCTCCGTGGAAATAAGGATGTAAAGAAGAGTAAAATATATAGGCTAATTACAATTTGTAGTAGTTATAATAACAATATTTGTTTCGAAAATGTTAATCATCAATGTCGTTGATATCGTTATAAGCTTGCAGAGATTTGGAACGATGGTGACTGTTCCGAACTCCCAGATCGGGTAATTTTCTCTCCTGTCTTCCAACGTCTGTTCTTAGCTGTGTTATATTTGTTTCACCTTCCTCCTGTTTAGCATATTCCCTACATGGAGTTTTCAGATTTTTGAATGCATAGATTGGTTTTACAACAATTTTGTCACCACTTATTACAAAACTGCTAGTCGATTAAGACCTGAAGATGGTAAAAACACCGAAAGGCCTCGTCGAGAGCGAAGCAACTAGCAGTTTTGCAATGAGTGGTGACAAAGTTGGTGTTAAGATGATTGCTAATAAAACTAACTTGACCGGACGTAGATTGGTTTTATCTAAAATAACGGATAGGCTACGTCTAGCTCTGACAGTCCGTCAATCTCTTGCTAGCCATGAAAATAAATTCGTTTGCTTGAATTTTTCTTAGAAGTCGATCATTAACTGGCTGTTTTGCAGCAAAATATCAGCTGAAACCCCATATCTCTGTAAAATTCGGTTGGGAGAGAAACTGTACATTCTCCTCAAAAATATAGAGAATGTCTAGAAAATCGTATTTCGAATATCTGTGAAACTTTTAGGTACGAATGCATACGACTAAAAGTGACTTCTTTTTGAAGCTTTCATCGTCGCTTCTATTTAGGTTTCCTGTCGTAAATTGTTTGTGATCTTCTATGTTTCAGAAATATCTCGGTAGCTCTTTTGTAATTAGTTTTTAGATTAGGTTACGTCTTTATTTTTTCTCTACACTCACAGGGAATACAATTTCTAGGATTAACACTGTTGAAAATCTTCATCTAGCCACAGAAAACCATTACCTTAAATATAGCACCAGATATAAATAAAAACCCGTCATTTAACTTTGGCTGTGAAAAACTATGAATTTATCAAATACATAATAGATCTGTAATGGGTCTTTCTATCTTAAACACGCCTTGTGGTTAGTTTATTTCCATGAAACTCTTTGAATAAACATTAAACTTAATATAAACGTGAATAAACATTAAATTTTCTATAGCAACAACTGCAGAACAACTTATTTGGTAGCCTGTAACAACTTATTTAAATTGTTTGCTATTGACCAAAAACAGACTTAAGTTTCATAGGAATTACTAAATTTTATCTTCAGGTCTGCGTACCTTGTTTTATCAGTAGCAACAAAAATTGTATTGATCTTAAAAAAGTTTCACAAGTCCAACATCTTCAAGAACGTCAGTTTCGGTAGAAAACGTTTATGGGTAACAGAATATTCAGTGCGTTGGAAATTTGGAAAGGGTAAGCTAGGAAGTCCTGTGGGAACACATTACCGGACCGGATTGCAGCTAGGGAAGAAACCAAATTATCTGACAGAAAGAGATTACACAGCGCCCGTATAACATAATAAGATGGAAGGGCTTTCGTAGAGGTCGCACTTTACTCAAGGGACACACGAAAAGGCAAACAAGATGAATTCGGTAACTAAGAAAAATAACCTCGCGTTCTTGCAAGACAAGAAGCGTATTTTCATACGAGAGCAGCGTCTAGATTCACCTACCGTATATTTAAGATAAATAATATAAAGTAAATCCATGAATCGATCAATGAACGTGAGGGTAAGTAATTAATTTTAAAAATTGTCTCATGCAAATACTTTATCGAGTTCAAAAAAATAATTGTGAAAGTATAATGAAGTAAAGTATTTAAGTCAAAGATATAAAGTATCATTTTACCATGTAAACAGTCTTGGTAAAATACTGTGTTACATATGTCTAATAGGTTCTGTATCAAAAATGTACATGAATTTTCGTTACAATTATTTTTCAGTGAAGGGTTTGTGAAGATCGGTCAAAAATGTAACACAAATTTTAACTTATTTGTGTCGACGATTCGACAATGTTTATTGTTCTGATGATAACAATAAACACTGTCGAAACGTCGACACAAATAAGTTAAAATTTGTGTTATATTTTTTACCGATCCTCACAAACCCTTCACCGAAAAATTTATTGATTTACGGTCACTACGAATTTAAGGATTTAATTACAAATATTAATTAGCCTATGTATCCTTTCATTTTTTATGCAATTCTAAACGCTGCAGAACACTAGCTTCGGATGTAGTCACCTCCTTAAATATTAGGCGTTATTTAGGCCTATGTGTAGACATGATACCCTCAGTTGAAAATTGCAAAAGACGCTAGCCTTACCATCCTCTGCGCGCGTTTGGCATTACCTACCGGCGGCCGGTGCGAGACTGCTCCGAACGTCTTCCTCAAAGTTTCAACGTGTGCTCTGATACGTCCGGAATGTCGCGGTTTTTCTTTTACGGTGGTGTTCGAATATTTAGTGCTTCTCGCGAATCGAGATCTAGTAGTTAACGTGTTCTGTCGCCGATGTCACACGTCTTCAGACTATGTTTCTCGCGAATCGAGATCTAGTAGTTAACGTGTTCTGTCGCCGATGTCACACGTCTTCAGACTATGTTTCTCGCGAATCGAGATCTAGTAGTTAACGTGTTCTGTCGCCGATGTCACACGTCTTCAGACTATGTTTCTCGCGAATCGAGATCTAGTAGTTAACGTGTTCTGTCGCCGATGTCACACGTCTTCAGACTATATTTCTCGCGAATCGAGATCTAGCAGTTAACGTGTTCTGTCGCCGATGTCACTCGTCTTCAGACTATGTTTCTCGCGAATCGAGATCTAGTAGTTAACGTGTTCTGTCGTCGATGTCACACGTCTTCAGACTATATTTCTCGCGAATCGAGATCTAGCAGTTAACGTGTTCTGTCGCCGATGTCACTCGTCTTCAGACTATGTTTCAGTCATATCGCTAAGAATATCTTCACGTCAATCCTTGGCAACATAGCCCTAGTTATTAAACGCGCAATATCAATAATGGGCCTACTTTTATAAAATGTGGTACATGTATAAAACCTTTAAGTGACACTTTGTCCGGTTTGAAACTGACGGTAATACTTATCGGCGGCCATCTGTAATGTGGATTGCAAATTTTGTTTCTTGAAGTGAAATGGGTTTGAATAAGTTATCGTAAATAAAAATGATAGGCCTATAGGCCTAACGTGGTTGGTGCGGAAACTAGAAAACTAGAATCGGTTTTAATAACAATGGAGTAAGGTCGCTTAAACTGAGCTTTACAACTTTTGGAAGAAAAGGTATTGTTTATATTCATAGAAAGCCTAATCTGATAATATACGATCTCAAACAATTGGCTCGTCTGTAAAATATTTTGAAAATTTTTAGAAACTAAGCTACATTGGTTTTCCCCAGTTGTCCTTTCTCTCGTGTACACTTAATAGCCTAATGTTTGGTCACTTTAGAGAATCATCTTCACAATTAAGAATTGGCTTCCTTTATATTAATTTCACTGATAGACGTCTACCTGGAACTTTCAAGTAAGTAACTAGTACCATGCGCAAACACACCTAAATAGCTTGATGGCATCGGAGAGGCTACCAAACGAAGTTGAAAGGCCCATTACAAAGACTGGTAGATCAAGAAGAGGGGTTGAAGTACTGTATGTTGGCCTATTTGTTGATCGGAAGAACTTTCTATCGACCTGCAACTAATATCTATTGTAAGCATATATATATAATTTTATATACCATAATTATTATTTCTTAAATTGACATTACGCCTTCTTTCATCGCTTTCGAAGTTTAATATTAACTAAATACTGTTTCCTCAAAGAAGTCGATTTAATTTTTTAAAGCCTTTTCAACAAACTGTTGTATTCCCTTCATCAGTGCTTCAACAAACATGCTACTAAAAATAAACACGGTTTCCTAGTAAAGGAAATGTTAAATTCGTAAAGTCAGGAGAAAAGAAAAAAAATTGGGCATCTTAGAAAACCTTCAGTTACATGAAACTCATAAAAACAATAGAATTAATTCCTGAACAAGTAAAAAGGAACCCTATAAAAATACTAAATTCAGGCTAATAATACATCAACGATATAACAATTCAGACTCACCCCCAGGCGCACACGCCCCCCCCCACACACACACAGCAATAACATTGAGCCATTGAACCAACATTGAACCAGAAGAGTGAAAACAGCTAAAGCAGAAAAGGTAAGCACTGACAAAGGCGAAATGACCGTCCCTGAAAGCATTTTAGGCCTACATACATAATTAAAATACGTAGCCCAAAGTTCTTTGAGAAAGTGGTCATTAAATTAATATTGCCATTATATTCACTACAAATTTTAATTAGGCTATATGTTTTCCTCTTTTCTTCATCCTTATTAAGGTTAATACGTCTATTCCTGATTCAGTCAATCCCAGCGGTATAAATTCTTTGTTTTTCCAACAATTCTTCCTTCTGTGGGCTCGTAATTTTGAATTAATTCATAATGTAAATAGGGTATATGAATATTAAGGATACAGTTCATGAGACTTCATTCATAGGGAATTGCGACCTCCATCGAGGTCTGGAAATATGGCCAGTAGTTAACGTCATCCAAATGAAAAATATTAGTCATCGAACTGCTAAACAACACGGATGCCAAGTGTTACATAAGAGCAATGCTGTGTAATTCACAAAATAAAAGTAGGCCTAATCACAAGATGAATAACGTTGAAAGATAAAATGAGAAAACCCAGTATTATTTAAGCATTAGATTAGTTTAAATTTAAATTTTTCTTTATTCATACAGCTAATGGATTTCAATAGTTAAACTTAATTGAGAGCTGTATAACAATTTTACAAAAATGCTTCAATAAATCTAAAAAATATATATATTTATTTTTCTTCATTTACCAATGTACAGATTATAAGTTAAATGTAGTCGCATTTATTAGCGCGCACGCATTCACCAATCATCCGTTTTTATTTTGCGCTTTTTCTCAGGCTGTTCATCACATTCCTCTTCCGAAGACGTCTGATCCTCTTGGATTGTAAATCGCGACAATACTTTACGAGGTCCTGCTTTATTAATCTTGTCAATTCGTTCAAACTTATCAATAATATTTTATAAGTTTTATATGTGTACTACGTTATTGACAACAAAGAAGTAGTTTCTATGGAAACTCACCGGTTCCCATTTTCGATCACGCACCAGCGATCGGCCGCAAATGTGCGACACGTCCTTATAAATATTTTCAACGTTAAAACGAAAAATCACAACAGTCGGTATTCGACTGTAGGCTTACATTCAGTTTTCACGTAAACAATGACAGATTTAAAACAGTCCACAGCTGGATATTCGGCTCAGTATCGAGGAAGCCGTCGTAAGGGCCTATTTTAATGAATTTTCTAGGTTGTAACACGGGCTGCCGACACAAACGACGGGGGAAACAATGGAAGTGATTCTCTATACGGTGCTGTGTAATCGGAGAGCGGGAGAGCCACGGTCGTAATGAACCAAACAACCCCACTACGCCCGCCACCGCCGCCAACCCTCATCATACACACACACTCACACACAACAGAGGCGGGTGCACACCGCAAACTGATAATGCAGACATTTGCTTTGCAAATTTAATCACCCACTGTGAGCCGCCTTGTTATCCGCCTTAATCTAACGGCTCTAATAATCATAATAACGTTAGACACTGCTGTTGTGTTGTGGTTGGTTTGTCGTTACCGCGGTGTTCAAATTTCTACTCCCGACACCGGACGATCTGTAACAGAAATTTTTCATATTCGTTGAATTGTATGATCGTAGTAATCCGCTTAGCAGTTACATAGCTATTGCGTTTAAAGGATTTAACTCGTATTTTAAGGGTAGAAATTAAAGTATGTTGGGTGACTGAACAAGAGTACTAACAATGCTTAATGATTCGCTCTTTATTTACTAAGTACTGACACATCTACTTGCAATGTACCTCACACTATTAGGTTTCGAGTCAACCGTTCAGCATTCTCAACACCGTTATCTGTTCTACGATCCTCCTGGCTGCTTCTTTAGCGTTCTCCTTACGTAGCTATTCAGGTTTTCTCACTTTCTGAGAGTATTCGGTACGATTCTTGAATACTTTGGTCCCTGATCACGCCTCTCCTTGTGAATCCTAATATTCGTCTGAAATGTTTCATTTAAGAAGCGATTTTGTTTAAACATTGATCAAGATTGTACTACACATAATATTGTTTTCATATACCGTAGTACTTCTATACAGATACTATATTTCTGTTTTACTTTCATGGTTAGTTTTTTCTTTCTTTCTGCTAAGGTGTCATTTAATTGACAGCTGACCATATTTGTAATTTGTAACAACAGCTTTATTTGTAATTTCTCCGCCCACTTTCCCATATTACGGCTCCTAAACATTCGAATCCCACTGATTTTTACAGTTGTTTACCATCAGTCTGTACTTGCATATGTCTACCCTTTCCTTGTCCTTACTGCGTTAATTTCATAGCTTTGCCATATCCGTACTTATATTCATATCATTTTCCTTTACTTTTTTCTTCCACATTGCACTTTTCTTTTGACTTTGTTTGTCGCCTGTTACAATAAGCAGTGTTTTCTTTGGCATACAGCAGACCCTGCATGCTAATTAGGATTGAAATTCAGAACTACGTTGAAGTCTAGAAAGGACACCTACATTCATTAATCTAACACTATGTAAATCTTCAGTAAAGGACATCTTTGTATTAATTAAAAGGTGCATAACACTATTTTTTAAAATTCGGTAATCTACCGACTATCTGCGAGCGATATGGCCGCGGCAACCCGCGGATTTTTTTTCTAAGCGGGTATAAACTTCAGCTGAATAATAAACCTACTGTTCCCCATTAATCTTAATACACTATTTTATTCACTACTGTACCCTAAACACTATTGTTTTAAATTTACCTTTATAGTATTTTCTTAACATTTTATTTAGCCTATACGTTTGCGGTAATTCATTCATGAATCTAATTCCTGCTGCGGATGAAAAAATAGGAAACGTTCACCTTTTTTTATAGCCCGAGATAACTTTCGTATGTAGGTCTATCATATATAGGTAGTAACTTCAGAAATACTCAATGTAACTTGGATGATACACTGATGATATACATAAAACAATGTGAATTAGCATTTAACTGCATAGAGAACGTGATTATTAGTTAGGCCTACTCTGTTTCAGTACGTATAGGCCTATATTCAGTGTCAGTATGTATGTTACCTGGTAATATACCCCTCAATACGCGATTGTCACGAGGTCGCTTGATTAGCATCTTAACGGAGCTTTACTGAATTGCTTTACTTTAAAGAAGCAGCTAATATTAATCAAGACTTTTCATTATTTTATGCCCTTTTTGTACATAGGCCTACTACGAATTACCCGCGGGAATCGTGCCATTCAATTCCATGGATAATCGGGAGTTTCCTATACTATGAAATCTACTGTTTATATTTTTATATATTAACAACAGACATATCGATTTATCGAAACTCGTATCGATAATTGTACATTAAAACATTGATACTGAAGATGCAGAAGTGCACACAACTGTTGCTGACGCCTCACAGTTGTCCTGATGATGACAATAAACATTGTCGAAACGTCGACACAAATAACTTAAAATTTGTTTTATACTTTTTTGACCGATCCTCAAAAACCCTTCACCGGAAAAATTCATCGATTGACGGTCACTACGAATTCTAGGATTTAATAAACAGTACCTATTAGATAAACTGAGTTCAACTAAGCTATTCTGTTGGCTGAATTAATCAAACAGCGGTTGTTATAGTAGAGTGCAAAGAAGACTGTTCGTAGCGAGATTAGTGGTTGTGTTTGAAATGTCTACTTCAGTTATTCGAGTAAATAAAATCGACGAAATCTTATTATAGGACCAAGCAAATACCGTTACGTTAATACGTAGCGAACCTTCGTCACCATTAATTCTAAACGCCATTTTGTTTGAATAGCGACGACGACAACAACAAAAAATGTAAATCAGTCGGCTGGTTTTGATTGGTTAATAACAAACAAATAATCAGGACACTTGTGCTTGATGTGAATGGAGAGTGAGGGTGATAACATTCCAGTTGAATGGAAGCATTCATGATTGCGGGGCCCGTGGTGCACTCGTTCGCTGCTTTTTGCCTCATGTTTCTTCTTATTGGTTTATTTACATTAATAACTTGTTTTGTTAACTTGTAATTGGTTCTTTACATAACGAACAGCTGAATGCTGTATAGGGGCGGGCGTTTTCTTTTTCTATACAACACGTTTGAATGTAGACTGTTACTGACTGCATGTTGTGAATGAATACGAATTCATTATCTGTTTATTATGCGTTAATGTTGGCTGGGTAACGTAACCAAGGCTTAATTTCAATTCAGCTTATATCCATCACGTAATGTAACGTCAATTACTGTGAATATGAAAAGGTAGTGATCATCTTAAAAAGTAAATTATTATATAACAGTAATGTGTATAAAAATTGTCGTAGAGCCTATGAATTGGTTTGTCACAAGTAATATTATTGATAATGACTAACACTTGTTTATTTAACCACTGCTACACAAATTCCAGCGAATCTTTTCTTTTGAAATCTAATGATGTCTAACTGACCGTTGACAAGTTGAATCTAATCAGAATTTGACAAGTTATAGAGGGCGTAGTGATCTCAAAGCTCCGATCGATTTCAAGGCCGGTAACCATATTCCGTCGTTTGATCTGTCTTTAGAAAGTCTGTGATTTTTTAAACCCGATTTTACAAAAAATTGTTGCAAACATTTTTTTCTTAGCCCAATCCTAGCAGTTATTGCAACAACATTTCCTTCTAATTATCACAGCCATGTAGCTATTGTTCTAAAGGCCATACGCATCGCTACTTCCTTCTGATAAGACTTCATTTATCTGGTAGACGGTCTCCATCACGTTTCCAGTAGAGAGCAGGTCTGCCCACATTAGCCGTGCTTCTCCTCATTTCCTTTTCGGAAAGAATCAGGCCTCAAACTTTAATCTCAATGACCCTTTAATTTCATCATTTCGCAGCCTTATTCCCAGTCACCAACTTGCACAGCCAACGCGGTCCAATCTTGGAAAGATTGCCATGCTCCAATCTTTTTTCCACATTCAGATTATTTGGATAATCTGCCGTAGTCGTTCTTTAGTGTGTGTCTTAATGTTGTTAGCGTAAATGTGAAACTTCTGGCAACATCACACTGAAAAGAATCAACCTGCCGCTGTCAATACATTTGCCACACAATTTTTAAGTCCCCGTCAATTAGAAAGACAGCAAGTCGATTCAATCATTAAGAGTGGCCAGCAAAGTCGGGGAGTTCAACATTGTCGCCAAAAGGATCAATAAAAGCACTGTAGAAGGAGTTTAAAAAACGTAACCCTGCCTGACTGAAGGAAAAATCATGATGGCTGAAGATAATGGCAGCAAGCTTATTTAAGACGAATCGAATTGTGCTAGACTCATGAGCGTTATGATCATGTATTCAGTTGGTGTCAGCATATGGCGTGACAGGTGATTAGTGGCTATTTCACACTTAATACTTCGTCTCTTCTTAAAGAATTCCACATTGTAGACCTATGCCACCTGATTAGAAGAGCTTCAGTCTGAATTGTACAGGTTTGTAAAGGTTTCAGCTAAATTGTTGTTGTGTAAAGGTACCAGCTGTTCTATCCTGAGCTACTCGCTTCAGTTGTTCATAATTTATCCCCATCATCAAATCTGCCAATACATCACATCTTCCTCACCTTCCCCTATCATCTATCTTTCCTTCAGTTAGTAACTTCTGTTGACACTTGCTATCCCCGTCAACACCACCCAGTTCACTCTATCAAATGTCTTTTCCCAATCTATAAAGCACGCATAAACCTTTCCGTTTAGGCCCCCTACTTCTAGAAATCTTGCAATCAGTGTTCTCATACAACCAACAGTGTATGTTTTTCCCTTTCCTTTTTCGCAGCCAAACTTAGGTTATCTATTCTTTTTTCAATTATGTATTTCTGGGTATTTCCAATCTGTTTCCTTTTCTCCTCTTTACAACCTGATAAGTGTTCTACCTTCTTGATTATATTGTCAATTTTTCATCGGTGGTTTTATCTACTCACCTTATTTATTTCAGCCTCCAAATTCACAGTACTAGCGCCACAATCCTAATTCTGACACTTTTCCTCATTTTTCGTGACTATAACCCATAAAGTAAAACATACTTTAGTAGTTTATTCACCAAGCCCAAATTCATTCTGTCACCAAATTTCTTCGTTTCCTAATGAAACTTCTTTTACTATTTATACTCTTAATTCTTTTGTTCACTGTTCACTCCTTAGTCAACACACATTCTCCATAGAGATCTGTAACCATCAATACGCCAAATTCTTCTCTTTGACAGTTCTACGCTCGTATCTTTCTTGGCATGTGTTCTCGTCACTTTCTTTTCCCTATATTTATTTTTAATCCGAACCAATCCATCCTGTTTCTTATTTTTGTAACGTTATCTGTACTGTTACTGTCGGACCCACTAAAATCATAATTACAAAGAGTCTTAAACAATTTATTTTCCTTCTTCAAATGCCAACGTTCTCCCACCTTGTAAAATACTACTTGTCTGTTCTCAAAGCGCATGTTACTCAGTCAGGAGTTTCAATTCCAGGTAAACAAATGTTGTATGGTAAACACATAGAATAGCTAACAGTGGCATAAGTGCGTGGGAATAGGTGGATAACACTATTATTAGCCACTACGGTGGCATCGATTCTTCGGTTTTACTGATTTCATTAACCAAGAGCGCTGAGTCATTTACATTAGTGGTAACACAGATGGCTGGGTTATGGTTAGCGGCTACCACACAATGGACGAGTAAAAGGATAGAAGTAGTTCTTTGTCACCGCTGTTCGGCAGTAAATTTTGTTAGAACTTTGAAAGAGTATTAGGCTAAATATATTGTTATATGAATAATGATTGTAGGGGAGTTGCTGAGGCACTGTGTGTGTGTGTGTGTGTGTGTGTGTGTGTGTGTGTGTGTGTGTGTGTGTGTGTGTGTGTGTGTGTGTGTGTGTGTGTGTGTGTGTGTGTGTGTGTGTGTGTGTGTGTGTGTGTGTGTGTGTGTGTGTGTGTGTGTGTGTGTGTGTGTGTGTGTGTGTGTGTGTGTGTGTGTGTGTGTGTGTGTGTGTGTGTGTGTGTGTGTGTGTGTGTGTGTGTGTGTGTGTGTGTGTGTGTGTGTGTGTGTGTGTGTGTGTGTGTGTGTGTGATTTTCATATTATAATGAAGCATAAAATAAACAAAACAAAATCAATCCATAACCAAAAATGGACAGATAAATCACTTAATTATACGAGTTAGTAGCCTAATGTTTAATATGAAAAGTATAGGCCTATAGCCTATGTAAATTAACTGAACGTCTCTGCCTTGGATATTTATACAAGTTTATTACTAAAATTTCTTAACGGATTTAAAAACTTGTACTTTATGACAAAGGGCTTTCAAAAACATGTATTCTTTTCCTACCGATCGCTTTCCTATGATGAAGCCTTTAGTATAATTTGCTGATTTGTACCAGCTGGTATGATAAGATATAAGATCTTAACTAACTCGGAGACGTGAGTCTATCTTGGTTACCTTCGTTACCTTTAACCGATGGAGAACTCGTACACACTCCCAAAATCTCATGTCTTACATGCTGAACGTTTTCTGAACGACTTTTTTCCACTCGATGTGTAGTCTAACCTGACAGAATTTGAAGGACTGGCTAGAATCTGAAGGACTGGCTAGAATCATTCGAGAAACTTTCGTCACGTAATTGTTCTAAATTATGCGTAGATACTAAGAGCCTATTTGGCATATATAAAATGTTTTACACTGACCGCTTTATACACCAGTGAAATTGACCAGAATAAACTTGCACGTGAAGTGTTTTATAAGGTACTGTTTACTTTACTGGTTGAATAGAAAGTCGACAAAATTATTGACAATAATGAAAGTGAATAGAGACGAGATTGAGCCCATGATTGAAGACGGATAGAAGGAATAAGATGTGTGATTAAATAAGCAGTGAAGACGTGTTAAAATGACTGTTAACAACGGGTTTTGAGAGGGTAGATGGAGAGAAGAAGAGAAAGAGTAGAAGGTGGAAACTCCTGGATGACATGGCCTACAATGTGGGTATCTTAAGAACGGATGAAGGTTCAAGGCTAGAGACGTCGGTGTTGTCCTGTACTCGCCACGCTTCTGGATACTGATAATAATGATGAAAACAAGGACGACAATGTTGATTGTGTGTGTTGTGTGTAAAAATCCTTTTTGTTATGCTGATTATATAGGCTTACATCTACTACTACTTGTTCTTCTTTCGTTTCAGTATCTATGTTTTCCTTTGGCACAATTTAGTGTGTGTATCTTCCATCCCCCTGATTATCGTTGCCAACGTAGTTTCGTCCTCGACACGCTGCACGTCCTTCTCATGCATTCAATTTCAGTTATTGCTGTAACTGTACTTTTATTTTTTAGACCTATCAATTTTTCGTGTCCGTCGTCAATACACCGACATGATGGTGTATTTTTAAAATTAAAATATATAAATATATTTACTGAATAAATAGGAATTTATAAATTGTGTTTTTCGATGAGAAAGCCGTGCAATTGTTCACGCATCCACTGTATTCACAATTGAGCACGATAAATATTTATGGGTATATAAAAAGTACGTGCATCGTTTATGGCGATGTAGCGTTGAATTTACCGTTGAATGAATTTTTCATTCGGCGTAACTATGAATTGTTGCACATTCTGCGATGCCACTGTTGAGACTTTTATTTAAAATATTCCGATTGTGGCGCAGTTTAATGTTCGCATCGTGAATATTATGCATTTCATATTTTATTGGAAAACATTTTTGTAACCTGACGTGCGCTTTGTAAAAACTCTTGTCTGCTATTATTAAATGTTTATTTCGTTAAATATAACTTGTACTTAATTTGGAACAAGGAAGTATTTTAATTTCGTGTTTTGATGGATAATAATGATCATTATCAAGAAAAACAAAACAAAAACTGAATGTTGTGTGAAGGCTTACACGACCGGTGTCGTTTGAATTAAAACTAGTTACCGGTCTTTTTGGTCGTGGTTCAAGAAACCAGACGTTTCAAAGCACCACTGCCTGCTATCTTCATTGGATGAAACGAGTCAACACTAACGGGTCAGCCTTAACCACAATACTCTGTGGTCCTAACGTGTTGTGGACATCAAGTTTGAATTTAAAAAACTGAGTGTCTTTAGTATCATGTATTGAACAGACAGTAACAATTCTAATTTAATAATATATTTAATAAATTAATAATAAATTTAGTAACAATTCTGTTTTCAAATGCTTCCTCCGGTATGCACCGCGTCAAAAATGTTTTGTACGACTTTGTCTTTCATGAGAATATAAACAGGTAACAAGCTGGGGCGGCCAGGTATTAAGACCTGGTTCTTTTGAGTACAGCTTTCTTCTCACCGGATTCATTGACAATTAATCGATTCCTTTGTGTGACCTTCAACTGTCTCATATAAAGCTTGTTCAAACAGTGTAAGCGTTATTGCTTGATTCGCAGTTCACAACCATGGGTTTTCTTATACAGATCTCTCACGTAGTTTTTCATGAAGTCATGTCTGTGACATTAACAGAGCTAACTGTTAATGTCATTACCGGCCTAGTACAGCTAAACTGCGATGAAGAGGTGGATTAAATCACAGGAACCAGAATTTTAGGATGATGGGGCACAAACACACACTTTTTTATCCGGCTGCGGGTCCAGATAAGCAGCCATCCTGATACGAATTCGAATCCTCGCTGTCCGCTTAGGCATCGAGTATATGCTGACTAATTGATTACACGATTTGAAATTTTATTGTGGTAATTACTGACAAAATGTAGTTGCATTCACTAATTTCACTACAGAACTCTGTGCTATTTTATCTACACGCAACATTCATTTACTATAAGCGATCACCAGAAGCTTAGATTATTCGGGTTCGCGGTTGTAACGCATAGAGATTTCCTTGTCAAGCACATGTCTGTATTCAAACGTTCCGTCAATATTAAAGTGGCTTGTAGAAGACAATTGTGTAATTATGTAACAGATTATTTACACGTTTAAGATTTGTTTAACTGTAACCGCATTAATACAATTGTTAGTTGTTTAACAGTTGTATTATTCTATAAGCATAGCTTAGTGTGGACAGTTAAAGATTTTCAAATGCAAGGGTAGTAGATACTCACAACTTCTTCATCCAAAGAAGATATAAAACTGAAGCGTATCAATTAAAATAGTTTTAGAAGAAATACTAGGCTATTATCACAACAAATATTGAATTTCAGCATTAATCTCTGTATCATGGTCTACTGGGAAGAAAGACAAGGAACGATTAGAGGCACTTAAACACGGTGTTCGAGGAAATATTTCACGAAAGTATAGAGGAGCTTTGGTCGGCCAAGGAAGAGGTGGAGTGACAGCATGTAGGACCGTTGTTATAGAACAGGACAGAGTCCTAACTAGGAAGTTAAAGCAGAAGAAGAAGATAGAGTGTGGTTACGGCGTGAGAAGTGTTTGAGAGGTTGCACGGCAGAAAAGGTCTGGTGATGCTCATCCAAAGGAAACGAAAATAAATAGCTGACGCGCTTGATAGACGCAAAAGATAATATCAGTGTAGAGCAAGAGGTAGACCTGGATATTCGTAGGCGATCCTAGGATAGACGTTCTTAGTTTAATTGACTGTAGAAAGTGATAAAAAACTAAATTTTTAGGTAAGCGCGTTACTTATACGTTAGGTCAGGTTAGGTTAGGTTAGGTTATAATTTGGAACAGCATCACAAACCTTTTTTGCCATGCAACCTCTCTAACACTTCTCACCTCGTAAACACACTCTATCCTTCTGTGAAATATTTCATCGAACACTGTGTTTAATTGTCTCTAATCGCCCCTTGCTTCCTTCCCAATAGTCCATGATACCGAGTTAACATTCCTACTTCAAAACGTTAATGGATACATAATCCATTTACTATCCATGGACTTTACTATCGTTTTTCCTTTACTAGCTGCTACTGACTAATTTTTAAAAACTGTGATGATATCTCAAGTTATTTGCCAACATTAATTTGTTGAAGCGTAAAATTAGTTTTGAATAAGGGGCCAGAGTTTAATTAAAGCACTCACGCCAACAAACGCCGGGTTGGAAATAAATTCAACGCGAGTACGGTGCGCACGAGACGTATAAAGTTTATTACAATAATAACGGTGAAAGTATACACTGTACAGAGTTATTAAGGATGTTAGATTGGTGCGGACGATAACAAGGCAGCGGGTGATTAAATTTGCAAAGTAAATGTCTGCTGTGTGTTATCAATGTTTGGCCCGTATTTATGGGGTCGGCATCAGCTTGATTATAAGGTTTCACTAAATAAACGGCCTTTCAAGTTGTTATTTTGCTTCGGCGTGTTAGCTCAGACGTGAATTTTGAACTTTTTGCCCGCCTATACCTCTGTTCAGTTGCTTTCTGAACTGTGTACCGATAAGGAAAGATAGCAACTATAAAGCTACTTTACTTTCTTCGATATAATTAAAAGGACAGCTATAACATGTTAATGGTGCCCTCATTATGTTATCATCAGTGGCCGGATTTTAAATATCTAAAAATATTTTAAAATTACTTACAAACGACATGAGAACATCTTTAACATACCCTGAATACTCTTAAAGTTAAAGTTAAAGTTCCGACTCATTGCAGGACTATTAGGCCGAGGTCTAATGCTGTGGATTGGATCAGACGTTTCGGCTCTACCATTGGAGGCCACCTTCAGTGTGGTAAGAATGTTTGCCACAGTACTGTGGAAACTGGTGAACACCGTGCAAGATACCTTTTGAATAGTAGATTTAACGCCGTCCATGAGAGTGTAAGATATCAGATACCTTGAATAGTTAATAAAATTACTCAGTTTTTACATTAAATATCTGTTTATTCACTGGAAAGGTTTCATGTTCACCACATAACATTTAACACACAATAAGTGAAGACAATTAATTTACA
Source organism: Magicicada septendecula (assembly GCA_034769895.1). Lineage (NCBI taxonomy): Eukaryota > Metazoa > Arthropoda > Insecta > Hemiptera > Cicadidae > Magicicada > Magicicada septendecula. Next base: position 114,022,390 of record CM068375.1, on the reverse strand, counting down.
TTAATGAAGACACTACCATGTACATTAATCTATATTAGGAACAGTAATAGTAAGATTGATAATAACGAAAAATGTTGAAACAAATACTTTAATATTCACGCAGTAATAGTTTTAGTGGCGCAGCCGGAGGGTTCTGGGGAGTTATATAACGAAAAAAGAAATGTCAAAGAAAATCCTGGTAAAATCGTAGTCATAGGCCTATAAGTCGAATTAAATAATTATGCTACTGAGTTATGTGAGTACCAACATTTTTAATTGCTGTTCACTGAAACCATCTTGGGACTACAAAATCTCTTCATATTTACCACTAGCTGGTTGGCTAGTTTTGAAGCTATATGCTGTTAGAGAGATGAAAACAGGTAATCTATGACTATTTAGCTCGCAAAATATCAACTCGGTTTACGGTATTTATAATGCAGTAACTTATTCCTCAGCAACTTGAAAAGTTCTATATTAAAAAGATTTTTTCTTCCTATTCGAATCAGACCTAAAGATATAGGCCTATAGGTGTGCTGATTGTTGACATGATTTTTCGATGCGTAGTTTTACTACCTTACCGACTCTTTGTGTTGTTACCATTTCGAAAAGAAATCAACAATTATAATCTTAAAACGTGTCAGTCATTCTCTACATAGGCCTAAGTATCCTAAGGCTGAAGGTGGGGTTCAGAACCCATTTTACAAGTGCCTTATAGCCTCTAAATGTGAAATGATTTGTGTGGTAGGCCTAACATCAACAAAATGTGCGGCCAACGACGCATTTGCGCTACGCGTAGTGCGATTTTAACGTGTTTGTTTTTGCGGGCCTGTGGGGCTAATTTTGTGAAAATTTATGTTTTTTAAATTTATGTGGTAAAACGAGTAGTCAGATTTGATTCTATTTGCTGCAAATATTTACAGACACATTCCCACTAACGCCAAGTTTAAAAAACATTTAACGCTATCAGCGTGTCACGCTGTACAGGAAAATTTGTGCCAGTGTCTTACCATCGATTATTTTACTTAAATTGTCTTTATATTTATATTTTTATTGTCTGTATTGCGAATGCAGTTACAATTTATAAGAAAACATATCGTTACGACGGTCTCACGGATCGCCGTATTGTAGAGTGGAAACAAAATACAGACACCCATGAACTCACTAATTACCAGCTTTAATTAGGCAAAAATAACAATTTGTAATCAAGAAGGTAATCTCATACAATAATTCAAGTTTAATTTGTCCACACGCACTCTACAATATTTCCAGGTGTAACTGACTAAGCCGACCGCTGTTACTTATATATACTCTGCAGAGGTTCCAGAATAGTTTTCCATTCTTTTAGTGGTGTGCCGGCATAATTTGTATAGTTACAAGTGCTCCAACAGTCTGGAGGCTACATGAGTGCTCGACCTTGACACAGACGTTGTACGCTGGGCTAGTAGAGATATGGGTAGGATGACGCTCTCGACTTTTCTCGCGTTAAAATATTGTGGATTTTATAAGGTTTTAAAAAAGGTTTTTTGCTTCTTTTCCAACTGTTGTTTATGCTTTATGAGACATTATAAACTAATAACCATAAATTCACATTTTACGCTTCAAAACTGCATATCTCCGTTGATTTTTAAATTAGAGTCATAGTAAAGGACCAAATTGAAGCTCCTTTCTCATGTTAAAAATGGGTGTAACCATTTTTTATTCAGATTACTTCTTTTGAGTTGTTATTAAAAATGTACTATAAATCCCTATGTAATTTTGGGGACACGGAAACGTTTTACGACATACATCTCTATTATATTTTCGTGGCATGGAAAAGAAAAAAGTTATCAAATTGTAAGAAATTTCCTACGATGTAAAAAAGAATTAGTGCATTATTTCTTTAAAATGAATAGTTTTCAAGTTTTTAGTTATTTAAAAAAAACTAGAAATAGCAATGGTGGAAGGGATATGAAAGTCTTTCTCTAAAATCTCTAAACAGCCATATGTCACTCACTTTTTAACATAGAGAAAAAGAAACACACCTTGTAACGTGACAGATGTATGCATAATATTGAATGGCAATTGATCATTAGAATAATAAAGTTATAATATTTAAATCTGGAAGAAAGCATTAAGTTTAATATAAATAGATTAATTCATAGCAACTGTGGAAAGAAATCATTATTATTTAAAAAAAATACAAGTTCAAATAAAATGAGTTACTAGTGATGAGTCATCCAAAACCAGTCTCATAACCAAAGGTTTTCAAGTTATAACCCAGGAAGGTAAGAAAGTGAATAACCAAGCAGTACAGAATATGACCAAACCCACAACGAGGAAAAATAAATAGAATAGAAACCCTAAAATAAGCCAAGATCAACCAATACAGGTGGTGTATTTCTAAAATCGAGAAGTAGATGGAGAAGATCCCAAGAAACCTGATGGCATCAAGAAGAAGATGGAGAAGATACCAGTCCCAGAAGGCAGGAGAAAAGAAGACTGATGAAAGAAGAAGAAGGCAGCATCCTGAAGAAGATGTCATGCTCTTATAAAAGACACCCAAATCCCCATACCCCCAAAATAAATCATTAACCAATAAAAGTATAACGAAATGAAAACCACATGTACATAAAATTAAGAGAGAGAAGTGTATAAAGTAAAAGTTGACAGTGAACTAAGATGAAACAATAATATAGTACCCATGGAACAAATCTCCATTGTAAAACACTAACCAATTTATTATGTTAATAAGACTATACGACCATTTAGCAATAACATAATATAAAAGTGCAAAGTGAACCAGTGATAGTTTTGGGTATTATAGAAAATAAACCTTGTGTTTCATTCTTGGCAATCACAAACATTGAATACAATGAAATATGCAACTTTCAATGACTTGAAATGTGTACTGTGAGAATATGTTACTTATAAGACATAAATCTGTTTAAAATAACATTTTGTTTTATATGCAAAAAGAAAAACAGATTTCATAATACTATTTGAACAATTTATACTATTTATTTATTTATGACAGGGTACAATTCCCCAAAGACAATGTGTAAAAGACGGTATGAAAACTGTAGAATCCTACTTATAATAATAGTTAGCAACAAGAATATAGATATAAGGTTTTTATGAATATAGTATAAGGATGTTAGATATAAGGCCATTTGTTTGGGTCTGCTACAACTAACATCAGAACTGTAAAAAAAATTACTACTGGTAAATAGTAGGAAGTAATTAAGATGTTGGTTAGTAGAAAATTTTTCTTTGTGAACCATATTTCCATGTTAGAAATAAGGATTTTGTGGTAAAATGTCTGAAGGTTGAAGACAACCATTTATTTAAAAAAATATTCTTTATTTGTTTAACTGTTATTTGTATTGTAACCAATACTAATTGTTATTGTATAATTTGGAAAAATGTTTAGTTTATAAGACTATATTTAAAAGTCAGAGAGGGTATCACACATCATATATTGTTTGTAAAATATTTTGTAAGGAAAAATTGTTAAAAAACCTAGGCCAAAGAAAGAAAACCAAACTTCATCAAAACAGAGAAATTACTCATTTAAATGCAAATAAACAAAAGGGGTTTAGACAAAATAAACTTAAGATCAAGCCATATAATTGCACATACCATTTAGAAAGATTTTAATAAATTATATTCAGAATTATAAATAAAAATGAAAATGACTAAACTCAGAAATTTGGACATGGGAGTCATATATTCCAGAATAATGTTTTAGAATACAACTAATTCAATTAATTACAAGAAAATAAGGGAATATAAACCTTTTAATACAATATAAGATTACTAATATAAAAAATAACTGATAAAATGGCTGAATTTACATAATAACAGGAAGTAAATTTTGGAGATGTTTTGACTTTTCAGAGAATACAAAATGAAAGTAAAATTACTAATTTTGGACAGAAAACACTATAAAACGGCATTAGTTAATCTTAAAATAAGCCGAATGAACTGAAAGATTAATTTAAATAACATCTAGTAAATGAAATTGATAAATAACCAAAGTTTAGGCAATCATATAGTGTATTATTATATATGCACAGGATATGAAATTATATTTGAACAATGTTAAGAATAATATTATATTGGCTAAGAGTTTAATTGAAACTGAAGGAAATAAGATAGTTGATTATTGGTATTTGAACGGTTAACATGACAAGCGTTTTATGACGAATCTAACCTAACTTACAACGGTAATGTCGAGCGAGTGAATAGTACGTTTTTGTGAAATCGCGAGTGGCTTATAAAATACTTCTAGAACACTCACATTATGACAGAAACAATCAAGAAAGATTAAATAACACTGAACAATACATATCTACCCCGAAAAACACCACAAAACACCAGAAAACTGTATAATACAATAACCAAATTAGTGTCGGAATCGGGAAAAGTGTTTGAACTTATATTTACACAGATACACAAAATACAACCCAGAAACTTTACACAAGGCACTACACAACATTTAAAAAGAGATTTGCAGACACCAGAACAGGAATACTGCCAGAAAATACATTATTCAGAACATAGCAGAATCGAGCGACATTTTGATCAACTGGATGGCGGCCATTTGCTTTTGCCAATCTCAATGCTTCCGTGCTCACGTCAGCTGTTGGTGAAAACAATTATATTATTTTCAAATTTATTATTCAATGTCTGTATCTAGTAATAATTATTAACTTGTTGTAACGTTATACTTTTTAAATATTGGCCCGATTTCTCTGACTTTTATAATAATTGGCTGTTTAAAGAACCCTGTTTGAATTTTATATAATATACTTTGTAACTGTTTCGATATCCTGAGAGTCGATATTATAATCGATAAGAGTCAATATTGCTATTATCTAATAAAATCCTAATACTTTTCACTACTAAATAGTTCTTTATTTCACAAATATTACTAATTACCATTAATATAATTCTAATTAACAATCTACCAGGACTTTACCACCTATAAGTGAATATAACCTACAAAAACGAAAAGGTAAACAAATATCGATTGGTTTGGAGACAATCTTATGAGTGGTGGTAGTTTATTTAAAAAATACCAGAACTTTAATACAATTTTTCAGAAGAGCGTTACGCTTTTTAAAACTTCACAGCCCTATATTAATTAATTGATTATAATTAATTAACTAATAAAAAGGAAATTTTTTTTTAAATTATATTATTTTTTTTTAAACATAATTTTTTTTTAAATTTTCCTCAAAACAACAATTTGTGTTTTGAAACTTTTGGTGAAGCTACATACACATTTCTTCAACAACATTACGCTATCTGACAGGTCTTGCTACAATTGGAACTCGACCAGCTGGGAAACTTAAGGAAGTGTTTCAGGCCAGTAAGACGTCGAGAGCCACACCAATTAAACACACCAATTAAGAACACACAGACTCAATCTAATTTATTCATGATACAATATTACAACCTATATGTTAGAATGTGCTTGAATTTTTAAAAAACAGTAACGCAGTTTTTCGCTAAGGTACATATTTGTCAAAATATTTGCAAACAACTCCATTTATCTATATTTATGTTAATAAAAACAAATATGTAAAAACTCCTCCCAAGCCAACTCCCAGCTCAACTGATTCTTAGAATATATCTTTTGGTAGAATGTATATCGCCTTAGAATCAGAATGCAATATTTTCCGATATATTGTGAATTTTTGTATATTTTTCCTATACCACTTGTTTGTTGACATTCCAGCGCAATAAAAAGTACTCCATTGCTTTAATCTGACATCTATTTTTGTGCGATTGAACGTTCTACGGACCCCGCATTCCGTCATGCTTCCATCCTTCATTATTGTCGTGCTACATAATTATAAAATGAAAACTATAATCAGATTTTGATGAACTTGTCTTTAAGTTGATACCTCACACGGACGTTTTCACAATTTTGACCCTCTCACATTGTTCCCTCCCGCCCCTCTATTGTTGGGACGAAACGATAATATTCTGTAGGATTAAACTGTGGACAAACGTCTCAAGTTTTACGAAAATCAGTTAATGGGTTCAAACGTTATCGTGAGGCATAGGATACTCAAAATAGACCAATACACAGATTAGTCCCAAACTGTCGATTAAAAACTGGGAGTTTGCTTCGCTGGTTCGACAACGAGTGTAGCGAAAAATTACAAAATGTGTGCCTACGAATCTTTCTGTTTAGATGTCGAATTCACACTTTTCAAACTGTATTGTAAATACGAAAATGTTTCTGTCCTCTGCTTTCCCATTTGGTTGGAAATTGTTCCTAAGGCTAGAGAACAAAAAACGAAGATACTCTTTCATAAGTAATAAAGTTTTTGTTACTGCACTCTTTGCTAATGACAAAATATTTTCCGCTCCGCACTGACAGATTGCAAGCCACACTTCAGTAGGTAGTAGATTTGAAAACAAACGAAGAGAAGACCCGTTCAAAGAAAGAGGATCTCAGAATTTAGACCCTTATAATTTTTACAATATTTTAGATAAAATATAAATTAAAACCCATTGTAACTTTTATTTAAATTTATATTTGCTCGTGAGTGGGTTTTCATTATGAATTGTGTCTTTTATACAGCGCAGTGAAATCCAATAGACACGATTTAGTCGCCCTTCGGATACGGGGTTAACTTCATTAAGCTACAGTACATAATCGAAGAAATCCTGGAAGTAAAAAAACAATTTCTGTTAGGAATGTTAATTTTACATATGTTCTGTTTTAGATATGAAAAAATTATACATTTTTTTGACCTGGTTGTACTGGGTGTAGGTAAATCCATATGAGGATAAAAGACGGCGTCTGGAGCAAAACGTCGGCACAGTATTCTTCGAACTGGTGAAATTAAATACCTTTATATACATGATTCAATATACATTCTTCGAATGTAGAGTCCATAGCATACCTTTGAACCCAACCAGGACAGTAAACTCTCTAAGGAAATAGGAAAAAGAATGACTGATAACAGACATAAAAAACTTTTTTTTAATCTAATGTTGATCGTCTGGAAAATTAATACTACCAGTTGTAACTTATGGTCGTGAGGCGTGGTCCTTACAAGCAACAGATGTTGACTGTAAGGTAATATTTGTTTAAGAAAAAAATACGTTATGTACCTTCGGAGGACTGAGTGCTCGCTTCTTATTACTCAATGTGTCTGACTCTTACGGACTAAAACTCCACCTCTTTAGGTGTCGCTCCACACTGGAGCCGCTGCCAGCATTACTTCAGGGTGGCGATTCTGTGTGCTCACGATACCCACTTCTATTTTTCCTACATTAGTTTTGACTTATTATATTACCCCTTCATATCTTTGAGGATCCCTTTGACATAAGATCTGATGCAGTTCCAGTGACCTTCTGACGTGAGCATCTTTTTTACTGTTGTCTCAGGAATGATGTTGCACATCGTCGCCATTAGACTGTCAAGGTACTACTACTACTACTACTACTACTACTACTACTACTACTACTACTACTACTACTACTACTACTACTACTACTACTGCTACTATTTTAGGGGGGGGATGCTTTATGCACCTTCAGAGGAGACCGTGCTTCCCCTGGTGTGTGGGACTCTCACCCACACTAAAAAACTCTAATTCAGGCATTCATATCCATCCTGGGACCACTTAACGTATTGCTTCAGGATGGAGACTATTGCGCTTTTATCGGGCTCTTTCTAGTTGTTCCTTATCTTCTATTGCCCGTTGGGTGCAAGTTTGGCCTGTCTTTTATTTCTAACAGGACCCGCTGAGTAAATGCATAATATTATTAGACTACTGCTACTATAATAGTAATAATAATAAATATTATATAATTATAATGAAAATAATAAATAATAATTATAGTAATACACCTAATTAAAAATAGTAAAGAGAACATGTGTGCAACATTAACGGAAATATTTTGAGTATAATTAAATGATTGAGATAGAAATATTTTTAAAATTACAATTATAAATGTGAAATTTACAATTACAATTATAGCTAATCAGAATTGTAATTATGATTTTTCCAACACTCCTAAATTATAGGGAAACTAATCGATTGGGACATATTAAAATAATGCCAAAGACATATGTAGATGCAAATTCTCATCGGAGATGTAGATGATCGAACAAGGAGAGAGAGGGGGGAGACATTAACAGTGCTAATGATAAAGATTTTGATAATTATGGGAGTAGGTGACTTGAGGTTTTGAACGAGGTGTAGAGATGACTATGATGATTGAGGGCAGGATACGCAGATCAAGATCTGTGTAGGCTGGCGAGCATACATTAAGTGTCTTACTGTCCTTGGCCAATTTCTTCTGATTTTGCTGTGGTGTTAGTGCCCTTCCATACTACCTACATGTTCAGTACATTCCAATGGACTTTTGTCTCTCATTTAAATGTAACATGTCTAATTCAAATCTTATTGCATTTCTCGTATTTCTAGCGATGCAAATATAGATTTTACTTATAAATTCTACTTTCTTATAAATTTAAAGTGTGAAGTAATCACACTGTAAAAGTATTCACTGTGTGTGCGTACGCGTAGACAGCTAGTGCAGGCTACGTTTGAGTGGGAGCCACTCGTGTGTGATGTTAATACGTTGTGTGTGTGTGTGGATTACGGATGATACTAGGCACAGTACAGGGTATTATTAAATTTGCAAAGCAAATGGGTGCGTTGTCGGAGGAGTAGTGTTGGTCTGATTACGACTAGACTCCTGATAGTAAACAATACAGTCTGGCGCAATCACACGATCCTCTGTGATCCATTGTATCCGGTCGCTCACACCAACCTCAAACCGCTAACATCCGAATTAACACGATGAAGTACGATGATCATTCATTAAGTAGACACTTAAAAAAAACGTACGGTACGATTTGCAAAATCATGAGTCCCCAATCATAAATCGATCATCAAATAACCGATTTACAACTAATTATGTAGTCCTATACATTACCTAAATCGATCATTCAACAAACAGCAAATGTTCTTCAAGCCCGAACGCCTGTGGCAAAAAGATGAGCGATGAGACGTATGGTTTCAGATGTAAACACTTTCGTGAAAGAACAATGACTTATTGTCAGACCTGTAACCGTAATTTTGAACCAGAATTTAAACCCAAAACGTGAATGGAAACATCTCAATTTTACGGTTAGGAAAATTTTAAGACCTTAAAATTGGTGTTAACATTTTATAAACAAAATGGTGGTAAAATGACGTTAACAAAGTTTCTAACTGCTAAATTTTTAATTCCTGCGATATTTTGGATGCACGGCGTATCGTCAGTAACTAGTAGCCTACCACAGAAAAATGATTGAAAGAAAGAAAGAAACCTAATAACGAAAAGACGCGGTTTTAGAGAAAAACGGGTGTTTTTTATGGCAATGCTCGTCTATACACTGCACAATCTTCGCTTCACCACTACAAAATTTAAGTTCTACTACATCCACCCTATGACTTAGACATGACCTCATCAAAGTTAGTTTTGTTTGGGCACTTCAAGTGGAGTGCTGGTGAGTCAGGTTTTTAAGAGCGATGAAGAAGTGTAAGCAAATATGCAAATGTGGCTCAGAATTCAAGACAAGAATTATTTTCGGTTACTGTAAAAAATTATAAGAGCGACGGGAGAAGTACGTAACTGTACCTGGAAATTATGTTGGAAAATAGTTAAGTTGTTAAACTTACTGATTAAATAGTACTTAAATTGAATAAATAAACGCATGATATAATTCTACAGGTACTTTTTATTTTCCTGACTCCGTTTAACCAGTTATGGCAACTTCAGAAGTTAGTTTTGATCTAAGGGATTTGAAGTGTGTAATTGGCGGAGAGGGGTGGATGTAGTGTGTGCCAAAGGGAAAACTGGAAAACCACAGGTAAACGGTTGAACAAATTAACGGTTATCCGTTACTTGATAATTATAAATCATATACAATAAGCTTTTTTTTTTGAAGACAAAATTCACAAGTCAAACTACATGTCAGTTACACTATTGTAAGTATATATATATATATATATATATATATATATATATATATATATATATATTTTGTAATGACTTTACCTCAAGATGTTTTCTCCTTATTTGGAACATGTTTCGGGAAGCCTTGTGTTTCCATCTTCAGCCTTCCTGATTTTGAGCCTTGTGAGGTATTTGTGTGTTGGCTGGTTGTTGCTGTGGTTTTCTGTTGGTCTATGGTGCTTTAAATTGGTATTATTGTGTGTGATTGTGGTGTATAGGCCTATATTAGTATTTTGTGTATTTTCTATGTTAAGTGCTTTGAAAATTGTGTCATGTTTTGTATTGATTTGTATTTGTTCAGGTATTAGTTTGTTTTGTGTTTTATGTTTGTATATTTGTAAATTTTCCCAAATGTTCATTATGGTCTCTTTGTGTGGTATGTGTTTTATTAGTGTCATATTGGTTATGTCTGGGAATTCATGTCCAGTGTGTATTGCATGTGTGGTAAAATTAGATTTGTATATTTGTGGTGTTAGAAATCGTTAAAGATGTTAGAATCGTTAAAGAAATATTAGTTATTTAAAGTTGATTAAGTTATGTTCCAATGAAACCAGTTTAACCTCAAATTTCAACGATAATCACATGTTTACTTTTTACATTATTCGTTAAGGAATTTTAATAATGTTATCACTCTCCTACTACTAAACCACGATAGTAGTGCATTGTTTTAGTTTTTGTGTATCTTGCAGTCTCAAAGAACCTGCTTTATTTATTAAATAATGTAACGAAATTCTTAGCGTCCAGAGTGACGAATAGTTCAATCAGACTTGTAACCCTGGGATATAATCATTTTAAAGAGTCCATCAGTAACATTGAATTTAAAGGAAATTAAACCGTATGTTAATGGTAATAAAAAAATGAGTTCGGAGAATAAAAGTAATTCATAATCCATACAAGAGTTTTGACTGATTATTTTACTATAATAAAACGTTGCAGCTTAGGGGAACGGCATCCATGGTTGGCAGCAGTGTGGCGGCAACAAGTGGGTTTGAATAATTTTAACTTTATGACTATAGCAATACCCATCAGCATTACTAGTAAACCACCATTACAAGTAAGTATCTGTATAACCAAATACTTATATTTCCAGTGAGAAGGCACACCAATCGGTTCATCTTAGCAACGAGTGAAGGTTAAAATTCAATTACGAACTCAGCGAACCCGAGCAATACACCAAATAAATTATTTCATCTAACCAATTAACCAACCAACGATCACGAGCTGTAAGACTTTAAAAATAATTCAGAGAAGATTTTAAAACGAACATTAAATAATCAAAGTTTAACGGGATATTTCCCCGGTATATTATGTTATTTGTTAGGTGGTTACTTTTTAGTTTTTGTAATATTATTTTTGCTACTTTGTATGTAGGTGCTTTTTTGAAGTTGATTAATGGACGTATTGGGTTGTTTAGTTTGTGTATTTTTATTAGGCTCCTCATTTTAGGTGGTTCTGGATTATATATATATGGGCCTATATGTGTCTGTATTTTTATTGTTGAAAATGTTTTTAGCTGTTTTTGTTAGTTTTATTGTTTGTTTAAGATATTTTTCTGTTGGATCTTTATTTAGTTGTATGCATTTATTATTGTTGATGAATTCTTCAGTTTTTCTGATGTAGTCTGTTTTGTCAATAATTACTGTTGCTTGACTTTTGTCTGCTTTGGTTATGATTAAATTATTGTTCTTTACTCTATTTTTAATTTCTTTTATTGTTTTATTGTCCTGCTTTTGTTCAGATTTGTTTTTAATTTCACTAGTGATTATTTTTGTAATTATATGTGTTGCTTCTGTTCGTTTTTCTTCTTGTATATTGTCTTGTATTAGGTTAATGGCAAATTAACCTAGCAAGAAAACAGAACTCGAAGTAAAGGACATAATGAAATTATTTCAATTTACAGAAGACAATGGTGGGATCATCTGTAAAGGATGACAGAGGATCGATTGCCGAAAGTGGCACTGAACTATAAAGGCATTGGTAGAAGAGACATTGATCGTCTGAGGATGAGATGGGTGCCGGAACAGGTTTATATAACCTAATCCTTGAAGATGGGGAGAAGAAGAAGAAGAATTAACAAAGATATTGCTAAACCTATTTGTTCATTGCTGACGTTTTTCTTTCGTTTTTCAGCTTCTTTAATCGCTGTTATGTCTATAATAATTATGATTTTATCATCTCGGCGTAATAATTTTAAATTTCCTACATCTAATAGGTGATTTAATATTGTATAGTGTTCAGCAAAACCTGTATTATGACCTTTATTAATTATAGATTTATAGTGTTCAATCAGGCGTTTTTGGCGTTTTCATCTCGTTCCGTTTGACCGAGGTAGATGGCAACATAGTTATTACAGTGGCTGTGATATACCCCACTACTGTCAAGGACGTTTGGTGGCTCTTTGTTGATAACTAAAAGTGGCTGTAAATTTCTTTTCTTGGCTCCGGTTGGGGTTTAGACTTAATAGATTGATCACTTTCCTCTTTACTTGTCGAATGTCCCTCGGTCATGCAACTCTAAACACGTACAAGCGTACTCTTTCCTACTAAAAGTCATTGCATTTCTCTGCAGATGAGAACTTTCAATAACATTTGCATCATGTTGTTTTTTTTTTATTGAGCATTTTTTTTTCATCTGCCTTTCTGTATTCCATGGTGTAGTACGGTCTGTACATATATTCAGTTTTTAACTACTGTATCTTGGGAAGTTTTCTTCCTGTCTATTATTTAAGACCGTACTACTGAGATCTTATGTTTTCATACGTTATTGCTCATGTTTCATTCATACAACAGTGGTGACAAATATATATTTAAATATTAACATAAGTCTACGATGTCGCTATCACGGAATCTTATTCAATCTGGATACTTTTATTTACGTATTTCCCTTGGAAGGATGCAAGTCGCTATTCACTTACCTACCTCGAAACACAAACCCTAGCCCTAGTCGAAACACGTGCTCATAATTGATTGGTATCCCGCTAATAGGCCGACAAAGGTACTTCACGGAACGTTGTTGATTGCGGAATAGGGTCAAGATGAGTTCGTAACGTCTTGTTTTATAACTTGTATTATAAAAACAATTTGTTTTTGTTTTACGTAAATTGGAAACTCATTTTACGCTAACTGATTTGTGTCTGTAAGAATTTCTTAACTGATAAAGGGCTTAGAGAATTCATTTAGTCGATACACAGAAACAATCAATAGGCCTACAGTATTCATGCAGACTAAATCTTTACGCCGTATGGAAGAGCTAAATTAATTCTGAACGAGAGGTTGTCATACGTAAACTTTGGTTGTATAAAATACGACAACAAGGTGTAAGACAGACTGGAGGGATTTTGAAGCTGTTACTTATAACATCAACTGTATATCGTGGAATTGATTTATGATTATCAAGTGGATTAGGTCGTCTATTCAGCATACTAGAAAGGGAATGTGGCCTGCACTACGTTTCAGTCACACACTATTATTTCAGGTTTTATTCGAGGTAACTTTGCATCACAGCTATATATACTTCCGCATGAAACTGTGCTGACCTGAGTTTTAGGTACTTTTGCATAAATCTCTACAAACCCAAGACTTCTACAATTAGGGCGCCAAATCGTCATTTATGGTTATTTTAATGAGTGATGCCAGCTGCTGTTTGCAAACAGTAATTCTCCATGCAAGCTAAGCCTTAGAAAATTATTGAATTTTTAAAATGTGCTTACATAAATTATTGAATTTGTAAAAATATGAAAAGAATACTTTAAAGCTGCACTACGTAAAAAAGCTAATCTTCGAAAATCTCCAGTGAAGGTGTATTTACGTTGATACTTTAAAAATCGATTTCATTGCATCAGTATAAAAATCTACGTCCCGCCTACACAACAAAGCTCATGATTTTCAACCTAACCCAATAGTAAGGCGTATTGAATGGATATAAGGTAAGTAATATTCTATCGTTCGAGTGGTAGAAAGTCGGACAATCAAAAGATAAAAGCTAAGTCATACGCGTAGATTTAATGCGGATTATTTATTCACGCTTCGTTTGTTTCAAACATTCCATTTTATATTAACATATGTTTCATGTTTTGTATTTGTTTAGGCCGAAACGGCAATCGATATTGTTACCAAGCATTACTTTTTAAACCAATTCTGTTATAGTTAATGTCCACTTTTCAAATATTAATTACAACAAAATCGTGTTTTTCCTTGAATAAAGTGTTTGCAAACCTTTTTGTTTCCACTTAGATGACCGCATGCGGTCGCTTAGGACATACCCAATGATATAATATGTTTGTAATAGTTACAGTACACACAAGGATTGGTGAGCGTTGTGTAACCACAAACAATACAGTGGGAAAATGTAAAACTGGACGACTTCAACTGAAACATTGTATCCTGGGAGGGTTGTTTATGCACATAACGATGTACCGCTCGTTGTGCGCTTTCGCTTTCGACCGTGACCTTCACTGCCAACGAAAGTCAAAACTAACACTGCACCAAGTACCACGTTTATGTAACCTGTTGTTATTTGTGAAATACTGTTAAAACTTTTGTTCTACTTTGTTTCCACAGCTTGTGGACGATTGAAACTATTCAATTTATGTTTTATTTTACTGTTGAAACCATGGGTTAGATTTATCTATTTTATAGCAAAATTAACTAACTACTTATTCCGGATGACTTGTGTGGTTTACGAATATTTCTCCGTTTTTGTTAAGAGTATGTGCGAAAGCAGATTTTTTTGTAGGTGATAAAGTCGTGGCACCATGAGGTCTTGACTTGCAACCCGGCAATGGAGGACTGGGCAAATATTTCAGCGTTTACTCCGTGAATATTGAAAGTCTTTCAGGACTAAAGAGGCCAGCCTTCCTTTTCAAGTATTCCTCACCTTCGGGACGGCTGGGTGTTTGAATCTCGTCTCCTATTTTTGCCTTTCATTTTTGACTGAAACCGTTGAAGAAGGGGTGCTATACTTAGAGGAAGCTAAATGAACCATAATTATGTCATGAGGGCCTTCCCCTTCTCCTTTCCCGTTTCTTGCATGATAAGAGAATGATGACGATGACGATAACTACACTATGCCTACTTGTAGCACATTGTTATCCTCCTTTTTATCTATGAAACCGAGGGACTGTACTAAGAAATACGCAATACCAATTCTCCAACAAAGACTTGCATTAAAATTTGCTTAAAAAGTACACATTGTGTTAAGCAGTGAAACGGAATTTGAAATAGTAGTGTTTATTCTATACAGTTTATTTTCCATTAAAATTAAACACGGTAATTTTACATTTAGGTCAGTAGTGTAACTTTTTTGAAGTAAATTTTATTAGACTAGCTTGCACTTCGTTAGTGTTATTTATTGATATTAATGTTACTAAGTGTTATTAAGTAATTTGTAAAATGATGTATGCTATGCACTGAAAGTTTCTTCGATGCACTAAAAGAACTGACATCAATAGTAAATATGAGGAAGACAAAAACTTATTATTGTAGTTAAGTGTAACAGAAGGAAAAGATGAAGTGTGAAACTTAATAGTCAGAAACGTAAAAAATAAAAAAATTTGCTGTTTGGTGAGTATGATTACAGAAGATACTAGAAGTTAAAAAAAAATTAGCACTCTTTATGAAAAGTATGAAAGTATTGGTGTATGTTAGGAGTAAGAAAGAAAATTATCACTTTCTATGAAAAGTTCTAAAATAAAATAAACCGCCTCACAAATATACATACAGATTTAGAAATTACGAGGCTTTGAAGAAAGTTTTGTTTAGTAGGTCACGTTAAGTTAAGTAAGTGAAACCAGGGGAATGAGCAAGAAAGAGAAGGTCCGGTTGGGAACAGGTAAGATAAGGATATGGGGGGGGGATAGTAAATACAAATTGAAGAATGACGGAAACAAATGATGAATTTTTAAAAGAAATGAAAAAATTATAAAAGTATGAAAATAAGGAGAAAACGTTTCCAGCTATAATATATTTATTTTGAAATATTTTATGGAGAGCTATGGGAAAGAGAGGGAAACGTCGGCCAAGGAAGAAGTACCAGGACGATGTGAGGATAGTGATGGGACCTGGGACGTCGGCCAAGGAAAAAGTACTAGGACGATGTGAGGATAGTGATGGGACCTGGGACGTCGGCCAAGGAAGAAGTACTAGGGCGATGTGAGGATAGTGATGGGACCTGGGACGTCGGCCAAGGAAGAAGTGCTAGGACGATGTGAGGATAGTGATGGGACCTGGAACGAAGATAGACTTCAAAAATGGTGGAGGTATACCTGATTCCAACGATACGGCGCGGCCTTTAGATGAAGAAGTAGAAGAATAGAGCAACTAAGTGCAATAAAATTAGATTATTAAATGGAACCCTAGGATTATAGGGAATTTTGGATTAGCTGAATTTGGGTTGCAGGTATTACGCTGTAAATAATTTTGGCCAGTTACTTATTGTTAGTGAAACATTTTAATTCTTTATTATTGACTTTATACGTTTGACTCTACAAATTACAAACTAGCGCTCGACGTCGAGCTGGTGTGTGTGTGTTTGTGTGTGCCTGTGTCAGTGTGTTTGTGTTTGTATGTTTAGATGAACACCGGAGGGGTTTCTACAGGCGGGGACGGCAGAGGGCCACCTTGCGCGTGGAATCCGTACTCGTCAGCGGTGTATGAGATGGAGACTGGAGTGCCTTCGGGTGACGTGTATCTGTAGGAGCCTTGTTTGACGATCACGTTGTCTCTGCCGTCAACGGTGCGTCTCAGGGAGCCAGTCTCCTGTACAACGGTGCCGTCTCCAGACTGGTAGCTGTAACATGTCAAACGTAATTAGCTGTGTCACGGTAATTAGCTGCTTTATGGGACGGACGGAAACAATTAATTTATATATATATTGCAACAATTCATATATTTGCATATTTTCCCAGGGCGGTATGTTTGTAAATATTTAGCATAGAAAATATATGATGAACAGTTTTTAACAATATTATGCAGGATAAGAATTGTCAGAAAGCGTACACCTGCCCCCGCGAGTGAATACAGCGCTTGTGTGTGTGAACGCAAGCTACGACACGCAAGAATCTACAGTGGGGAGATGCGTATGAATTCTCTGTAATCAGGTTTTAACTGGATAAAAATAAACTAATAAATACGTTTTAAACCTGTGAACAAGGACTTACCCCAATTATAAAAACACCATTACATTCAGGAATTTTTAACGAATATAGTGATGTAAAAGTATTGCAGAAATTTGCAATAATAAAGACGCCAGGTAATTTAATGTTAATTACTAGTGTAATTAAAAAGTAATTAATAAGTGTGTTATATGTGAGTGACCAGGACAAAATTACCCAAACGATGATATCGCTCGTGCTACGAGGATGTATACGAAATCGCGAAAATGAACAAAAAAGTGATTTGTAATTAAAAGGACGCTCTGGAAGAAGTGACAATATCTAACAGGTCGAAAACAGTCCTGGACTTGTCAGATTGCCGTCCAGTATAAATACCACCGGCAATTTTGGGGCGGTCTCAGAGACTCAAGATATCTTCACACAACGTCACGCTGCTGGTATGCCGATCGATCAGGACATCTTTACCACACACACCAAGACTTATGGAGGAACTCTGGACCATCACAAACAACAAACCGTAGAGACAGAGAACACAGTATCAGCATCATCATCATCAAATTCTTAGGATTCAGGACACACACACACACACAAACACGCAACGGTAACGTCGGCAGTACGCAGGTGATGAATAAACAATTATATTTTTGTTTGTGAAAAGAACTCTCAAAAAGAAACTTATATATGGACAGTAAAGACTTAAAGTTTTAAATTTAAATAGTAGTTAAAGAAAAGAATTTGATTTAAAAAGAAAATTTAAAAATACTAATCTTTTGTTGTATATTAAAATTTGGGTGTCAGTGGAAATAAATAATAGGTTGGAAGTAAATGTTATATTTTTTATTTTGTTTATAGCAACAATTAGTTTTATTCTTGAGCTTTAATATTATTTTGTTTGTAAATGAGTTGCTATTATTATTTAGAATTTGAGTCAAAATCAGACACACTGAAATATAAAGTGTCTAGATAATTTGTTTAACATGTCTGTTTAGCTAGTAAGATTATATGGTTGTTTATATTATATGTCATGAACAGCATAGAAGGTTACATTGTATTTGTGTAAACTTATAAAAGAGAATATTTTTTTATAACTCGGAATTTTAATATTTGCATATTTTCTATTAATATTAATAAATCATAGAATGATTATTTTGAAACGGTTTTAATTAATTATTTCATGTCAACAACATCTCACTCCTCTTTGAAAATTATTTAATTATTGTGCAACTACGTATACTTGACGCAACGAGACTAAAAACTCCTGTGACCTGGCCGGTGTAATACACTTCATAGTTCCGTTGAGTACATGTGTTGTATTTGTGTGAAATTTTGAAATACTTGTAACGTTCCAATATATATAAGGTTGTTTTCGTGTAGTATGTGTGTTTAGTGGGGGGGGGGGGGTACGTGTGTTCTTTACAGAATTCTTTATTATCTTTCTTTTACAATCACTTATTTAAGGATATCTATTTCTCATGCGCATTTTATAATTTCGTAAGGGCTTTTGGTGGCATTGTATCTTCAGAGCACAAAGCTGATGCTGGTAAAGATTCCAATTGTTCTTACTAATAAGTCTTTGTGTCGTCAGCTCGTTACCATACGTAGGCCTATTAAGTTACGATAGTTATATGTTACTGAAATAAATGTGTTAATGTAGGGCATTAAGCTTAGAGTATTAAATAAACATGTTTTTAAATGGCTATTTAGTTTCTTTTTTATATTAACCAATTGTAATTTTTATAGACCTACACTTTGTATACTTAATTAACATTTTTAAAAATTACTAAAATTTTACTCAGACATTAGAATTGACAAATGTCTCTCAAAGCGCGTTCTTATCACAGTCTTACAGTTTACGCATGTAATTTATTTTTACAAAATTTAAAACGTGCATAATAAGTTAAGTATTTTCGCAAAATTTATTTAATAGTGGTTAATTATAATCTTGTGAGTTACAATTTATGTGCACGGATGCTCTCCCTTTCACTCTCTCTCTCTCTCTCACACACACACACACACACACACACACACACACACACACACACACACACACACACACACACACACACACACACACACACACACACACACACACACACACACACACACACACACACACACACACACACACACTCACTCACTCACTCACTCACTCACTCACTCACTCACTCACTCCCTTAGTACGTGTACACACACATAAAAAATTATGAACATAATTAATTATTTTCTATGCAAATATTGACAGTTCAGTGACCGACTTATATTTCACACTGACTTGTTTTGTACGACTCATGTTTTTACGTCAGTATCACTGTCACAAGTACAACGCCTCAGTCGAGCTAACGAGGACGCCCCATTGTAAAATGAGCGAAAGTGTGCTTTAGAGAAAAATAAAATAAAACAATAGAACACTGTAAAACTTAAGGCAGGTATTGTTGTTGGCGAGGTTTCGCGTTGAAACGCATCCTCAGTGGGTCGACTGACACCCAGATGACATCATCCACCGAGGAGACCTCACTGTAGGTTACGCGAACTCTCAATTTATAACAAAAATATAGCATAGGCCTCTGTTAAATCACAAAACAATTAGGCTAACCATGAAAACAGTATCGTTCTTAATAATAACGCATTTAGTTTTGTGTAGAAACTGGTCAGTCTACTCTAAATAGCCGGTTTTTTTTCGGTCTTCAATAAAAATTGAAGTGCAAAACACAAGTAGTGATCATTAGCTAAATGTAAAGAAAAAGGAAAGTCGTTTGTAGCAAAACGAGGACTCTCTGAAAGTATACGAAAGTGTTCAGCCGATTATTGCCTATTCACTAAAGCCAAACGAATGAATTATATTCAAGAAAACAGTTATCACGTCTAACCATCATAGTAATTTGTTAATGGATCGATGGTCCGATATGACAAGGCCTCCAATTGAATCCGAATTTAGGGGGCTAACAGATACGACACAACACAAGATATCGAATTTTGATTTGAGATTCGAAGTCTACCTACCTTCGCGGGAAGGTATAAATTGTGACCATTTGTAATATAGCCTAATTGTGTGAGTAATTAAGTTATGTAAGGCTCCATTAAGAATAGCGTTGTAAGCCAATAAGACAAAGAGCATATTTTGTCATAGAATGGATGAAATTTGTGGCGTGAAGAGAAATGAAACAAGTGTTAAACTCAGAAAAAGTAGTCACTATTAACAACGTAAACAACGAAAGTTAAACAGTGAGAGATTTAAGATGTTCTTATACTGATATGATAAACCGTTTTTTTTTAATTTTATGATAAAATGAAGTATCGTGGATTGGCATATCAATTTTTATAGTCAAGGATTTACGTATCAATTTTTATAGTCAACCACGTTACCAAAAAAAGCAAGTGATCAATTGCAGTCTACTCACCTGGAAGTGAACTGGCCGGAGGGATCATGCTGAGCTACTCTGCTGACCACGGGGATGTGGCGAGGAAACTGGCCAAAAACGGTGACAGCGCAGCTGGCGAGGAGCACAACGAAAAGTGATGTGTTCATTTCGTTAGTTGTGGTTGTTGTCTGTACTATTGTAGAGGTTTACCAGTTGTGCTGACTTGTCACAGACCGTCCGTCGTATATATACGCTAAGCTTACGGCTTACTGCTGGTAATAATGCCCTCCAGCTGTTATTGTTGTATACCGTGTGGCCAGTATTCTCGCCGTCGTATTTTTACACTCGCACACACGCCTGTTTGGTAACAGCCATCTAGCAACGTTTCACAATCGTCAGGATTTCCCTTCTTCGTGTTACTCTTTCGGACTTGGCTTTATTTATTTAATTATCTTTTTTTATCAAAGCGTAGGCTACGGTCAACATAACGTTTAGGAGAAATTTTATTAATCGAATACGACCATGATGGAGAGGATTTGAATTAATGAACAATATTCTGAAGTGTAATAATGCACCTTGCTGTATGTCTAAAGGCAAAGTTTTAATCAATACTTCGTCTTACAACGAAGTACTATGAATCCCATAGTACGTTCGTATCTTTTGTTTGAGATTTACATATCTCAAACAAAAGAATTAAGATTTCTTCTCCTTTAGTGAAACCGTCAACGACGGTCTCCATCTTTCTTGGTCCCGTGCATTTGTCTTCACCTGCCTATAGCTCTATCCGTTTTTGATGTCATCAAGCATTCCAGCTTTTCTTCTTCCCTGGCCCCTTTTTCCATCCACCTTTTCCTCTATGATACTTAGCTGCAGACAGTTTCTACACAATATATGCCCCATCCAACATGTTTTCCCCTTTTTTAGTACTTTCTTGAGTATTCTGTCCCCTCCTATTCTCGAATTTATAAAACACTTCATGGTTTCTCACTCTATCAGTCCATTTAACTTTAATTATGCTTCACCTTAAAAACATTTCAAAGCTCTGTAAGTACCAAAGCTCTTTTTGTTTTTGATGCTCCATGTTTCAGGCCACATAAAACCACACTCAAAATGATTTAGCAAATCTCTTTCTTATCTCAATCGGAATCCTTCTTGCTATCAGTAATGTTTTTACCTTTTCAAAGGCACTCTTACCCATACATAAGGCTATCATGTTTGCCACATTTCCTCTGTACAGCTTCTATTCCAATGCACCGTGCCTCCCCCCCCTCTAAAAAGAGTTCACTTACCTGTCCTCACATTGAGGCATCTTTCTTTTCGTAAGGTCTTCTCGTCAAACTTTTCAGCGTAGACGTTGAATAGTATTGCTGACAAACAGCATTCTTGTCTAACGCCTTCTCCAATGTCCATATGGAATGAACATGAAATAATAACTGCACAATCTGTACAGAAGTAGTAGGCCTAAGGCTTTTCTAAAATAGAAAGTGAGTTAAAGAAAAAATTTAGGATACGCAGCTAAAATATAAGTCTCCCATTTAAAGCATGGAGAACACATATTCTTTACTTAGGTAGGCGAGTAGGACAGTCGGGTATCCAAGAATATGTTGGCTAGTGACGGTGGTTTGCTTTGTTAGAAAGCAAGATGCTACAACGATGGCACAGGCAATACGACGCTACTGTTGACTGTTCTATATACGATTTGTTCTGCAGAGCAGTTACTGGGAAGTCATTCGTATAGCAGTGGGCAAATAAGTGCAAAAACTGACGGTAACTTTTGACAGATGAAATTACAGTAACTACATCGTGTTCATGTGAAGAAATTTGTTAGTTTTTACATTAGTTACAGCAAACTCTCCGACTATAGCTATCCGGCTATTTTCTTCGTCTCAAAAATTGTTTCCAATTCACTCATCTTTCTAGTCTTCATTACAAAGGCTCAGCTTTTGCATACCTTCATTAACATAATCTCCGATGTTTTCCTCTTCCTAAGGGATTCAGTCTGTAGCATGTCCCTTTAATATTGTTTCCACTACTTTTCTTCTCCTAATTTCCTAGTTTCCAAAGCGTTTCATTCATGAGAGTCGACAGCCGTTTCTCACAGTCCATCTCGCTCCAATAATAACGTTTTATTCATGTTTTTATTACACACTGTGTTAAATCTGTACAGTATTATGCGGCATGCCGTAGAGTTTAATATTTTCCCATCAGCGTCTCTGATATTTTCCAGTAACGTGTCTGTTTCATAGAACTGGATTCAACTGTTTCGTACAATTTCTAGTTTGTGGCAATTTGCTTTTAATTTCACCTTATTTTTCTCCACAGTTTGAAAACATAAAGCAGAAATATTTAGATTTATTACTCTACAAAAATTATTTTCAATAATAATTAATATTCAACAGGTTAATGGTGTTTTTCCTTTCTAACAGCTCAAACGATGTTTATATGAATTCATGACCACTATGAACCTAATGGTATTGTTTAGTATGTAATTGCCACATTTATTTTAGGTTTTTAATGAATACCATTTAACTTATTTCCACCAAATTAAGAATACTGTGATACTTTGATTTCCTTTAGAGAATATTATGCTTTAATCTACTGTGTTCACAAAATTATATGAAAACCGATCTACGAAAAGAGAAGGCAAACCTTCATGTATGAAACGTTGGATTTTCCCCATTATACCATACTGAAAATCGCAATGAGGTTACAGTTACATTGTTCAAAAACAAGATAAACGACTTTATAACAATGATTTTATAGCTTTAATAGTACTAGTTAGTATCTTCAACAGTAACTTTGACTTCATTGTTAGGACTCTGTCTTGTTCTGTAACAACGGTCCTACATGCTGTCACTTCACCTCTTTCTTAGCCGTGGTACTATTTTATCTTCAACAGTATCATAGAAAATATTTGTTTATAAATTTACGTTCTCATGAAGAATTGTTAATGATAACTTTAAATGATTAGGCGTAGTAACCGTATCGGTATTAACTAACGATGATTATCAATTTAAATTTAATTACTTAAATTTGTCACTCTACTTTTTTATCTGTACTTGTCGGCGGTTTCCTGACTCCAAACTTGTCTGTCCAACGATATATCGTCTTGCACATTCCATTATAATATTCCTCGCATAACGTCTGCTCTGCGACGTTATAAAGTTTTTATTTATAAACAAAATAAGATAAAATTATTTTAAGCAAGTCGATGTGTCATGACAATAAACGCGTTTCATTTTCATGAATACTTATCAAAGACAATGGATTCATTATCATTAAATAGTTTTTTTTTTAAATACGATCTGATGTTGAATATGGGATTCTTTGGATGTAGTAATTACAGTATTTATAAATTTGATTAATAAAATTTGACTAGTTTAAAGTCAGATCGAACACTTTAATACTTAAGAATCAAAGAGTTTTAGGCCTATTTAAAAATTCTTACTAAACTATATGTTTGAGCAAAAGTGAGAACGTAATAGTGCACATTTTTCGGCATTCTTTATGTGTTTACTGTCGTAAATCTTGTTGTATAACCTAACCGCCGTTCCCTACTGCGGACTCCACCACCTTGTTTGCACAAGGCGGAATCTAATTGATCGTGATAGGCCTTTAGTGCTCGGTTAGCTGTCGTCTATCTTACCGTATGTCACGTAATCCCTAATATGATTCCCTATCCTAACTGAAAAAATGTACATGTATTTATGTCAAAACGTAAGCTATGAATCCCACGTCTCGCTCTCCTCACACACACACACACACACACACACACACTTTCGTCTCCATTCTCTTTCGTTTGAAATTTCCAAAATTAATTGTAGCTATATATTTGTCACAAAAATAATTAGACGCAACAGGTGTGACATATCTTCGAATATTCAACGAATAATAAGTGTATATCATATTTGTATTTACATTATTAATTGTTATGATTTCGTTAACGTAATTAGCTGTTTTGACGGCAATGTTGAAAATGTATACCTTTTTTTATTTTTATTTTCAGAATGGTTATTAATAATATGGAAATTAAAAATACATAATTTTTTTGTTTTTATCTGAATTTTGTTTTTCAATCAGTGTATGAAACGTGGTAAATTTACGTACAGTGTATTGGCGTTCGTGAGTGACCACGCATGTGTTAACTACAGCGTTTGTCATTTCTTGCATCCTAGAATACTTCTGCCTACTCCCCATAATTTATTCCATACTCTGCCAATTTACCTGTAGCAGCTGATACTTCGTTCAGTTGTCAATTACATCCAAGCGACTGTTAGAAATATCGGATTGTAGGTGTCGTCATATAAATCAGTCATCAAAGCGACACCATTGTCCGGTAGCATGAAACCTCCTCTAAGGTAATTTCCAAGTATAGCCGAAACATGCAGATGGAGACAAGTCAACGACTTTCAATTATGAGGTAAAATATCTTGAGGTAGAACTCCAATGGGATTTGTTGCTAGAATTAAGGGACATATATTATTACAACCAACTGTTGTATAGCTGTGCATGGAGAAGTCCAGAGAAAACACACATTGGAAAAACAGCTGAGCAAAAGCAGAGTAAGGCGGAGCTGGCTGGGGTTTGATCTTGATCCGAGTCGTTACGATCGCAAAGTGAACTCAATTCACAGTCGAACTCAAACATGTGCGCCTCACTTCCGTTCGGGTATTATAAACGCAACCAGTCTTACATTGCTTCATGTAGCCCTATTTAGTGTTATACATTCGTTAGTTGATGCTCTTTTGTTAAATTTCACGTTTTCTTTCTTAAAGAGGAAAATTATTCCTGTTTCTGGAGTCAATCAAAGCTGTATGTACCTCATTGCCGTAACACCGCTGAACCGTTAACAGACAATTTATTTCTTCCGTATAAGATAATATTTTCCGCTTTCTTTGAATACTCACTGCAAATCTAATTTCCATCGTGTCTAGATATTACTAATGTTTCCTATCGCTACCAAGGTCCCAGTAGTTCTTTGACGTTTCTACACTACTACTAGTTTTTTATAAATTACAGTTTGCTAGGAAACTTTATCTTTTTAGCTTTATCTTGTAGCTTCGGTATACTCCCTTCCTCGATTTTTACTCTGTCAAGCGGATTCAGTAGTAATAGCGTTTTGTTAAAACTTGAGTTAATTACTCAATTACTTTAATTCTGAAGTCAATTTTGGCTACTTCACACCCGTTGTCCGCAGTTACCCTTTAGTGAAACTTATCGCCAAGCTTACCTATTTACAGAGTAAATTTAGTCAATCACGGGCTGTCTTAAACAAATGAATAATGGAAGTATACGACTATATTAACAATAGCCTAATAATTATAATAATCATCATCATTGTTTCCATTCCAATGATTAGGTCTTTGTCCTTTCGAAACACATGTCCTCCTGGTCTTCCAATATATGTCTTTCCAATAGGCTCCAACTGGTAATCTGTTGTTTGGCGTGCGGTCTAATTTTTCGCACCGTCCTTCCTATTGTCTCTAATCTTCCTCTACAAGAACTCGATTTTCATTTCTCTTCTAATTTAATTTATTTAAAAAGTACTCTTCAATTTTTCCAATCTAGGTGGGAACATCAACCTGTACTCCTTTAAAATTTTATATCAGCAAATTAAATTTTCTTTCCGTTTTTATTTTCCACTCAGGGTCAGCGTCTCACTTGTATAAGACTGTTTTGTAAAACTTTATACGGGTGTCCATCCATTCTTGTTAGTTCTTTAGGCTTCTGTGGGTCATTCCACAGAAGAGCTTAGTTTCGCTACTTTATTATTCCAGTTTAGTATTCAGTTTCGCTAACTTTTTAGTATTATTCGAGGTAATCAGAATTAAAACTTTTCTGTTTTAGCGTAGATAGTCTGCGACTAGCTTTTTTCTGATTAAATGTTTATGATGTTATTATTAGTTAAACATGATAATAATAATAATAATAATAATAATAATAATAATAATAATAATAATAATAATAATAATAATAATAATAATATTTTGGTGAGGGAAGTTTGTTGGTGGCTTGTAAAATTTCCGTAAGTATGCCTAAATGTGATTAATACTACACTTTGCGATACTAAGCAACATAATAATATAAAAACATAACATACGGATTTATAAAAAAAAAAAAAACTAGGAAAAGCACGCGTAATGTGTGCGCGCGCAAAAGTGTGTGAGAGAGACAGATAGACAGACAACAGAGTCGTGTGATTAGACTGCTTGTTTTGTTCCATAGTTAAGACTCTGAATTACGCGTACAACGTTCGACAATTCTTGCGTAGTATTTCTGCAGTTGTGTCCAATATTAATTCCAGATTCTGACAATATATCTGGCATTGCGTTCGAAGAATCGTGACCTTTCGCCTACAGCCAGATATCACGTCGCTGCCGGGTGTATACAGGTATTTGGTACAGCTGTCAACGCAAGCGAGTGTTAGGGGTCGTCGGGGCGTAGGTGTTCAGTTTTTTCTTTTTTTAAACACAGACAGGAATTATCCGTTTCTCTGGTGAACGTAATATGGAAAAGTGCCGCAATATTTCTGCCCACCGGATCCGAGTATACAAGTTAATTTTCCTAGTTGTGTTCGTATTTGACAACTGAAGATGGTCACGAAGACTTTCTTTTGCAGCGTAGTGTATCGTATCAATAACGAGACACAGAGTGAAATATATTAGATTGTGCTGTACGTATTTCACGTTGGAACTGTGATAAAACAAAAGTTCTCTCACTGAGGTCAACTATGGTCGACTGATCACTTTCAAGTCGAGCAGGAAACAGGCTGGCATTTTAATAAAAGCTGACATCGCTTTCGTTGCCCCGAGTGTTAACGTGATCCGCTTCTAAAAGCCAGTATATAACTAAGACCTATACGTACACAGTTTTTCAGGATCGTTTTAAAGATACATTGACGGCAGTTTTTCTCTATAAATTATTTCTTTTTACGTAATTTTAATTTTGTTTTTAGTCCTGATTCGCTTTACGTTTTTCAGTTATTAGAATATTCTGTACGCGAACAGATACTGTACGGTTGTATCACAGAGAACAACTAGGCCTTTCGATTGGAAACCCACAGAAACGACAGTGTGACATCGCTATCCTGTCCTGTCGTGTTATTGTTTCCTCTAAACAAGATAGAAAACCTATTAGTGGTACTCTTATGTAGTTTATAAATTTTTATCCAGCTTTCTGTACGGGAAGCTCGCACATTTTCCAGACTCATTTAGTTCGTCTTCTCTTCTCCTTGTGACATTTTTCCTTAGAGGTATGGTGTCTTTCTTTCCCCAAGTCTCGGGTCTGTCATAGCAACACAGAAGCATCACTCTACATATGACGGCAAAGAGTATTTTATATATATGTATGTTCAGCGTCATATATTAGATTTTTCTTCCGGCTCCACCCTCTAAATTTTTGTGAGACGTTTTCCTGTTCCTTTGGTCTATGTCAGTTGCCTGTTACAGTTGGTTATATTTCAGGTTTCGCTTTGCAATCCTTTCATGAAGAATCGTCCTACTTTCTTAACGTTTTTACACTAAGTTTCTCTCAATTAGAGGTACGAGATCTCATTTACATTCATAACTTCTTCGTATCTTCGTCAGACTTTTTTCTTATTTTAAACTTCCCTAACTGTGTCCGTTAAATCTCCCATTGGTATGGTCAGGTGGTGTAGGCACTGTGATTCCAATCTCGCATGCACGACGGAACGGTTGAAAACACGACGGCTCAGCGGCTTAAGACGGTGTTCCTCGTACGGCAGACAGAAACTAAAGATTGGAAATTCGATCTGCGAACTCGTTTATGTGCACAGAGTATAAGCCCCCACAATAATCATTTATATAATTATATAAAAGGCAAGAGACAGCCAACAAAACACGAAGAGGAGTATTGGTCGGCCAAGGAAGAGGTGGAGTGACAGCATGTAGGACCATTGTTATAGAAAAGGACAGATTCCTAACTAGGAATTTAAAGAAAAATAAGAAGATATTTATATAATGAATAATATGTATAAATAAATTAAGTTATATATACCCTAAGTATAATTTATAATATATGTAACTATAAATAAATATGTTTTACAATAAATTGTAGATAATAGTTTTATGTTACTATCACAAACGTTCGAGAAGCTTTTGTAATTTTACGTATACTATAAGCCTAAACGAGGATAGCCGCATAGAGAAAGAAAACCATAGTCGCTATGAAAAAACATAGCATTTTTTTATATAAAAAAGTCTGGAAAATTTTCAAAAGTAACTACAACAATTTAAACTGTACCAAACTTTGTACATAGGCTTATTTTTTAAAAACTACAGTTTTCTGTAAAATCGTCTGAAAAATTTAATAACTAACCATGCCAACATTTTTAAATTCTAACTTTTTAATTTTTGCCCGTCTTAAACAGCTAATCTTTTAATAATTTAATCTGAAACGTAATCATCCGCACTAAACATATCTAAATTTTATCGTCGTTAGCAAAATAAAGAATGGAAATGGTTAATATGAACGGATTGGCCAATTCATGTACTTTCTTAACGTGTTTTGATACCATTTAATGCAGTGTTGTTTTATGTAAAATGTAAAGTTTGTCGCAAAATAGAAGTGAAAACGAGACTTGTTTGCAACCGTCCCTTCTTTATGCATGTAATATATGTAGACATACGAGTTTTTATATTAGGCTCAATAGTTTAAAGTATCTAAAACGAAATTAGCTATACTTGGTTGCTAAAAGTAGTTACATCGAAATATTATCTACTAAAGTGAACATGCAAAAATGTTTTTTTTTTTTGTTATTTAAGAAGTTGTTTAATTTTGTTTTAAGTTTATGTAGGAATCTGAAACTGTGATTTGCATGTCTGCGTATGAAGAGAAACTATATTCAGATTGTCACACGTAAATAACAGTTGCTCGTCGCTGACTACAACGGTTTCCTGTGTTGTTCACACTTTCACCTTAGTCTGTTTTTCAATCAAAAACTGAACATACCTGGCGAGATTATCTGATCTACATCACTAATCTGTACACAACTGTGGAATCGAAAGGTATGTAACCCTTACTTGTGGGTATGTTTGTTAGGAGGCATTAAGCAACAGTAATAGGAAGGACGAGGCGTATTAAGCGGTTATTTTTAAAACCTTCGCCAGAAAACACGATGTAATCGACTAGCACACAAACAGACGGATCGGAATTGAAGGCAAGAAAAATTACATAAGTTAGCTATCCCATGCTAAATAGGGACGGTATATCGGTTGTTACAGAAACACACACACACACACTTATATAGAAGCATGTATATGGCAATTTTAAACGCAATCACTTTAAAAACGAGACGTCGTGGGTTCTAATGCCGCTTACAAAAAAGTACATCAGGGTATTTGCACTTATGGGCAAAAAGAAACACTACTAAGGGTTTAATGATTAGTTCATTCGCTTCAGAAGTTCCGAATCAGGTTGATTCGCTTACGACGAGGGTTAATGGGTTCTCGGCCTCATCAGAAGGCGGTTTAGGCGTAGTGCTGAACAGGTTTCCCTACTTGTGTTACGCAGGGCAGCTTATATAATGTGACCTGACCTATGTGGACCATATATCCTGAGGACTACCTACAAGGGACTTTATTAATGCAATATGAAATCTCGTTGTGTTAGTAGCGTAATGTGTGGCCGATGTAATGCATCGTTACCATGCCAGCGCTTTATTGTACTTTCAGACGGAAAATCTGTTTACTAAAACGGGTTATGGTTAGTTATGAAACAGAGATATATACTACATATGCATTATTAACCATAATATGCGTCACGTTATGTTGCAATATGTTTATAGGGTAATTTTAGCATTACACTATGTGTTTAGTGTACCCAAAAAGGTTAGTACGGTATGAAGTTTTGAAATGTATCTGAACGGATATTTTTTTAAAGCTGCTACCTTGAAACGAGGAGAAGACTTGCAAGTAATAGTAAATATCTTCTTCTTCTTCTTCTTCTTCTTCTTCTTCTTCTTCTTCTTCTTCTTCTTCTTCTTCTTCTTCTTCTTCTTCTTCCCTCGTCCTCCTTCTTTTTCCTTTTCTTCTTTCCCTCCTCCTCCTCCTCCTCCTCCTCCTCCTCCTCCTTCTTCTTCTTCTTCTTCTTCTTCTTCTTCTTCTTCTTCTTCTGGCATATTCATGGCCGGCTCTAGTAGAAGGCCGGAATATTAAACGTGGCAACGTTGCGTCTGAGGCCTATAAGGATAATGTCATAAAATAGGTAAAGCGAATATGTTATATTTTGATTTAATTTCATAGCGTTGCTAAAATCATGAGTAGGCCTGTTTATAGCTAAATCTAAATTATATGTCTGTGCGCACTTAGTACTATACGTTTAAGTTGAAGAAATTAGTGAATTAGTGTTAGACCTAATGAATTAATTTTGTTCGAATTATTGAATTCGTATCATATGAATGAGTTAATTATTATATTTCTTAAATAATATAATAGTATTTTACATAATAAACTTTTAATTTGCAAAAAATGAAGAATTGTAAAACTGCTGTTAACCGGCAATTAAATGACGCGGTTTGATTATTGAAATACATAAATTAAGAGATCTAGTCGGCCTCAAATAATAAGTTGGTTCCAGTGTTACCATGTTTAATATTCCAGCGTTCTACTAGAGCCGGCCATGGCTTATTACAAAGTTGAATTCATCGTCGTCACCATCCAAAGATTAGGCTCCAATGCCCGTTCCGGTCCAACACAGTTCACTTGTCCTGTTCGATCCATCTTGTTTTGGTCGTCCCGAACTACATCGTCCTCTTGCAACGTAATGTAGCACTATGTTAGTTGATACTTGTCGCTGTTGGTGGGCCATCCATGGGCAGTGTTACTCACAAGCCCCAGTTGAATTCAATACCGTAGGCATAAATATTTGAGAGATGCATATTAGTTAGTCGTGCGATGTAAATATAATGTAAAAGCACAATGGAATCCAAGGAAGTGCGTCAATACTTTTTCTAGTTTTTAAGGCACTTGCGAAGTGTTTTAAAAAATTCTTTGAGCCCCTATATGTTTCCACCCATACTTGCCCAATCGCTGCTAACTGGCCCGCCGTAGACGAGGCGTTTCGTTGTTTCTGGCATTTATAACTCCTAACCACCTGTCAGTAGTATGCATAGGCCTACTGTGCAGAAAAACGTAATATGCAATAAGTGCAGTGACTACTGAAAATGAAAAAACATTTATTGTAGAAACGTGAAATTTAAATTATTTACCATAGTCACAATTGTCGCAAAAGTGATTAGGTTTTACTGTGAGCATAAAATTACTTTGTCTAACCCATGTTTTTATAAAATCACCCGAGTTGAAAGTATCGGCGAATAATCGATTTGCATTTCTATTTTTAAATATTTTGATTGGTGTAATGCTTGTTTGCGTTTTCTGGTGGTTTGAAGATTATAATGGATATTTACCAATTACTTTTATTTATTCAAATTGATACTAATAATTTTAAAAATTTAAAAGAATCGTGTCGTTCTGTGTTTGTTTGAGTTTGTCCATGAACTAGTTTTTGCCCTCTCTGTGTTAATATTTCATGATTTTCTTAGATATTAATTTTTGTTTTAGTTTTTACAGTTTTAATTATAAAACTTACTTGAAATAAGTTGTAACTTTCTTCTCATTTTATGGAAATTAACCTTATCTAATTAAATTGTAGGCGTTGCATATGTATAAATACCAAACATTGAAATTTTATGTCTCTGGGCAAAGTCATACGATAAGGTTACTTTAGCGTAAAATAAATAAATTATTTTAGTCAGGGCACTATTTTGCGTAATCTGTTTGTACATTCCAGTTTTATTTTAACGTAAATGCTGAATTGATCTATAGGCCTAAAAGTATTTTATCTATTCTATAAAATATTTCTAGTTTTGAATCTTAAAATAGTTTAGTTAGATTTCACTTTGTGGAATTTTAATTGTTTTCGTCTTGTGATCTATATCTGTATTCAATTGTCATTACGATTATTAAGTATCTAATTGTAAATTTTTCGTATGTTACAGGTAAATAAATGTTACACGTTGGATTTGTTTTCTGCAGTATTAAGCGACCGTTACTAAGGGAAACGGTGTAGATTCCAGATGTTACTGATCGACAGTAACACAAGTCACTGGTAAGCACTCGTTATAATTGCTGTATTGTATTTCTGTGACAATCTCAAAAGGAAACTATGATTTTTTGAGTTTAACCCTATTTGTATTCGTTGTCAACGCCACGTAAATCGCTCATTCTACGGTGAGGCTCCCTCATTAGTCGACTGAGTACTAGTTGTAAGTCTGACCCCACCATTACTTATACACTAGCCTCGTCCACAAACAATACCCCATAACATATTTTCGCCCACAGCACCCCATGCATTACAAAACCAAATCAAGACTTTAGTTGAATCGCAGTTACTACATAGCAAAATCATGATGTATACCGAAATTAAATAAATCAATATTGTAATACCGTATGTACTCAATTTGTTAACCATATTCCTAAGAAAATAGTAATAAATAGTATATCTAACATAATTGAAACGAATCACTTCACCTATTAACTTGATATTCATCGTAATCCTCGTTCTGATCGAATCCTGGCCTGGAGAAGCTATGGTTGGTTGGTTTTTTGAAAATATTCACTCGGTTTCCTCAGAATATCCTTATTTATGAAGCTGTAAGATTCCCCTTTGCAGGTACTAATGTTCAGCTTTCGCACTAATACCTGCCATGTTAACTCTCTGTTTGTTTTCTACGTTGGTTTAGTGTAAATCAAGGGAATAAATTCATCACCTTACGGAGATGAAAACTCATTAATAACCGATCATAATAACAAAATAAGTTGAAAAAGTTCGTTATTAAAGGAGGGAGAAAAGTCTTCAGCATAGTGATAGTTGACGAAAAGGACAGTAACATTAACTTAACATGTGGAGAAGGAAAACGAATTAAAAGAATTATGACAACTTTTTAGTAGTAGCAGCTGTGAATTTGTATTTGATGTTTTGTATGCTCATAAACTTAACTACTAGAAACGGTGGGAACGAATTTTAATCGTTGTCTTGGAGATGATAATTGTTAGACCTAAGATATAAGGTCTAAAAAATAAGATGTGTGCACGGATTTACGTCCTAAAACTGGTAAACAGGCATATAATTGTCTTCTATTTTTATAAAAGATTGCTCCTATCTTAATACTGACAGCTTCCCAAGAGCTTCCACGCTAACTTTCCTTAGGTCGTCCAACTCTCTTCCTGTACACGTCTATTGTCTCTTGCGGTCTTCAGTAATCTGTTCCGACCTATCCTGGATATATGTTCATTCCACACCCGTCTTCTATACTTCGGTCATTCTATTATAGGCCTATATGTAATTCCACAAAGCTCTCTTACGCTCTCACTACCTCTTTCCCATCTTTATTTCCATACAATTCTCCTTAGAGCTCCCATTTCTGTAACTTGCATTTGTCTTTATTTTTGAGCTTCCCGATCTAGGCTGACAACATATATAGTATTGTTCTCTTATAAACTCTAACTTTCTTGCCCTGCCTAAGATACATTGTTGCATAAAAGTAATTCATAAACCGCTTGTCTGTAATTTGTTTTTAATAGATATCTGGGGCTACTTATCGATGCACCTAAATAACTTGTTCGATTATTACACTGTCCAAACACTGTTTTACACAGTACATGTTCCGCCTCATTTTCCATTGTTTTTTTTTTTTGGTTTTCATTGATGGAATTTTCATACTGAATTCAAACATACTCCACGGGCATTATTAAACTCAGAAAATCGACTTTGAACATTTTTAGCCTTTAAAGCGGCATCGTCTGCATAACATAAAAATCATTCTACATACATTCAATCAGTACTCGCTTACGCTTAAGCTTTTTTCGTTCTATAAATGAATTATTAGATGTTATAAATACAAAGTATTAGATAAAGGTAAAAGTTCTCCAATAGAAATAAGAAATTGTATAGTAGATACCATAAATAATTATGGTTTTCTGTTTTCTGTAAACGAACGGTGTATTTATTTTTAACAAAAAGAAAGATACAGGCAAAAGTATTTAGTACCTTACTTTAAATTAGTCTTCACTCTCACTAGTGTAACACTGAATGATGATATGTACTTTCAGATTCTCAAAAATGAAGGGCTCTGGTTGTTGATAGGCCTATTAGGTATCTGTATTTCGATCACCTTCTTTCTCCATCACAAGACGTAATAGACTCAAACTTAAAATATTATTATACCATTGGGAAAAATTTCTGGATCACTTACGTCCTATTAACGTTCTTTCCACTAAGACTGTCAGCAGTTTTACACATTGTTGAGTATCCCGTATTTCACTAGTATCCCGTATCCACTTTGCTATTTTACTCTATTTTATTTTATCTGTTTCTCTACTGTGTCAGTTTATTTTCAGTAATTTCATCTTGTACTTGCGATAATTCTCAGTTAGAAGAACAAAGTGGGTAGCTAATGCCAGCTTATTATTATTCGTTGTCGTCTAAATAATAAAGAAATCACTGTCACCCTATGAAACATTAAAGGAAAGTCGAATGTAACGCAGAATATGCTTTTGTACGCGATTTGTCATAAAACATGTACAAAAATGGTTAACATATGTATTTATATCACTTCCTAAGACATGTCATATTCCGAGCCCGAATAATTACCCAACATAAAGTTACTGTTTTGAATGCAGCAATATGCATTAACTCGGCCTGTTATACTTGCGCGATAATGTATATACTTGTATTTCTACTTTCATACTTATTTTATAAAAATTATCACATTGACGCCAGAAGAATTCATTTAAGATCCGTTTCTTCAAGAAGACTGAGAACGAACATTGAATACATCTTCATAAATCTGTCCATTGAATGACTTTCTACATTGAAATATAAAATACAGACGTTACCTATCATCTAATTAAATAACCACCTTCGATTACGCAATGCATCAGTTGTCGTTTTCTTTAGTAGCGTCTGCCTTTAGAATTTTAGTAATGTGTCTACGTATTAGATAACTGATTAAGCTCTTTAAATTTTGTTTGCAAGCTCCGATTTGTATCAGATAAATTTTGTTGGTTTGTAAGCTCTGATTTTGTTTACATTAAATAAATATACTTGATGCAAACAAGAACGCGCACGCTCATGTGGTGCGTGTGCGTGTACGTGTGTGCGTGCGTGTGCGTGTGC
Source organism: Magicicada septendecula (assembly GCA_034769895.1). NCBI lineage: Eukaryota > Metazoa > Arthropoda > Insecta > Hemiptera > Cicadidae > Magicicada > Magicicada septendecula. The sequence continues at coordinate 113,986,732 of CM068375.1, read as the reverse complement.
CAGAGAGAGAGAGAGAGAGAATTTTGTTATCCTTTCCCATTTGGATATTTAATGGACTAGTATGTCGGTATGCTAAAGGCTCATCTTACAATAGTAGCTCAGCAGAGAACACACATTCCTGCAGATGCATTAGTCATACACGTGTTAGGTAGCCTATGTATCTCCGTTTCCGTACGTATTATGTAGCAAAATCAATCGTCCTAGGTTTATTGCTAACGGTTATTAATACCCACCGGTGCAGTCATTCACGGTATTTGCCTGCAAAACTGGCTCATATTCGTGTGTTGCAGACAGCTGTAATTAAACATAGTTGAATTCTTTCCATACAACTCCCCCGGTGCACAGTAACGTCGGAGATTATGTGTATGACTCCCGTGTACGGAAAATCAATCAATACCCTAGTGCATGTTCATGTTTCAGTTCTATTGTGTTATAAAACGGAGTAGGCTTATGCATCTAACCGTAAATAACATTATATGCAATTTAATATAACCATTCTTTTCAGATTTACCTTGTATTTTGATAATTAATAATTTAACTATTTCCCTAACACAAAATGTTAATCAGTACTGAAATAGACGGAACACTAAAAGAGGAGAGAATGTGTTGTGGTTTAACAGGTTCAAAACCTGAAATTAATACGTAGTCCATGTACCGAAGGATTTAAAAGGAAACGAGAGAAAGAAATTTAAAAAAACATGAAGTGCAAACCAAAATGTAGAGGGTGGTTAGATGAAGAGTAAGACGGATCGACCAAACTATGTTGAACATCAAAAGAAAGGAACATAACTGAATATAACCTAAAATAGAGGAAGACTACCGTGGCAAGATCTGAAAAAACGGAGGCAGACATGGCCGACTCTAGTAGAAGGCCGGAATGTGTCAACGTTGCGTCTGAGGCCTATACGCATAGTGTAATAAAATAGCTAAAGTGAACATGTTATATTTTGATTTAATTTCATAGCGTTACTAAAATCATGAGTAAGCCTATTTATAGCTAAATCTAAATTATAGGTCTGTGCACACTTAGTACTATACGTTTAAGTTGAACAAATTAGTGAATTAGTGTTAGGCCTAATGAATTAATTTTGTTCGAATTATTGAATTCGTACCATATGATTGAGAGTTAATTATTATATTTCTTAAATAATATAAACAGTATTTTACATAATAAATTTTATTTTGGAAAAATGAAGAATTATAAAAAAAAGAATTTCGACGAAACCGAAACATGGAAGCATGATAATGTTTTTATTATAGTAACAATTATTTACTATATAACAAATATATTTACTATATAACAAATATATTTACTATATAACAAATATATTTACTATATAACAAACATCATGTTAAAACGACAGAGACCGAAGATTTCTAGACTGTGGGGAATCGAAAGTGTGAAAAAAATATAGTGTTAACATCACCTGGAGCGTTACATTTTTCGACGACGTTACACATATTGCATCACGCATTTTGTGGAATGACCCCCAGGCTAAAAACATTATCATGTTAAAAACTGCTGTTAACCGGGAATTAAAAATGACGCGATTTGATTATTGAAATACATAAATTAAGAGATCGTCTAGTCGGTCTCAAATATAAGCTGGTTCCAGTGTTGCCACGTTTAATATTTCGGCCTTCTACTAGAGCCAGCCATGAGGCAGATAATAATTCAGAGAATATTAATCTATTGCATAAATTAAAGAAATACAATACCCAAAGAGCTCACTGTAATCAATCTGTCAGGGAATGAAAAGCCTTAATATTTTTCCATTAAGCTCCTTAAAGTATAATCTCTGATCTTAGTTTCTGAGAATTATTTTTACTTAACCAAGGAATTAAAAAATCAACCCAATAAAGACCTATTAGAAAACTTAAAAAATAAAACCTGCAGCATCGCATAACACATTCTATGTAGAACATCATCTAACCTATTGGAAAATAGTGATTTAAGGGGATAGAGACCACGGTTTCGCAATTATGTCAAACTCTGTGCACTTCTAGAAACAAATATAAGAATACGAATTACAATAAATTCTTGGATTTCGTTGTCCATGACGTGTCCGTTACTTAACTAAATACCACTATTGTATTAACGACTCGGAACACTAAGTTTCTTATAAGTAAAAGCATAAAGTTTTACCTTACAGCCTGAACCGGTTTTCGCCTTTAAAAGGCTTCTTCAGAGGCTGCCGCTGGTAGCGCTATCCGTCCTGTTGTGGGCGACGGAATCGAATTTCGAAAGATCGATGCTGTGTGTGTGGGGTGAGATATGTTCGAATAATGCGTGCGATTTGAATTGTGTCTGTTCGTTTAGGATGTCGTTTTTATTTGTTTTCGTGTGTTTGTATATTTCCAATTGTTCTAGAGTTCTAGTTGTATATTTCCAATCCACCTTTGCAAACCACCTCATTGAAGCAAACCACACATATAAAAACATCGACAATAACATGAACATTCTACACGTGCACACAAAAGGCCGAAAACTAGACACTCTAGAACAATTGGAAATATATAAACACACGAAAACAAATAAAAACGACATCCTAAACGAACAGACACAATGCAAATCGCACGCGTTATTCGAAATATCTCACCCCACACACACAGCATCGATCTTTCGAAATTCGATTCCGTCGCCCACAACAGGACGGACAGCGCTACCAGCGGCAGCCTCTGAAGAAGCCATTTAAGGCGAAAACCGGTTCAGGCTGTAAGGTAAAACTTTATGCTTTTACTTATAAAAAACTTAGTGTTCCGAGTCGTTAATACAATAGTGGTATTGAATTACAATAAAATAAAATAAGGTATGTTTATTCTGTATCTAAGCCACAGTAGAGTATTCTATTTCTTTTGACACAGTACTGTGGTTGACTGACAAACACGTGTCAGTTCGCGAATCTTTTTTATACGCTGAAGATGGCCTCCAGAGGAGATCATCCACCTCATTCACGTCCGTGAGTAACAACATTAATGGACCACGGAGTTTAATCAGTTTATTTCCAACACTATAAGGTATGTTTAGTTTAGGTGAAAAGTGGCCGAAATAGTAGTTTGTGTGATGTACCGATTTTTTAAACCATCTACTTTTAAGTTCAACGCAGCTTAATTAACAACGACGTAAAAGCTCGTTTTATGAAGTAGAAAGACAATTCAATTTTGTTTTCATTTATCGCTAAACGATTAAACGAGTAGGACCAGTGTGAAAGGTTACTTACAGAAAATATCACAGTTTTTAACGACGCATTATTATACCAGTAGGTTCTGAGTATTATCGTTGTGGCTGAAACAGTAATACCAGCTGTAGGGGAAACGCAACAGTGTGGCTGAGATAAGCGGATCTCCGTCAGTTATACAGTGCCACATCTACACGTCAACATGCGCACAATGCCCTTTTCCACCGTTCAGCTTCTCACTGCAAGTAGTTGGCGGTGGTGTGGTTTGAGTAGCCCCTGGTCGTGTACCTAAGACTTGAGGGAAGCACAAGGAAGGGGATAGCAAGAAGAAAAGAAAAAGAAGAAGGTGATGATGATGCAGGGTCGCACCATATGCGCGAAATTTTCACCGCACACGGGCGCCCATACCAAAAGTGCGGCCATAGTCTGCCAAATTCATCAGCGGATATTGCAAAATAAATTAAAATAATTAATACCGACTAGGTCTAGGTATATGACAGTAACGTTTATTCAGTTGTTCTTGATATTTGTTTTGTTAGCATTGCCGCAGTGTACTGGCATCAGCCTTTGTTTTGAATACCAAGAAAGCGTACAGGTGTTGTTGCGCGACATTTATATCTGAGTTATAGCTGCGGTCTCTTTGTGCTTTTGTAGACAGGCGCGTGCATGTCGACGCTGGCAAACTATAAAGTACCTACCCGATAAGATTTGAAATGATTTATGTTTTGTTTTGACGAACGGGCTCCTTTACGACTGTCAACTAGTATTCAAAACACAGCATTTTGTAAGCAGTAACAGGAATTATCAGTTATGCATAAAACGTTTCCTATTACGGTCTTGTCTTTGGTCACGCTCTGACGGTGTAATTCTGAGACGTGTCGTTTTTTTTTAATACGGTTTATATTCCTATTAGTGTTCGGTACTGTATTTGTTTAGTTACGGTAAAATAATATTAAATATTGTGGCAAAGTAAGGATACGAAAAGTATATTCAAGAGGGCGGCAAAGGTAAAACTGCACATGGGTGGCAAGCACCCTAGCGGCGGCCCTGTGATGATGATGATGACGACGACGATGACGATGATGATGACAATATGACGTTAAACGTCGCCATTTTCTGTTTCTTTCGTTTTTATACACCATACATACAACTAGGATACTCGCGTTTATAAAAAGAACCGTTCTGTACAAATCGGTAAAAATCGTTTCAGAATTACGGAGGAACACATACCTAACTCCCAAACACATTATCCTCTGTAACTAGTAGATTTGATGACTGGTAACAAAAACTTTGTTTGACTGTAAAAACAAACAAACCTAGGCCTATCTCATAGTTGCAACTATTTAGGGCAGTCTGTAGAGAGATAGGTACTGTAGCGGGCAGCCTGCCTCATACATGTGTAAAAGTAGAAGAAGAAGATAATTAAGATTATGCCTACAGTGACGTCAGTAAGCCTACTGCTTGTGCCTATATTACGCCCATCGACTTCAGCAACCTCATTAAAATCGCACACCACGCATTAAATTAACGCGAAATAACCAACGGGGTTGGAGACGAGACAAGTGAACAAGACGTCAAAACACCTTTCACCGTGCGCGTATACAGACAGGGACCCCCTGTCTCCGCTGAAAGAAGACGTATTGAATTGTGTGACCTCGTTTCGACCGCGCTGAATACGTCGGTGGAGGCAGCAAGTAACATAATCTATAACACACAAACATAAAATACACTCACACAAACTCACTGTCGGGAAAACCTTTGATCTACGAAGGGAGGCGGGCTGTAATTATTCCCCTCGGCTTTGATCCCCGCAGCACTGACCGGACCTCACGATGCCCCTATACATATATTTTCTAAACGCCGTCAAAACGACATTCTTTTCATTTTGATGTCGGGTAGTTTCCACTGACGCATAGAATTTTTTTTAATTTTATTAATAAATACACAGCCTACTCCATCCAGTGTATAAAACATTTTAAACGATAGCCTAAGAAAGGTAAACTATCTAATAGCACATGGATTTTACGAAGGTAACAATAAAACCGATTGAGAAATTCACTTTTTAACTTATAATCGAGAAACGTCAAGAGTATAAATTCCTTACTTACCTATCCCTCATAGACTTTCGATCTGAACCACAGACAGAAATTATTAACGGCAGAAGATTACCAAAACATTTAAAATACCGATTAAAAAACCTAAAATTTGTAACGATAGATTGATTTCATTTTCGTAAATAATAAAAAAAAATCTCGTCGCGTCTCAACTAAAGATAAATGGTTGTTGGATGTCGCTGACGCTGTTCAGTCTGTACACCTAGACGGTGTTATCCCAAGGAAATCACAGAGGCGGCATGTACTTGGATGTTATATCTAAATTTGTGTGGAAATGATCGGACGACGATTGAATTACAAAGAGGCTTATGCAAGCTACAACAAATACTGTCAGATATAAGGAGAATATCGCCAAAAGCCAAGTCAGAATGATGGGATAAAAAACAAATGATTTTCAAATATTACTTGAGTTGAAGTAAGGAGATAGATTGGCATCAACGCCGTTTAACCTCGCGAGGTTAAATGTACCTCGCCGTTTATATGTGTTTGCGAGGGAGAAGTAAATTCTACTACGTTAAATAAATTCAAACAGGTAATTGGATATGCAGACGACTTAAATATAATTGGGAGATCATTCACATCGGTAGAAGAAAGCTTGGAAAGGTTGACGAGGCTGTTCCCTTTTGACTTATGTTTCCCGTGTCTCAGAGCTGTATCGTATAGTGGATTTTTGTATCAGCTTTTTGTTGACTTTTGATATTCAGATGTCTATGGTATGCCATCTCATGTTTCTTTCTCAAATGGGGCATCTACAGAATCGACTTCCGTAATAGCTCAGGTATCCTTTTAATACAATGACCAGTGTCTAAAATCAAATCGTCTTGTTGTCCATCCGTACATTTATATGTTAAGTATTTTCTGCATTTACTGATAATCCTTTTTTTCCATTTCTTTTTTACCCTTCTAAATCACTAGTTTACGATATTACCATTAGAAACTTTCTTATCATCTACATTAGGATAGCTTGTTTCAAAATAATTTACAAGACCTAAAACTGTTTAACAGCGTAGTAAGAAAACAATGTAATAGTGTAATTATATATAGTATATATATATATATACACACACACACACATACACACATTATTTGTTTAATTATTTTTACGTCCATACGTATATACGTCTTTATTTTCGACACTAAGTTCGAGAGATTCAGCAAGCAAACACATAGGCTGTCAGGTACACGGCTTCGATACAAGTACACAAGTTTGTTAATTTAAGTTTGTCGGCTTTTAAGATGATGGCGAGACGTCATCCTGATAACATTGTAAACAACCTCCTCCTTTATCACAAGAAATTAACAGAAACCACGCCGCGCTAACCAGCTAACCAAACTCCGAAGCTTTGGTTTTTTCGAAACAGTTCCCCCCCCCCGCTTGTTTTCTTAAATTCGAAAGATATTTCCTCAACGTCTGAACTTGAGCCGTATCAGGTAAACTTTACACGTCGTCGCTGTCAGATTTTCCTGACATCTGTTTCGAGGCGTTACTACTGCTACTCTTGTCGTAACGACGTGGCGGAAACTTTGTTTATATAAAGTTTGAGTCGGCCTGTTTGGAGCGAACTTTATTCCCATCTTATTCACACAAGCCTAAGCTTAAAACTGTCACGGCTTCCTCAGTTTTCCAAAACAGTTGCGTGCTGGCAAGTATCTTTTCTTTTTTATACGTGTCCATTGGTTTTTGTTAATAATTGCAATAATTGCTTCCAGAGCACCTTTACCCATTACCCCAAGCACGTTTGAAATTTCGTAGATGACTGCAATGAAGCTGCAACTAGCCTATATTGCACATGTGAATCGTGTATCCTTATAGATCTTACCCATGGGAAGCTTGTCTAATCGATGGAATCAACAAGAATGGCTATACTCAACGAATCAACGGATTACTAACCTTAGAATATATGTACACACAGCACAGATATTCAAACATACGTGTATGGTGCGAACTTGTTACGGTTCAATCATGCAGAGTATGCAATGACGAGGCTATAATTTTGGGGTTTTTATAACTTCTTGAATCGTTAAACATATTCGTTAATTTTACATTTATATTTTCTTAATGAAGAAATTTGTGTTAGTGGTTGAAATCACAAGCAGAATGATCACTGTTGCATACCACTATATAAAAATTATCCCGATTAGCGCTTTCAAGCTTCACAGCTCATCGTCAGATCGGAACAGACAGAAATTATGTGAAAACAAACCTTCACCCCTCTCACCCCACCCTGCTCGCACACAACAAGCTATAAATTAATGTCCCTTCCCCTCCCCCTAAACCCTGTCCCACCATCTGTACAGTTACATATTTTTCTAACACACAACATGCTCACACACACACACACACACACACACAACACTGAAACACAAGGAATTTGCTAGAAAAATATGTAACTGTACAGATGGTGGGACAGGGTTTAGGGGGTGGGGAAGGGACATTAATTTATAGCTTGTTCTGTGTGAGCAGGGTGGGGTGAGAGGGGTGAAGGGTTTGTTTTCACATAATTTCTGTCTGTTCCGATCTGACGATGAGCTGTGAAGCTTGAAAGCGCTAATCGGGATAATTTTTATATAGTGGTGTGCCACAGTGACCATTCTGCTTGTTATATTTTCTTAGTTTTATTGCAATTTTTTTCTATTTACTGTAAATAATTTGCCTTTGGCATAGTACATTACGTAACGTATTTGAGGCTTAACCTGGGAGGTTTATCCTGTTTTAAAATGCATGAGGAGAAATAAGAACGACATTTGTCGCGACAACAGAGCACACTAACATACTTCAAAATTATATCGTTCTAAAATAAATTTCTCTTGCTACAAAATCCTTGTAAAGTACTACTGACCTGAGCAGTCTGGACGATGTCAGTGAGCAATGAAAAAAGCTTAGTTTTTCAAAAGGAGAACAACACTCTTCGGAAGTGCCTGCGAAAAAGGACAATGGGTATTTAACGTTGTAACAATGAATTTTATGAAATATATACCAAGAGCGAAATTCAAAAAGTCAATAACAGTCAAATAGTCTGTATACATGATAATTAGCGTTTATGCAAGAAAAGTGACCAAGGAAATAAAAAAATGAGTAACCATAGTTCTAAATTATGATGGATTTGCGGATGGGGTAAGGCGAAAACTCACACACACATTATTTAAAACAGCTGTGCGTTAGGAAATAGGTAAAGTGAGCGCAGAACTATGTCCAACAGCATCACATCGCAGAGGAGACCATAGCTGCAACAAAGGTGTACCACCTGAAGAAGCGAAATAGGGAGTGAGAGAAATAGAGAGAGAGGGAGAGAGAGAGAGAGAGAGAGAGAGAGAGAGAGAGAGAGAGAGAGAGAGAGAGAGAGAGAGAGAGAGAGAGAGAGAGAGAGAGAGAGAGAGAGAGAGAGAAAACAGATTAAATAATTTCACATTAATGTTTATAAATTTTACAGCGTTCATATTAATAATAATGGCTCCCATGTATACCACCGAAGTAGCTTAGGAGTAGGGATGGTAGGCTGCCTAATGTGAGCCGTACGGCATACAAGAAGGCAGTGTGGCCAGCACTACGCTTCAGCGTTCATATTAAAATGTATAATTTCAATAGCTATTTGCACGATGAACCGGCAGTAAGTAATGCACATTGCCATTATTGCCGACTGTGGGCGATTATGGCAAAGAAAAGGATCCCGCAACAACTCATTACAGCCATATAAAGACTGTGGAAAAGCTTAATTGAGACAAGAAGACGGAGCACAACTCCTAGTGTGAGTCTGATAAATTGCGGACTACGACAAAGTTGTCCGTTGTCATCTACTTTTAGCTTATAAATACACTATATCATACAGAATTATGAGGTAAACTTTCCAGAGAATTTTATCGTCGGTAACTCTGCAGTTGACACATTGTTATCTGCTGATGACCAGCCTAACCTGTCGAAGTCGGAAAGCAGCTTGCAGATGGCTGTACACTCAAATCTGCAAGGATTTCGGATTACAGATCTCCACATTGAAGACCTTTCATGGAGCTGATCCCATACGAGCAAAAATTGTTGTAGATGGTACTGTTCTTGAACAGGTCAGTAATATTGAATACCTGGGCTGTTACGTCTCTAAAGTCTAAGATCAAAGAGTAAAGAAACACTCCTGAAGTTCCACAAGGTGATGGCCCACCCTGCACTTCTCTTATGGTGTCAGAATGAGACTTTAACAAAATATCAGGCCATTCCTATTCGAGCGGCCGAAATCAGATTTTCCAGGTACATGGCAGGATACTCATCAAGATCGCAAAATAAATGCCAATGTACAGCATGAACTGAATATTATAAGTATACTTGATTGGATTGCCCTGTATCGGCTAAAATGGTGGAACATCATAACCGAATGGATGGCTCCGCATCCCCAAACAACTATGGAATTATAAGCAGAAAGGACGGTGAGGCGGGGGACGTCCGAAGAAGTGTCGAAGTAACCAGGTTTAGTCCATCTACTTGGGGCCAGAACCAACCATTTTTGGTTTAATCCTTGCTGAAATTTATTATTATTATTATTATTATTATTATTATTATTATTAGTAGTAGTAGTAGTGGTAGTAATCTTCCCGTATTTCATTTCTAACAGTAATTTACTTATTTCATAATACCTTCACATTCGTTTTTTCTTTCTAGTCCAACTAAATCTTTTCATATCATATTTCTGCTGATTTGTGCCAATTCCTTTTCACACTTTCTAATACCCAATTAATATAAAACAGCGTACTCCACACCAACGGGCTTGCAAAACTTTTTTTTTACCTCAGTATGACGCGCTTATTCAGTAATAGATTTTTCTGTCATAAATACCTGTTTTGCACTGTTCTTCAAAGGCAAAAAACCTGTTGAAGACATGTTGTTTATAAATACCTGTTGTTATCAAAGCCAGTTCTTCCACTTCTCATAAGTAACTTGTGTGTCCATTAATATCTCCTAGGTAACATTTAAGCGTTTGAGTCATTCTGTTATCTATCTTAATATTTTCATTCATTTCATCCATGCACCTTCTTACAACTAACGCCTAAGTGTTTTGCTTATGTTAACTTCCAATTTTCATTGTTTCAGTTTCACAAAGAAAACTTACAGTATTCTATTGATTACTGTTTCAGAATTTGCGACTATTTAAACGACATCCGCAGACATGATAGAGGGTTTTATCTTAGCACTGACCTCGGTGATATTTGTATTTGCTTCCGTGAACTCAACAGCGTTATCAGTGCAAAAGCTAAACAAACACGGAGAGAAGTACAATCCTCCCTCACTCTCTTCCTGATGCTTTCCTTACCTTATTTTCCACTCCCGTTCCTATTTACTTTATACTCAGAATTGTATTATCATAACAAATCGAGTGGAACACCGTACTTTCTGCATTAATAAGAATGCCAGTGAGAAGGATGTCAAAATTACTAATCATATTTTTGAGACATGTTTCGGGCGCTAATTGTGCTCCCTTCTCGGCCCTTATTAACTTGGGCGTATGAGGCGCACATAAGAGGAATTGGTCCTCAAAAGGAGTGGCCTGAGCTCAGCAGAAAACGCGGAAAACCCAGGCTGAAATGCGGTATTGAGGAAGGTGACTAGCGTTGGTGAGCGGATAGCGACAGAAATAAACGAAAATGAGACGTGAGATGCGAGCGACACTTGTGGCTTAAATTAATTTGCAAATTTAAGAGTCGTCTGAAAATTCTGTTCAGAAGTAGTGAAAAATGGCATTATTCTTCGAAAAAAGTCGACTTAATTTTATTTTCTATATAATCTCTCTTAAGGTCGATATGTTTGCTTAAATGTTTTTCAGACCGGTTTATCTCCGCCATAAAGAAACATTTGTCCAATTTTGCTATATACGCGTTTATTTGTGAATATTACTTCGGAATTTTATTATACTTTCTTCCATCTCAGAAATTTTTTCATATTTTGAAATATGCAGTAGACGATAACTGGGAAAAATTATGAAAAATCTCATAATTCAGTAAGAATTATGGAAAAAATCTCAGAGGAGTTTTATCAGGTTTCCTGGTGCAACCACATGTGAATAAAAAGACAGCATTGTTATGATGGAAAAGAAATTTGGTCACTAATATTATCTTTTTGTCTCAATTCCGTTATTTAAACGACTCAGTAAAGATGCTTAATATTCTTCAGAGATCATTGAATGATTGGAAGTGTCTGTGCAAGGAGACAATGAAGGTTATACGACGGGCGTTACAAAAGCAGAGAGCCTTTCCTCTGGTGAAACAATTTTTGCTTCCTCTGTGTAAGTTTACCGGCTCCAGCTCATTTTTTACAGATGGTAATGATGATTCGTGTTTCACATCGCACAAAATTAATCCGTATTTATTTCAAGCAGCTCCAGATTGTTCTTTGTGGTGTTCACCCGTTCAGGTTTTTGATCAATTTTGCAAACACAGCACCTACCTTGCTGACAGCTTTCTCATATTTAAATCTTCGTGAAAATTATTATGTTTGCGCTGTTATGAGATGACAGCAGTCCCCAGTCTCGCAGCAACAAGCGACTTGTAAGTCATTCTGAACGTCTGTACACGTCTCATAAAATTTATCGAGCCTGGGTTTAGAAAAATCCTGCATACCTCGAAAAAGTAACGGATTATCAACATGAGGGACTCATTTTCTCAATTGTATGAGCGATAACATGAGTTGACCAGAGAAAATTGCTGCAAATCACAGAGGAAGCGTCGAATCTGTTTACAGTTTGACATGCACGCCTTTAAACCCAACAGCATGCGTGTCTAGATGTGAGAGCGTAGGTGCACGTAGCGCCTTATCTCGGATCCAATTTATAATGTATTAAAAGTCGAACTTCTAATGTGCGTAACGTTTCAGATTACTTGACTTAATTGGTTTTGTAAATTTATATATGACATTTTCAAGGGTGTCTCAAATATTTGATTCCAAACTACGTAGTATAGACCATCTTTTATTATCGCCATATATTGGAGAAACGTATCCTGTGCTTGTGATAGGCGTTCCTAAATTGTTTTTTAAAACTAAATATTTGACGCTATTTGACTGTTCAAAATAGCGTTTCCTCATCGTCACGCTGTCTTAAACTAAGTAGAATAATTGTTATTTTATTTGTTCTATATACCTTTTTCTCGTTTTTAAGTATCACTGTTCTAGTGCGACACTGTTGTTATTGTATGACTGGTTCACCTTTATGGTATTGTCATTGTCGTTTTGTATGCCACTTTAACATCCATATTTTTATATCGTTTGATAATTTATTTATTTTGTTTTAAATTAAAATGAATAACTACTATTTATTTTGTTTTATTATTATCTGTACTTGTTTCGGGGTAAGCCTTGAGGTCAGTTGATTCCATTTTTATTTTGTTGTATTATTTATTTTCAGAATGGCGCTGAAAAAAAACGAACGATTCATATCCCACAAGTAGATCTGAATATAACTTAGAACGTATAGACCGATACCTTAATATTATTAACATTTCAATATGTCAGATAACTAATAAGTGACCGCGCACACGCCCACACACACACACACACACACACACACACACACACACAAGTAAAACTATAATACAGTATATTTTCTTATCAATGTAATAAGTGTTATATAGCTTGAGATACATTACATACTGTACAATGCGTATATTGACTCTCTGATGACGATCAGAAACTGATCTGCGAACTACGTCAGGGTTTATAAAATTTAATTGCTTCCAAAAAATAATATTTTTGTAACTATGATATAAAAACTGTAAGTACACCACGAGTCACAAAACGACTCTTCGACTATATATTTAATCACATATAAAATTACATCAGACGTACCGGTGAATATCATAAGGCGTCAGTCACTTTTTGACAGCGCTGTGTACGAATGAATGCCCCCCTCGTGTATGTGAAGACGTATTGAATTCTGTGAACCTTCCTTTTAGCAAGGACTGCGGGAAACTTAATATAGAAAACACACACACACACACACACACACACACACACACACACACAAGCGCATAAAAATCTTTTGATGTTTACTAAAGCCACTTGTAATTATGGTCTTAGCTTTGATGCATTATGTCCACGCATAGATATGGTGCTTACGCTTTTTTGCCAATTTTAAAAGTAAAAATACTGATTGTATTGTTTTATTGCATTCTTTGTGTGTTTGTGGCGTGTGTATGTGTGTGCATTTGTTTTAATTACTACGTAACTTGTAATTAAACTAAAAATTTTGTTCGATCTTCACCTTATGGATTTCATAATGTAAATAAATTGTGATGAGCTAGTTTCTCCCTTCTCGCTTTTCTGAACTTCCAGTCTTCATTCTTTCGCTATGTTCTTTCATCTTTCCGATGTTCAAACTGCGTTTGTTTTGTCTGTTCTTCCTTAAAAGCCTGGAATTCCCAAATACTTTTCCGAAACGTATGCTCCGTAAATTTTTTTCTTCCGCGAAGTTTGTTTCTACTACATTCTTCTTAGTTTCTATGAACCGGAGGCTTTTATCAAAACGATCGAACATGCCTTTTGTCAACCCCTGAGGATTCATTCTGGTCGCAATCCGCCATTTTCGAACGAATAATTTGCGCAATATTGTGAGTCCAAAAGTAATAATTTCCAGATATAATTTTATAAACATAAAAAATAGCTTACATATTTATGTTACGTCTTCATGTTGTGTACACAATCTGAAGACTGTAAACAAAGACGGATTGAAAGGACTATTCTAGGAATAACAAGAAGAGGCTTGAATACATAACCAAATCATTTATGTAAGATGTTTTTGAAAGACTGATGTGTTTAGTGTTTGATGACTCTCGCGGCGGACTGTCAAGGTAAAGTTAAAATTTTCTGTTTACTTTTATTATTTAATTTTACTTTTATTTTAGGTTTCTTTTCAGGTTTTTGCGTTGACATTTATATTTCCTTTTCTTCAATTAGCTGTTTTGTTTGGGTATCTTGTACGTTATAGTTTTAGTACGAGTTTGGTTACATTTTCGCAGCGCTTGAGGAACGATAGCAGATTAGTAGTAATCAAAATGTTGTATTGTGAAAGTGTCAGAAGATGGTAACTGTCCGACCGAACGTTCTACATAAAACGTTTACACTTTTTGTTGCATACACGACGGCGCCTTCACCGCGGCTACTCGTTTGTTGCTTGAGTGAATTAGGAGAGAAGTATACAATGTCAGATAAAAACGTGAGAAAAATAAAGAGAAGATGGAATAAAGAGAGAGAACTAGAGACATAAAGAGAAAGAGAAAACAAGAAATACAAAGATAGAGAGAAAGAAAGAGAAACTGAGAGACTGAGAGGGAAAGAGCGAGAGAGAGTGTGTGTATGAGAGGAGGTGAGTAAGAGAGGAAATATTCCGACTTCATAAATTTTTCAGAAGGCTTTTTTCATTGCCGTTGCCGGCAGCAAATAAAAAAATGTGATTTCTTTGTTTGGACAAAACCAAACAAAGAAGTTGTCGATAACCTACTTTCGGGTCCCTTTATGTTATTCGTTGCTATTAACTGCATCTGGTAGGAACACGCTCTCTCTCACTCTCTCTCTTCCTCCCTCCCACCCTCACTCACTCTCTCTCTCTCTCTCTCTCTCTCTCTCTCTCTCTCTCTCTCTCTCTCTCTCTCCTGTTTCTCTCACTTCGTTTCTCTGAGTGTACCTGCGCGCGAGTCTGTTTGTGAGTCAGCGTTTTGTTGTAGTAACCAAAGCCTGCCGTAATTTTGCTGCGACAAAAATCATTGTTTGACTTCTTTGCACTGTTTCCGACACGGTCGTTAATGATTCGAACAGTAAACAGTAAAGTTTCATACGTTTTCGTATTCTGTTTTTTTACGTTTGATGTTTTGTATTACTCGTGTTATTTTATACATTTTACTTTTGATATTTTATACCCATTTCGTGTTTTTATTTTACATTGACAAAGTGAGCGACAATGGACGTAATAATAAATGTTTCTGTGAAGTAGTCCTACCTTTTCTTTCCATTATTTGTTGTATTTCTCTACCTTAGGACAAATTAAGAAACTAAAACGTACACACACACACACATGTAACACAATAATTAAATAAAACAATTTTATTATAGGCCTACCATATTCAGAAAGCTAAGTTATAATATTTTCATCATCGTCATCTTCTTCTTCTTCTTCTTCTTCTTCTTCTTCTTCTTCTTCTTCTTCTTCTTCTTCTTCTTCTTCTTCTTCTTCTTCTTCTTCTTCTTTTTCTTCTAAGAGTGCCGTACTAAAATTGAGCGTATGAAACCCTGCGCTCGCGGTACCTAGACGTATATGGTAACTGGAGTTCTATACTACCGCTAATCGGCTAAACATAATTGTATATTACTAAGAAGGGATACAACTCCATGGTGTTACATCGCCTTGGGAGAGCAGAGTGGTCATATAACAGCTATATTATATTTTTCTGGCGGCGGGAATTGAGCCCAAATCACGTATGTAGCGAACCAACACCACGGCCATTCCGTACAAAAATAGTTAAATTTTTCAGCTGTCTAAATCTCTCTTTGGGACTCAATTCCTTGTTATGAAAAATTCTTCCACAGACCTCGTTAAGGAAAGAAGAAAGAATTATTTACAAAATATTTTTGTCGCTTCTTCTTTCTCTGTACATCTATACTCTATGTGGGGTCGATGTTTCTGTTTGGCCCCGTCGTCCACATCCTTCCACCGATAGCTGCTTTTCCCTCAGGTCATCACTTACACAATCCATCCAACTCGGTTTAGATCTGCCTCTCGTTCTCTTACCCTGTAACCGATCTCCATACATATACCGATTCTTCTCTTCTCCTCACACGACTATACCACTTCTATCTTACATCATCTTCGATGTCGCTACTATATTCTTTGTTCCGCTCGTTATGTTGTTCCCGACCTTAACCATTTTGGTCACTCCACACATGCCACTAACCGTTTCCATTTCTGTTACATCAAACTTTCTCTCTTGTGCTTCCTTCACTGGCCACGCTTCAGCACCATATACAATTGCTGTTCTTACTATCGTTTTAAATACCTTTCGCTTAACTTTAAACTCGATTCTATTGTCAATTAGCATTCCTGATGTCTTTCTCCAGTTAATCTGTCCTGACACAGGGTTTATTAAACGCCTTCTCGACAGACCTCTTTAAAATCTGCAGCGGCAACAGGGATTTTCTCAAAAATCCTATCGTTTACGCTTGTCTCAAACAATGGGTTAACTGTAGAAAGTGTTGGAAACATTATTCGCAGTTAAAGAATTTGAAATTAACTGTACTTTTAAATTGATTTTTATGATTTAATATTATGTGACTTGCACAGTCTGTTATATAGATTACAGTTAAACTCGAGCATCCTATCCGTCATAATCGTACGGTAGAATTACGTTAGCAACTAAGTACCGGGCGTGACACTATATCGTTGTCGTATCTCAGTTGACAGATGTGAATTGTTGTTTATTACGTAGCTCTTCATCTCTTCATATCTTTAGTACAGGAAAGTCAGACTGCTATCTTAAACTCTGATACGGTTTATGACAAGTTTAACAGTGATAGAATACTAAAAGAGATCTGGCGTAGATATCATTTGGTTTCTATAATGTTATAGTAGTATCGTCAGTTTCAACGTCTAAAAAAAGTTATATGGTATTTCTATATTTTAATGTAACTCTCTGAGTATGGTTTCAGTCCATTGGGTTGGTTTCTTCCAAACGTCATTTCGGGTTACCGGTGTTTCTGAATAGCAGAATCCTAACCACGATTAGTGTATTTGGGAACACACTCTATTCCATATGTTCTACATCTTCTTCTCCAGCCGAATAATTAGTTACCAAGTGTTATCCGATTCTTCGAAGTATGTTCGCAATCAATATTTCCTTGACCTTTGCATATTCTTGTATTTTTTAAGATAGTACTTGTAAACTTTCTCGGAGTGCTAGTGTCTTCAGTCATTTGAAGATATTGTTTCATATTCATTTCAAATGTCGTCATATCAAATTCTATCTCTTCTTGATCATCACTTAGCTCTTCTGCAAAACCACCCCTTGTAAGTAAGTGTTGTTTTACTTCAAGTTATCCAGGATTCATTTCCATTAGTAGCACCGGGAAGATTATCTACAGCTTCAGTTTTCTATCTTACCTTGTTTTCTGATTTAACGTTTCGATTGCTTTTCTACAGATTTTTCGAAAATTTTTAATTTCAATTGCGACATAAGTATTCCGATCATAACTGACATTAGAAAGTAAGAAAATACGTAATATTTATACAACAAATTTGTGACTAATTATCTATATAATTAAACTTTATCTGATGTAACAGTTTGTATGGGATACTTGGTATCACTGTTTCCAACGGTGTAACTGGGAGAGACGTTTAGCAAAGATAGGTACACCGTTTAATTTATATATTAATTTGCTAAACGAAACATGTTTCATATTTTACAAGAAGAAATATATACATACAGTTTAATTTATGCAATTTAATTTAATGAAAATTGACGTCATGTAATTTATGTTACTGAAATTGTTTTCACACACTTGTTTAATTAGATTTCAGTGACGTTTATGTTTGTAATAATTTAGTTCCCATTTACTGGTTAACAAGTATTGTGTGTTTGTGTGTGTTCCGTATTTCAATTTTTAACGTCAACAAAATTACTAGAGTTGTTTGTTAGTAGTAATTTTAAAGTTTACGAGTGGCGGGTAGCGAACTCAAGGCCGCACGCAATTAACTGGAAATTGTTATTCGCTTTTAGATTCGTCGTGTATTTAACAAAGTTTATAAAAGAGAGCGTAATTTAACTTGGCAACTGAGTTTTGTAGTTTTTTTTATGTTGCAATAAATTAAATATTCGAAGATAAAAGGGGGAGAAAATTTAACGAAGCTTTCTTTTCTTCGTCGTGTTGCCGTTGTAAATCACGAAATTTCGCGCGGCGAATTTTCGAGTGTACATACTTTTTCCTCCTGCCCCCCCCCCCACCGAATTAGGTAGAACGCAAAAGTTTTTTAAGCGTTGTAAAATTAATTAAAAAGTTTAATTAACAATAAAACGCCTGTTATTAGTATTATTATTATTACTTATTAATGCCACTTGATGTTGTCGGAACAAGATTTATTCCGAATATACGTTTATGTTGGTGAGATTAACAAGGAAATACTTCCTGTCAAGTACACGGGTTTCGACACACAAGTATACAAGTTTGCTAATTTAAGTTTGTCGGCTTTGCGATGACGTCATGCTTGTAACGGTCGTCAGCAAACGTCTTTGCTTACTGTTACAGTGAAAGCCGATAAGGAAGTTTTTGTTTTCTCCTTTTTATATACACCTTTCATTTTTTCCAAAATTATGTTTTTGTTGAGTATAACAAATAGAGAGTTTGGATTCTATTCTTTGTGTGTCAATAAACCGATTGTCACTAGTTCGTCATTATGATCGTCGGCTTTCAATACATATGATGGGCGGACAAAATATTTGTTTATGTTAAAATTGCAACGAAACGGAATAAGACATTGTCGATGAGCGGTAAACATTCAGCCTTCTACTTAATCTGTACTGTGCTTTCTTGGTGTACACGCTGTGTGGGAATAAATTTTAATCGGTCATGAAAACATAACTTTAATATGATTAATATCCCTCAAGAGCGTAGTTGTAACATCACCGCCGTGTCAGATGTCAGATGATCACATGTTGCGACCGTTTAGCGTTATCGGTGGACGAGTTCAAAGTAAGATGTCGCGGATTACGACACGATACTTTCAGAATTAGCCGTCCTAAATCACCCTTCCGATCGATTGTTTGATTTATTTTTTCTTGGAGAAGGCCATTACGCCTGCTGCAAAGACAGAGTAGAAACTGACCACAATGTAAGAGTAGACTCGTACCTGTCAGTAGCTAGTGCCTATCAAATTCAGATAACCAGGCGGACAGAAGGAGGCTCGCCTCATCAAACATTTGATATTGATAAAGAGTTTGTTTTCCCGTAGAATGTTCGCCGGGTCCTACCACAGTAACGGGTTTCTACAGAAACGTCAGAAAACGTTGTGGTAGCAAACAGAAATGCAGAAACGTTACAACGACAGAGTAAGACTGACTCATCATCATCTAAATTCCATGCCTTGCCGAGTAAACCACGCCTCTCCCTCCATCATTGTCCTGTTAAAATCCCAGTACGATAGGAAGTTC
This sequence comes from Magicicada septendecula, assembly GCA_034769895.1. NCBI lineage: Eukaryota > Metazoa > Arthropoda > Insecta > Hemiptera > Cicadidae > Magicicada > Magicicada septendecula. The sequence goes on along the minus strand of CM068375.1, from coordinate 113,967,276 downwards.
ATTTCCTTTCCCATGTCTTTGAAGAACGCTGCTCTTGGTTTTTCCCCCCAACAGCTTTCCTTCAACAATGTTACTTAAGAAATGATTGTGTCGTGACACGTACCCGATAAATTTTGCCTTTCTTATTCTAATCGTTTTTAAAAATGATCTATCATGACTGCGAGGACTTGCTCATTATGCATCCAACTCGTCCTCGCCGTTCTCCTCCAGACCCACATTTCCGCCGATTTCAGCTTCCTCCTTTCTATTTTGCCAAGGGTCCACGCCTCACACCCATAAGTTAAGACACTCCACACAAACGTTTTTGCGAACCTTTTCCTTACCTCCATACTTTAGTGATTATTTGTAAGGAAATTCCTTTTGTTCTGAAACGCCTGCTTTGCTGGAGCTATTCTTCTCTTAATCTCTGTCTTATATCTATTTTCACAAGTGATGGTGCTCCCCAGGTAGAAAAAATTTAGCATAATACTAGGAACGACAATTATTTCAAATAAAGAGCGACCCTGTAGGGCCATCAAATAGCATTAGGAATGGAGAAATTATGTTCCCCAACAGTCGGTCACCAAAGGAATTTGTAAGTCCTCAAACGATAGAGTGCATCCGATCTATGGGAAGGACGTAGTGGTTTTCCTACAGTGCGAGGCTGCTGTTTGAATCGCATATAGCATAGTTCACGTGGAGGCAACATCAGGGTTTATTTCAACAAATGTTGCTGTCCCCGCCCCCAGAATTAGTATAACTTATTCTGATTCAAATTACACTTGAAACTTTAGTTCAGTTTCTTGACACGTAACGCATACTGGAGTTTATTTTTATATTCCCTAAAGTTTCATATGATAAAATATTTTCTTTTGCCGGTATTGTTGCTGTGTGATGTTTCTACAATACTCCTCACACACGTGGAGTTAGAATGAAAATTGTTTAATGCAATAATTTTGCACATCAAGCCGAGTTGTCATAACGACAACCGTTCACTTCTAGTCCCGTATTTGTCACTGCTTCTTGGACTTCAGCGATCCTTAGACACCCAGTAGTCTCGTTTCTTCTTCCGATGTCCACTTTCAGACTCTTCTTGGGCATGTTAGGCCGTCAGTTCGTTAGACACGCATAACTGGCTTTAGGCCATGCTGTTTAAGACATTTCACTTGACCTGCACGTCCTCTAATTTGTTGCTAAGCACGACGAGATGGTCTTTAAATTCCAGATGATAGTCCCCAGTTGACACTCATTTCAATTGACTACAAACGGTTATTGTTTCATACATTAAATGCCTAACAGCTGTATTTGGAAGTACTTTCAAGAATGATTTTATATATGACGATTTTCATTTCTTCACGAATTTTATCATTCTGTAGCATTATAGTTAATTAAGGTAAAACTCGTATTATGTAAAACTGTTGTTCGATACGTTCACATCCTTCCTGTCATACTTTGAGAATGTGTCTTAGAGGTACATAGGGCACACAAGGTATATCCTCGTAACGAAGGTATTTTTCTAAGGTCCACTTGTTCTTCATATTTTCGTACTTCCATATATGGTGTTTTGTTAGTGTTGATTCTAAGTCCCTGTTTAAGACATTCTTCCATAACTTTGATAGTTACATTTCAGTAATTTCCAATATGTTATACGACGGAAACTAATTAATAATAATTACTAATACAATGGAAATTATAATTAATTAATATATTATTATTTTTAGTCTGTATCCTTAAGATTAATAAACTGTAGAATGTTTTGATATTCTTTCTTTGTATGAAGTATTTACTACATAGATGTTTGTTAGCTAATTTTAATCACAATCGTGAGATATCTATAGAATCAAAATACGAGCTTTTAAAAAATTTAAAGAAATATTTTCTTCCATGAGAAACTGGTTAATATATAATACTGATATGTCGCTAAGTGTTAATAGATTATAACTTCCTAAAAAATTATTTGTCTTACGAATTATTCCTTAATGACTACAACATGTGGTATTAATTCTGACAAGCATTTAAGTCTTGAATCACTTTTCTTAAAATATTCTTAAGAAAACGACACTGAGAAATATTTTTGAACTTTGCTACCCTTCTAATCGTCATTGGTTTTCTTTGTTTGTCGGTATTTGTGTACCCATCCTCCATCTCAGTACTTTTTGCCTACTAATGTAGTTTTTCTAAGGGAGTTTAGTGGACCAGTAGAGTGGAATTTAAAGGACTCGGATCCAATTTCCAAATAGCACTAGCACTGCATAAGGAATGTGCGTTTGTCACCCTCAGGTCGGCTACGTCTATGGGAATTATTACCTACGTTAAGCCTAGATTAATAATAGACAGCTAAAGCTTACTGTTACCCTCATACTTCCTACCTTGAATGCTATACGGTTTAAGCTGGTATACTACTCTGGCCGTCCTAAACAATTTGATTTGGAACGTAGGTAGGACTACAGACAGGAATCTATTATTTGAAGTAATTTTGTTTTATAGTCGGTAACAAAACTGCGGAAGGAAGTAGTACTGTTAATCGCTTGCTTCCTTGATCAAGGGACGTAGTGGGAGGGAAAGGTCCAGACAGAAGTATGTGGATGAGATGAAAGGAGGGAGAGGGTATGTGGTGATTAAGAGACTGTCCTCGGAGGGCAAGAAATTGCAAGATCCACTAACCTCTGGGCTGAGGAGAAGAAGAAAATAAAGTCAGTAATAAAGGGGTTGAATGCTCCAAGCTGGACTTTGGTGAATGCTTTAGTTTATGACTCCTTTCTAATTTTGTGTTTATTTGAAGTTCTCTTTTTGTGCTATGACTATTAAGAACAACACTTTGTGAAGGTTTTATTTTTTAGAATACAAAATCTTTCGTACGTCCTACCATTAGTGCACATTCACAGTGGGTCGACTAGGCTGAATTTTAATTTTAAATCCTGCCTCTGTGTGTGTGTGTGTGTTTAATTGATTGTTATTTTGTATTCTTATATTTTGTGTGATTTTCATGACTGTTTTTTGTGTTTTTGTTTGCCCAATTATTCTTAAGAGGGTAAAACGTATTCTGTAAAAGTGAAACGTGTTTTCCCTTTAGTGGACTAAAGTTTTCGAAATGATATAATTTAATGTTTTCAATTTACTTTATTCGTAAACAAAGATACAAACATGATTGTAATTGTAAACATGACTTCAATTAACGGTGATTTTCAACAAATGTATAAATTAAACAAAAATACTATAAATAATACATTTAAAATGCGGCGTGTGAGAAATATTTTAAATTATATAACGGCGGATAGTTGTTTAGAAGACGGGTGCGGCTTCTACGGGCGCGACGGGGATGGCGTCTCCGGCGGCGTTGAAGCCGTACTCATCAGCGGTGTAGGAGATGGCTACCGGTACACCTTCGGGCGATGTGTACGCGTAGGATCCCTGCTTGACGAGGACCTGGTCGGTACCGTCCAGTGTCGGCTTCAGCTTGCCGGTCTCCTGCACCAGAGCGCCGTCTCCTGTCTGGTAGCTGAAACACACCACACAAACCATTTATTAGACGTGCCCGCAACTCTACCCTTCCTTTAAAAGACTCTACATTTCGCAGCTACTCAGTCGTCCTCACGATACTGATCTGTTACCTGAATTAGACCACCCATTGACACAAGAATTTACCCTATAGACCAATAAAGTTAGTGAGAACTAAGGAACATAGTTTAGAGGAGGACTTTTTGTTGTAACCAAGCTTACATGGTGAACATTTATTGTGGCAGAATAGCTAGATTTCTGTGGTCACGATGGAAGAAAAACTAGAGAATATCAAGAAAACTATTCTTGGATCCATTGACTACAAAAATGAGTTTCAAAAGATGCAGGTAATTTAAACAGAAGCAATTAGCAGAATGGTTTGATATTTCAAGAATATGGCCAACATCTTACCGCCCTCCGGGATGATGGTACAAATAGAAGATGTCGTGAATAAGCAGCGGATAGTCTGTTCGGAACAATGAACAACACGGCATTAATGTTCCCAACTGGAGAATCAATACAATAGTACACCTTACATGTGTGTAAGGAAATCTACGTGCACCACGTTTTCAGGAAATTTGAAGTGTGCTGTCTCAGTTGACCATACGTCTTGTTATGTCAAAGTACTGTACGGGATCAGTTACTTACGGCTATGATTTCTGTGTCTGCAAAAACCACATACAAACTTCACAGATATTCTACTGCTGTAATGCACAAACACATCATATACGTACTCAAATAAGGTAGACAATTCGAATAGTTTGAGTGGGCTCCGATCACATTCGCCAGTGGCGACGATCCAGCCTTGATGGACGCATCTTCAGCTAATTCTTCAGGGGCGTCGGAATTTACTTCATTTTTCCTAGCTTTGTAGAAGTTTTATTTTACTTCGTCTTTGGCGTTTACTTTTTAGACTAATATGTCTTACTGTATTTTTCCTACCACTATTCTTTTTGGTATTTTATTTATAATCTTTATATTTTTGATGTCATACGCTGGAATTGACATGCTATTTATAATTTTGTAGCTATAAGGGATCACAATTTGTAAACAGAGCAGAACAGTTGCCGTTCTGGGAAAAATGTCCACACCTCAATGCTGCAGTAAACTGATTGAAGTTCACTAAAAAACCTGAAGTGAATCTAACGTCTGAGTTATTGCCGTTACAAATTACTCAGCTTCAGATACAGACGAAGTTACGGTACTGGAATTATAATTTTCTGCTTAGTAGAAAGTTAAATGGAGCAGGAAGAAGCACGAACAGTTTTGGTATACTACAGATGTATATGGTGCGCTCCTCTGAACGAAATTTTTACGTGCAGTTTAAGCTACAACGTTTGTGACAACTATAAGCTTATAAAGATCTAAGTTCTAAAAACAGAAAAGAGGAGAAAAAAATTCTAGAAGTATATCAATTCTACGAAATGTATCCTTCAAACAGAAAGCTGGAGAGGGAGGCAGAATTTGAAATGTTAGGATTTGACCGCGAAGGAGTCATAAACGGTGTGGAGGTAGAGGACGAAGGATGGAGTGGAGGAAAATGGCCGAGGAGGATCTGATGTACAGAGAGGCACGAGAATGGAGATGATGACTTATCGCTGACATTATCCCTACGAGGTTTGGAAGAGCTCAAATGAATCGCAACATTTCTACGAGGAATGTGTAGTCGTATCGATATATTAAGAATAGGTGGAGATTACAAAAAATCACGAAAATACTAATCAATGTAAGAGCGCGTAGAGAAGGTGTGCTGATTCAATAGGTCACTAACGTCTACTAAGGCTGAGAGGTAGCGAGCCTGTTCTGGAAAAGGAACGATTAGAACCAGGTCGTGGGAAATTAAAGTGACCACTATAAGCCTAATCCTTTATTGGAAGAAGAAAATATATATATGCAATAGTGATGAAACAGTAGGCATAAATTAAATTGAGCGCTATGCAAGCCGTTGGTCGTAGTGAATGTTGTTTTATAAACAACTCGTTACGGAACTTTGTGTTTAACTCTTTTTCTCTTTTCGTCACCACCCGATGACAGACGCGCGAAAGAGCAAAACAAGCGAATAAGCAGGATCACGCACGCACGAGCGAGCGCAGGCCTATACAATTAGATTCAAGAAAATAATTTCTACTTCATTAGTTTGAAATATTTTACAGTGGCAAAAGAAAATGCCAGGGTAGAGCTCGGCATGTTGCCATAATTATGGACAGAACGCCTGAATAATGTAAGTTGAATTACACTGACCTTAACCACTTGACAAAGATATAAAAACTAACGGAAAAAATGTGTTAACAGGAACTTAATGTGAAGTGAAATAACGACTAATACACGTATGGTTTTGTTTTAACGAAGCAACCATACGTGCCTTCTATAATAAACTACGTAGATAAAGGTATTTCTGACAACTAACGACCAGACAGTGAAAGTTTTAAACCAAAATCGCAGGAAAATTGTATACGCTATTGTAACTGTGTATACGTGGCCACTGTTTGTTTAAATCGAAGCCAGATAAACACACTTTGTTTCTAAAAGAAGACACACACTGCCTTTTGAACGTGCAGTGGTTTATAACTTTCAATAGTCGCGGGCCGTTAAATGTCTGTTGCTATTTCCCCGCCCTTTACTACTCATTAAGATTCACTGTAAGACAGTAGTTTTGTTTTACTGATTGAAAATTCATATCTCTCTTTGCAAGTGCGGGTAGGTGTTTGTTCCTAGTATGAATCTAGACTAACATTGCAGAACGCGAATTACTAATAAGAAACAATCCCAAGTTTAAAACGGAGTAAAATAATGAGAAAAAGAAACTAATTGTTTTAAACGGCTTTAAAATTTCATCAACTGAAAACGTTCCATAAATTTTTCGCGACTCTCCTTAAAGTCTTTCCTCGCCATCCTGTTACGATATTAGAGTATGCGGTATATAGACGCCATATGTAACATGAATTCAAATATAATAAACTTCACAGTCTTGAAAACTATCCAATGTCACTTAACTCTGAATAGTGCAGAGAAGCGTATCTCTACAGAAAACAATATTAGAAGCCAGGTGTTTTGTAATTTTTCAGAAAGCTATTAATCAGACTATTCGGTTAACATACAGTATTTATATTACTCTCAAAATATTTGAAAACAGTTATCACTTGATTCAGAATACGTAAGGACTGCTTGTTATAGTAATACTGATCTGGCTTAAAACGTTAAACATTCGAAGCACTGTGACAGATGACTAACTCCATCATTACCGTATTAAAAATGACTAACTATGGGGACAAATTACGGGTGCGCGTTGACTCATCAGTCGTGTTTGCTGTAACTCTGCCCCCTAGATGTAAACAAAGATATAGTGTTACGGAGAAGATGAAAGAGGAAATTGATCTCAATAAGCGGCTTCGACGTTAATAAATGGATCGGTATTTGCGTTTTAAAACGTTATTTATGAAATAATCTGTAATGTTTCAACTATAATAGTATCTTCCATCACAACACCAACTCACTTCCATCAGAAACAAAAAGATTAGCTATGTATTGAAGCTGGATATACAAACTGGAAGCTAGTATTAACAAACTGGATAATTAACGTTAATAAAATTCATTTATATGACACTGTATTAAAATTGAATATCATTCAATATATATACTGAAAAATATGTAAAATGTAGAAGTTCAAATCGTTTTGATTATAACATATTACAAATTGAACAGAGAGTACATAAACCACTTGTACATTCTTGTACATTCTGTTAGCCTATTGCCAGCCTTGGACACTTATGCAAAATCCGAAATTATGACCAGATCTATTTTTTTTTAATTTATTTTTATAATTGTCCTAACTGTTATCGCTTTTGTTTGGCGATATTATAGTATTGTTATTATTATTTACATTTTATTATTAATTTTAATTAATTATTTTAGGTACGGACGCGTTTGATGTCATATCTATTTATCTTGAGGTATAAATACTATAGTGCATAAACTCACTTTTACTGTCACGTTTTTTAGTGCGAGTGTTTAAAAACTCGTAGCTGACCATATCTCTTCTCTCTCTCTCTCTCTCTAAATAACTCCAACAAATTCATAGCCACCGCACTTAGTAACGGGTTTGGTATTTTCCATCTTACACAACAGCGACTGACCAGAGTTACTTGATCATCTAGATTGTACACAAACGTATAAAGAACAACCTTTAATTGGTTCTACTCGACGTGTGAGTATGTAGATTATATTGACAGTTTATCAGTTTGACTACACACGAGTTTAGTTACTTCGTGAATCTGCGTTTACCCACCTTTCTTAAGCATTAAATGACGTAGCCGTTTTCTCATAAAAAAAATATTAAAAAAATTATTCTCATAATTAAGAAATTGAAACATTCACGTCAGTTACATTTGTATTATAACTAAGTCATTACCAGTTTATTATTCTGTTGGGAAAAATTTGTATAATTATATGTTGGATAAATTTGATCGACTTTTAATCATCGCATAGTCGTAACCACTATGCAGTTTCGCATCTGATGTTGAATACGTTCAATAAGTATTCTGAAATTATATTTATTAAAAAATAATAACTTGTTATAGCAAATAAATAAAAAACAACTTGGTTGATATATAATACCGGCTGATCACATTAAATAATTTGCAATGCATTACCAGTAACCAGCATCACAGTTTAGAATTTAGAATGAGAATATCGACAAAAAACGATTCTATTCGGTTTGACCTCCTATACTTCAAACTCACAGGCTATTGGTAATAAAATTAAAAAATCAATAAAATAATATGAATGCAAGCAAGCACAATTAACACAAGAAGAGCAGAAGTATTTCATGTAATACCTACATAGTTTAGTACATAAACAGGGCTTTATTATTTAACTACTATAAACTGGAAATGTAGTAAAATAACGCTCATATTAAAATAGTCATTAGCTAATCAGAAAACCAATTTTAGTTGAATCTCGGAAGAAGCGGAGTAACCAAAAGGTCATATAACACGAACGTTTAGAATCATAACAAGAAAACTAAGTAATGTTTGCAGAAAGTAGAAGAAATTTTGTTAAGAACGAAAAGAAGACCACCTGGATAAGTTTAGAATAATATTAACTACAGATAGGCCTACATCTAATGAGACGATATTACTGAATAAGTTTTACATCCAGCAATGTGGTAGCGTGACTAAGACATCATGGCTAATTCTAAAGAAACAATATGAAACTTTTATCCATGATCACAAGTACCTCGGTGATCGGGAACCTTTACATCCGTAAAGGTAGGCCGAGAGCAAGATTCGATCCGGTATAAGTTCTCTTGTAAAAGGGACCAAAATTATATGGTAATGTTAGCGTACATACCTGGATGTGAACTGTCCGGAAGCATCTCGCGAGTCGACTCTGCTGATGACGGGTACGGGAGCTCGCTGAGGCAGGGCCACGCAGACGCCGACGAGGGCCAGGATGACAACGGTGAGTGTGTTCATTGTGTGTATGTGATCGCGTCCGATTGTGACCGTCCGTGAGATGACTGCCACTATCCACTACTACCGGTATATATACCGCAGTTACATTTACCTAGCGGCCGTTTGTTCACCAACACCACAACAAGCCACTCGATGCTGATTCTATTTTTAGATGTCAAAACAGCCGCTTAGTAATAATAATGAGCTTCCTGCATGTTGTTGAATATCGTTTTGCCGGCACTTAGTCCCAGCGGTAACTTTTCTTACTACACAATTTCCCTGTGTCAGTAAAACCCATCTCTAGCAAAGTAAAAACCATTTTGTTTTTTAAGATTGTAAAGAATTTCTCCAGGTGTCGGCACCTTCCTTTTACCCACCGCTTTAACATATCTCTGTTTTCCTAGTCTTCGAAATCCAATTACTTGTCTTCTATCGTTCTTTTTACTTTCTTTTTCTACAGTCTTCTAGGCATTCCTCACTTACGTCTGTGCAACTGCAACATCTATTTTTGCCTTAATCATACTTTCCTAAGTAAATTAATTTGTCTCGCTTCATCTCTACTATTGTTAATGTAGTAGATATGTAGTAGACAAAAAACTTTTTATCTAACGTAAAAGGTTTTGTTTCGTAAAACACAATTCTGCAAACTACAGCATTTTGGTTGTTTTCTTATATTTTTATCTTGTTGAACAGAATATTGCTGTAGTTTATCCCAAAATGTCATAATCTCTTCTTTCTTGTGATCCTTTTTCTTGAAATTATGAAACCTACATATTTAAATTTAATCTTGCCTTGACAATAATCTTCCTGAGAGTTTAAGTTCAAGTGTCTTATACTTAGAATTTTAATTCAGACGGAAGCGGAATTCCACAAGAAAATCGTGTAGTCCGAACAAAAACAGGTATAAGACCGTGTCCTGCTAATCTCGTAGAGTTTAAAGCAAAGAATGCTGTGGTTTGTGGGACACAACATTCAGTGATACTGCATATTCCCACCTGTACATTCTTCTTTAGTTAAACGGTCCACTACAGGTTTTAACCGAATGGTCTCAGTTCCATCCATTTTTCTCGGTTCTGTGAATTTTTATTCATCTCACTATAGTTCCTCCGTTTTTGCTGTTATCAAGCACTCCAACCTTTTTTCTTTCCTGTTCTTTCTTTGCTCCCACCTTTCCCACTCACATACTTCGAGCCGTAGACAATTTCTTCGCAATATATGCCCCCAACCAGTATGTGTTTATCTTTCTTATGACTTTCAGCAGTTTTTCTCCCTCCCCTATTCTCGCCAGTACTCCATTGTTTCTCATGTTATCAGTTCAACTCACCTTAATCATTATTCACCTCAACCGTTTTCTTTATTCTTTCTTTTCGATTGTCCATGTTTCATTGCCATACAAAACTACTCTACAAGTAAAACGTTTAGCAAACCTCATCTCACTCGGGATCCTTCTTACTGTCAAATATGATTTTACCTTTGAAAAGATCTCTTACCTACAGATATCCTACTTCTGACTCCCGCCCAGGTCACCGTACTACCCAAATACTTAAATGAGTTCACTTGGGGTTCTATCTACATATTTTCATTTAAAGAAAATGTTAACAAAGCCTCCATCCTTGACAATTGCCATCACTTTAGCTTATCTTACATATGTCTTCATTCTAAACTCTCTCCCCACTTTTACAACATTCCACATCGTAAATTGTAGCTCTTTTTTCTGATTCCGCCCACACTGTTTGATCATCCAAGTATTTAATTGTGTCTATTTTTTCTGCTCCAACCATTTCCTCTTGCTTGTTATAAGGTCTTCTCTGTCAAGTTTTCAGCATAAATACTGAATATGTTGGTGACAAACCGCATTCTTGTCTAACACCTCTTCCAATGCCCATCTCTTCCGTTTCATCCTCGCCTATTCTTACCAATACTATCTGTTTTGTGTACACCTCCTTTATTAGTCTTCTATTCGTTTACTTTGTACCAATATATTTCCAAATCTTTTGTAGAATATTAGTCAATTCTGTCGGAAGATTTCTCTCAATCGATGAAAGAAACATACACCTTCGTATTCACTTCTAATAATCTTTCTGCCAACATCGTCAGGTATCTACCTCTCCTCTTGTGCCTTTGACTTTTATAAAAACAAATTGGTCTTCTCCCGTATTGTTCTCAATTCTTCTGTCTATTCTCCTAAGCACCAATCTTGCTGTTGTAGTCTTTACATTCTTTAGCATTGCACATCTTCGGTAAGGGCAACTGTAAATACAAATTTAAAAACCTGAATCTTAACGAAACCAGCCTTTAAAAAAAAATGACCCGCTAACGCCGTATGCGGATTTCAGGTACTTCTAATGGAGCAGAAATCTTGAAATTAAGAATTAAGTAAATTGTACGTTATTCATAATAGGCCTACCTGTTTGTCGCTGAACATTCAGAGGTGAGTATCAATTTCTGTAGGACACACGGTTAGATGGGATGGTTAGTGGAGAAACTAACCAGTAGACTGTGTAGGGAAAAGATAAATAGGAGACCATTTAGCAGGTCCCTCGAATAAGTGTCAAACCTTAAAACCTCTAAACATCTAACCTTAAAACCTGAAACTATTATGTGCAGCCAATGTTCTGACTTTCCGTTGATATAGCTAAAGATTTTGATAAACTAGACAATGTTATTCTTCTGGACAAGCTGTAGAAATCTGGCTTCAGAAAGATTCCGTATGAGTGGCATAGAAGTTAACTTTTAACGCGCAAGCAGTTTTTTGCGAATTAGGGGCAACTTAAGCACAGAAGATCGTCTTCGAGGCGCTGTTTTCGGTGATATTTTATTTTTAATATACTTTATTCTTAATGATTTCCATAGCAGAAGATTTGTAATCGGCTTAGTGCATTCGCAGATGCCTCTGCGTTGTTGACAGCTCATTTGATTCGTTTTAAAATTCTGTTCAGCTTGACCAAAAAAACTTAATTATTGGATTTTCATTTTTTCATTCTAATTTATACATTTTGGGTGGCTTAGGATCTTACGGGGCTCTCTGGTGCCGGTAGGTGGGCTCTGCAAATACTAAGAAACGTCCAGTATCAGAATAACAGATACAAAGCCACCAAACCATATTTGAGAAGAGAAGGATGAATCTCCTGCGCCTAAAAACAGAGTCCTTTCAGCTAAGGTATGGTAACCCTAACAGAATAATGGGTCTCCTGGTCCCCCAGATAGGGGGTTGTGCAACAGGCCAGTAACCTGTTCGTATAAAACTGTTAAATACTTACAGTACCCAAAGCAGATGTAAAGCGGTCGTCCGAGGATGAGACGGGTGCCGAACAGGTTTATATAGCTTAGTCTTTGTAGTGAAGAAGACCTCTGCTCCCCCCCATTTCTGCCAGTCCCTGTTTTTGCTCTACACTCTTAATTCTCTCCAATCCAGATCGTCTACACCACCGTCTCCAATAATCCACCTGCACATCTCTCATTCTGGGTTTATTTCTTTTATTTAAAAATAAAATATTTTTGTTTAATAGTAGATAGTAACATTTATTAGAAAGGATATATTTATAAATTGAAAGAATTGTGCTCAGCCGTGCGAATATTCAATTTTTTTAAATGATACTTTTATGTAGGAAACTTGCGGATCACAACTAAATTTTAATCAGTGTGGTAGAATCTTAAATAAATTATGAAATTTGTTGTTAGTTGAAGGCAGTACAGGCCTATGTATTAGGCCTCACAACTTTAAATCACCATATAATAAAATACAGTTATTCGAGTTATTTTTTCAAAAGTTCAAAATCCCTTCCTTAAGGTGATTGTGTATGTGTGAAGGCCTATATATATATAACAATTTTTGACTTTTACGTATTTCAAAAAATATACTATTGAAATTTTAATTGTTGTAATTGTTAACAATAAGTTGTCAGTTTCTAAGCAATTGAACGAAATTCACGATTATATTTATTTTAATTCAAACTGTCAACGACTACACACGTATTCCGTTGGTGTCTCTGCAAATAAGCCGTTTGGCGGATACATCCTGGCGCGCAATTTGCGTGTTGGGGTCAGAGCAAGTGCGCGCGGCTTGCATTGACTCCAGCACTCATTCTGGCGCCCGCAGCATGTAACGCCCGCGCGTACAGACTCGCACCGCACCGCTTGAGCCGACATGTCCCGCGTTGCAGTCTGCGTTTTGGGGTCAATGAGGGGCTTTGGGGTTTTGGGGGCCGCGCGCCTTGCATTGACGCGGTGTACACATGCTTTGTTTTGATCGTGGTACTCAGAGTAGTAAAACTTTCCAACCTGAATACTTCCACATTGGCCAAACACAACCAGGGTTGAATTTATTGCAGAGACCCAAAACATCAAAACACATTAGTATGCAGTTACATCCTCGAATGAATGTATGAATGAGCAGAAGAGTTTTAACTGTGAATTACAGAATGAGTGCCTTAGCTGCAATAATGTAAAAATCATTGTAGACATAGTAGACATGAAAAGTAGAATAGTTCGTGTAAAAACCTTTGGGTGTTTTTACACATAATCCACACATTTGTTCATCTTTCATTAAACTATGTTATGATGAGTAGCCTATACTCGTTCATTATTTTCAAGTACGTTATCAGTTGCCACCAGCAATAAAAATCCTGTTTTTTACGGCTGTAGCTTTACACCTTTCTTCTCTCTCTCTCCCTCTCCCTCTCTTGTCTTTGTCTCTCTATTTTCCTACGCTTGGGTGAAAAAGTATACAACCACAAAATTCTGCCCTGACAAGTTTGGTATAAAGGGAAGAATATTTATTAAGGAGCGTGAACAATATACAAACTTACAAAGAGAATTTTAGATGCAGAACAGAAATTTAAAAAAACTTAAATATCACGTAGTTTAGATTACAGTATTGCAGTAGAGCAGTTAAAAACAATTTGTTACTACATAATTTTTGTCAAACTAATATGTTAAAGGCTGATGTATAAAATTTAATGTCGCTCTACTCTGAAAGATCCAAAAATGCGTATGACATTAATAATGACACGAATTCGATTAAATGAGAGAAATATAAACTGCACTACATGGAATGATAACATACTGTACTGTAATTTGTTACTTGTATTCTAGAAGCTGTCTTAGAATATCCGCTAGCGTGAATTAACTATACAGATTGTTTTGGGAGGAAAGGGAAATACCCCTTGAGGTGATTCTAGAGCTAAAAAAATAAAAATTTTGATTGTTCATTCCCTTGGCGTCCCATTCTCCTAGACTTCAAGAACCGATCCCTGACAGTGCTTATTTAGTGGCAGCTTCTACTCGCCATGTTTCAGCTTCGTCATCGGGTAGGCCTAAGTGTGATTTTTACCAAATGTAATCACGCCACTGATCATCCCTCCACACCCTGCTAAAGCTACTGTCTTTGTCCAGTACCCCTTATTCACAGCTGTACCCACACATCTGTAGGCCATTTGCTATCCGCCACCCGTAACCCGTGCAGTAGCTGTGACCGATCATTATTATTGTTATTATTAATTTTATTATTATTCCATAAAAATCATGAAGAGCGTTGAAAACGGAGAACACTGGCGGAGAGTCTTTAAAGAACCATAAGTTATCAGTCGATGATTTGTGTATCGAACACCGATAGAGAAAACCATTCCTGATGGGAAAGGTAGGGCGGCTTAAGCACACTGCAGATTTTATGACAACCCAGTGCGCTTATCCCAATAAACAACGTCTGCATTCTATATTACGAAACATTTTGAAAACAAATAATTGAGAAAATGATTTAAAAAAATGAAACTCGTTAATACTTTGCGATCTACAAACATTAATAATTTTCTCACGGATATTTGGATTTTTAAAAGATTTTTAGTACATAACGTACAGTATTTTTTAAATTTTCAAAACGCTCTTATTTCGATTCTAATAACTCGGCGGTGTAAGTGACTTTCACCATTAGATTTGAAGGTAAATAGCGAACGCCCAAACAGTAAACAATTGATCGAAACAAACAAACACCATTACTTCCTGACCATCGAGTAGTCTTTGCATCAGACGTAGAAGATACAAGCTATATAACTAGGTAACTTCAGCAGAAACATTCTAAACTAGGTTTGTCAGTCGACATTAACAGAACAGAGCACATGCCAATAAGAGAAGATACATAAGCATTGACCCTTGGTAGTGAAAATGTATTATGTGATGCTTTTAGGTGTCTGTGCCCAGTATTTTCCAAATATCACGGGACTAATGTGGATATCGCGAAAAATTATTCCAAAGGTAAAGATTGATACATCAGTAATACAGATGTTATGGAGTGATGTAATACCTAAAGAAATGGAAAACGTGATACACAAAGTTATTCTTGAAATCACTTCAGTCACAGTACAGTTTTAAATCTTGAGTATTTAATAAACAAAACAAAAACCAAAATAACACTGTTGCACTATAGAAAAATTATTCCGATTAGCGCTTTCAAGCTTTACATATTATCATCAGATCGGAAATATCGGACATACATGAGCTGTGAAGCTTGAATGCGCTAATCGGAATAATTTTTCTATAGTAGTGTGCAAAAGTGTTATTTCTGTTTGTGATTATAACCACTAACACAACTTTATTTAAAATAAAACTTCAAAAACCTTTGCGGCCCCAGAACACAGCAACTGACTGACTGAACACTGACTAGACACTGAGTCTAGACACTGTTAACTGAGTGAAATTCCTAGAACATTTGTTGATCAAACCAAGCAGTTAGAGGACGGATCTTACATGTCGTAACAAAAAAATAATTTATGTTATACGACATGGTCCACCGAAGAAAGCCAAGAAGTCTAAAAGTCGACACCCGAAGGAAAAGGAAGAAAGGGCACCCGAGAAAACACTGTAACATCGACATGAGGAAGCAATGGTAAGCAGAGGACTAAAAGAATCACGGCGTAATGGAATCGAGATATTCCTTGGTCCGTAGAAATACAAGAAAAAATTCTTCTCTAGTTGTAGGACTCAACTTCAAATGTGTGAGAATTGTATTATGTACTCGTAAACACACTAATGTACACAAAATGTCAAAATCTTTCCCATAAAGTAAAGAATGTTCAGTGTACATTCGATATTCCAGCCATAGGTTTTAATTTTGACATGAATTGAGTATGTCGTGAATGTTAGATTTTTATCACAGCGGACTTATATTATTTAGTTCTGGTACGATTCTTATAGTTATGTAATTTTCATTGTCGTCCGAATTGGTTACGCGGTTGAATCCATGTGGCTCCGCTTGGAAGTATCACAGAATAAAAACACTGGACGAATACTGGAAAAGTCAATACTGTACTTAGAAAGACAAACAGAAAATAAAGATTAGATCGAAATATTAAACTGAGAGAATTTACAAATGATAAAATAAAATGTGGTGTCACTGTCACCCTGAAAGAGTACCCGCTGTGGAACGTCATTTCTACCTGCCGCTCATTTCAAGTATTTGACTGAACCAACTACAGAATGTATTATTCTCCCATTTGTAGAAGACGTCCCAGTCCACGCTGGTAGCGGGAATAAATTTCCCGGATAAAAATCGCCCAACAGTGAAAAGTTGGAACTTTGCGCCCAACCAAGCAACTAAGAAAGTAATTATGCGCCCACTTTTATTCTCACAATCTCTCTCTCTCTCTCTATCTCGCGCGCGCGCACACACACACACTTTAACCATCTTACTCGCACATGTCGTATAGACAAATTAAATATTACTATAAGGAGATTTTAATTTCTAAGTTTTATTATCTGAGTATTAACTGTGTTAAAAGCGAGTTACGTAAGATTCAGGCATGTTATTATAACCCATCTTTCAGCAATATAGCTCTGTCTATCGTGTTTAGAGGCTTGAACGCTTTTTGGTTTCCGTAAGTCTCGACTCCTCCATAATGAACAAAACTTTTTATAATGTGCAATAACAACACTTAAATTATCTTCTTGAAGGTCTCACATTTCCAAGACGTACTACACACACGACACCGTTCGAAACTAGACTTATATTTTTAAAAGTAAGGGTCGTTCATAAGCAGTGGGCGGGAAGGTGGCTGCATTATTGTTTGCGTAAATAGGTAGACCTACAGCATACTACAGCAGGTAGCATTTGAGTTCTTGTGTAAAGGTGCAGCAATTTAATCCGGATAATATCAGAACAAAACGTAAACAGGCAAATTCCATCTACTTGACCGATTGATAATGTATTTGAATGCCTCTACTAGGCAGTGAAGGCAGTAAACTGAAATTATTTTGTCCACGAAGCCGGGCGATTTTTCCCCGCTATAACATAATATGGGCGCAATGTTTCTATTTTCCACTGTGTGAGACTTTACCCGGCCGATTATTATCCCGAGACATCACCCCCACTTCGTGACCCGCCAGTGGCTAAGGAGGGGGGTATTTTCCTTGCCGTGCCCTGCGAAGCTGACACCGTTTCACTAAAGACCTAACACAACGTATACTGACTACGATTTCGTCAGGCTACTTAAAAAACGATCTCTCGCTTATTTAAGAAGTGGAGATAATGTAAGCTAAGACACGCCTTCGTAGCTTTTTTCAGCTTATGATCGTAGAGGAATTTATTTGAATTCTAAAATCTCATTCTTTATTTGACTAGTCGAGCGTATACGAGTAGGTATGTACCCTTTCTGTGCCCCGAAATGCTGTTACTGTTAGTCCTTTGGTGAAAATCGTTGTCCACCGTAACGAGTAATCAGCCCGCGGCGATTACACATTCAAGTTATGGAAATCAAGTTTCGACCGGCAAGTGCGCCGCCACTGGTATTTAACACAATTTGTTATGGATATCAGTGACGTCCTGATCGTAACTGTCAAATACGCGTACGTAGTCACTTGACTGTGCCATTCTGCTGCCGCGAAATGTTTATTTTCTCACAGTAACGTCTTTTGAAAAATTGTGTCCCAAGTAGAATTATTTAACATTATTTAAGAAGATAAATATCTACATACTGGCTTCCGTCTACAGATACAACGTTAGTTTGAGAAAGTAATTTCTAATGACAACTACACATTTTATTTTAAACCCTACGATCAATTTTTCTCCTTTTCAACTAGTGCAGTCCCATCAGATATTTTTGTTTAGATATTATCAGCATATTGTTCGTTTTTCGTTTTTCTTCTTCATATTGTTTGCTCCATTTGACCATCTAATCTCTCATGACCAAGAGGTCAGTTTGACCAAGGCGCACTCTCACGAGGAATGTAAAGAATCAGGAATGTAAAGAACGAAAACACAGTCACATTCCTATCACCGTCAATACTTTAAATTCTTTTCGAAGTTTCAAGCTCGACTGAGTCATGAAAACAAGTGTAAGCAATGAATCACTTACCATTAATTACAGTTTAAAAACATTAAAGACCCACCCAATGCATCCAGTAAATGAACGTTATCAATTTAAGTTATATAAACGAAGATAAAACACACACACACACACACACACACACACACACACACACACACACACACACACACACACACACACTTAAATTATTAGATAGCGGGCAGAGGCAAAGAGAAAGGGGAAAACATGATCTTCCCCTCTGCCTCCGCTCAGAATTCGTTCGTGAAACAGATGTTACAAATTTTGGAATATAGAATATTTTAATGATGCCTACTTTATGAAAATGTTATCCATAAAACAAAGTTCAGTAACCACAAAATAACTGAAGTTTTTTGTGACACCTTTTTGAAACCGATCAGTCTGAAATTTTAACTCATCGCAACATCATAAGTGTCAAAACAGGATTATTAAGAGTGCGTCTTTTCAATTTCTAAAAATATTTTAGATCTTAAGTATTTTTAGAGCTTGACATAAGAAACCAGAAGCAGAATTACAAATGGAAAAGCAGCATTCAGCAAATTTAAAAAATATCGTTTGCCATAATGATACCATTTAATTGAGAAAGAGTCTGTCAAGTGTTATGTGTGAAGCACAGTATTACAACGCGAGTGACCGTGGTCGTTAAAAAAAAAATAAGTAAAACTTTTTTAAAGTTTTGAAATGTGGGTGTGGAGAAGGAAGGGGAAAATCAGCTGGAGGGATAGAGTTACTAATGAGGAGAGTTGAGAACGTACCTATAATTCTGACAGTAACAAGGGGGAAAGGTACATGTTGTGACGTAGTTGCATTTAGCGAATGATAATTTCCCAATTGTGTAACAAATTGGAAAGACTGTCGGGGAAGTAGACAGAGGATTATGATATAGAGAGCATTAACGAAGACGCATGGCGTTTACATCTCAAATAATAAGAGATGAAACGACAGAAAAGCGAAATTGTTGGAGTGTCACGTGGTTGTGTGTCGTGGTTGGTCCTTCACACCCCACTTTTTGAACTACCTTCCCTGTTCCTCCACTACGATCTGCGCGAACCGTTTCATGTCTAACTATTTCACTTGTACCTGATAATATACAGTTCCAATGAAAACCTGAAACATAATTTTAATCGAGGTATAGTATAAATACTTTGCATACAATTAGTCCTCAACCGACTAAGTATTTGATTCTGCCAAGTGTTGTGTCAGTATTAGTTTAATCGGTGTTTAACACGTCATTATAAAAAGTTTCAAGTAAGTTCTAGTTTGCCTGCTTTCATTATCTGAAATCTTATAGCTTTCTTTTTCAAAAGTACCAACATGTTACGGATGAATAAGACATATCGTAAAATGTTTATCATTCGTAACATCTGTTTCACGAATAATTTTACATTGGGAGATAATGGGAGGTTCTTCCTCTATCTCTTTCTGTCATCCCTCTCTCCCCTTCTCAATCTTCTCTTACATCTCTCTCTTTCCCTCCCCTTGTGTGTGTGTGTGTGTGGAGAGAGAGAGAGAGAGAGAGAGAGAGAGAGAGAGAGAGAGAGAGAGAGAGAGAGAGAGACAGACAGACAGACAGACAGAGACAGCTATAGAGAGTGTATCTATCTGTCTATAACAAACCCAGTCCAGAGATATTGTTGATTGCCCTCTGTTTATTTAATTGTCCTTGCAAGCATGTTTCATAGTCACTGAAGGAATCGTTTTGTACTTCCCAAAGGATTCCTCTAATTAGTCTTCAGTCTTTCTCATTAGTTCTAAAGCACAGGAATTTAGCATAATGTGTGCGTGCTCTAAACACTGATAGTTTCTTCTGATGTGGCTTTTCTACCAACTTTTATCCACCAAATGCTTGCGTCCGCCTTCAGTACTAAAAACGTGTCTCTCTAACCGTTCCTTATCTCTCTTCACGATTTTCTGTTATTCAGACTATTACGGGGTTCCACACAACATAATTTATGACGTTTTACATTCACTTTGTGTTGTAAGTAGCAACTTCCAAAAAAACTATAATTAATAGAATTCATCAAGATGAGAATAGAAATATTATTGTGTCAATCGTAGTTCTGTTTGCTCCTTGGTGACATAATTAACTTAACAAAAAATTAAAAACGCACTGCATATTTTACACAAATTAATTGTATTAACAAACTTTGCCAGTTGTTTCAGCCAGTGAATCTATTCTCATAATACATGAATAAGTGAAAATCGATACTCAAACTTAATGATATTTTCATAATAAAATTAGAGTTTCTTAAAAAAATGACACTTTGTTCATAAAACTGTGTTGTCCCAAACTACAAAGTGTGCTTTTAATATCTTATTAAAGAATGTTGTACTTAGCAAGCGCATTAAGAGATTTAGGAACCGGTTAAAGCTTACGAAGCAGAAGTTGAGTGTTAAACGAAAAAATAAAAAAAGCGACGGAAAATAGACTTGCTGTTGAGACACAGATTTAGATGAACGGACACAATTACCGAAGGCGAACTGTGGAGGACCAAAAAACGAATGTCACAGTAGATAACTTCTTTGTCCTCTTATTTTCATTTAAAAGACACTTTTATTCATAACCAGATACACTATTCTATGTAGTTCCTCCATCTCCTTCTTACTCGCACATTCTTCTGCCTTTTGGACTACTACTTTGGGCCTTTCAGTTAGTCCCGCGTTCATCCATCCGATCAACGTGGCTTTCATCTTTCTCTTATCAAATCTGCTATGTCGTCATTTTCTGTTTGTCTCAAACGTTTGCGTTCCTTAATCTGCTTTGTGTTTTGCCTACATAACGTCCTCATTTCAACGGCTTGTGTTTGTTCTCCAATTGCCGCTGAGTCTGGTCTTGCTTCTGCTTCGTATGTCAGTGAAGGTGTCATAGTACGTTATGTATTCGTGCATTCATTTCTAAATCGAAATAAAAATATATTACTCCAGACAACATCGTTCATGTATTTTGTATTTTGTTTACTTTATTTACGTGTTTACTGGATTACTTAGAAGAATAACGAACAATACAGGATAGTCATCTGAAAAAATAAAACTAAACTTAGGAAGTTAGAGGAGAAATGAAGCAGTGATGGTACTGGAAGAAGACGACTAAATACCGAAGAGTGGGAGAACAGAAGTGAACGGAAAATGTCGAGAGACGGGAGGCAACACACGCGCGCGCGCGCGCGCGCGCGCACACACACACACACACACATACAGTATATATATATACACACACACACACACATATATCTTCATGTGTTTATTTAATGTTCTATCTTAGTTTTTGGTCTATTATCACATACAAATGTTCAGCATTGTGACATTACATAAACCAAGTTAATGTTTTATGCGCTACCTTTTCCTGAACAAAGCGTTAAGTGCTGTTGTAGTCTACAGTTCTGCTAAAGAATTACATATGGTTGGTGCTTACGAATGGATATGAAGGTATTATGCTCTCACAAGCTTTCCGCTCTCTGCTCAAAATGAACACACCTAAAGAAATTCACATTCTATTCACATTAAATTTTGCAAATCGTATTTTTACCCGCGCGTGCACACACACACACACACACATCGATGTATTTTCCAACGTACAAAGTTGTCAAGATATAAGCGTTACACATGCAAGCAAGAAAGTACACACATCGTCATTAACGAGCGAAAACAGAGCAATGATAATGACAAAAAAGACTCAATTCAAGAGCCTCCTAAAATGAAAGCTTCACTGTTAGCGCTGTCATCTAAGTACTCTACGCGTTCTACTTTATGTGTAACAGAATTACACAGTGATGGGTTGATTTGAATATCTATTTTTAGGAGCTTACCGCTTGGCTAGTCTTTTACGTTCCAACTGATTTTCATACACACGTGGACGAGAAAATCTAATGTTAACGGAGTCTTGAACTTCGATGAACATTAAATAAATGTAGGTCGAAAGGAGTTTTGAAAACTGAACGCTCTTTGTTCTTACTGATCCTAGTGGTTCATACGAATGGGTACTGCGACGAGGACTCTGAATTCCCACCGTGGCAGACATTTTTCGCTTCCTGGCCGACGCGACGGTCTTTTTAAGAAATCTTACTTTTCGCACCTCTGTGAGACGAGCACGGAGCTTGTATCCATGTAGTTTTTAGAGATGCTTCAAAGGTATCCGACTTACAATTTATTTCTGTTCAACAAACTTACAACCTTCTGTAACGTTTACTTTGTCCTCTTGTATTAACTCACAGTCGGGAGCATCCTCTCTCAGGTACAGTATCCGGCATATGACTCTTCTGGACGGAGCCAAGAGGTCCTGCTAGGCCCCCTACTCGGCTGGAGCTGTCACACTCACTCGGAGTTCTGCAAGGTGAAAAGTGGGGTCACGCTCATTGCAAGCGGCCGCGATATGTACGATAACACACGTTCTATGGTCCAGATCTTTCCGTCCACACGACACATAGTGAACCGCCACGTCCAGTACCTAACCGTCTTTTGTAAATTTTACCCATAAACCTAGCAAGTACAGCACAAGAGCTCGGCGACTTGCAACACAGATGGCAAGCGATTATGGAGCTTATACAGCCCACATTATGATCTTTTCGTTTTCGCTTTCTGCAATAGGATTGCGCTATCCGCAATCGATAATAAAATACATGGGCTGAAGGATATATAAAAAGATTCACGTTTTCCAAATACGATCAATATCTCCATTCACCTTTTCAGAGAGATTCTATTCCTTCGTGAGTTAGAAAGTAATAATGTACGCGAAATGAACTGCATAGCTCGTCGTTTCTCAATCAGATTAATCCTCATCTCTTTTATAGCACAAATTTTTGAAGAAATTTTTGGATTACGAAACGGACGCGAAGGCAGTTAGCTGCTGTCAAGAGAGTGATGTATAGGAGAAAAGTAACAACTGTCGCTTAAGACAATACTTGTTATTCTATTAGACGACAATTGGACGCCTCACAAGCGGAGACAATGGCTCAGTTAGCAGATGTGTGAAATAAGGGTATACGCGTGGGAAGGCAAGTTGGTAACAGAGAAACAAAAGCGCTGCCTCGTACCCACAATTACCAAGTATATACGATACGAAGGAAGCAATGGCTTTGTTTCATCATGTGTGTAATGTCAAAGGCGACACTCTGGCGCAAAGAGTTTACAATGGCTTAACTCAGAGGGTTGTCATTTGAACAAAAGGGCATATGTTGCGAGAATGAGAAGACAATGTAACCAACAGCAGGGTGCTCGTGTACGAGAGAACAGTGGGATGGAAGGCAGATGTGCGGTACTAAGAAGTCGGCCACCATCGGCGTGGGAAACAGATGCTAGAGGATATAACGAGACAATACCAAGATTCGTCACACCAAGAGACTACAGGACACTAGGGTGACAGGTTATCAATTAGAGGAAAGCAGCCTAGATAAGGACGAAAACAATCGCGTGATCGACAGGCATAGAAATTGGTCTTTCGGAGAATTGCGAGGGTGGAGCCACCAGCCAGATGTATTGGAGGTAGGATATAGACAGCCTACCAGATGCTAAGGTTTGGTCAAGGCAGGACTCCAGAAACACGTTACCATAGAGACGTATGTCGAGAACGAATCGGAAAGGAGTCAGTAGTTTAACTTAAGACGTTGGGAGGAGTTTTTGTAGGGAACGAGACAAGAACCCAATTAGAACGACGAGGGAGGGATGGATAAAGATATGAGCTAAGGTTTGTAGTAGGAGTCAATATTATAAAACTGGGCATTGACCACGAGCGGCTCTCAGTATTATACAATCGCTCAGTATTATTGAACTTAGACTCTTAATAGTTTAAATACATGAGTGCATATTGTCTTAATAGTATATCAGTTTATTACTGCAGTGTCATATAACATAGTGCGCCGTATCGGAGAACTCAGTGATATTATGTTACTCAACCATATCAATTCGCTCGCGGCATTTCAAAGGAGTTAGAAATGAACAGAGACATTAGTTATTAAAATGCCAAAATGTGTTTTAAAGACAATGAGTACGGAGTCAAAAGACTTGTTAGTTTCAAGCGCGAATTTAATATTCGTCTAAACCAAACTGTATAATATTTCGATTCATTGACACGGGAGTGCAACGACCAGTGTGTGTGCAATGTTTACCATTCATCTGTGATATATGTGCCAAGTGGTCAACGGTTGTTCTGGAGAATGGAGGAATGCAAGACGCCGGACGGAGTTTCTACGCAGATTGGATAACTGAAAACAAGTAATGTAAATTATTTATTGTTGGTAGTTATAAAGCCACTGACCTGTTTCTCAAAAAGAATCCACACCGAGATGATTATAAATATCAGATGTTAATTAACTTAGATAAAACAATCATTATTGCGGAAGTATGTCTGGAAATATGAATCCACTAGCTTTAGTAAGGTTGTGAACGTAGAGTAGAGCTTAGTGTAATTCTTCATACTCATGTTTGTAAAACTAGAGGAAGTATCACCAATTAACGAAATAAGATGTTGAGATATTGTTTTCGTTGCAAGAGTATGTTATGTTCAATCGAGAATACTGATTACTAGTTGCTTAGTAAGTAATAAATTGTTATTTCTAGAGCTAGATATGCGTATGTGTTACGTTATTTATGACTACCTCGCTTGAGATCCACATAATACGTAAGATATAAAAAAAAGAGGAGATTGCAATCATAGTTACGGTGCATCACACTAGATCAATTTACTTATTTTCCAATGCACATAGATTCTTCTAATCAACCAAATTTACACATGTCAGTCAGAAATAATTAAGTAACTTATGTATAAAATTAACGTAAATCACAGAATTGTATATGGCACAGCCAACTTGCGACATTAGCATAATATGAATCTCGTTAGAAGTTAATGATAAATTGTCTTCTTTTCATATTAATTTACCTAACAGGCAAATTAATAAATGTGCCTAATTTGCATATTTGCATAGCTGTATATGGCTTCCTATTGCGGGGCTAAATAAATAGAACTACTCATTGAACAGGACTAATTAAGTAAATTAATTAAACTAATTTTCATTTGAATGATTAATTATGCATATTTAATTGATTACATTAATTAAATAGCTGTACTTTCTTCACTCTGTATCCTCACGAGAGTCTCAGTCGTTCTCTATTGCTCCTCTCCTTTGGCTTCTAACACCAAATTTTTGGGGCCAACCTCTTCGCCACCACACTAATTCATTTGAATTGCTTCTTTGGCTACATCCGTAGGAGCCTTCGCTCTCCTCTGATTTCTTCACTTGTTATTTTGTCTGGGTTCTGTAAATTAGGAGGAAAGTGACTTAATTTAATGCTTCGGTAACAATTACATTCTTCCCACTACATTACCGTTTCTGCGTCCCCGTGACAACATGTTTCAACCCGCCCACAACAGGTACGTAATTAATTAGACTTTCACAGATAGATAATCTTAGGTAGATAAGCAAGATACACAGCTGCTTCAAACTTGTTTATTTTGTATAAATACTTTTGTATTAAACCGTATTGAAGTTCGTGTGATGGATAATTAAATGTGATTGCAATTTATCATCATCATCATCATCATCACGTACAGATACACACGAGCGTATTCTTGTGCGTACAAGTGTGTGTGTGTGTGTGTGTGTGTGTGTGTGTGTGTGTGTGTTGACTTATACGACTATTGCTTCCATATAGGTCTGTACATTCATTGATTTTGAGCGAAAGAGTGGAGAGAGGTCTCAGTTTTGACTCGACCTTTCGCATTTGTCTGTCTATTTGTGGTATGACTCACGATAGCTTTTGAATCCATATTTTACTCAAAATACCCTTAGTTGTGTATATTTGTGAAAATAATGAGGTATAGGCCTGTGTGTATACACACACACTATGGTAACCGTTCGGACTAAACTACTATACGTCACTTTCGCATTATAGTTATAAATATGAGTAAAAACCTAATGCACTAGTTTGGAACGTTTAGTGTTTCTTTTATGATTGTCTGCTTTAAAATATTGTTATTTTCCAAAACAGTAGTAGAGTAATCATGGCATTCATAATTTGTCAATTCAAGAATTATTTAATACTGAAATT
Organism: Magicicada septendecula; assembly: GCA_034769895.1. NCBI lineage: Eukaryota > Metazoa > Arthropoda > Insecta > Hemiptera > Cicadidae > Magicicada > Magicicada septendecula. The sequence continues at coordinate 113,940,971 of CM068375.1, read as the reverse complement.
TTTCTAATCATAAATGTATCTCGTACATAATAGTGAACCAGCTCAGGGAGTTTAATAGTTATAATAAAATAACCAAGCATTATTTTATTTTATTAGGTTTTTAATGTAAGTTTTGATAGGTTTTTGTCAGAAAAAAGCCTGGTAACACTCTGCATCAGTGAATCTAATAAATGAAATGCTTGTCTGTGAAAAACTAAAGAGAAATAAAACTTTTTGTACATGTTATATACGTACAAGGCTAGACTTTACAGCGAAGTTAATCTACACCCAGCCGCAGGTATATGTTTTGTTCTACACATATATGTGATACGTCAGTTCGAATATTAAACTTTATTACTTGTTCCAGAATTTCGTCGACTATAAAGGTTTTTTGTGCAGGTGTTCCCCGAGAAGACTATTACTTAGCTACTTTTTTGAAAATGTTAAAATATAACTACTGGCGTATTGTATTCAACATATATGAACAGATGTTTGGAGTTGATCTTCTTTTTGTTCTCTATTTATTTGATCATCAGAAAACACGTGTTGTTCGATACAGTCCAGAATGTAGGCTGTCGACTTCAGGTCAGTGTTGTTCAACGCGATCTGTTCCTCCGTAAAGAATGTTTTCTTGTAAGCCTTCGAGAGAATGTTAGCCTAAAGGAAATACAGCTGTGTTTAAATGTTTTTCAAAGCGTTGAACTCGAATCGTCTGACGACAGAGCACGTCTGAGAAAGCGGGTCTTCTGCCTTCGGGCAAACGACGATACGACACGATACCACCACGTCTGTACACGTAATTGTAATAGAACATTATTGTGTGTGTATGTGTGTGTGTCGCTCACGCCACCGCTATATAAAACAAACAGAGAAACAACAAGGAATATAGCGTTTTCTCAACAAAAACAATACAATAAAGATACAGAGACGCAGCAGTATCTCATCCTCTCGTTTCATCTCTAGTACATATCCACTTTTGAGTGTTTATTTAATTTTACGAACGACGCAATAGCGCGGTGTATGCTGCTCTCAGACGGCATTACTTTATAAAATATTATCTCTGTCTATGTAATATACACCATATTGTTTTAACAATAGTACGTTGTGTATTAGTTTATTTTTCTCCTGAAAGGGTTGATTTTAACATGATAATGTATTTAGGCTGGGGGGCATTCCACGAAAACGTCATCGAAAAACGTGACGCTTCCACACTTTCGATTCCCCACAGTCTAGAAATTTGATATGTAAACGCATCAAAACAGAAATAATCGCTGCTGACATTGAGTTTAGCGCAAACGTTTTAGTGAGAATAAATTTGGTTTTACATGCTCTGATTGTGATCGTCTGTGGTTTGGAAATGATTTACGTAATCCACCAAACGTAATCTACATTATACGTTTCAAAAGCCTAAAAACATTATCATGCTTTGATGTTTCGGTTTCGTCGAAATTCTTTTGTACCCCAGGGCCTTGGTCACGGTATAATGATAATCGCCTGTAGTAACTCTACTCAGGCGGTGTTGGTTTAGGTGGCCTGACTCACGGCTTAAGGGACTGGCAAATGTGTTTTCCGCATAATTACAGACGTTGTGACCTTTTTGAGGCTTGACACTTGGTCGAGCAGAATGGTGGTATGATCGTTCACGTTTATCAATTAAACGTTTAGATCAGCCTTACGTTTACTTGTTCCATTTAGAAATTTTGACCTACGTGTACTCTTCGAATGTACGGAAAGAATTAATTATATATAATCTAAATGAGAAAATTGAAGAGTACAGGGGAAATGGAGACAGCATTTAAGTCGCATGGATGAAGATAGAATACCAGTAATTATAAACAAGTACAAGTCTTCTGGAAGAAGAGATGTAGGAAGGCCAAGGAAGAAATGGATCTGATAATGTGGAGTGGGAACAGGTACATTGCCTAATCCCTGAAGTTAGAAGAAGAAGAAGAAGAAGAAGAAGAAGAAGAAGAAGAAGAAGAAGAAGAAGAAGAAGAAGAAGAAGAAGAAGAAGAAGACGACGACGACGACGACGACGAAGAAGAAGAAGACGAAGAAGAAGAAGAAGAAGAAGAAGAAGAAGAAGAAGAAGAAGAAGAAGAAGAAGAAGAAGAAGAAGAAGAAGAAGAAGAAGAAGAAGAAGAAACGACGACGACGACGACGACGAAGACGAAGACGAAGACGAAGACGAAGACGAAGACGAAGACGAAGACGAAGAAGAAGAAGAAGAAGAAGAAGAAGAAGTATACTATTTGAAAAGAACACTAAATTTATGTATGATCAGACTGTAGTTAAAAAATGTTTAACCTCATTTTATTTTTTAACTTATACGTGTATCCTTTATGTTCTGGATTTTTCAGTCGCTTTACATCTTGTAATTATTGACTTTTACGAGAACCATATTAGCACTTACATGAAAGTGCATACGACAAAGTGAATAAGATGGGAGAAAAAGGAAAAGACGTAAGTTGGAAACGCAGATTATTTTGGATAGACGTAAGAATATTAGATAAAGCTAAAAGGGTAGAAGGAATAGAGGAAATACACAGATTATGTGTTTTGTAATGCGTTGTAAATAATGACCAGCATATATTTTGCAAAGGGAAACGCTTGTTTAGCTGTTCACAAAATGCCCACCTAATATAATTTCAAAATGTATTAATATTGATGACAATTTTAATGCCTGTCCATAATCTCAAAGAAGGCGGAGGGCGAAAGTAAACATTCGAGATCCGGATGATTTAAATGTTTGCTCCAACGAAGTTTGAAAAATAAAGCCCACACCTAGATTTGCTGTTCCCTCTTCAAGAATGTGGTTATCCCTATTTCTCAATCTTGCTAAAAATTGTTGTGTAGGGAAACATAATCAAACAATTCTTATTCGAAGTGGATTAAAATTTTCCTCAGCAATCGAAAGGGTGAGGTGTTGATTAAGTCGTAGGCCTATATAAAATCAAAGAATGTAGCAGAACGGCAAGAACTGCGGAAAATGTGTTAATGAATAAAACAAAAGGTAAGTAATCTAATGCCCGCTAAATCTGTTAAGCTGTTGTTTAATAGTATCTTCTGTAGAACTTTGTAATTCATAAGGTAATAAGACAACACTATTGACAACAAGATTCAGTTACCTTACTTTGGTAAGAACAGAGATACAACAAACACGCGCCTGTACTTCATACGCATATATGAAAGATACATTTGTAAAAATACACTTTATACAATTAACAAAGGAAACAAATTAATTCTTTTTAATTTTTAAGTGTTTTAGTGGAGTAAACGTAAACCTTTAACTACATTAAAGGAAACAAAATACCTTTTTTCACAAGTTCGTAAACCTTTGCTCTTTTCTAAAAGACAATGCATTACCTCGCAGCTGCGCATAGCACAGGATATGACAACTCAATGTCCCCAACTGTTTCTACAAAGCCGGACTGGGAATAGTGTTACTGTCTGGCCACGACTGGATGATCGAGGCTGCTCTCCCCCACCACGCGGCCCCTTGTAAGCGAGGTAGGGTGAAATATGTATATTAGCCGTTTGGTTTACCCCCACTTAGCCTACCGTATGGTTCTCCCACCTTACACAATGCTCAATCATCGAATCGCGGCCAGACAGTACCTATGGTCTTCTTCTTCTTTTCCATTCATGGCATAGACTGCACCGCTTGTTCCGGAAACCATTTTATCCTCGGACGTCACACCTCTCTGATCTCTGGGTTTTTGTAATTAAGAGCGGTTCGGGGAAGACGTGCTGCATTCGTTCTAAACAGTTGCATCAATTGACTGCATATTTATTAATTTTATTTTATAGATTGAGAATACGCGATTCCTGTCTAGTATTCTCGTTACTTATTCTGTCTGCTAACGTGCAAATTTAACAGGTCTGAGGAATTCCATTTCATCAGTTTTAATTATTTTTTTTTTGCTTTTCTTTGAATGTAACCACGTCTCGTTCCCGTAGAAGAAGTCTATAATGATGAAGATAATTGTGATGCTCCCTTTCCTGATGAAGAATGTGGCAAATTGGAAGGTTATGCTTCATTTGACGACTGTGTTAACATTGACGAAAACTTCGTTGCCACCCGAAGCACGACTACATCGAAGATTGATAATGGAATTCAACAGGGAAAGGGCGAAGAAGAAGAAGAAGAAGAAGAAGAAGAAGAAGAAGAAGAAGAAGAAGAAGAAGAAGAAGAAGAAGAAGGTGACGATGATGTTGATGAAGAGCCAACGCAAGCCTCCGTGTATTTTATACGCCATCAGTGCCCAAGAGACAATTAAACGCTTTGTAACTCGCCGTAATGTATCAGAGAAAATTATGACGGAATTGTCAAGATCTGAGGGGAAAAGATGTTATAGACGCGGAAAAGATATTATAGACGTGGAAAAAAAACAGGTAGATAAAGAATTTGAGGGGAATAGTTATTTCTGTGTAGTTTTTTATCCGTGCATGCGTGGGTTTTCTCTATATTATACACGTCTTTCATAATAGTATATTGTATTATTCTAAATTGTAAATTATACTTGGTTTCCATTTAATACTACACCGTTTAATTATAGTATTTGTATTCTTTTTCACTTATACGTTTTGTGTTACAAATTCTTTTTAAAAGTTGACGAATAAAATACTTGAGCTAATGTATACGCCAAATAATGAAATATGTATTTGTGTCCTCAGATAAGAAACACACTTTTGTTTGTTTTTTGTATTTCTCAGAAAAAAATCTAAAAAGTGAAACTGCAATTTTAATATATAAGTATTTTATGTACCTTTTGCTTACTTGACGCTCTGCCACTTGAAAGATAGAGTATACTTCAGGGTAGATCTATATTTACTCTTCGTGTTTACCATTACTTTAGTCTAAAGATGGCTACGACTACTATGTAGCTAAAAGGTTTTTTTTATTTATTCGCAGTAATCATTTGTTTCTTAAATATTAGTAGCTCGCATACGGAGAATAACAATTTCTAAAATCCAAATAAAACTGTACAGTATAAAAAGTTAAAATCACGGAGGAGAATGGGTACTATTAAAAACAAAACAAGGGAACAAGATAATTGAGAGCAAGAGAGTATTGGATGTGTCCACTGAGTCGATAATAGTGGCATAAGTATGAAAGAGTGGCGAGGCAAGGGGTAGGGCGCTTCAGATAAGCGATGAGACCAAGGGGCAATAATTTTTGTAACGCTCATTTGGGTACGCTTAATTGAATTACATGTCGACCGATAGTTGGCCACGCGCCATTTCGACGCTGAACGAGGAACGCCAGACATTTGTGATTTACGGGACGATTCCGACTCGACTCCTCGCCCAACTGTACACTTATTGGGAACAACCGTTTATGCGCTTGTATTGTTTTGTGACTTTTAAATTATATTGTTTTTATTAATAGAGTACTAAAAAGAGAGGAGAATGACATGTTTGGGTGTCATGCAAGCTTGACAGTCAACATTATCGGTTTGTTCGATCGTCCTATCGTTTATCATAATCTTCCTTTTCTCTTTATTTTGTTTGTATCGTGTAACAGTTTGAAGTCTGTTTATGACTGTTTTACAGGGCACGGTGACGTAAATGATACTGTCGACTGTGATTATGATGTTGACATGTTGACTTGTTAATCCATTCTTCGTGTTAAAGTAAATAGAAAAATCGCTGATGAACTCTCTGCATGAATAGAGAAAGATTCCCCGGTGAAACAGTTGCGAGACGTTCTTATTCGTTCGGTGTGCAAAGAATAAGCGTGTTAAACGCACACGTTTTACAAAACAAATCCGTCGTGAAGTCTGTCGACAAAAAGACGAGTTGGATTTTTACAAACGTGAGAGTCAGCGTAGCATGTTACACTTGTGAAGAACACAAGAGCACCGGGTTACAACAGCAACCGCAGCGACACGGAGTAAGGCAGCCTTAGGACTGTCGTTATCTTGCACAATTAAAAAAACACGAACGACGAGTGCGGTGAGGCGGGAGAATATAACGGCGCGAGCTGCCTATATTCGTTAATTTTTTACCTTCTACCCTACAAGAGATGTAATTCGAGCCTAATTAACTGAACAGTGTGCACTATGTTCTTTTGTTATCCCGCAGGTAGCATGTAATTCCAGCCGTTTATTGTGAAATGGAGGTTTAATGAATTTATTGCGCAAACAGCCGAGTATTTCGTCCCGTCAAGATATATTTGTTTCCCTTACAATTATACGCGGTATAACCGTACTGAGTGAGAAGTGTGTATTCGGTGTCTTCACTTCATTCGGCCCCTTCCCTGTGTTCTTTGCAAAGAGGGGAAGGTGTAAAGTCAACTACATTAACCGGGATCACTTCTACCTCCCGCTTCTCTTTCCCAAGCCCACGTCCTCTTGAAATAATACAACAAACTACGCCCACTCATAGGCAGATTTAACAGAAATTGTATTGTGGACGAATTAGTATCTGTGATGATATGCCGTCTGTCAAAATGGTCTTTACTCAAGGACAATTACAATTCAAAATACAACTATAACATATTATAAATTAATCTTGTGTGTACGATTATTGAAAAAGGAGGCGAGGCGAGATTAAAATTTAGAGCCTGAATACAGTATGGGAATAAAAATATGGACAAGTATACATATTTAGGATTTATGTACTGTAAGTATATGTAGTTAATTATAAATAGTATTTTTTATTTTTTTCTAAGGATATATTTTTAAGATTGTCGAGAAAGTATAAAAAAGTTAATAAAAATACATTATGCTAAAAAATATTATTTATTATTTAATAACAAGAATAATAATTGTGACCAATTTTATTACGCTATAAGCCTACGAAATTCGCCGTATCCCGCATCTCCTCAACCACCAGTAATCTCTGTGTTCCCAGCCAGTCTTCTGTAAATTCGTGCTCCTCATATCTTGCTCCACATCCTGTCTCCAAGTTTTTCGAGGTATACCTCTTTTCCTGCGATTGAGTGGATCATATTCTAGCATATTTCTGTGCCACCTTTCATTGTTCATTACCTGTATGTATCCTTACCACAGTAATTTACATCGTTGAAAGTATTCCTTTAATACTTTCTTTGACATTTGCTTACTCCCTTGTAACCTCATTTCTTATATGGTGTCACCTCAAAAAATCTATTTCAACCATGGCTAATTTTTCTTTATTCCTTTTTGTCATCTTCCAACATTGCGATGCATAAACTGGGGCAGACAAGAAAACGTATCAGGCAACTCCACACAGTCACACATGTATAAAGAATCACGATATAAGGAAAGCGACGTTTGAGTCCTGTACTGCTGTCAATAATGGATCATGTGGAAAGAGACGAGGGACAATTAGAGGTTGCTGAGAAATCTCACAGGAGGAAAATGCAAAGACGTTTACGGAAGAACAGAGTGAAGAAGTCTCAGAAGACACATAAGAAAATATTTTGAAAGGTCTCATCAAAAAAGAAAGTGGAATGCCAGACCACTGAATAGCAATGCTACTGTGGTATTAGAAGGAAGAGTTGATGAAAGAAATGCCCGGAGAAGCGAAGAAAATTAATGCTCTATCGACATAATGGTCTAATTTTATCACATAAACAGATAAGATTAGCAGAATTAATTGGTCACTTCATAATACGGACAGATACCGTGGATTGAGATTTTAAGAAACATTTTTCAAGACTGATTCATTACCACCATCGATATAATGAGCATCGTAATTTTGCTCGTAACTTTTTATTCGCCTTTCAAGATCAGTTTACTCTCTCCCAAATCTACCGAAACATTTGTATTCTTGAAATTCTGCTACATTCATACAGTTGTAGTAAACAATGTGTAAAATATACATTTCTGTTTGTACATGTGTTTCATAAGAAATGTTATTTCGAGTTTGCCCCCCCCCCCCCGTAAATACTCTTAGTACACCCATCTAGGCTCAACGGCACGTTCTATATCGTTGTTCGCTTTTCTCGTGTGGAAGGGCTTATCAACAATACCTGTAGGGAACAAAACGTTAGCAGTAAACTAAGCAACCACAGGCAGCGGATAGGAAATCCCTGGACCTTGTGATCAGCTCTTTGGCCGCAATGAAGCGTGAACGATACTCAAGCAGGAACGTATACGAGCGAAAAGCATGATTCTTCTTATATATATTATATATATATATAAGCGTATAAACGTTGGTGGTTGGTGGTGGCTAGAGCAAACGACTAGGGGTGAAGAGTGTGAAATTGAAGTCTTGCATCCGAAATGAAGACCTCATCCACCCCTCACAAATACACACACGCAACAGAGCAGTAGACATCAAATTGAGTTTCATGCCTATACAAACTCTCACACCGCTGTTCGCTGTATATTCCACGCTTCTTATATACTATGCATGGCTTATCTATTATTCACGGGCGTACATTCGTCATGTGTACCCTCCGTCCGTTATAAATACAAATATGCTTATACGTCTGTGTTTATATAATAATGATAAAGTGTCGCGATACCGCGGCGGTGTGTACTCTCTGCCACAGGCTTCGCGGCGTAATATTGGCTGCGCGTTGTTTTCTCCACATGCATTGTGTGTTCGGTGTGTATTAGGGTGAGTATCTGCCTTATGACGACGAAATCGTTTCACCTTGCGGAAAATAAACAACATAGCATCAACCAGCCGTGATTCGACTAGAGTTTTTTGTTTTCGTTCTTTCGCTTTTATCAAGGGAGGCTGTGTTCTTTTTCCGTAGTTCGTTGATTACTACTATTACTATTGAAGCGTACGGTAGCTTCTGTTGCTGTCTGTTGCATCACGATATGTATGACATTACTGCTGATTCAATTTACTTTATCACTTCCCTCCCCATATTATCTACAACCGAAGTACAAGAAGTAACAGTTAAAAGACGGCACCATTACAAGATCACGGTGGAAAGGAAGTGTATATAATAGAAGTGTAAGGTGTACAAAGTCCGAAGTGTAAGATTACTTTCGAATGGGCTCAAAGGAATAACGAACACAACAGAAGCAAAACAACTGAATTAGTATGGCCAGAATTGGGAATTTAATTGAACTGATTGGTTGAATTGGGAATGCGGAAAGAATGTTGTTCCTATTGTATATACATAGAATTAACAGGGTACAGCAAAAGGAAATGAGAAGGATCGGACCTTTCATGATAAGGTGGAGTTAAGAATGGACAAAATAGACAGCCACTAAAAGGCAGAAGGTTATCGGGTATCTGTAACAAGGAAATGAAGGCGATCGTGCTTTCATGAGGCGTTGACGTGAAAAGTGGATTAGAATGGAAAGCCATCAATCGGAAGAAGATTGGAAGAGGTGGGAAGAAAAGATATTTGAGTACCCAATGGTGTGTTCAAAACTCGGTTCTATACTAGTAGAAAATAAAGGGTAACTTTTGACAATTTTTTCTGAGGACGACTAATTCATACTGAAAGCTGTCGCCTTTTGAAAGTACTGACATGTTTTGAATTTGACGTATCACTTCCGCTTACAAAATTAAAATCATTGTCTTTAACAAAGTTGAAAAATTAAAATTTTCTTAAGACCTACAATTTAGATCATAAATAAAAGTTAAGAAAATATCTGTACTTCCAGCCATGTAGACAGTAAATGTAATGTTTTTGAGAAATAAAACATTTAAGAAGGTAAGGTGAAAAGTTCCGGTTCTGACACAGAGATAACGCCACAATGCTCATTATTTTGATGGTGTTGTACGATTTTATCATCTGTAGGATTAGTTTTGATGCTTTCACGTCAATGAATTATTTATTATTAGTTTCATAGTTCAACCCGCTGTAAGACCATCGAATATCATTTTAACAACAGACAGACTAGAAATTCGTGCTGTTGTTAAATGTATATATTTTTAAGGCTTAAATGCAACCGATATAAAAAAAATGAGCTGGATTCAACTTTAAGGGACTCTTCTCTATCCAGTCCAACGCTTAAGCGTTGGGTTGCTGAATGTAAAGTGGGTCGGACGAGCCGCGTGTTGGGCGTTCCATTGAAGTGACCAAGTGACCATGCCAGACAAAGTAGAAAAAAATACTCAGAATCATTTAGCAGACCGTACAATGAAAGTGAGTGAGATAGCAGAGACTGTTGATATAGCCTATCATCAGAATGTGTGCGCAATATCATACACGAGGATCTCTGTGTACGAAAAACTGCGCTGGGTGGGTTCCGCGTTTGCTGACACTTGACTAAACTGTGCGCTGGGTGGGTTCCGCGTTTGCTGACACTTGACCAAACTGTGCGCTGGGTGGGTTCCACGTTTGCTGACACTTGACCAAACTGTGCGTTAGGTGGGTTCCGCGTTTGCTGACACTTGACCAAAAACAGAGTAGAAAATATGTTTAAGCCGATTGTTTGGCACTCTACAAGCAAAATCCAACCTATTTTTGCGTCGATTCGAAACCGTTAATGAGACTTAGGTCCAGTACAACACTCCAGAGACCAAACAACAGTCAAAACAATGGAACGCGAAAGGCGAACCAACTCCAAAGGCAAGACAATTCCTTCAGCTGGTAAGTTGTGGCGACTGTTTTCTTAAACGCGCGTGATGTAATCTTCATTGACTACCTTAAAATGGAGAAAAAAATTAATGACGAGTAAGTTACTATGTTAACCTACTTCACCATTTAAACGACGAAATCAAGAAAAAACGGCCACATTTAGCGGAAAAGAAGGCGCTGTTTCACCAAGATAATGCCAAATTCACACATCAGTTGCTGCGATGGCTAAAATCAAATAACTGATGTTCGAACTGCTTCCTCATCTAACAGACTTACCCGATTTAGTCCCGAGCGACTTTTACGTCTTTCCGAACCTCCAAAAAAGGCTCGGTGGAAAAAGATTTACTGATGATAATCAAGTCAGCGATACTATAAGGCTACTTTGAGGACTTCGATAAATCGGTTTATCAGTCTGGCATAACTGCTTTAGGACATCGTTGGAAAAGTGTATAAACCTAAATGGAGATTATGCTGACAAATAAATCCAAATAAATTTTAAAAAATATGTTGTTTTCCTATTCAGGCGCGTTACTTTTCACCCTACCCTTGTATAATACGAGTATACCAGTAGAAAAACAAATACACCCTAAATGAAAAAAAAAACTTGCTGACATTCAGTTATATATACTGACATAATTAATTAGTTACATATAAAAATGTCTCAATGAAACATTCAAAGCGTAGCATAGAAGAGCTGATTGACATAGAGAAGCACATCAGTAAAATACGATAATTTAGAATATTACACTTTTAGCTTTGCTCAGAAAGTGCGAAAGCAATAAGAAACCTTTACAGAAAGCGCATAAGCAATGATAGATGAATTCGCGTAAAAGAAAAATAGAAAGTCCTATACTTTACACATAATATAAAAGGTAACGTAATTTGCAAGAAACAATCTCGTGTGAGTGATCCAAATACGTAAATTTTCTTTCCTTTGGGTGATTCCAGATGAAAAGTACCAAAAATTATTTTTCCAATTACATTTTACACATCACTTCCTTACGTTAGATTTTACATTTATACTCTTTATTGTTTTCTGTGACGTAAAATCTTGTTGGTAAGCATTTATAATCTAAAGGAAAGGTTTTAATTTTTCCTGTAAAACAGACAAAATTAATGTCAGGAAAATAAACAATTTAACCAAAACAATTATAGATTTCCTTTGACTATAATTCGACTATACGTATACTGATGGGCGATAAAAATAATTGAATAACTTTTGTAGATGTGAAAAGTGCAACGTCGTTGTCGTCTTCAAGTTCTCCTTGGTTTCCTATTCATATTGTACAGTGTTACATAGACTGTTACACACTCATCTTTTTCTGGACCACTAGGAACACTTCGTACTGCGATTTAAATGGTAGTTTTCTCCTTTAATTCTCTAAATGGTTTTTAGAGAATCTCATATTCCCCGTATATAGATATTGCTTTTAGCTGTTATCTAATAACATCAGTTCACATTATGTTTCTTGGCGTATAGCCAGATGAGCTTCCGAGGAATTTCATTTCTGCATTCTGCACTTCGTTTATGACAAAATGGAATAGTCAGATCTTAGCAGCATTATTAGTTTGAGTTTCTGAAGAAAAAGTGTGTGTAAGACTAAATTGTCATTTGTTCAGGCGTTGTTTGTATTTTTCTTTTCAATATAATTAATAATATTATTGTATTTATGTGCAACGAAGTGTTAGTGGTTTCACTATTCAAACTTTATAGTTTCTGATAAGCCTATACAAACCACTATAAAAACGTTTTAATAACGACTAGCGCTTTCAGTACTTAAACCATCATCAGGTCGAAACTAATATAAAAATGTTAAATATTTTCTCGTTATATGTGTTACTGACACGGAATAATACAATATTTAACAAACTATAGGCCTATTGTATATTATTATAGGGACAATTGTTTCTTACGGTCAAATATTTTATACTACAGTATGCTAGGGTTAATCAAAAAGTAAACAATGAAGTAAGAAATAAAGTTAAGATTTGAAGTAAACAATTATCGGTTAAAAAAGAAATTAAATATTAGTACAAACTGGTGGTTATGTAGGTCTACAATAAACAATTATTACGAACGCATTTAGAATTATATCACAAATATGCTGGAAAATATAGGGCCTATTGTAAGAATTTGGTGAAGGATAGGCCTACTTGAAGATGGAATTGGAAGAATTTGAAAAAAAAAGAAATAAGAACTTAAAAAATAAATTAGAAAGGTTAAAAAAGATAAGTAAAGGGATTAGAGAAAGAAACGGGACAAGTGGACTTAAACTTAGCCTAAAGATTAATGGATAAAGAGTAATGGCATTCACGACGAAGAAAAGAAATTGTTATAAAAAAGTATGAAATAAGCGCCGCCTCTAATCCTGCAGAGGAAAGACTAGTTACTAGAATGTGAAAGTATAATAAGTAAAGTAAAAGAAGAGAAAATACAGAAACAACTTAGATTAGAAGTTAGGAATGAAGTGAAAAGAACACACAAAAAAACAGAATAAGATTTGAGGGACATTATAAATAATGTAAAATAAAAAATGTTAAAAACCTATTTTACAAAATAATGCTGTTTAACAATCAGATAAACGTGATTCCATAGTATTCATTAAGAAGGAAGAGTATATAAGCAAAGGGAAAAGGTTTATAAGAAGTGGAAATTACAAAAAATTAAAATGATTATAATAACAAATTTCAAGGAACAATAAAAAAACTGATAAAGGAATCAAAAATATTTAAAGATAAAATAAAGGATGTTAGGAATATGAAAATAACCATAGCATTGAGAACAACTACAAGAAACTGGTAAAAGCATTAAAAAGGGAAGTAGAAATAAACAAAAATGCACGGTTAATATCGTTAGATGTAGCAGATATGTTCGCTAACATATCAGACGAAGACGTATAAACATTAGGCCTAATTGAAATGAACAATATGAGCGGATGCGAAAACAGAGACAAAGTGTTAGGTATATCAAAAGAATATGTTTAAAAAAGTATTTTAGGAACAATAACCAAGTTTTATATCCAGGAAAAAGGACTGTCAGTGGTATTATCAATTTAACCGTTAATGGCTGAAATGTATTTGGATAAATATGGAAATAATATAATGTTAATGGAAAGGTATGAAAATAAAATGAAAAAATTATGTTTCATATGGATGATATTTTGCTAGTATGAAAGGCAATAATGAAGAATTACAATTATTTTTGGTAGAAATTAATATCATGGAAGAGAGCATTCAATTTAAAATCAAAATAAATAAAGAAATAAATTTCTTAGAACGTAACAGAATAATAACAGATAATAATATATTAACATTTGCGATTTATAGAAAGAGTACCCATCTGTACACATGTACAGATATTATAATAACGAATAATTCGTATTATACTATACGATATAAAGTTGAAGCAATAAATAATTTGTTTATAGAACCAACACTTGTATAGATGAGAAAGAAAGAGAAAGAAAAAATTGCAAGGAAGTTATATAAAATAACAAGTATAATAAAAATATAGTAGAGTAGTGAGGCCAGAATGCCTACATGCAAGTAAATGTCTAGCACTGAATTATAACTTAGACAAACTAGAAATATTGGAACGATGAATTAGGCCTAAAGGGAAAATACTAGGCCCACAAAAAACTTCAGAAGGTTGGAAATTAAAAAGTAATGATGAAATATATCAAAGTATAGAAAATATAACAGAAACAGTGAGAAAAATAAGGCTAGTATTTTTTGGACATTTATATAGAATAGAAGACAATAGGTTAATAAAACAGATATTCAAATTACTGTGGGAGAAGAAGTCAATATCAAGTTGGATTAAAGAAGTCAAAAAGGATTTAGAAAAAATAATACAAACGCAGAAGAAGCAATTGAAAGAGAAGTTTTTCGGGCAAAAGTGTTAAAAGTGGAAGGAGCCAAGGGTATAAAGTGACAGGAGTTAATTTTCTGTTATTTTTCTGTTAGTTTTAACCTGGCAAAATTTAAGTACTGGAAGCGCTTGACGTTATTACAAAGCTGTTGTAGTGATTTGTAATACCAGAAATTATCAAGTTTAAATTTTACTTTATACAAACTTGATTTTACTTTATTTTATTAGAATGACTATTTTCTTTATCATCATCTTCTTAAGGAAGGATTAAATAAAAAATGGTTTGTTCCAGTCTCAAGCAGATGGACCAGAGTTGGTCACTCAAATGCTTCTTTGGAAGTTCCACGCGTCACCGTCCTTTCCTCTTTCAATTCGGCACTTGTTCGGGGTTGCGGCACTCATCCATTCGGTTAAGACGTTGCAACCATTTTAGCCGTTATTGGGGGATGCTATCGAGCGTACTCATAATGTTCAGTTTCTGCTGTACATCTACGTGTCTTCTGCGATCTTGAAGAGTTTACCCTGCCAAGTGCCTGAGAAATCTCATTTCGGCACGTTAAAGTCCACTTCTGAGATCCATAGATAAGTGTGGGATGGGCCTATTTGCTTTATAAAAACAAATTGGCGGTAGTAGATGGCGGAGTAGGATTGACTTTACTTCACCTTAGCTAAGCTCATGATAGACAGCGAGTAATAGTTAGATTTGAACCACTTAGTCCAACTCGACACGCAAACTATAAAAGTCTTATTAACTAATATAATAAGCATAATAATAATAATAATAATAATAACTTACCTATTCTAAGGTCACACAGCGTCCATTGCACCTTACATTTTAACCGTCATTTTTCTTGGTCTCTCCTTCTTTAGAAATTTATTTTACTCTCTTATTTATGTACTCTCTTATCTTTTGCTAAATCGACCGTATTCTTCCGGTACGTTATCCTGTTTCTCTGTGCAGTGCATCTCATGAATTTAAAGTTCTGCGTGACTTTCTCATGAAGTTAATTCCTTCCACTTCAATCTAATTTACGTCTCTGAACTAATGCTGACAGCATTCATATGTCTTACCGGTTCTACAATGGTTTGTTTGCTGTCCTTTTTGCACTGAGTCTGATTCCGATGGCCAAACTGGGAATTGAGGGTTTGGACAGAATCTTAATTTTATTAAATAAATTCTGTACTTTTACTTTTGATTTTTCTTCATATAATATTACACCTCTCAACTACTTACAATCTTTTCCTTGGATTATGTGATGTGTCGTATTCGTAATACTGGATCCTCGAATCCTACTGAATGTGCAGGGGTGGAATTTTATCATGTTTATGCTGACACCAAAATTTTACAATGTCTTCTCCGTTCATAATACTTACTTGGGAACAAAAGGCTTGTCAATCAATAGTCACCATCTCTATCTCGATTTCAGAAATTTTCCTTTCTTTCACACAGTGGTCCTTTATAAGGCAAGGTTTGTAGACCTTTAAAAATAGTGTTGAGATTTTGGAGCCCAATGATAGTTATTACAATTATTGCTTAAAATGTTTAACACAAGCCATGTTGCGATGTCACTGTGTTCATAAAGCGTCCGTAAGACGAACCTGTCTGCTTTAGCATATCATACTGGCTACATTTCAATCAGCTCTTCACTATACAGTAAGATCAATAAAATTTCATTCAGACCCTATAATCTACTTTCTTTTTGATTATAAAGTTTTAAAAGCCCTGAATAACGGAAAATATATATTTCGTCGTCCACATGTTTACAACGCTACTTACTTTAAATACTTCAATTTAAATTCGCTTACGCAGAGGTTATACCGAGCCCTGTGTTCCAGACACCATGCGCCTCGATAAGCGGGGTGAGTTTTGGCGTATCCCAGAGGATATGGATATCATTATGAGAGCATACATCGCCTCCAGGCTCCCAAGACAAGTCACTAATGACAGGCTCATTACGTCCTCTTGCTAATGACAGGGTCAGTTTCTTGATCTCTCCTGTTTGGCTGCTGTCGACCAATTCTTCCTTTTATATGACGCTGATAATGTCCTAGCATTAAATTCCAAATACTAGTTTAAAATACTTTGAATGAATGCGCTTTCAAAAAATTCCGTTGGAATATGCGAAACGTATTTGTATACTTTAGAGAAGCTCGTGTATTGTTTAAGCTTGTGCAAATTCAGAAATCACTTATAAACTTATTTTCGCCTGAACTGGTAACGTTAGTTTCTTTCAGGCATTTCAGACATTTTTAATTCAGGAAGAAAACTGTGAACACTTAAATTTGGATCAGAAATAAACGAAATATATCTCTAGTTCTTTCAACATGAGAATATGATGAAAACGTATAATAAAATAGTTCTTATTTCATTTAATTGATTAATTAATTAAATCGCAGTTTTAAATATTTTAACTTAGAAACTGTTTAAACATCAAGAAACTTAAAGCAGACAGAGGTATGGTGACTTTTTAAGTTTTACTTAATATTAGGTAACTTAAAACTTAATATCAGGTGTGGTGATATTAATAGAAAGTTTGAAATTAAGTGCAGAGGAAGACAAAAATCTTATAAATAAAATAATGGCAGATCCAGTAATGTTGTGTGGCAGCGAAATTTGGTTGTTGGGTAATCGGGACAAATGGAGAATCTAACCTACTGAAATTGTATTTCTAAGTCTGGTCAAACTATGCACAGAGGAAGAGTGGATAAAAGTTGAAAACATTCGGAGGGAATTGGAGGCTATAAATTAATAACGCGAAGAACAGAACAAAAGAAACTTAGCTGGACGGTGGGGAGGCGAGGTGTAAATAGACCAAGAAATGATACTAACGTGGAAATGGAGGGAAAATCACGTACTTTCTACCTGACATGAAAGAGAAAGCATGAAAATTATTTTTACATGAGGAAAATGTGTCTAGTGAATATAAGATAAGATAAATATAAACCTGTCTGAAAAAAGGACTGTGTCTTTATTTGTATTTGGAAGTTCGTTGGACGTATAATTCTCACATAATGAGTTTTTATTAAAACGATGCGCTAATGTAAGGAGGAAAGCGAGCAAGTTTACAGAAATAGGCTAAAGGATGATTAGGTAGCCTTTATGCTTGTGAACATAACTGAAGTGAGTTCTAGGTTTAAAAGAATTCTATACGGGAAAGAAACATACAAACAGTATCTACAAAATTTAAGCAAGAAAGAGAAAAGTAATTCAGCGGAGATAGTGTGAAGTAAGTTAACGTGTCGAATTTTGGAACACAGAAAAGAAAACAAGGTACTGTTATTGTAGTAAAAGCTGGTGAATACAATTTATGATACAAATAATAACAAAAAAATGTAAGTAAACGAACCTATTATGTTGTATAGAAATCTTATCTCGTGCATAAGGAGAAAAGAAAAAGTTAAGGAGACGTTTATGTGAAAGGCGGAATATAAAATAAAAAATACGACGAGAAAGACGTTCGCCCAGAGCGAAGCTCAACGAATATAGGTATCCGTTCTAAAAGACTGGAACGAAGAAGGTATAATCGTCAGCGTGTAAGTACTACGGTGTGAAATTCGATTGAACCAAAGTAAATCGATGATGCCGCTTCTAAACTCCTACGATTTTTCCCTTTCTTTTTTGTTTTCGTCGTGCCGTGTAATACGATTTCAAAGCCAGCGCTAAAGAAAACAATAGCTACTCTGTCGCGCGGTGTTTTAAACCTGTCGCCATGGAGATAACGTTGGAAACAGTTTGGTAAATAGAAAAAAAAGTACACGACAAGGACGAGGAGGTATCATTCGACTGGCGTGACGTGTCTGTTTTTGACGACGGGTCCCACCGCTAGTGTTTACCTCGCAAAGTCGACGCACACGGGCCGTCACGACGCTTTTCAATTAACTGTGACACAGTGTAACAACGCCAGCCAGCCTTTTGTGCAGTCTTCTTTACTTTAAGCCACTCTCCCGACCAGTCAGCGACACAACGATATCAAAATCCTATTTTCTTTTTTATCCCTTCTTCTTCCCTCCCGCCCTCTACGTATTGTCACCTTCTCTTTTTATTGTACACAATAACACAAACACAACCACAAACACAAACGCGCGCGCACACACTCACAGAATCAACACATAAAGTAAAAAGTTTTTACTCACTTTGTGAACATATGGTTCGTCGTTTGTGTCACAAACAAGGAAAACCTTTCTGTTGTATTATTTTCCGGTGTGTGTGTGTGTGTGTGTGTGTGTGTGTGTGTGTGTGTGTGTGTGTGTGTCGGATATCACATATTGCTGGTACGGGGAAACCGACATGTGTGTCAGTAAGTAAGCAAAGTTCAGTAACAGTGGCGGTTCTTTCTGAGAACTCGACAGAAATAAAACCGGCGAAGCATCAGCCTGTAAAACTTGAGAGATAGTAGTATCACAGCGAAACCCGGCGCCGAAGTATGAACAACGTTTTCTGCATTACCACTTGGTGTAAAGAAACAGCATTGGAAACTTTCGCATTTGAAAGATAAGACAGAATCTCGTCTTTAAAGACAGACTGATGCGGTCGCCGTTTTATATAGGTCTTGTGTAAGATGTATCATTTCTGTTAGCACCTACTCGCTAGCATCCTAGGTTAGCCGGCGAATTCAGTAAGGTTTATTCACTTCTTGTTTTTTCTTTTAGGTAAAGCGGAGTTACTTATAATTTAGATATCTGTTTATTGTGTAAAATGTTTTGATTTGCCCATGTTTCGTACTGTTTTTTGTCACTTGCCTTCATACGCCTGTGATCGAAATTTTTTCTTGTTATCTTTGTTTTGCCTACTAAAATTTAAATTGACGCTATTTTTCAACCCAAACACGAAATTTCTATGCAAAATGTTTCAGCTTTTTTTAGAAAATTCTGATCACGAGAGGTTTCTCTTATCATGTTCTCAAACTGATAAAAAGTCTATACCAAAGTACCTCTGTTTTTATCGATACAGGTTAGCGATTAACACACCAGTTAAGACAAACAAAGGAGTTAGACAAAGCTGTTGGATCTCCCCAACACTTTTCAATATCTATTTGGACGATCTCATTAAAAGATGGAAACAAAATTCTGAATATAAAGTTTTTACCAATATATAGATTAAGTAGTATTTTCTGTGCGAACTATGTTATTATACAACAGACAGAAGACTATATACAAACGGGCTGTGTTCTTTTTAAAAAAAAATACGGCATAGGAATACGGACAGATAATATCTCCACATAATGCAAATGGCTTTTATCAGGAAATACCCAATAAGAACAAAAATAGAGGTTATAACAAAAAAATAAATAGTGTAAAAGTGTTGTTCGTGTTGTAAAATGTCGGGCGTTACCTCCGCGCACTTTTAGTACTTACCGGTGACTGGATCCTTTGCGGTGATGTAGTCCTGTAACACAACTTAATACTATGTTTTTTGTGGGCGCCACTTGGAATCGTTTGTTCCAAGAAAGAAATATGATTATTAAAGAAATTAAAATTTTGAATTCTTAATTCTATGAAAAAATGTAAACAAGTCAGTTTAGTTTGAAAAAATAAGGTAAGTTTAATGATTCTTCAAAAAAAAACAACAAATCGTCTGAAGGACTAACATTCATAAAAAAATTATAAAATTGCAGAGTTACAAAAAAATTCATAAGTAATTCTTATTATTGACAATTTTATTTCTCCAATCAACTATCGGCTAGTATTTTCAATTTTTTATTCAGTTGAAAAGCATGAGTTTAATACGTGAAAAAATCTTTACTCTCAGGACGTGACTCCTTTGAACTACCAAGACATATCAATAAGATGCTTTACAAGAAAAATTAAGTGATTTGAAGGTGTGTGTGGCATGTGTAGTACAACTGTGTGACAAAATGTAACCAGGTAAAAAATGACTTTAATTTTAATAACTCACGTTCCAATGGTTAATTAATCTCGCACTGGGCACTCCTCTCTGGTAGGTTTTCAATCTCGCCTCTTCATGTGTGCACTGAATTTATTTTAAGTCAAAATTGCGATCATTTACAATTTCCGCACTTTTTGTGAAACGGTTTGGCAGTAGAATTTCGCTCGGATCCCGCCGCTTACAGGTCAGCTGTTTCGCGTTGGTTACCAAATTGGCCGTCACAGCGCTGATACCCTTGCAGTAGTACCCTTCGTATATGTAATACGTTATGGGAGTTTTTTTGTCAAGTTAGTTTGTCTTTGCGAACACAGCAGAATTGGTTCTCTATTTAAAATTTCGGTCCCTCCTGGGCCGTTGACGTTCTGGCTGCGTGATGTCTATTAAAATGTGCCGTGTTGCTGCTCTATTTCAGCAACACATTGGCGTAGATTCTTGTACAGGTTAAGTCAGTCTGTTTGTCAATGTACGGGAAAAGCCTTTCTTCGGGTCTTGTGTCGATTTCTCGCCTTCGGTTTCGCCTTGACTGCGTTGATCAGTGTCGTGGGTGATGCGTCTGTTCCGGATTTCAAGCTTCAAGTGTTTTTGGGTCGAATTTGGTCTCTCTTTTATACTAATTCAGGCTGATTGTTTCATTGACTTCCGGTATATTTGTGTAAAAATTCCTTCTAGATTGTTCGAGAATAAAGAAATGGAACGTCATGGAACAAATTTAATTTCCGTCGAAGCTTTTAGAACAAATTTCTTATTCTTCATACTAATGATATTTCAAAAATTACTCTGGTATTTGTCAAACAGTTTTACATTAGTACTCACAATTTGCATGCCATTATTACATTCAGATTCTCTGTTTTCAACTGAATCTAGTGATACTAATTATGATTGGTTTTTAAATAAATTAACTCTAATAAGTAACACAATATACAACTCTCACCTTGGGTTGTTGTCATTGAAAATTCAATTTTTTAGAACAAAAAATTGTTGTGAAAGTATTATGTTTCTTCCATAACATGAACACATAATATTACTATCTTCCTATAATAAAACAAACAAATTTTAACATATATAATACACAGACAATTTCAATTTTACATGGCCCATGCCCATGGCCTATGTTGTTGTCAATGTTGTGACACAATAATTAGTCTCTTTCTTTAACATATATAGTATTTCACTAGTGTACACTCAGAGTTTATTATATTGTCTGTCTTTTGTGATACCTGGTTACTCTTTACACATATTATCTTTATTACAGGATAACATAGCATCATATTGGTTGGTCTGAGATGTCCTTTTTCATAGTGTGACAAATCTCACTCTTATAAGTTAAATTCTTTCATAATTGATCTTATTTTCAACTGAGTTTGTTCGTTTTTAAGGTATACTGAAGTATTGTACCATTCTCTTTTATTTTTGCCAACATTTTGTAAATATTTAGCCAGATACGACTATTTTTTGTACTGGTTGATTGGCCCCAGCCATACATGGTATAGGTAAATATTTTGCTAACTCGACTATTACAATGTTAAAGTTAGTCAAATATATTAGTATAGTCGCTTTATATTATATTTCAACTTTCTAATGCAATTTGGTTGCATTTTGGCAACATTAAATCCATAAATCATACAATATTATATGCCTACCACATGTTTTTAGTTAATACTGTTTTTGGCTATTTTGACTGACTTTTATTCATTTGACAGCTTTCTTTATCTAAGATAAATTGTTCATTTTTGTCTGCTTGACAATTACATATAGTCTTTATTTCAATTTGATAATACTGTAATTAATTTTTACATGAAATCTGAGTGTTTGGTCTCAAATCCAACACATTAATATTTTTTGTCATAACAATTATATAATTTTTATTTTAACTTAGATTCCTTCTAATAATGTATTTAAGTCATTTAATACATTTATTTTATTTACATTACATAATATAATAATAGATCATGTCCATTCATTCACAATAAATAGTTCTTTATACTCTATTCAGAGTTACTAAACTCAATAATTAATGACTTCATTTTGGTTGATCCTGATATTATTTGTCTCTCTCATAGTATCTTATGGTTTTTTCACTGTTATTCACTTTAATAATATATATGGGGTTTGTGTCTTAGTCACAGTCTGGTCGTTTTTTAATGTTAGTAGTAATAATTATTAGACAATATTACAAAATTTTTTAGGGCTACTTGGGTTCGATACTGTCCACCTCACTCTCCTCTTATGATAAATTGCTATGTAAATGGTTTCCTTTATGGAACTTCTGTGACGTTACAAGGTAAGTGTCAAAATTTTGGAGGAGGTGACCAGTTTCGACTAACTTGGATGTTGGATATCTTCTACAGTAGATTGTGATGTTGAAAATAAACTTAGTCAATTTGGACATATGTGGGACAATTTATAGAATATTAAAACATAAATCCCCCCATAGAAAGAAAATTAAACTGAAGTTTCACAAGACGGTGGCGATACCAGTGAGACTGTACGGGAGTGAGACGTGGGAAAGACAGAAGAATGAAACTGCAGGAATGAAATTTCTTAGCTCTCTAAAAGGTTGCACGCTGATAGACAGTATGAGTAACGAAAATATAAGACAGAAACTGAAAATTTTCAATTTGTAAAATAAAGTTAATTGATACAGTGTGAATTGGTGCAACCACTGGGAAAGATTGCGTCTTCCTGAATCGCCCTGAATTACAGGGCCAGAGGTCAGCAAAGTGTAGGTCGTCAGAAAACAGGATGGCTTCCGGAACAGGGAGTGCAGCGTGAGCCACGAAGTTGAGATGTAGTTTTAATGAAAGATAGCTTAATCAGCTCACGTTTTTTGGAGTTACCGAGCGTTGGCTGTATGTTTTGTGTTGAAGGGTTGTTTTCGGCTGCTTTTCTGGTGCAGGGAACACTGTAACGTGCTATTTTGACAGCTACTCTCCCTTATAAGACAATGAAAGGCTAGAAGGTGATATCCATCCATTTTGAAGCACCGTCTCTTCTTAGACGTTCGAAGTCGGCGCCAAATTAATACGCTATAGTTAGTTCGTCGTAACATGAATGCATACGCAAGCCTCTAGACCAATGAGAAAAAAGATTCTGCGCACAGTCCACGCGATTTGTTCATTACATTTGTCAAATGAATTCTATTCTTTTTCCTTTAAGACGGCCTCTCACGCTTCGCAATTACGGACACAAATGTATCAGCAAAAAATTTAGCTACATTACGGGGCGACCGAACAAATGTTTGCGTAACTCGGGAAGTAGTTTGCCTAAGTCTCACTATAGTTTGCTATTAGCCCTCATTGCGTCAGGAGTCTACGTGTAAGAGATAGGCCACGTGAACATACCGCAGGTATAAGTAGAGCCATGACGTACTGTACCTTAGAGCACGTCACTTTGATGCATGGATCACGCTATTATTTTTTACAAATGCTTCAACTAGTGTATTATCTTTTTAACATGATAATGTTTTTAGGCTGGGGGGTCATTCCACAAAATGCGTGATGCAAAATGTGTATCGTCATCGAAAAATAACGCTCCAGGTGATGTTAACACTATATTTGTTCCACACTTTCGATTCCCCACAGTCTAGAAATCTTCGGTATCTATACGCTTCGAAGCGAAACAACCCGAGCGATTCACGAGGTCTGTAGTCGTGAATCGCTCAGAAATCCGTACGAACATCGCTGAACAGGAGAGTCTGCAGTTTATGCACATTATACGTTTCAAAAGCCTAAAAACATTATCATGCTTCGAGGTTTCGGTTTCGTCGAAATTCTTTTTTTATGAATTACTACGCCAATTTTTAAAAACCCATTTTACAAGAAGACTTATTATTTCTTGTACCAATCGGGTTTTCGAGAACTAATGATAATGTAATTTATATATAATATACACACACTTATTGCTTACTAATGGTACCTATAATCTCAAACTTCTATTGTAGTGTATTCATTGTTCAAAACCTAAAGATACCAGTAGCTTTCGAGAACTTCCCATGTCCTCTTCAAACGTGTGACGTACACATACTTTCGTTAATATTACTACAACTGATACAACTAACTGCTTTTGTCTTTTTTGGTGTTTTCCAACCTACTGTTGTTAGTATCTGCTCACATGTACGTGTGCATTTTACGAATTACAATCATAAATTTATTATAATAATTACTAATCTTTTTTTACAGCGTAGGCTACCTTTATATGAGCCGTCCGGAATTCGGAGAAGGTAGCGTGGCGCTATCCAGCATGACGCTTCAGCCACCAACTATTTCCCCAAGGTGTTATCTCGGGTACTTATTTCCACAGGCTTAATCGACCTGGCGGTTGAAAAACGCACTTTGATTTTAGGGTGACCTGTAGACAAATAACCAGGACGTTCCATAACCACTGATCTACTAGGCATCTAAAAATGTATTAACTCAAATTGTATTATCCAAATGAAGCGTCATGTTTACACCATGGGATACTAGGAAGACTGCTTTAGAATATTTTATGGTTAAGTATGTTGACAATTAATAATATTAATCTGTGTGTGCGTGCGGGCGTGTCTGTTTGTTTTTATGTATGATTGAGATAATGGATAACTTTCTGATAATATTGCCATAATGTTGAGAGCGGTTTGTGTTTAGTGTTTATTGTATTTGTTCCAAGATTATTACATTTTCATGTATTTATGTAGGCCTACAGATTTACTAATACGAACGTTTCTTCTCCTTTTGATATTGCTCTTGTAAGAATAATGTTTTTTATATCACTGATAGATTCATTTATGTTACACCATGGGATACTAGGAAGGCTGCTTTAGAATAGTTTATGGTTAAGTATGTTGACAATTTAATAACGTAAGAATTCAAGCATAAAAGAATGTTTTAGTTTTATTTAAAATATAAAGGTTGACCAAATGAAGCGTCATGTTTACACCATGGGATACTAGGAAGACTGCTTTAGAATATTTTATGGTTAAGTATGTTGACAATTTAATAACGTAAGAATCAAGCATGAAAGATTGTTTTAGTTTCATTTATAATATAAATATTGACCAAACGAAGAGTCACTATTCCCATTTCGTGTGCTTTACTTAGTCAGTGGTCATACTAATTGAGACTAATGTTTGCAGGTAAGCGGAGCAATGTACTATGGACTGCTTTCTGTGGAGTACTGTAAACTGCTATAGATATATTACTAGAACCACCAAATAAGGTAATGAAACATAATAAATATATATTGTTGCAAATATTATATGTGGATGTGTTTTATATACCTATACTCCGTTCCTTTCTCTTGACCCCCCCTCCTATGGGCTGCGATTATAAAACTTAATTCACTTTTCGTATTTCTTTTCTCCTTCACCAGTATTCCTTCATTTTCTGGCTTGCTTTTACTCGTTTTTCTTCACTTCGGTCGCAATCGATCCGGTTTTTACGAGCGGACGCAACGGACTCCGATCACACGGCGGTTCAGATATGCCTCATAACGTTGAACCCCTCAGGTGAACTCGACATACCTCTGTCGTGTTGTACTGACACTTTTATTAACGGGCACGAAACGTTTTGAATTTTTTACTGTAAATTTTCACATGCGAAAAGAACAACAATAATCGATATCAACAACTTGGAATATCTGTAAACCTGATCAACTTTGAGCTTAGGAGTGACCCAGTCTTACCCTTTTTATACTTTTTTCTTACAAGCTTAAACGTGTAGAGAAATCAGGTGTCACAAAGATTCAAAACATTATTTATAGGTATTTTAAAAAGTCTGTTGCTACATATTTAGTCGGAGTAACAACGTTGTGAACAAAAGAACATCTATTGGGAACGTTGTCAGACACGCGTGCGCATGCAACGCTCACAGGTCAATAATTAAATGTTTACCACATGAAACGCTCGAAACCTTGTTTGTACGAACCAGAGACAATAGGTATTTCCTTGTGTCCGAGTATGTACTAGCGGACAGATTTAGTAATGAACATTCCGAAAGTGAAAGTTGTAGCCTGAAGTTGTTTACTGGTGTGTGTGACAATGTCCTTGCCGCCGTTTGGATGGAATGTCCTTGAGGTCGACACACGCACACATCGATGTTCGTTTTATTTATTTGGTGATTAAACTTTGATATAGTAACCAGAGTGACAAAACGTTCTGGATGCACTTTTTTAGTGCATTTAAATTTGGAAAACGAACCTTAGCCACAAGTCCAACTAAAAAAATAAACACCATTTATGTTGCAGCCGTCATTAATGAAAGTGCAACCTTCATCTAGTGTCTAGGATTCTATGTGTAATCTTAAAGTAAAACAAATTGAATATTATTTCAAAATTTTATCATTATTGATGATGTTTTACTATTAGTTTAGACTGAAGACGGTTACCGATTTCTGATTCCTTCTGGCTATACTCATGGTTAACGCCTTTTTTTAAACCTCAAACAATACAAACAGCTATCATAGTAAACGTTTAAATATTCTCTTCTAGGGTATTTTGTCTACCAGTTTTTCACCAAATTGTAAAGATAAAGTTAATTTTTCAATCGTTAAACAAATTCTCTGTTTTACTTGTGGTCTGCTCGTTTTAAACGTGCTCGTTTTACTTATGGTCTCAGTGAACATTTTAAAACATTTAAAATATAATTGTGTCTATGCTTGTGTTTTATGGTTTATGGTTGACTATTTCTTTCGATGTTGATTTCCCTACTCTGATGTAGAGAGTTGAACTAACCAACTACGCGAGTGTCCTTTATGTATTCGAACACATGTGAACCGACACATTTTACGTTTCTACTGTGAATGTGTGTTACGGTACCCAAGATATTTCACTGAATGTCTCATATGCTTAATGAGTCAATAATAACTAAATGATTATATATTGGATGATCGTATCCAAATAATAATTCAACGGCCTGTGCCGGTAACGGTATAGCTTGCACCGGCACTTTTAACATGTAGATTCACATTGCACTATTATTGGTTCAACAAAACACCGGACGCGGGACGTGTCGTCACGAGAAAACAAATCGTCAACTTTAGCCCATAAGTTTTAACGCCTACAGAACGTATGAGTAATAGAGGACACGAAAGGCAAGATGCCGCCTGCGTTGCATAGGTTGAACGAAATATGGATTGAAAAAATACACGAAAAAATCTAAGTTGACGGTTCTAGGCAAAAGTGCAGAGAAATAATACATAATTCTTTTGAATCAATAGTAGCGCAGATTTCATATTTTAATTATTTAGGATATGGTATTAATTATATCATAAAAATTATATTGTCAGATAATTCGGAAAGTTTTAAGTTATGAGCAATACTGTTCAGCGAACCGTAAGGGGAAACCTAAGAAAGGGGAAAGTTTCATAAATTTCACATAGTACGAGTAGTAGGCCTAGCCCTAGACCACTATGGAAATGAAGTACCTACTGGTGTTGAAGGAAGATGAGAGAAGCTCGATCACGCTGTGGGATTGATGTTTTTGAGATCCGTTATGGAATTCGACATGATTTTGACTATAGATGTAAGAGAATTGTCAAAATATTTGCATCGATCGATAAAAATAAGAGAATGAACAAATGGGGGGAAACAACGTGACAGATATCAAAAACACTGTCATTCTAAACACAACATCCGTCTGTTCGTGAAAGCAAAAGGAGTCTAGGGAGATTTCAGAAAATATGGCACTAGCGGAAATATTCATCACCACGTGATGAATCCAGAGTCTTGACAGAGATAAAGAAGAAACAAGAAACAGAAGAAGAGGGAGAAGGAAGATAATTTCACTGATCTGTGAAGTATGCTAGTTTCTTAACGTATGCATTTTTTGTACTCAATAAATATGGATTAATAAGCAACAGATTTGTGCTCGTTATACAGTGTCTGGCTCATAGAGACGAAGTAGTTACAGTGAATTTTGCCGTAATTTGTAAATAATGATTATATAAACCGTTTTGAAACAGTGTCACACCAAACTCTTCGAGGGTCAAAGTCAGGTGGAGGGGGAGGAGAGAGAGAGAGAGAGAGAGAGAGATTATGACAAACGTACGAGGTACGAGAAAGGGACAACACTGATATTACGTTCAACATAGTTCCTTTCAATGATCAGACACCTTTATTAGAGGCGCTCTGACTGCGTATGACGAACGAAACGTTTGGTATTACCAAAATAAAAACTATTTCAAACTGTGTGGGACCGGAACAAACTATTGAAGATGAAGAGCTGTTTGAAAAGCAACGGAAAACCCTTTATTCTTAATAGTGGCAGCCACGATATCTTAAAGGTGACATTACGACAGGGCGAGAAACAGAGAATCGAACAAACTGAACGGGCAGTAAGAGAAGAAAAGTCCATGGATTGTTTACAGTAATAACGCTTAATTAGTTGTGAATTCGCGATGATTTGGAAAAGCGCCACAACTTTTAAACAACATTTTTAAAATCAATATTTAGTTTTTAAACATAAACAATATTTAAAATAAATAAACTATGTGAATAAAAAACGGTATCGACTAGGTTTGGATCATTAATTTTTGTAGATGACTTGATATTCATAGTGGACAGAAATGTAAACCGAACACCCAAAGGCAAAAGATATCTCTTGTAATTGGTTCAAAACATTACAATATAACTATAATCCTTATATAGGTATAAATATCCTTTTCCTTTTCCTGGTGTTACAACCCAGCGTGGGTTTTAGCCTGCTCAAGAATTTTCTTCCCTCTCATTACACATCCGTCTCCATCCCCTCACGTTCATAAATTTCAAATCATCCTCCACGTCATCCAACCATCTCTTTCTTGGTCTGCCTCGGATTCTTCTTCCTATCGGTCTCCAATCTGCAATTCTCTTAGCCATTCTTCTGCCATTCATTCGCCTTACGTGACCCAGGCAACCAAGCCTCCTGTTCTTAGTAAAGCGGACTATGTCGACACCCTGAATCAGTTGGTCCAGGTCATGGTTCATTCGAATCCTCCAATAGCCATCTTCAGTTTGTAGAGGTCCAAAGATTTTTCGCAAGACTTTTCGTTCAAATATTCATAGATGCTGCTCGTCTGTGCTGGTTAATAATGTCCGGGCTTCGCATCCGTATGTTACTACCGGTCGTATAAGATTTTTGTATTCCGTATAGTCAGCTTAACTTGTTTGCTTAACATCCTGGATTTGAAAAGCTTTACGTAGTAGTAATATATATGTATTCCTGAAGCTGTGACTGTCTGCTTCCTACTTCATCTTTCCATCATTTACACTGGCTATGTTCGCTCTTTCCTTGTTAACCTTCAACCTTCTCCAATCTATTAACATTTATATGTTTTGTGCCTGATATGCTCACATGTTCATACTATGTCAATCTCATGCCTCACACGTAATTTGTGTGTGTGTCTCTTTCACTATTTTTTTTTCTTTTAATTTCGTTGTTACTAATGATCTGTTCTTGAAACACTGCAACTCAGCTGAAGTAATATTGCTAATAGTTTTTTAATTTACTTTATAGTTTTTTATTCTGTAGGTATGTCATTGCACTGCGTAACGTGGTGTTGAATTGTTTTATTGCTTTTAGTCTTTCCAGTTATAAGCCTGAACCATAGGATGGGATAACAACTGTATAATGTAATGTCGGTATCCGCTATAAATGTAATATACTTTATACAAAGTTCACGAATATACATAAGTCGTTGATACTACATAAAAATAAATCAATTATAATAAAATAATACTCGTGCATGGACCAGCAGAAGGAATTCTGGAAGTTACCTGTGAGATTCAAGCCAGTCACGACTTTGAAAGTGGTATAGTCAAACAGATAAATTCCAACCTATGGGAGATACCATTAACGAATATTAAAGAGAAATTTGTGAAAAACAGAATATATAAGCTTATGGCTCTACAAAGTTATGGTAGGCTATAATCGATGGTTTTGAAAAGAAAATAGAAACTCATCATTCAGGTTTTAGGAATGAGATCTCTGACAGCCGTCGAAACGGAGAAATAGGCGAAATTAACAAAAAACTTTATTCAGTGATTACAATTATTTCCCAGGCTGTTTGGCCGTGGTCCAAAGTTTGTGACAAAACCAGACGTTTCGGCAGTGCAACTGACTGCCATCTTCAGTGGAAACGAGTAAACGATAATGTGGGATGATGTACGTTACGACCACAGTACAGTATATTATCCCACGTTAGCGTTTACTCGTTTCCACTGAAGATGGCAGTCAGTGGCACTGCCGAAACGTCTGGTTTTTTCACAAAGTTTGGACCACGACCAAACAGCCCGGGAAATAATTTTAATCAAAATGACATCAGCCGTGTAAACCTTCGTACAACTTTATTCAATATTCGATAAATGAATAAAAATGTAAACTAAATTAAATAAACGTCTCAGCCGATTCCAAGATCATTGACTTCTACGGACAGCATTTTTATGTTAAAAGATAAATTCATAAATCAAGCAGCTGTTTCGTCCCACGTAGCGGCGCGGCAGCATGGGAGTTTTCAGAGTTTCTGTGTTACTGAATTCTCTGAACTGTACTTTAAATACTATCACAACAATAGCTGTGAATCGTCCACAACTGCGTATTTGTCAAAGCACGGATACAGTGAAGTAGCCTAAAGTGCATTCATAAAGACCAAACCTGTCAAACCGACAAACAAAACTCTCGCGTAACGTAGATTTCACATTCGCGTTTGATTAAATTAAATACGGATTTCCAGTCCATATTACTTAATTAAAACACATTGAAGGTGGCTAGTTTAATAATGGCAGGCAATAAATCAATTGGTTTGTATTTCAAACCCCATTTCATATGTAGTATTATTTAATAAAAATACAGTAGTGATGACAAGGTTATTAATAAGCTTAACCAGGAAAGTATGAAATGATGATTTGATAATAAATACGGGAAAGGTAAATATGCACCTACTGACGAGGCGAAAAACCGTATTGTTAAAGTCACCATCTGTGAATTAAATACATTTTTTGGATAAGTAATAAAAAACAGTGGAGATGCAGTACCATTAATTGAATAAATTTAGAGTAAAATAGTTTTAAAAGGTGAGCGATATTATGAAGAACAACAAACTGCCACTGTATTTTATGGAAAGTTTTTTAAACTATTGTGTGCTTCCTGCAATGATTTACCGATCATAAACATAGACATGAGCACGAGAAAGTCATGGAAAGCATTATGCTAGATATAACAAGGTGTAACGGGAGAAAGTTAACGGATATGCATTCAAAATAAAATAGACGGTATCTTTACGTATTCAGAAACTTAAAACGAAGTCGGCAGGAGATCTGGGTAGACAAGGGACAAAAAGAAGCTACAACGATACCTCTACAAGATGGCTGGAATATCTGGGAAAATATTATGTGATAAACTGAACTGGACAAGAATAGCTCAGAAAAATAAGGGGAGGGCATTCTCTCAGAAGGGCGAAACAGAAATGCTAAACATAGACAGACTCTTGGATGAGAAATGTTCAGTCGATGAACAGTGTACTAAAGTACTGAATATAAATAGCTGCAATTTCAATTGTTACTAATTTTTCAGAAACCTTAAATAATTTTTAGGTAATCTTAAATAACGATCGTTTTGTAAACATAGCTACACAAGTATTGTGACTTAAATTAAGAGCGTCTCACATGGCTATATAAATTGAAATCATTTTTCTTTATTTTGAGAACTGTCAATGATACGGGCATACAGGGTACCAGTAAATCTCTAGCCGTTACAGCAATCCATACAGTTATGATAACGTAAGCTCTAGTCGATTGTTGGTTACAAATTTCGTATGAAGAAGTGTTAAAATAATTTCGATTATAGGCGATAAAAACAAATCACAAGGGTATGTAAAATGTAAAATGAATTTTTCAGGTACATAAGAACAGTTAGAAAATAGAATGGGAGGGGGATTTACATAGCAATTATAATGCCTCCAGTATATTGTTACAGCGCTACAAAATCCTCGGTGAAACGGTCGTATGGTTTTGTAACATCGAGGCTTCACTTGTAAAGTGAATACATACATACATACATACTTACCTCCCGTAACGGTAAACATTTGTAACGATTTCGTATAAAAAATAAGAATAAAAATAATATTTGGTATTAGCGTAATTCGTTATTAACTAAACTAGTTTGTAGCATTCTTAAAGAAACTGTACAGAAAGCTTTATTGAATGATAGAGCGGATTCACTTTTGAGACTCAGATAATACCAGTTTTTTGAGAAGGCTAGAAAAACACACGTGATCTTCCGTCGATGTAGAACAAACTTATTGTATTTGTGTATGATATCATTTGATCTGACCTTACGCCTTGTCATGAAAAGAATAAATTTAGGCCAACAATGCATACAATGCATGTTTCAAAGAATGTGAAACGACCAGTCCAAAGTATTATTATATATAAAAAATTAGACTCTTAAACACCTTCCATTCATCATAAGAATGTTATGGTTAGGGTGTTGTCACGTGGTACAGTACTGTCATCAATGCCAATGACCTCTGCAGGAGCGGGCATAACAACGAAAATGTTCAATTGACTATACTGACTTCCTCACCCTTCCATCAGTGTGGAATGTGCGAAAGTCCGAAGCTATAGAACGAAATTCGAATAAAGAAAATTATTAATTTTTGATGTCTAACTGTATGATTGTCGAATGTCTGAAAGTCGGGGTACCACCTGTACCCTGGAATACCGTCACTCCTCCTCCTCTTATGCCTCTCTCTTCTTCTAATTTCTTATTTTATGTTAACTCCTCCTTTCTCTTCCTTCTTTACAAAACTACTTTCTGTATAATTTTTCCATTTCTTACTTGGTTGACTTGTGTATATGTGTCTTGATTGTGGAACGATCATTCATTATCTTCATTACTTCAATGATAGCGACAGTTTTTTTTTTTTTTTTTTTGAGTCACTGTGGACTACGTTTGGTTCAACTGGTTCCTCCCTTCTTCTCCTCTCTCTTCCTTCTCTCCCATATCTCTTTCATTCTTGATCAATATCTCTCCCTCCTTTCGTCAGTCCATAGCGACAGTTTTATTTATTATTTACTTTTTTTTTACTAATGAATATAAATTGCTCAAAAAATCGAGTAGGCCTACACGCTGAACCGCAGTTAAAATGCAATTGGACGTCGTAGGCGATTAGTTGAGATGTTATACTGATCCTTTGTCTGTACTCCAGACTAGTAACGAATTTTTGTCGACCCTGTGTAGGACTTTACTGTAACGTAGTTTAGGATTAAGCTGGGTACCGGGCAAAGTCGGCGGCGGGTTAAAATGTGTGAAAATGTGTTGGTAATGGACTGACCCCCCGGTTGGCAGCACTGTAGCGTTTCTCAACCTTCTCACCAGTACTCTCTACCTCCCTTTAACTCGCAAACAGGGCCTATGCTATGTCGGTCGACTGTATCCCTTTGTCATTCTCTCTCCTTCTCTCTCTGCCACCCCTTTTGCCCCTCTCTTTCCTTTGTCTAATTCAGTCTCGTTAAACTTTTCAAGAAAACCAACAGCGTACCTATTAATTCTATAGTAAAAATAAAAGCACACCGTAGGAAAAGACGCACTTCTTTTACTTGTTGAAACCAAATTGAATCACGGTGTACTTTATTGTATTTTCTGTTCATGTTGTCTCTTTTTGTTCCTTTGATTTATGACTACATGCACGCAAAAGTTATGAGTAAGATTATGTATATAAAGGTTATTGTGTGTATGTGTGTGTTGCACAGATCGTCATAATACCAGTTTCAATAATTACAAAACTCAAATATAACATTTTTCCAAATTACAAATATGCGACACATAATAGCGCAACCCAAATATGCATGCATAATATCGAATAATAAATGATCCCCTCCTCCCCGTTAACACTGTAGTGCACAATATTTGAAGATTAACACTTTCCACTAAACCGCTGACCAAAATAGCAAGCACCGAAAGGTCATCACGACTATTAATAACACGTCTTATCGTTTCTATTTGCAATACGCGTCGGTGTTTCTCTCATAGTGGTTGACAGAATAGACGCGATTACGATAAGAGAACGTTTGGATATGTTATAGATGGTCGGAGGGTAGGCCTATTCGGGCCTTGTCCTAGTAAGACGCAGAAAGATCCTGAAAGTGCGAAAGCGTTGCATCATACTGCTGCTCTTCTACGTCAACCGTCACGTAAACCACAAATGTTTCCTGTACTCTCTCTCTCTCTCTCTCTCTCTCTCTCTCTCTCTCTCTCTCTCTCACACACACACACACACACACACACACACACACACACACACACACACACACACACACACACACACACACACATTTGGCTCTTATTTCTCTGCACTACAACTCTCTGCTTGTTTTAGCCTTCTTCACGAACATTTTCTTCGTTTCACTCTATCGTGTACTTTCATTCTCTAATTTATATCCCCCAAATCTTTCAGGTCCTCTGTTACATGATCTTCTCACGTTTTTTTTTAAAGTCTCTCGTCTACTCTTCCGTGCATCGGTCTCCACTCCAAGATTTTCTTTACAGTTCATCCGTTAGTGCTGTGTTTACAGACCAGGCCAGGAATAGTGTTTTATCAGTCTTAGAGTATTTTCTTCCTATTCAGGCTTATAGTTCTTTATGATGGGGTAAGTTCCTTCGTAGCTTCTAATAGGCTTTAAGTGTTACTTACCACTTTTTTCTCAATAACCTTCCTCGTCCCATTTGGGCTTTATTCAAGTCACGCTGTCATATAACAATAAAGGCCTAGTAAAATTTCTACATAAATTGTGTTTTCCTTATTCTTTAAATGATTTATGGTCATCAACTTCTTATGAGGATAGTAACAACGATTTTCACTAAAATGTGAAATTAATTTCAAGCGTGGATTTATTTGTCTTCTTAATACACGGCACTAGTTGTGCAACGTAACCTACGCATTCAAAGGTATAAGTATTCAGTCTCCAACCTCTGACGACAATGCCATGTTAGTGACTCCAAAGCGGAGTGGAGCCTTGCCTGACTCCACTGTTTGCATCGTATGTAGCCGTCATTTCTCCGTTTATTCTAACGGCTTCCTTTGATTCTCCTCTTGTGATGTTAATAAGCCTTACTAATTTTACTGGAATACTTAGCAAGGGAGATCATTTTACAACTTCTTGCTGCTTACGATATCGTTCCTGTCCAATGTTATCTGGTAGTCTAACTACAGATTCGCGAGTTAATATTTTCAGACTTTTTATGTAGTTATCTGAGTGTAAACCAGATGTAGTAGAGTTCTATTATTTCTATTCCCATATTGGTAACTTCATAACGACAGGGTTAACCTACGATACTCAGCTCTTGTCAGAATTTATAGGCCTATGCTACAACGAATAATTTAATGCGTCTATTACAGCGTAGACATGTATCCTCACCATAACTCACTCCACTCATGAACAGCGTTATCTCTCACGAGGTGTAATACTAAAACATCATTACTGCATTTTTGTGTATTACCATTTTCCCAAATTAGATTTTAATATATAATCGCTTTTAAACTTTGTCTGTAGGTTAGTAACTTTTTTAAAACGATTAAAATTGATGTCGAAATTATACTATGAACAGAATATTAAATTATAATATGAACGTAAAATATAAAGGTGAACAGATAATGCAGTAATTAAGTTAAGTAAACGAGATTTGTCAAGTAACATAACTTCTTTAAAAACGATGTTTAACAATAAAAGTGGTCATGAAAAGAGAAAAAAGGGATAAGAAGTGTTGGGGTTACTACCGCTGAGGTTTTTGGCGGTAAAGGTCTTACCCTGGCGGTGTTGCTGAGACGGGGAGTTTGTAGATTTGGTAAATAAACGGTAGTGGGGAGATATTAGACGTTGCTGAGTGGATCTAACGGCAGCAAGTGTATAGGGTTCGATGGATACGTGAAGACGTTACTCTTATTCAACGTTAGCACCTTTCCTTGTTTTACAGATGTCCAGCAGTTTGAGCACAACATAAACTGTTGAACGTCTTCATCTGTGAATTCTTGTTGTAAGAATGTGGGCGAGCCGGCGCAGTGGTAGCGTCTCTGACTCATAATCAGAGCGTTGGTGTGCTGCCGATGTGGTGAGATCGAGTCAAGGTCACGGCTCGTTTTGCTCGTCCACCCGCACGTACGCGGACAAATAATACGTACGTCTTCTCTGACATATCCGGGCCAGATAAGTAACAAGGGCACACAATATATACTGCACACATAAACAATACTCTTCCCCCCCCCCACACCACACGGTTTCCCCCCGGGCGTGGGTTAAAAGGTTGGCTAATATCTCTCTGGCTGGGGTGGGGCGTGAGTTCTATCACGGCCGGAGGGCGCAACAGGTCTATGACCTAATGCCTGAAGTGGAGAAGAAGAAGAAGAAGAATTGGAACATAGCTGCTGCATTGGGTCGTTTTAAATCATTTGGAATCATATACGGTCACAAACCCCACAAACAAAACCCAACTTGTTACCGTAGAATGAATTATCAAAGTGCCCCGTCGCCAAACGCCAGTAGTTTATAAACGCTAAATCTCGATTCTCAAACGTCTAATCTGTTTCCAGTTTGTAGCATTTTATCAGTTATATCTCACTGTCGACATTCGTTGTTTGTGAACCGGCGTTAGGCTTTGCGGCGTCTGCGCAGCTGGTGCTCGCTGCTGCCATAGGAGCCTTTTTGGATTCCCCATTCATTCGTATTTTACTATGTAAGCGTTTACGATAGGCATTTACCTTCTTGTTGTGAAAATATTTTGACATTTTTGAAATTTTAAGGATAATTTGTCCAAGTTCAACATTTTGTCACTGTATTATTTATTGCGTTCTTCCACTATTATCACTGTTAGTATTTTATTTTATAGTACTCGAGTTTTATAAAACAGCTCCTTAAATAACGTCCTACGCATACGCGTTCCCGAGCTACACTAATTTTTTCGCGCAGTGAACCGGTCATTTTCCGCTCCATGTTTGCGGCCATCTTGTGATGGTGTGTAACATCACGCGCTCAAGGTGAATATCGCTTAACATTCTTTCATCCTAGCGCTTTAAATCTTGTATTGCTTATTTAAATATGCGTTACAATTTTAAAGATATTAAAATTTGTCTGGTATACACAAAATCGTAACATTGACTTTCGCATAGGTCCCTCCTTATACCGGACCCACGGTGTAAGACTTTTTCCGTCAATACTCAGTAGGTTCAGACTTTTACTAATTGTGTGCCATTTCAGCTGTGTGGACGTGGGATTTCTGCACTGATTCCACTAAGCCTGCTTATCGTACAAACATGTCGCTAAACATGAAAACGATGCAGTGATAGCTGACGTGATAGCGCCGCCAATAGTACATTATTTTCCATTGCCAAATATTTGGTACGTTACTACATTTGCTTTGGTCACTTACTCTATGAAAAAAACATTGTTGTAGGAAATAAATTTCATAATAGCGTATTATCCTATTTGTGTAACAGCTGCCTATAGTAGATATTTACACTGGTGTTCTTTACGAGCTTTATCTACATTTAAAATATTCTTAAAGTACGCATATTTTTCTGTTAGATAACCTGTACGATTTGTACTTGCACATATTAATTTTAGGATGAAACTCTTCAGTTTCACCTTTGTCTTCTTCAAAACTTTTCGACTTTCATTATTTCCACTAGTTTATGTTTATGTTTAGTCCTCATTAGTTTCTAATGTTTCTTTTTTATTTTGACAAACTTTTGGTGACCATTCGTTTTTCTTTTCTGTATTTTATTCAAGGTACCTAAGTCAGACATATTTATTACCGGTTAGTTTTACCGCATTTAGTTTTAAGAAAACCATTCTTAAAGTAAAATGCATTCTAAGCGGAAAATGTATTTTTCATTCCACAATTTGAAATTTAATTTGAAACGACTTTCTGAAATATAATTTAACGTCTGCTTTTTAAACGGACTTAAAAACTAAACTTAGCCTATTTTTGTAATGAATTAGATTAACATTGGTTCTGACAATGTTAAAGTTAGTAAGCTAAAGGCCAACAATATATAGGCTAACTTAATCAATACGAACTATATTACGAAGGGGTTGTAACCAAACGGGAGAATATTCTTGGAAAAAGATATGTCGGGTATGTCTTTGTTGAAGTATCAATTTGTCTTCTTTTTGAAGTCCTGATATCTGGCCAGCGTTGTGTCGTGTTCTAAGCTGTGTCGCCTCCAGCTGTCTGAGGCAGAAACGAGTACAAACGCAACGGACGGACTGGTAGTGGTGGTGATACTCAGTGTTCCCTTTTCTACTTACAAAGGACGTTGTAACATAAAACACTTTAAAACAAAATAAAATTTCTACACTTGGCGTTGCTCCATAATCTTCGTAAAATTTGGCCGACGGTATGTGCCTACCTGCTACAATAGGAAAATAAATTTCGAAAATACAGGTTAACTTGATTTTCTGAACACGTCGTTTGTCTTTGAAATCCTCTTAACATCTACTCTGGTATTTACAAAGTGAAATAAAAACCGTAAAGTTAGTGAAGAATCGACAACTGCACACGTATTTTATATTGATCACGCAAGTGGTAAAGAATATTCTACGAGTGATGAAGTCAACATTTACTCGTATTAATATTAATATTTACCAACATTTAATATTGGTATACGTGTGCTAACCGACTCTGCTTTCTCATTAAGTAGACGTAGACTCTCATTCATGAGTTCAGACGTGTTTACAGATGTCTGTAACTAATACGTAAAAACAGTTCATCTTAATTAATTACATAGGCAGTGACATTTTCTGTTGTAATAATGAATGTATAAGTGGTTACCTAAGAAATCAAACGCGTACATATAGACTACTAGCATGACTTTTAGTAAGTCTATAGCCAACTCTGCTGTGTGGTAGTGAATCTTGGGATTTGAAGAGACGGATGGGGAATCTGATACAGACCGTGATGATGAGATTCCATTTTCAGAGATGTGCCGGTGGGAAACATTTTGAGAAATATTGGCAAACAGGACGAGCAGTGACAGGTTACCTTGGAAAATGGGGGTACAGAAATTGGTCGTAGACGTTTGGGATGGCCATAAAACGATGGGTGTCCCAACAGGTAATCTATCAGGACCGGACTAGCAGCGAAAACTACACAGCGACAGGTAGGCTATATGAACCAGTCGGTCGAACAGCTTAACAAGCTGTCTGTCTAGTGCACAGGGTGGAGAAAAAGGAGAAGGAGTAGGAGGCGAAGCAGCAGCAGGAGTATCAGAGAAAGGAGTAGAAGAAGAAGAAGAAGAAGAACGAGGCCTACATTATTATAAAAATTATTATTTTTTTTTAAGAGGGGGGAAATGTGTTATGCACCATCAGATGGGGCCGTGTTTCCTCTGGTGTATGGGAGTCTCATCCACTAAAAAACACACCTCTAATTCAGGCATTCATATCCATCCTGGAACCACTTAGGGTATTACTTCTGGATGGAGCCTACTGCGCCCTTATCGGGCTCCTTCTAGTTGTTCCTCATCTTCTACTGCCCGTTGGGTGCAAGTTGGGCCTGTCTAATGTTAATAATACTACTACTACTAATAATAATAGGCCTTATCACTATTAGTATTATTAATATTATAAGAATATTAATATTAATAATAATAGGTCACTTACAGATACTGAGATCAAATTGCATGGCGGTTCTATTGACGTTATATGAAAACGAGTGATGGATACCCAGGGAATAGGATAAATCTAAGCTAAGAAGTGGGCAGCTGACGTGTTACAGAAGATGCAAATAGAGCTAGAATACATGGTCTTAGACACGAGGGTAACCGAAATGAACAGTTGTCTACAACTAGTATACTGTTTTACTAGACTCGATGTGTACAAGAAGAAAAACCTTTCGTGCAGAAAGTCCAGCAACGGACTTCTGAAGAATGTGTATGACTACCTGGCAGGTGGTAAAAAGAGTTTTGGATGATCTATAATGATGTGGTTATAAATTTTGAGGAGAGGACTCGGTGTCCGCTCTCTTGATGACACCGTGAGACGCCTGGCGCGTAGATTCTATGTTCGTTCCGACAGAGTGACCCACAATTCCCTCATTGCCGGACTTGGTAAATACACCCAGCGACCAGGTGAGTCCTGGAAGCGACCTCGTTTGCTAGTCCCGGTGGTATAATCCACCAATCGCAGGTCGCTTCAGACCCCTCCATAATTAGTTAAAAACATATATAATGAACTCAAATAGACCCAGTGGCAGGAGTCCTTTCTGAGACTCGGGACACTGCACTACTCCCCGTTGTGTGTGTGTGTGTGTGTGTGTGTGTGTGTGTGTGTGTGTGTGTGTGTGTGTGTGTGTGTGTGTGTGTGTGTGTGTGTGTGTGTGTGTGTGTGTGTGTGTGTGTGTGTGTGTGTGTGTGTGTGTGTGTGTGTGTGTGTGTGTGTGTGTGTGTGTGTGTGTGTGTGTGTGTGTGTGGTTATAACACTGCGTAACATTGACACCTTTTTAACCGATTCCCTGGAACGAAGAGAGATGAATAAAACTACGAAGACGATGACGAACACGTAATTATTATTGCCAATGTAAATAAGAAGTGTTTATTAATAATAACTATGACGACGATGATCATTATTATTAAAATATTAATAATAACAATAATAATTATAATAACAATTAATAATGTTTTTATTCGATTGCAGTAGCATGTATTGTAAAAAAAACGTGTAATAGCTTTGTTAAAATTGGGGAGGGGGGATTATTTAAAAACATTTAACGTCTGTAAGTTGTAATTATTGGTTGTGTAAATAATGTGAGCTCGTCACGCGATACTGCAATTCGGCTGCGGCGTGATGTCGTGAGTGTGCGCGCGTGCGGGTGTTGGGAAACAAAGGGACGCGCTCTAGTGAAAGCTTCGGGGGTGAACTAATGATATTTGACGACGACGACGTGCAAGGCAGTTACAAATATAATCTGCACAGATAATTAGCATATTTTAATACAGTAAATCTGTCACGCACCCCTCTTCTTATTTGTCACTAAGAAGACCCATCAGCTGTGGGAGAAACTGAAAGACGGAATCGACAGTAATTGTTATTTCACTACCTCCCTACTGCCTAAACACTTTCACCGCTTCATACGCGCGCTCTCTCTCTCTCTCTCTCTCTCTCTCTCTCTCTCTCTCTCTCTCTCTCTCCCTCTCTCGCTCCTCGTTGTGTTTATATTCCTCGAACTTGCTCTCTCCCATTTCTCCGTTCTACGCGTTACCACGTATTTCGAGATTGCGTACTCATAGCAGAGGAGCTAATGATAAAACTGTGACATGATTAATGGTCGGCGCGAATAATACGGCGTAATTCTCTGATAAATAATGGTGAGACACTGACAACGCCTGGCTTGTTGTCTACAAAAGTTATGAACGGCGCGTGTATTTACAGCCAATTATTGCCTAACAGAAAGTAGTGGTTGCGATACTAGTGCAATGGATTATTACGTCAATTTCGGC
Source organism: Magicicada septendecula (assembly GCA_034769895.1). Classification (NCBI taxonomy): domain Eukaryota; kingdom Metazoa; phylum Arthropoda; class Insecta; order Hemiptera; family Cicadidae; genus Magicicada; species Magicicada septendecula. The sequence goes on along the minus strand of CM068375.1, from coordinate 113,899,311 downwards.
TTTCCTTCCGTTGCATATAGTGGGTCATTCCACTCTGTCAAATGAAGGTTATTTCTGTGTTACTAAAAGCTCGCCAAGTCTTGTGTAAACTTTTTTTTTAAGTTTAATTAATTAGATTTTCACATGTTTCTAAAAACAGTAATAAAATAATAGGAATTTCAATCACCACTTTGTCACGATAATGATATGCAGTAAAAACTTTATATGAAGACAGTAAAAAAAAAAAAATAAAATAATAATATGAGATCGATAATCGTGTATTAATAAATATGTTTTGACAAAAATAATATTCCAAACAAAAACCAAATACTTCTTTAGTAGGCGTACTTAAGTATTAATTTACAGTTACTAGATGGACGATAGAAATGAGTAATGACAATAGATAATATTATGGTATTGAACCGTTTTGCCTCCATCATCTATCAGATAAAAATAATTAATTTCGTATTATTTTAAAACTATATAACAGGACGAACGTACCGTAACTTCTCTAGCAGGTATGGAATTGCTAAATCTTAACCTCTTCATTTTTAAAATGAGAATTTAACACAATTTTTCTATTGTATTTTTGTTATACTTACTTGTCACAAAACTGGTCTATCTCAAAAAACATAATCTCAAGTGTAGCTGAAACGTTAAATCCAGATATAAGCGAGTTAAGAGCAATCAGTGTGTTTTATTACGTAATATAATTGAATCATTTATTGTTTAATTTATTCTGATCGTTCCTATGCACTATATGTCGCTGCAGTTTAATTGAAAACTCTACAAAAACTTTAATAAAATTTCAGTTGAAAATTAGTAGCACAGTCGTCTTTTTTCTATTAAAATTTACTTTGTTCCACTAAAACTTGTTTGTTTTTCATTCAAACTCAAGAAACGTAAGTAAGATAAAAGAAACTATCACGAACAGTAATCACTATTAAAGTAACAAATAAAATAATTACACATAAAATGTTAGTACTTTATTTAACATATGATAAATTTCTATTAGTCTTCGGTATGAAAAAGTTTCAAACAGTAGCTAGCATTCATGTTATAGTATGTGCGGGTAAGAAGTATCGAATCAGTACGTGATGGCTGCTGGGTATTTAAAAGACCCTGCACATTCAATTCATTTATTATCCATACAGCTGACCTTCTACGTACCCTCCTTCCAACGATTCTGAAATTATTATATTTTTACTTGTGGCAAATCTGTATTTATATTGATTTTTAATTATCAACGCGGTTGGAGGCGTTGGAACTTGAATACCCTGCAGTCACAAAAATTGTCACCACGATGATTGCTGTAACTATTCACTTCGTCATCTCACTCCAGTGCCGAAGAAAATATTATGTTTTCACCTGTGTCAGGGTTAAAAAAAATAATACGAAAAGGCAGTTTTATCTTAAAATTAACAAAAAAGAATATTGTTTATTAAAATATTAATATGAAAAGTAATAATTACTATGTAAAAATTCACAGATAATTCATATCTCAGTTTATATTTTAATAATACTATAGTTTAAAATAAATAAAAATAAACAAATCAGATTTTGAATTAACAAGAAAACAAGACGTAGAGGAAAAAGATAAAAAAGTTTAATCTTTTTGACGGTAAGCCTATCCACACCAGTAAAGTCTGCCACCTACAGTGTTCGTTCAAAATTTTTCACAACTTCCAAAACCTTAATAACGTTTTCATATTCAGTATTATTTTTTCGTATTAACACAATTTCAAGAAAGTTTTTAATTGTGTTATAATTCCTATTCGACTTTTTCTTCTTTCGATAGATAATTCTAATTTTTTAATTCCTTACGTTGCGTCGTTGCATAACGGGATTTATCAACTGCTGCACCTGGTTATAGGGGAAAGTTAGTTTCATTTGTAGATGCGGGAGTTAAAAAAAAAAAACTGATATAATAGAATCCAGGCGGCATCGTATAATGTATTTTATTATATGCTTTGAATCGTAGGTTTAACTAAATTATTTTTAAAAGCTACTTTATTCTAATAAGCGAGCCATCAATGAACATTAACAAAATTGAAATGTTATTTAACAAATTTAGTATGTAATAATGTATCAACTCTCTACAACAAAATAAAACTGAAAGATATACCATAAAATCTTATACTTACTTCAGAACATATAACTATTTTTATAATAATTATAACACAAGAGGTATTTTGTCAACACCCTTCACATGTAACATTTAGATTAGTAGTTGTAATTCTTTTCCCTTTCGACATGTTCTACACAAATAACGTAAACAGTACATAGTCCTGCTGACTTTGTCTGGTGTATAATGCTTGATCAACCACTTTATGTAACCTGCAAGCCTGTTGAACACAAGCGATCATCGAAAAAGATTTCTTTCCTTTTTAAGCCGACACACAAATATTTTGTGGTGCATATTTTGAGACTGAATTTGAATATGGTCACGACAGACAAGCAAACTAAATTTGTGGTTATTTTCTGAAGTACAATGTAACATACTGTCAGCATATTTACGAGTAAATGTTTTTGTACATTTTGAGAAAACCTGCTAAGCAGGCAGGTTTCTATCAACTGTACACTGAGAAGTATTCAAAATTCCTGAACCGTTCAACATTATTTATAAAACAATATCAAGATTGAAGTTATGTTAATTGCTGAATTGAGCGCTTTACAAAAACAAAGAAAAATAAACATTGCGCGCTTTTTGCGATTAGTAGGTTGCGAACTGAGATTTCATTGGTCGTGAATTATGTACTTTTATGTAAACATGATTTACAGTCGGGTTTATAGAATAGCGGCTCCGTGTGGCGGAGACACTTAAATGGAAAATAATCGTTACTGTTCGCAAATCCGAGAGCCTTTGTCTCATTTTAATACCCATTAGGTGTTCCTTTGTGCGCCGTAAAAGGATTCCGTTTCACAGTTAATTATGTAACTAGTCCTACCGTCACGTTTCACCTGGCCGCGTACTTTTCTTTTGTCAATTTAATACCGTTTTTGCCAATACTTTGATGACGGGTATTTAATTACTTGCTTCGGGAGCATTAATTATGCGACACTATTTCTGGACGTCTCTACACAACAGTCAAGATTTTATTGTCCTGTTTATTCTCTGCCTTACTAGTCTATTGTCTAGCTTCAATCTTCTCGATGTTTTCACTGAAGTTATTTTATTGCTTTCTCTGGACGTCAGTACGTCCAGATCGCACAAAACTTTTTCTTTATTAATAGTTTATCACTATAATATTGTATTTAGGCCTTCTCCTTTATTTTAAAGGTGTATATTGGTAGTCGTTGTCGTCGTCATCCTTTATTGCTTGAGCTAACAGCCTATTCCAGTCTCAACGGAATTTATCCACCCATCGTTTACGGGGTCTTCCTACAATGCTCTTTCACCTTGGACGATTGTCAAGGGCTCTTATCGAAAATCTAGTTGACCCACGTGTAACCGTCTCTTAGTTTTATACCAGGAGATTTTATCATTTAAGCTTTTATTTATGACTAGCTTCATTCTATATGATCACTTCTGATAAGACAGCTCCTGGTACAATCCTTTACCTCCCTCAAGAACCTCATTTCGGCTCTTTGTATTCGATATATTTCTTATGTCTTTCTAATCCAAGCTTCACTACCATATAGAAGTTGGCGTATGGCCGTTACATTATAATATTTCAGCAGCATGTCTTTCCTTCTTTCTTCTTTAAGTACGTATTTAATGATACATTCGCAAAGAGACTGGAAAAGAGCAATTTTGCTTTCCACCTCTTGATTGTCTTGATATGTAATGCTGCCCCTAGATACTTGAAATCTGACACCTTTTCTATTGGCAAGTTCTGTATGACAGTTTTTGTTCTAATATGATTTCCCCCAGAAACGACCCATAACTTTTATTTTAGATATGGAAATGTTGGCAGTCTGCATACACAACCAAATTAACTTAGGTTTGTTCTTGTGCAACCGATACATGTAGCCTATGTCAGATTTAATGGATATAAGCCTAATTGTAGTTCTCTCTCTCTCTCTCTCTCTCTCTCTCTCTCTCTCTCTCTCTCTCTCTCTCTCTCTCTCTCTCTCTCTCTCTCTACTTCTTCTGTTTCTAACGACCACACAGTGTATAGCTACACACTATGTTCTGTTTCGATGTATTATAGGCCTACTTGAGGTATTGTCTTTGAAACAAAACACTCAATAACGCACATCATTTCTGTTTGTTTTCTTATGTTTTTTTACGTTTATTCTTCTTTCCTATTTGTGATAAACTTTCATCAATATTGTGAGTGTAATGCTGATAAGAAATTAAACCGAGAAGCTGATGGTGTAATGGAACGTGATGGCAAATTAAATAATACGACGATGCACATAAACACTAGCCGCATCGAAATTCGTACATGTAACACCTGTGACCTTGGTTGCGACCAGTGACGAAGCTAGTAGTTAATGAATGGGTAGGCAAAAATCTTATCTTAAATTTTTTTTAAGGAATCACTAAAAGGACGGTGGTTCAAATCGGACGCTGAGTAGAGTTTGCTGTAACCGAATGGTTCCACAAACAGCCGTAAGAATTTTACTATAACTAGCAGGGAATCTACAGGTTGGTGCAACAGTGGAACTCGTGTCTTAATGTTAATGGAGACTTCTTTTAAAATCGTTGAATAAAAAATGATTTACAGCTCTATACGTGTTTCTATTGAACAATCCTTGTATTATTCATACACAATAATACAACTGATTGAACTTCAAATTTTTAAACTTGATTAGTTTCTATATATATGTTTAATGTTACAAATAATTCAAATAACAATCTTGATCATCTGTTAGTTCAGCGGAATAACAGGGACACTTTTAATAACCGCATAAAATAAACACACTTATAAACAACACAGCGCGCTTTAACTTGAATGTTTGGACCACAGAAGTGAGGCATGCCTCAACGCTCTATGTGTACAGCGCGGGACAATCCCCCCTCCCTTCACTTCCATATCACTCCGGCACATTGCTTACATACGATGTATACAAAAAACGCTGAGGCAAGTTCAGGTTGCCTCATTCACTTTAAACGAGCTATGCCGAGTCTCACCTGTCACCATCTAGCGGTCGCTCAGTAAAGCACGTTTCGGTCTAATAAATTCGACAGTCGCAGTAACAATGTATAATCTTTACGTTATGTTGTTCATACGTATTTATAATTTTTATTCTACAGAATTTTTTAGGGTAGGCATTGCCTCAATTGCCTCCATGTAACTTCGCCATTGGTTGCGACCTGTATCGACGAAGACGCAGCGCAGCGATTGTTTTACGGCGATTACTTTGACGCTGTAATTAGTGAAGAATGATATATTTATTTTCTACTGCAATTGGAAATGCTTATTGACTGTAGTGACTGCAATTCTTTATGTGAGTAGTGGAAATGATTTTTTATTAAATTAAATATGATTTGGATAAACGTATTATTGAATATTATTAAAGATAGCTATTTACTCGACAATACGAAATAATATCACAAAACTATTTTGACGTTTGATTCGGTAGTACTTATAGTTACAGAAACCTACGTATGACAGAACTCACTGTGTTTTTTGTTTCTATTGACGTTTCGAATTATCACCATCTCGGATCGTCTTCAGATTAATATCTTAAACTGAGGCAAGCGGATAACCGAAACTCCATCTATTGATATCGTATGCAGCCTTTAAGAGATCGTAAGAATCTCCTCTCCCATGCCTGTGTTCTACTCACATGTTTTTTCGCCAGAACCCAAGTTACAGAACCATACAATAACCTGGCACAGCCATTACCTCATAAAATTTTAGCTGAGTTTCTTTCCTTGTTTTTCTTGACAGCGCTCGACGATTCTGCCACATATTAACTGGCCGACTTGTGACCAACATCGCAACCCACATAATAAGCGATGTCACAACCAAGATAGCGGAAATGTGACACCTACTCTGTACTCTTGTTATCCGATACAATCGTAGTCCGCAAGGGGTAGGCCTACTTGCCCACAAACGCCATAGTTTTGTCTTCTGCACAGAAATTTTCATGTTGTAATCTGAACAGACTTGTTGTAATTGCAACATTGATCTCTGGAGCTCGCATTCGTTGTTTTGGGCGATTACTTGATCATCCGCTAACAGAATGGTAATCGTGTATGTCATATTATTTACTTTTATTCCCGGAGCCGCTCGTAAGTTCCACTATCTATGTCATCAATATAGATGTTAAAAAGTGTTGAGACATGCTACAGTCTTGGCGCACCCCCTGAATGAATGTAAATCTCTTCTGTCAAATCCTCTTCTGTACACAATACTATCCTTGTACAATAGTATACGCTCTTTACAACGTCTACAAGCCGTTTAGATCTAGGAGCTAGACCCTAGGAACCTAGGCAATGGGTCTCCGAATGAAATCCAGAGCAAGAGCAGATGATCAAAGGTAGCACTGTTACCACCAGTCTTACTCTACAGGACGCTGGTAATGTCATAGAGGACATTATTTGTCCTACTTGAAAGTCACAAAGGACTTTTATTTTACGGGGTACAAAATGTAGATGGTTTTGTTTAAAGCGACATAATTATCCTGATTGTAGCAGACGTTTAAGTATTTACAAATATTTTAAAATTATAATCCTTCCGTATACAGAAAGTAGACGTAGTGATTTTCCATCATAAAGAACAGCATGGGAAAAGAAACTTCGCTGTCGCACTGTTGAGATTTCTTTTTTCTTGTGCTCCGTGTAATTGTTTCCCACATTTTGATGAGATGAGCGTACTCTGCCAACCGATTCTGCAAGGGAAACACAATTATACCGTTACAGTATACGTATAAAGATTTCGTTAACACGCTGTTCCATTATATGAGCAGCCAACTTGAAATGGCAATAAGTGTATGTAACCAGGGTTCGTGCCACATACTGCGCCTTACAGTATAAATTTTTCGCAATCACTGTGTGCTGTGCACTTCTTTTTAATCAAAGACGGTTAGCAGACGGTTCTCACTAGAAATATTGAAACATTATCCACTGGTTTAACGTAATACCGAGAGCACTTTTACTGACTTTATGAAAGTATTATTGGCTGCAATAATTTATTTAATTGTTATTTTTAATTTTTACATATGGTATAAGGAAATTAGAGAGGAGTTAGGAAGCCGGTCATAAAATGTGACCATCAAGGGGCACAGGAGGTGTAAACGTTTAAAACGCATGTCACCTTAAGGTTACTAGTAGCATTACCAGCTGATTGGAGGAGAGGCGTCGGGAATGATATGGGTTCCAGAACAGGCCATTTAGGGCCTATTCCTTGGGTATGAGATGATGATTTAACATGTATTTTTCTTATTGTGACAGTGAATGGGAAAGGTTGAAATTATATTATAAATCTCAGTGTTTAGGCAAAATTGATATTATAAAACACATCACTGTAACTGAGCTTATTCCATGAGGTACATAGAAGACGTGTTCAGGTACTACTTCGAAGTAACACTGTTATGTTATATTGAATGTTTCGGGAATATCGTTGGAATCCGAACACAGTCTTTCACAAGAGAAATAAACATTATTAAACACGAAATTGTAATATACTAATTAAAACTAATACTATAGCGAATAAAAACTATGATTAATCCACATAGTCAAGTTTTTTCCTTACGTCACAAAATATCAGTGGAATCTATGAAAGTGTTAACACTTCAAGAATAAGTAGATGTCCGGCTAGATTAACAAGTCTTACAAAGCTAGGTTAAAATCGATTTTAGGCTTACCTATGGAAAGACTATTCCTGTTCTTATTTGTTACAATAAATAATACTAAATATAATTACTTCACTACCGACTCAGAACACAAAGAATTGTGTTCCGAGTCGGAACGGACACGTAATGGACAACGAAATCCAAGAATAAATAATAGTTAATAAGTATAAATATAGTTAAGTATAGTTAATAAATATAGTAAATAATAATAGTTAAGGTTTACACAAACTAGTAGTTAAAATTTTCAACAAATATCACAACACGATTTGCAATAGCTGAAGACATTTTTAGAATATATACTGTCAAGGAAATTCCTATTTGAGCATATTTAGCGCATTTGAATCCAAATAGAACTAGGCCTATTTTGATATTATCGAACAATAGCGAGAACTCATTTTGCTGCGGAGTTGTGGGTACCGTGGTTATACGATCGTCGGTGAAAGCATCAGTTGCATATGTAGTCTGGGGGTATGGCAACTCAAACTGCTAATCCAGGAGAAGAGGAAAATGCACATTTCCGAGAAACTGCTTGCATTCAGTGACCCTTTAACGTCATTATGTGTTGTCCTGTTTCTGTTATACAACCACATTCTAAATTTACCCAATTGTTTACCAAATCAGCACTGCCAAGAGCTATGAGCTTTCATGAAACCATATAGATGTCATGTTGAACAGGTATTTCGAAACTATTTAAGTTGGATTCAAGGTATAGTTTTGCTAATTTTTATTTTAAAATTTGAAACTAATTTTGTACATAACTCAAATGTTTACTGCTTAGGTAGCCTACGTCAATTTGCATATGTTTATTACAATTTTTAAACCAAACAGAATTAACACTGTTGCACACCACTATAAAAAAATTATTCCGATTAGCACTTCCAAGCCTCACAGCTCATCATCAGATCGAAAATGTTGGATCTGATGATGAGCTGCGAAGCTTGAAAGCGCTAATCGGAATAATTTTTCTATAGTGATCTGCAACAGTGTTAATTCTGTTTGTGATTATAGCCACTAACACAACTTTATTAATAAGAAAAAATTTTTAACCATTTCCTGTTAAACTTGGAGTTTTATACAAGAAACACAACCATTTTATAATAAATGATACAAGCTTCTATATGTCGGATTGAATTCCGAGAACAGAATGTGTCGAAGAAGGCCAGAATTCTCTGAATTCATGTCTTTTAAGATCGTAGGGCCACAGTCTCAAGAGAATTCACATATTTCTGTCATATCTAGTGAATAGGCAAAGAAAGGTGGCTATAAAGTGAGCGGACCGTTGGAACAACAAACAAAAGAGGAATCCAATGAGGTCGTGAAACGCTGATGTCCAATTAACAAGGGAGACCCAAAGGGTACGAAAAATTGTCGAATTTTGTTAATCTCTTAATTTTTAAACTATTTTATTATTTTTTCAACTGTGTTTCCGAATATAGTAGTAACTCGTTTTTATATATACAAACAGATTTATTACACAGCAGTTGCGTAAACGTTTGAAATAAATATGAAGTATAGAAAAATCAATTCAGTCAATAAGTATCTTCTAAACAGTGTTTCATTAACGCGCATTTTTAATATGTTATTATCGTTTATTTTAATGGGGTTGATTTTAGGATATCATCACACGTTTTTCAACCACTTTAAAGATATTAATATTGATTAGTCTTCGCTTGTGTTTTCATTTTGTACGAAGCCGGCTAGACCGGAACCCCCCCCCCCCACACACCCAATCCTAAATACGCCACTGGTTCTATTCCACTGGTGAGTCCTGATGACACGTTCGATCAGTTTACCGTTGACAAAGCGCGGAAGATGAGTATACACGTGCAGCAGCCATAACTTCGCAAAGTGCCGTGCGGTGTGCGGTGGCCTATGTTTACTTCAATTAAACAGCCTAAACTGATTTTGATTTTGCGACAGCACCGTGTGTTCACACTCATAACCCAGTTGATATCGAGCTGACTGCTAACATTTGACATTGTAATTAAGTGCAAAACATAACGTAGGTAAACGCCGAAAGAGCAGTTAACCTCTTTCCGTTCACATCTACTTATCGTCTTTGTGTATAAACTGTTGTGGAACATAGTTAAGCAGGGCAGCGAACTTTACAGGTAACAGATTTTGTTAATAAATGTTTGAAACAAAACGTGAAGAAAGTCTACATCGTCATAAAAAAGATGAAATCATCTGTTAACATTCTACACATTGTGAAGCCTCGAAAGAAGACAACCCTTCGAATTACTAACGGACGGGATAGCGTTTAAGGGTACGGTTAAACAAGCGCTTTTTTTTGGCAGTGCACGCGCGTGGAGTTTGGAAAAACGCGCAGTGGTCACACGTGCGTTTTTTTCTCGTACGTGCACGGACGGAAGTGTAGTCAGTCACATAGGTGGTTTATAATCGTTTGGCAGCGTTGGGTCGTCTCGGACGCGCATCCCTGCAGCTTTGGCTATAAAGGTTAAAACGGAACTGCACGGAAAAGTCCGTTTTTAGACTAAAGAAAACATCAGTTATCAATAGTAACCACCACAAAGGCACCATAATGAACATTTGGGAAAATTTACAAATATACAAACATAAAACACAAAACAAACTAATACCTGAACAAATCCAAATCAGTACAAAACATGACACAATTATCAAAGCACTCAACATCGAAAATACACAAAGTACTACTATATACACCACAATCAAACACAATAACACCAATTTATAATACCAAAACCAACAGGGAATCATAACAACAACCAACCAACACAAGATCCAAAATTAAGAAGGCTGAGGATAGGAACACTGGATGTCCCGAAACATGTTCCAAATAAAGAAAATCATCTTGATGTAAAGTTACTATAAATATTAACTATAATATATACATCAAGAAATAGACTGTAGCAAAAGGTGTTATGCTATATATATATATATATATATATATATATATATATATATATATTGTTACAAGTACAAATAAATAGGATAATAGGTTCAATTATACCTTTGCTCGAACAAGTACAAATTAAAGTAAATTTGTTCGTTAAACCTTTATTCTTCGTTAAGCCCCACTGTTGTGAGCGTCAATTTGTAACCTTACGCGTTTTAGACGCTGTTACAAATAAATAATTCTTTGTGTTGTACAAAAAAAATTGTAATAATAAAAAAAAATTTTATTTTTTTTAATAAAAAAAATTTTTACGTTGGTTTATGTTCTAATAATTTATAAATAATTCTTGTTCTGTGGTTTCGTTAAAATTTTAAAATTCGGTGAGTTGGTTTGGTTAATATATGCACTTCTGGTTGACCTTAAATGAATTTGGAGTTAATCAGATTGCCTTCCTATAATAATCGATTTGCGATTTTCGGCTCTGCTCCAATATATCACTTTCCTTTAATATTTGTCGCCTCCCAGTAAGTCCTGTAGTTAACTCAAACTCTTATTTTAATATGTGAAATAATTTCAAATCCAGATACTTGAATTAATTTAATTTATTAACAATATTTCTGAAGGATCGATTTAAAATCGATATTGTTTAAATGTTCGACTCTTTCACAGGGCTTGGTCGATTTTACAATTACAGGTTATATTATATAAATATTAGAATGGTTCTTTTAGCGGGTATAATTATATAGTCAGAGAAGGGAGCAAGCATAGAAAGTATAACATGTACAAATAATTCTTAATAATTAATAAATGACAAATGTAAAATAATTTATAATGTTTATAATAGTTAATAATTCAGACCAATCCAGTTGGCGACGATTTTCGGCTGATATACACTTTGCATGACGGGATCTCAAGATGGCGGCACGTCTCGTAGTTGAAGAAAATTCAGAAACGATGGTTATTAATTCTGTTAATAAAAACGCCTTCACTACCGTTTTATTGTCTCCGTAATACGGTATATTGTCTATGGTGTTGTTAAAGGTGTTCACTGGCGTTCATTGTCTGGTGTTAGGTGTGTTCAATTGTATAGCGTATATGTTGAAAAATGTTAAAGTTCTTTGTAGAGTAAATTATCAATGTGGTATAGTTTTATTGGTTGAATTCACTTATATTTTGATAGGTATTGTTTGTTTTCACCTTTTGTGTTGGTGTAGTACACTGATTTTATGTTTAAAGTAAATAATTCGGTAACTCTCGTTTTCAATTCATAACCTTATACGCCATTACTCGGTACGTTATACGAATTCTTAACGCGATCGAATATCAACCGTTCGCGTTGAATGTTAATAAAGAACTGTTTTACTTCCTTCGTCTTAGGAAATATCTTGCCAAGTTAATATGAAAAAAGTATTGTTCAAATATATTTCACTTCCTATTCATGTGAATATAAAATACATTATATACAGAATATTTTTAGTTTATAGATTGCTTTAGTGAACTATTAACAACATATTTGGTTTATTTACCTCATTCTGTTTAATTTGATATGTCATAGTCCATATTTGTAAAGATTTTTGTTAAAATTGCCATATTTCTGTCCTTTTGGAAATATAGGCCCAAAAATCTGCTTCCTGTTCTTGTCCAAAATAATAGCCATGTTTGGTGTTATAAATATGATTATAATAACTTTTAGATTGATATAAATCCCTACCTTTCCTTAATTTCTTATAAATTTGTCAATTTATCTGGCTTTTAGTTATAATTCATGAATTTACTATTCCTCCTCTGAAATAGTTAGTTATTACATTTTGAAAATTTTTAATAATTTAATACACCTTTTTATATTACTCTTTTAAAGTATAGGATCAGTTATATTAGTTGGTGATCGTTCCACCTTACATAAATATTATTAGTTTACATGGTTCATCAGACTTATTTACTCAATTATATTATTTTTTGGGAATTCATTATTTGGCCTAGATCTTAGTATCTTACATATATTGTTTTTTCAAATAAAGTTATTTCTACACCTCCGCTGACTTTTTAAAGTTAACATAACATTAAATAAAATTGCTAACATAACTATTGATACCTGTAGCATATTATTCATGCTACTAATACAAAAAAAAAATTTAACATTAACTAGCAGTCTCCAAAGTTAGACGTGTTAGTTTGAATTATTTTTAACATACATAATAAACATTTTATCAACTGTTACAGCATCCATACATAAACATTTTAAGCTGTATGCACACTGTTATGTAACTAAACATTCTTACACTAAATATAAATCTTATTCTATTAGAACTCTGAAAAGTGGAGTTCATAGGCTCTAAACATAATTAGCCATTTAAAATTTATTAATTTTTATTAAACTTAAGTCAATCACAGTCTTTTCTGTTTATATTGTATTTCAAATTAATTCCCTGTTTGTGTAATTATTGCCCCACATACTCTCTATATCCTTTGCATTTCTATGAATGTTTTTAGATAAAAAGTGACCTCTTTTATGAAACATTAGAAATATTTTTCACTTCAATACTTCTTCACTTGTTAATTCTGTAATTATATAAAATATAAAAGTTATTTAATAGCACCTTGTTTAAGTAATAGTTACACATTAACTTGAAGTTTATTATATTTAAAATCACTTACACTGGTACACATACACTGTTGGTTCTGACTTATATTTGAGTTTTACTCTATTCTCAGACCAAAGCTTTAGTCATAATGGACAGTGAAGATTTGTTTATTTTACTTCCATATTCCTTAAGGAATGGTAGTATGGTGATGGCAAAAAAAATCGTGTTCGAGATTATTGCAGATTCTGATGTACTACACTGAAAACATGAAAAAAAGTCGTTTTCCGAAAAGTGTCTGTGTGTGTGTCTGTCTGTAGATTTTTTTTCTATGGCAAACGATAACTGCCGCAAATTCAAACAGAATCAAATAATTTTTTGCATACAGCCCTGATTTGTAGAGTACTCACGACCTATTGTTTTTGGTGAAGATCGGTTGGGGGAAAGGGGTAGTTTACCTGCAACGGTTTTTTTTTAATGAAGAAATTTGTGTTAGTGGTTGAAATCACAATCAGAATGATCACAGTTGCACACCACTATATAAAAATTATCCCAATTAGCGCTTTCAAGCTTCACAGCCCATCGTCAGATTGGAATGGGATTTCCTATTCCAATCTGACGATGGGCTGTGAAGCTTGAAAGCGCTAATTGGGATAATTTTACTTCCATATTTCCTTAAGGAATGGAAGTATGGTGATGGCAAAAAAAATCGTGTTCGAGATTATTGCAGATTCTGATCCTACTACACTCAAAACATGAAAAAAAGTCGTTTTCCGAAAAGTGTCTGTGTGTGTGTCTGTGTGTCTGTGTGTCTGTAGATTTTTTTTCTATGGCAAACGATAACTGCCGCAAATTCAAACAGAATCAAATAATTTTTTGCATACAGCCCTGATTTGTAGAGGACTCGCGACCTATTGTTTTTGGTGAAGATCGGTTGAAGGAAAGGGGTAGTTTACCTGCAACGGTTTTTTTTTATCAAGGGAAATTTTTTTTTTTTGGCAAACGATAACAGCCGCAAATTCAAACATAATCAAATAATGTTTCGTATACAGCCCTGAATTGCAGAGTTCTCAAGACCTTTTGTTTTTGGTGAAGATCGGTAAAGGGAAAGGGGTAGTTTACTTGTAACGTTTTATGTTTTAACAAGGGTATTTCCTATGGCAAACGATAACAGCCGCAAATTCAAACTGAATCAAAAGATTATTTGTATACAGCCCTAAATTGTAGAGTACTCGAGACCTATTGTTTTTGGTGAAGATCGGTTAAGGGAAAGGGGTAGTTTACTTGTAACGTTTTATGTTTTAACAAGGGTATTTCCTATGGCAAACGATAACAGCCGCAAATTCAAACAGAATCAAAAGATTATTTGCATACAGCCCTAAATTGTAGAGTTCTCAAGACCTATTGTTTTTGGTGAAGATCGGTTAAGGGAAAGGGGTAGTTTACCTACAACGTTTTTTTAACAAGGGTATTTTTTATGGCAAACGATAACAGCCGCAAATTCAAACAGAATCAAATAAGTTTCTGTATACAGCCCTGATTTGTAGAGTACTCAAGACCTGTTGTTTTTGGTGAAGATCGGTTGAGGGGAAGGGGTAGTTTACCGGCAACGTTTTTTATCAAGCGTATTTTATATGGCAAACGATAACTGCCGCAAATTCAAACAGAATCAAATAATTTTTTGCATACTGCCCTGATTTGTAGAGTACTCGCGACCTATTGTTTTTGGTGAAGATCGGTTGAGGGGAAGGGGTAGTTTACCTGCAACGGTTTTTTTTATCAAGGGAAATTTTTTTTTTTTGGCAAACGATAACAGCCGCAAATTCAAACAGAATCAAATAATGTTTCGTATACAGCCCTGAATTGTAAAGTTCTCAAGACCGTTTGTTTTTGGTGAAGATCGATTAAGGGAAAGGGGTAGTTTACTTGTAACGTTTTATGTTTTAACAAGGGTATTTCCTATGGTAAACGATAACAGCCGCAAATTCAAACAGAATCAAAAGATTATTTGCATACAGCCCTAAATTGTAGAGTTCTCAAGATCTGTTGTTTTTGGTGAAGATCGGTTAAGGGAAAGGGGTAGTTTACCAACAACGTTTTTTTAACAAGGGTATTTTCTATGGCAAACGATAACAGCCGCAAATTCAAACAGAATAAAATAATTTTCTGCATACAGCCCTGATTTGTAGAGTACTCAAGACCTGTTGTTTTTGGTGAAGATCGGTTGAGGGGAAGGGGTAGTTTACCTGCAACGTTTTTTATCAAGCGTATTTTTTATGGCAAACGATAATTGCCGCAAATTCAAACAGAATCAAATAATTTTTTGCATTCAGCCCTGATTTGTAGAGTACTCGCGACCTATTATTTTTGGTGAAGATCGGTTGAGGGGAAGGGGTAGTTTACCTGCAACGGTTTTTTTTATCAAGGGAAATTTTTTTTTTTGGGAAACGATAACAGCCGCAAATTCAAACAGACTTAAATAATGTTTCGTATACAGCCCTGAATTATAGAGTTTTCAAGACCTATTGTTTTTGGTGAAGATCGGTTAAGGGAAAGGGGTAGTTTACCTGTAACGTTTTATGTTTTAACAAGGGTATTTCCTATGGCAAACGATAACAGCCGCAAATTCAAACAGAATCAAACGATTATTTGCATACAGCCCTAAATTGTAGAGTTCTCAAGACCTGTTGTTTTTGGTGAAGATCGGTTGAGGGAAAGGGGTAGTTTACCTGTAACGTTTTATGTTTTAACAAGGGTATTTCCTATGGCAAACGATAACAGCCGCAAATTCAAACAGAATCAAATAATGTTTTGCATACAGCCCTGATTTGTAGAGTACTCAAGACCTGTTTTTTTTGGTGAAGATCGGTTAAGGGGAAGGGGTAGTTTACCTGCACCGTTTTTTTATCAAGCGTATTTTCTATGGCAAACGATAACAGCCGCAAATTCAAACAGAATCAAATAATTTTTTGCATACATCCCTGAATTGTAGAGGTCTCAAGGACTTTCGATTTTGGTGAAGATCGGTTAAGGGGAAGGGGTAGTTTACCTGCAACCTTTTACGTTTTAACAAGAGTAAAGTACTTGCATATTTATTTAAACTTTTTGAAACAATGGTAATTGTTAAAAATAAAATAATTTTGTTGCCAGGCAATAAAATTAAAATTTTTTAATTTTAATGTAATATAATATTTTTCATTTAATACGGCAATAAAAAGGCAGGTAAGACACAAACACACAATTCACGTTATTTCTGGCCTCACTCATGTATATTTTCTTACGTTTGCACGCTTTTTAAATGGAAAGTGCCGAAACCCACACCAACATAACGCGTGCAAGCCGAAAAAATGGACATCAATTTGCTTACTGGCGAAGCTAGTAGTTAATGAATGGGTAGGCAAAAATCTTATCTTAAATTTTTTTTAAGGAATCACTAAAAGGACGGTGGGTCAAATCGGACGCTGAGGTAGAGTTTGCTGTAACCGAATGGTTCCACAAACAGCCGTAAGAATTTTACTAGCAGGGAATCTACAGGTTAGCGCAACAGTGGAACTCATGTCTTAATGTTATTGGAGACTTCTTTTAAAATCGTTGAATAAAAAATGCTTTACAGCTCTATACGTGTGTCTATTGAACAATCCTTGTATTAGTCATACACAATAATACAACTGATTGAACTTCAAATTTTTAAACTTGGTTAGTTTCTATATATATATATGTTTAATGTTACAAATAATTCAAATAACAATCTTGATCATCTGTTAGTTCAGCGGAATAACAGTGACACTTTTAATAACCGCATAAAATAAACACTTAGAAACAACACAGGCGCTTTAACTTAACTGTTTGGACCACAGAAGTGAGGCATGCCTCAACGCTCTATGTGTACAGCGCGGGACAATCCCCCCTCCCTACACTTCCCTATCACACCACTACATTGCTTACATACGATGTATACAAAAAACGCTGACGCAAGTTCAGGTTGCCTCATTCGCTTTAAACGAACTATGCCGAATCTCACCTGTCACCATCTAGCGGTCGCTCAATAAAGCACGTTTCGGTTTAATAAATTTGACAGTCACAGTAACAATGTATAATCTTTACGTTATGTAGTTCATACGTATTTATAATTTTTATTCTACAGAATTTGTTAGGGTAGGCATTGCCTCAATTGCCTCCATGTAACTTCGCCACTGATATATATGTGTACAACGTTATCGGCAACAAAGAAGTAGTTTTTGTTAAAATTCCTTCCCGGGATATTTGGCCGTAGTCCAATGTTTTCTACAAAACCAGACATTTCGGCAATGCCATCGACTTCCATCATCAGTGAAAATCGAGTGCGATAACGTGAGGTGGTATACGTTAGTGACCACAGTACTGTGGTTAAGGCTGAAGCAGTAAGTAGAAAGAAGTAGTTTCTATGGTAATATTTCATTTCGAAAATGATTTTAAATATAAATCTTAGAATATGGAAGTCATGTATGGTTCTCCATACCGATATTTTATATAGTGGTGTGCAACTGTGATCATTCTGATTGTGGTTTTTTTTATCAAGGGAAATTTTTTTTTTGGCAAACGATAACAGCCGCAAATTCAAACAGAATTAAATAATGTTTCGTATACAGCCCTGAATTGTAGAGTACTCGAGACCTATTGTTTTTGGTGAAGATCGGTTAAGGGAAAGGGGTAGTTTACTTGTAACGTTTTATGTTTTAACAAGGGTATTTCCTATGGCAAACGATAACAGCCGCAAATTCAAACAGAATCAAAAGATTATTTGCATACAGCCCTAAATTGTAGAGTTCTCAAGACCTATTGTTTTTGGTGAAGATCGGTTAAGGGAAAGGGGTAGTTTACCTACAACGTTTTTTTAACAAGGGTATTTTTTATGGCAAACGATAACAGCCGCAAATTCAAACAGAATCAAATAAGTTTCTGTATACAGCCCTGATTTGTAGAGTACTCAAGACCTGTTGTTTTTGGTGAAGATCGGTTGAGGGGAAGGGGTAGTTTACCGGCAACGTTTTTTATCAAGCGTATTTTATATGGCAAACGATAACTGCCGCAAATTCAAACAGAATCAAATAATTTTTTGCATACTGCCCTGATTTGTAGAGTACTCGCGACCTATTGTTTTTGGTGAAGATCGGTTGAGGGGAAGGGGTAGTTTACCTGCAACGGTTTTTTTTATCAAGGGAAATTTTTTTTTTTTGGCAAACGATAACAGCCGCAAATTCAAACAGAATCAAATAATGTTTCGTATACAGCCCTGAATTGTAAAGTTCTCAAGACCGTTTGTTTTTGGTGAAGATCGATTAAGGGAAAGGGGTAGTTTACTTGTAACGTTTTATGTTTTAACAAGGGTATTTCCTATGGTAAACGATAACAGCCGCAAATTCAAACAGAATCAAAAGATTATTTGCATACAGCCCTAAATTGTAGAGTTCTCAAGATCTGTTGTTTTTGGTGAAGATCGGTTAAGGGAAAGGGGTAGTTTACCAACAACGTTTTTTTAACAAGGGTATTTTCTATGGCAAACGATAACAGCCGCAAATTCAAACAGAATAAAATAATTTTCTGCATACAGCCCTGATTTGTAGAGTACTCAAGACGTGTTGTTTTTGGTGAAGATCGGTTGAGGGGAAGGGGTAGTTTACCTGCAACGTTTTTTATCAAGCGTATTTTTTATGGCAAACGATAATTGCCGCAAATTCAAACAGAATCAAATAATTTTTTGCATTCAGCCCTGATTTGTAGAGTACTCGCGACCTATTATTTTTGGTGAAGATCGGTTGAGGGGAAGGGGTAGTTTACCTGCAACGGTTTTTTTTATCAAGGGAAATTTTTTTTTTTGGGAAACGATAACAGCCGCAAATTCAAACAGACTTAAATAATGTTTCGTATACAGCCCTGAATTATAGAGTTTTCAAGACCTATTGTTTTTGGTGAAGATCGGTTAAGGGAAAGGGGTAGTTTACCTGTAACGTTTTATGTTTTAACAAGGGTATTTCCTATGGCAAACGATAACAGCCGCAAATTCAAACAGAATCAAACGATTATTTGCATACAGCCCTAAATTGTAGAGTTCTCAAGACCTGTTGTTTTTGGTGAAGATCGGTTGAGGGAAAGGGGTAGTTTACCTGTAACGTTTTATGTTTTAACAAGGGTATTTCCTATGGCAAACGATAACAGCCGCAAATTTAAACAGAATCAAATAATGTTTTGCATACAGCCCTGATTTGTAGAGTACTCAAGACCTGTTTTTTTTGGTGAAGATCGGTTAAGGGGAAGGGGTAGTTTACCTGCACCGTTTTTTTATCAAGCGTATTTTCTATGGCAAACGATAACAGCCGCAAATTCAAACAGAATCAAATAATTTTTTGCATACATCCCTGAATTGTAGAGGTCTCAAGGACTTTCGATTTTGGTGAAGATCGGTTAAGGGGAAGGGGTAGTTTACCTGCAACCTTTTATGTTTTAACAAGAGTAAAGTACTTGCATATTTATTTAAACTTTTTGAAACAATGGTAATTGTTAAAAATAAAATAATTTTGTTGCCAGGCAATAAAATTAAAATTTTTTAATTTTAATGTAATATAATATTTTTCATTTAATACGGCAATAAAAAGGCAGGTAAGACACAAACACACAATTCACGTTATTTCTGGCCTCACTCATGTATATTTTCTTACGTTTGCACGCTTTTTAAATGGAAAGTGCCGAAACCCACACCAACATAACGCGTGCAAGCCGAAAAAATGGACATCAATTTGCTTACTGGCGAAGCTAGTAGTTAATGAATGGGTAGGCAAAAATCTTATCTTAAATTTTTTTTAAGGAATCACTAAAAGGACGGTGGGTCAAATCGGACGCTGAGGTAGAGTTTGCTGTAACCGAATGGTTCCACAAACAGCCGTAAGAATTTTACTAGCAGGGAATCTACAGGTTAGCGCAACAGTGGAACTCATGTCTTAATGTTATTGGAGACTTCTTTTAAAATCGTTGAATAAAAAATGCTTTACAGCTCTATACGTGTGTCTATTGAACAATCCTTGTATTAGTCATACACAATAATACAACTGATTGAACTTCAAATTTTTAAACTTGGTTAGTTTCTATATATATATATGTTTAATGTTACAAATAATTCAAATAACAATCTTGATCATCTGTTAGTTCAGCGGAATAACAGTGACACTTTTAATAACCGCATAAAATAAACACTTAGAAACAACACAGGCGCTTTAACTTAACTGTTTGGACCACAGAAGTGAGGCATGCCTCAACGCTCTATGTGTACAGCGCGGGACAATCCCCCCTCCCTACACTTCCCTATCACACCACTACATTGCTTACATACGATGTATAAAAAAAACGCTGACGCAAGTTCAGGTTGCCTCATTCGCTTTAAACGAACTATGCCGAATCTCACCTGTCACCATCTAGCGGTCGCTCAATAAAGCACGTTTCGGTTTAATAAATTTGACAGTCACAGTAACAATGTATAATCTTTACGTTATGTAGTTCATACGTATTTATAATTTTTATTCTACAGAATTTGTTAGGGTAGGCATTGCCTCAATTGCCTCCATGTAACTTCGCCACTGATATATATGTGTACAACGTTATCGGCAACAAAGAAGTAGTTTTTGTTAAAATTCCTTCCCGGGATATTTGGCCGTAGTCCAATGTTTTCTACAAAACCAGACATTTCGGCAATGCCATCGACTTCCATCATCAGTGAAAATCGAGTGCGATAACGTGAGGTGGTATACGTTAGTGACCACAGTACTGTGGTTAAGGCTGAAGCAGTAAGTAGAAAGAAGTAGTTTCTATGGTAATATTTCATTTCGAAAATGATTTTAAATATAAATCTTAGAATATGGAAGTCATGTATGGTTCTCCATACCGATATTTTATATAGTGGTGTGCAACTGTGATCATTCTGATTGTGGTTTTTTTTATCAAGGGAAATTTTTTTTTTGGCAAACGATAACAGCCGCAAATTCAAACAGAATTAAATAATGTTTCGTATACAGCCCTGAATTGTAGAGTTCTCAAGACCTATTGTTTTTGGTGAAGATCGGTTAAGGGAAAGGGGTAGTTTACCTGTAACGTTTTATGTTTAAACAAGGGTATTTCCTATGGCAAACGATAACAGCCGCAAATTCAAACAGACTCAAAAGATTATTTGCATACAGCCTTAAATTGTAGAGGTCTCAAGACCTATTGTTTTTGGTGAAGATCGGTTGAGGGAAAGGGGTAGTTTACCTGCAACGTTTTTTTAACAAGGGTATTTTCTATGGCAAACGATAACAGCCGCAAATTCAAACAGAATCAAATAATGTTTTGCATACAGTCCTAATTTGTAGAGTACTCAAGACCTATTGTTTTTGGTGAAGATCGGTTAAGGTGAAGGGGTAGTTTACCTGCAACGTTTTTTTATCAAGCGTATTTTCTATGGCAAACGATAAGAGCCGCAAATTCAAACAGAATCAAATAATTTTTTGCATAAATCCCTGAATTGCAGAGGTCTCAAGGACTTTCGATTTTGGTGAAGATCGGTTAAGGGGAAGGGGTAGTTTACCTGCAACCTTTTACGTTTTAACAAGAGTAAAGTACTTGTAAATTTATTTAAACTTTTTGAAACAATGGTAATTGTTAAAAATAAAATAATTTTGTTGCCAGGCAATAAAATTATAATTTTTTCATTTTAATGTAATATAATATTTTTCATTTAATACAGCAATAAAAGGCAGGTAAGACACACACACACACACACACACACACACACACACACACACAATTCACGTTATTTCTGGCCTCACTCATGTTTATTTTCTTACATTTGCACGCTTTTTAAATGGAAAGTGCCGAAACCCACACCAACATAACGCGTCCAAGCCGAAATTTTTTTTAAGGAATCACTAAAAGGACGGTGGTTCAAATCGGACGCTGAGGTAGAGTTTGCTGTAACCGAATGGTTCCACAAACAGCCGTAAGAATTTTACTAGCAGGGAATCTACAGGTTAGCGCAACAGTGGAACTCATGTCTTAATTTTATTGGAGACTTCTTTTAAAATCGTTGAATAAAAAATGCTTTACGGCTCTATACGTGTTTCTGTTGAACAATCCTTGTATTAGTCATACACAATAATACAACTGATTGAACTTCAAATTTTTAAACTTGATTAGTTTCTATATATATGTTTAATGTTACAAATAATTCAAATAACAATCTTGATCATCTGTTAGTTCAGCGGAATAACAGTGACACTTTTAATAACCGCATAAAATAAACACTTAGAAACAACACAGGCGCTTTAACTTAACTGTTTGGACCACAGAAGTGAGGCATGCCTCAACGCTCTATGTGTACAGCGCGGGACAATCCCCCCTCCCTACACTTCCCTATCACACCACTACATTGCTTACATACGATGTATACAAAAAACGCTGACGCAAGTTCAGGTTGCCTCATTCGCTTTAAACGAACTATGCCGAATCTCACCTGTCACCATCTAGCGGTCGCTCAATAAAGCACGTTTCGGTTTAATAAATTTGACAGTCGCAGTAACAATGTATAATCTTTACGTTATGTAGTTCATACGTATTTATAATTTTTATTCTACAGAATTTTTTAGGGTAGGCATTGCCTCAATTGCCTCCATGTAACTTCGCCACTGATATATATGTGTACAACGTTATCGGCAACAAAGAAGTAGTTTTTGTTAAAATTCCTTCCCGGGATATTTGGCCGTAGTCCAATGTTTTCTACAAAACCAGACATTTCGGCAATGCCATCGACTTCCATCATCAGTGAAAATCGAGTGCGATAACGTGAGGTGGTATACGTTAGTGACCACAGTACTGTGGTTAAGGCTGAAGCAGTAAGTAGAAAGAAGTAGTTTCTATGGTAATATTTCATTTCGAAAATGATTTTAAATATAAATCTTAGAATATGGAAGTCATGTATGGTTCTCCATACCGATATTTACTATATAATAACTTTAGTTGGTGCACTTCTTATCACACTACTAAATACTTTTGTCTATAATTAATTTACAATTTTATGAGGTTTTTGGGTGTTATACTTTCTTTGGTGGTATTCACATTTGGTTTGGGGTTCATTGTCGTTAATAATAATAGGTTTATTAATGGGTATTGCTTGTAGTTCTTCCATCCTATATCTTCTTTTCTTCTCTTCTTCCTTCTTGGGTTTTCCAAGGTACTTTGGTTTTATTTTGTCCGTTGGTTGATTTCGGGGTATCTTCTTTATCACCTGCTCCTAAACTTCCTGGGTAATCTCCTGATTTATATATGTAGTTGGTTATCCTCTCTCAATTCTTCCAATCTCGTCCATTTTCTTACATAATTCTTCTTTGAGCAGTCTGTTATTTTCTTCCATGTCCTTACTCATTTTTAGGAACATTTCCCTCATCCTATCTAGAATCTTATCCATCATATGAGTTTCTTTAGATTTAAATTTTCTTGCATTTTAGTGTTGCACTTTTATTATTTAATTACTTTTTCCTTTTATAGTGGTGTTTTTATTTGAAGTTTAAATTAATTTCATTTTAGTGTTGCACTTTTATTATTTAATTACTTTTTCCTTTTATAGTGGTGTTTTTCTTTGAAGTTTAAATTAATTTCATTTGAAATTCTTTGAGTTATTTGTAATTTAAATGTTTTTATGATCTTAATGGAATTAATTTTTAGTGGATTATCTGTCATGCTACAATATACAGTATATATATACATATAGCCTCTGTGTGTGTGTGTGTGTGTGTGTGCGCGCGCGTGTGTGTAATTATTTGCTAAGACAAGGATTTGTAAAAGTAAACGTCTATCAGTCCCGATTAACCGGTACGGGATGAGAGAATGTTTGAAAAATTTCTTTTATTGTCTGATTTTAGTTATTTTGACATAAATGTGGTACAAATAAAACAGCAGGGAATATCTTATGCTATGATTGGAGGAAGTTTCTTTAAATGTTAAATTATTTTTGTTATTTCAGATGTATGTTATTTACATTACGACTCTTAAATGAGATACGGTTTCGCGATTCTAGTGAAAGCGACATGAAAAAATAATTGTTATTTAAATACTATTGGTTATCTTTCAGCTAATCTTCATTCGCTTTGATGTTGTCTTATGTGTATGAGGAGGCTGGTCGTCCCTGGCCTATAGTCTAAGATAAACAGAAAGAGGAAGATGTCAATTTTCTTCAGTGACCTAGTTCAGTATGCTGGTTTGATGATATGAACGACATAGGTAGTAGTTCGTTTGAATGAACTACTTTGCCCATCTCTAGTTGTGTGAACTCTCGTTTCTCTGTGTCAGAGGTGTGAGCATATTTGTCAGAGTTGTGAGGTGTGTCAGAGGGAGAGCAACAGGCCAATGGCCTACTGCTCGATAATAAACTCCTAAGTGTAAGATACGAAGTGGTTTAATTAGATTAAAATCTACGTTAATTAACATACAACTAAGCTATAATTATATAAAATGCTAACCGAATGTTTGACCAAATGATATTCCTTCGAATTGGTTAGTTAGATGCCGCTGTGGAGAGGGACCATGTCAGATCTCTAAGGCACTTGAAACCAAAATAAAAACACCTGACCCTCTGAGTTACGAATTGTGCTATGGACCGACTCCCAAACCATTGTTTAAAAATATAGTTGCTGAACTTGAGGTTCAACACGCGCCTTGTATCATGAAGAAGAAAAGGGAGTACGATATTATGACAATCGTGAAAAATGTTTTTGCTACGTTAAGTTACATTGGTAATTTTTTACGACCGTTTGGTTATTTTACCATTGACTGCAACTCCAGAAGTCACTTCGGTCATCATACGGAATATGTCTGTGGTATCAGGTACATAATATACAACTAAATATTACGGTTGTCTAATCTTTCTCTTACTCCTCACCCTCCTCGATAATCGTCATCACAGTCGACGTCATTACCATTACTGTCGCCGGATAAGGATTGCTTTCCGACGGTGTGTAACTAGTTTTCATCGTTCGAGATGCTTTGGTGCCTTTTCCGATTATCTGCCTAAAATGACTTCATAAAATTCTAAGAACAATAATTATGATGATAACGATGATGAAGACGTTTTGTCTTCACCAAGGGGCCATTTGTAGTGCAGCTTTGCTTCTGTATCTCTATAATTATATACCTACCTGATCTTACATAATTGGAAATTATTCCATAATCCCACGGCTAACTATTTTAAACCTCGCTGGTCTCATTACAAACACAGTGCTACAAACTTGAAACATAAACAAACGTCAATGCATTGTTCAATATTATCTCCTCCTTGCTCTTCTGATAAAATATCGTTTTCTCTCCATCCGCTGTGGCGAATCGCGAAATATTGCGGCACTCGATCGTTAATTTATGGCCGGTAATAAGAAGACAAAAAAGCGCACAGAGAGAACACACAAAGACTTTATTGTGACAAGCGATAATAAATAAGAGTTCATGTTGGTTTTGTTGCCGGCCATCGTCATGTCTACACAATTAACTGATACAGCAGTGATTAAATACGGTCGGTCCGTGGTAGTACTACAGTCCCGAGACGCTATCATATGACTGGACCGAACAATGGTGAACAAGTGGAAGCGAGCCAACTCTCTGCCATTGTGTGGACATCAACACAGTATAAATTAAAGAGAGAGAGAGAGAGAGAGAGAGAGAGAGAGAGAGAGAGAGAGAGAGAGAGAGAGAGAGAGAGAGTGAGTGAGAGAGTGAGTGAGAGAGAGTCTGCTAGGGAGTTGCGAGGAAGGATGCTGTTGCAATAGTATTTAAATAAATGTTGTGTTGAAATCGGGAACAATTATTTCTATCTGTTGGTTGGATCGTGTTGCATTCCACAAGTGTTTATCGTAAAAACAGTTTCGACAATTAAAACAACGGAAGCATGTAAACGGACACTTTACCGCTGTGCACGGATAATAATAATCCGTTGTTAGTAAAACGTAGAAGATTACGCGACGTAATTCTCAACTTATTTTATTAAATTTTATTGTTCATGTGCTTCTAACATGAAACCGCGGTTTTCACTTTAAACAAATGTCTTGTTTTAAACGATCCTTCATAAAATGTTAACAATGCAAAATTTGCAGTCTTCTAATAAGAGCATTTTTTATTCTACTAAATTCTATTGAAAAGAAATAATTTTAGAAAAATATTGGAAACAATAATCTGAATGACAAAGGGCGCTACGCAAATTAAATATAACAACACATTATAATTTATTACATATATATACATTATTTAGATGTATATTACTGCCCATTATAAATTACAGTATTTTGTTCGTTATTACTAAAATTATATTATTTTATCCTTGATTTTTTCCCTTAATCATTGTCATTTTTCCAATGTTACCATTGTTAATATTCTTATAATTATTAACGTTAATATTATTATCATTATGATTTACAGACCAACTATTATTATCATATACAGACCACACTGCATTTTCTACAAACAGGAAAATGCGTTTTCTACGCGTTGTGCACCACACGTTCTTCACCTGTGACAAATAGAAAGAGGAGAAACAAACCCTGGAAAATGTAGTGGAACAGATCTCGCCCGAAAATATCATCGGACTAATGTTGCAGAACGAACACCACTGGACTCACGTACAGCCTACATAGAGAAGGTAGGACTAGTAAAGCAAAAGAAAGAAACAGAAAATGATCTTGTTAGAGCCGCTGATAAAATAGCAGAAAACAGGTAACGTGGACCACTGAAGGGTTAAAACAGATGAACCTCTACAGGATGAACAACAAATGGCAACACCTTGAAGTACTGCGAAAGCTGAGTCCCGAGGTGGACAAAAGGGTTTGTGGTTATGGTGGGTGCGAGTCTCACACACCGTAGGAGTGCGGAACTTCTTGCGGCCAACTTTAGTTTTCCACAGTCACTTTCGAAAAAAACTATTATTTCTTGTGGACCGTATATTATACTTAATTTGTAATAATTAATTTTTTATATTATGATTATTATTGTTATTACTTTTTCGTGTTAATGTATGATCAGTATTGCCCGCTAGCAATGAATGTACACCCATTTTGTAAAAGCGGTCCCGCCCAGCGGGTGCGTTTGTCTCGATATAAAAATCGAGGGATGCCGGATTGTTTTTCACTGATACCTTTCATCAGTGATGGTGTCGCGTCACACAGCTCTATTCTTTATCGAGTTTTCAATTCACACAATTCGGTCCACGGAACAGTGTAATCGTTTCCACAAAGATAACGAAGTGTTTGAAATACCTACGTAAACCAAATATTGAAAAACGAAAAACTATTCAATGTAAAAATTAGAGTAGAAACCTACCCGTCTTTTAGTATATACGTAGGCCTAATTGTACATGAGTATATTAGAAATTTCAATGGAACCGATTCTATAACATGTACGTAATAAACAGCTAACCGACAGTGGGGAGGACAGAACGGGGACGCAGTGGCGCCGAGGAATAAATTAAAAGGCACAGTGAGTGGAGAAGCGATGCGTAAAGAAAGAAGACAACTTACGTCATAATGAAAAGGCTAATTAGTCTATACGTCTCTCGTGTAGTTCAGAAAAGGCTACGTAAAAAGGGAGTAATACGGCGGAAATAATGTAGATGGCGACGTGTGGAAGAGGGCGGTTTTATGAAAACAAATTAATTGTTTTGTGTAACAACTGCTCCAGTGTGTGTGTGCATAACAAAGTAGAAATAATTATCTGTTAAGGGTAAACGCTTATTTCTCCACAATATAGGCCTATCTTTATATTTATATTGTGTTGAGAAAATACTATTGAAATTTAATAATGTTTCAATAATTTCCAGTGTATAAAACATTCCTCGTCTGTATGTGCGTGATTTTGTGGTTGGTCTCAAGTGTTTTTCACAATCCTGAGATTGCCTTACTCTAAAGTCGCCAGGTTATTCTATTTATTAGTCGCCCTCTGTCTGAAAATCCTGTGCCTTCCGAATCCCCTTTGTAACCGCTAAAGCCAAGAGTCTTTTTCTTTGCCTTTTTTATTTACTTTTCTTATAATACATGTTAATGTGTCTTTTATGCCAGGTTATGAGACCACATAACCAATGTGGTCGACATCCTCCATCCGCTGTGGCGGATCCACATCCTCCATCTAATGTTTGTGAGGTATAAGACGTAACTAATCGTCGATAACTGGAAAAACGGATATTAAAATAAAATCAAAAATCGTTACAAAACAGCAAAAAGTTAGAGAATTTAAAAGATTAAGGAAAATAATCAGAAATGGGAATTTTTTTCTCCAGCTCAACAAAAAATAAAGTGTGGGAATTGTATTTAGTAAAAAACGACAGTTCTTCGCATAAATTCCTGTTCTGTGATTTTGGCTTGCTCTACCACTTAGGGATTAGTTTTACTTTCCCAATATTTGGATTGTGAGATATCCATTGAAATACTCGGATACTGCCATGTCTTGAGCACAATGAAGTTCAAAATTAAGGGAAATTGGGAAAAGGGAGACCATTGAAATTCTTCAAGATAATATTTGAATTATTTTTATGTTGTCATGTAATTTGGAGACTTGTTTCAAATCTTATGGACTACTGTGTAATTCATTCAATAGATACTCTTGATGTTACATATCACGATTTTAGAAACGATGAAACGACATTAATATGTTTGTGACAGGATAAGCAGAAAGAGAGGTGGTTGGAAAGTATACGTTCAACCCCATGCAACAACCATACACTTATTTTTATTTAATATAAACCAAGGAAAGGAAGGGTTGTAAGACCATTCAAGACATTAAAAAGTCCTCTTAAAACAATCTAGTGGACATAAACTATCTCGGGTTGGTAAGGAAACGACTACGATAATAATAATAATAATAATAATAATAATACAAAAAATTCTCAAAATGTCCAATACGTGGTTCAAAGAAACAGAAAAAGATATAGAAGAACTCCAGATTACTCAAGAAGACATTGAAGAATGCTCCTGCCACTCAAAAAGAAATTAAAAAATGCCCAAGGCTTTCAGGAAAAACCCAAGAAGAGGTCAGGTGCCATCTGGACTGACGAAAGGAGGGAGAGATATCGATCAAGAATGAAGGAGATGTGGAAGAGGAGGAAGAGAGAGGAGAAGATGGGAGGAACCAGTTGTACAAAACGTAGTCCGCAGTGGGTCATTCGCAAAAAAAAATAAAACAAATCATATTGTACGAAATAGGTACACAATTAACGAAGCAATAGGAGAAAGGACAGAAATATAAAGGGAGACAATCTTTGCACGTGTGTTGTGAAACATTTAGTCCATTTTTACAGGTGATAAATAGCTAACAGTACAATGAGGCTCATTACATAATAACAAACGAGAGGAGACAATTATTTTGTATCATTAACAGTGAGTGATTTACTGGCAACAGTCGCATTGTAAATTCTAGCGATAATTAGTCGGCAAATTGTTG
Source organism: Magicicada septendecula (assembly GCA_034769895.1). NCBI lineage: Eukaryota > Metazoa > Arthropoda > Insecta > Hemiptera > Cicadidae > Magicicada > Magicicada septendecula. Next base: position 113,869,659 of record CM068375.1, on the reverse strand, counting down.
TTTTAACTTACTTAATTTACTGAACACATTGAAAACGGGAAAAACCATTAATCATTCACAAACCTGAACGCACTGAAGATGTGAGTTGAACGCGGCGGCGACACAGTGTGTGTGTGTGCGTGAGTTAATTAAAACAGAACGTTAGTCGCAAATGCTGACGATGTCAGTTCGGACTTTCATAAAACGTGAACAAACGGTAGCTAGCTATACGTCATTGTGTTACAAAATGAATGAACACTGCAGTACTGAGTTTCGTAGTTTCACGTTTTCAGTATTCAGTCAGTTTAATTAATTGTTGTCTTTATCGACTTTTACGAATAACGTATGTTTGTTATTCCGTTTAACCGAATTACCCTAAATTACTCACAAATGCATTGTAATTACTACATAGACCTACCGTATTTTCGCGTATATATCGCGCACAAATTTCCTTCCTAACATGTATCTGAGCATTGTACACGAGTAATGTAATTTATACGCCAAAATGGTTACACTGGTTACACAGGTATAAACGTACTGGTGGGCACATACTGCACTCTTCCTGTCTCCAACAGTTTTTAAGATTTACAACGAGGATTTGACGAATGAAGCTTCAGAAGGGACGGATGGAGTGATAATTGGCGGAGAAAGAGTAACGACCATTAAGTAAGCCGGTCAGGTAGTTCTAGCGGTGTGTGTTGAAGACTTACAAAAAATGACAAATAGAATAGTTGTAATAGGAAAAAACTTTGGAACGAAAATTAATGTCATGAAACTAAAGCAACGGGAGTGGCAAAGAATGTGAATACTATGAGATCAAAAGTTGGAGCAAGTAGATTCATTCAAATACTTAGGGAGTATATCCACTTGGACTGGAAGTTGTACAGATGATACTGGAAATAGAATTACACTTGGAAAGATGGCGTTTAGTAATCTAAGAAGTAATCTTGTAACCAAACGTTACAAGAGGAATTGATGTGCAGTTACCAAAGATATTTGCAGAGTGGTTTATATGGAGCACTGTAACTTATGCATCGGAGACACAAACGGTTAGAAACAGAGAAAACGTATTTGAAAATCTCTGGAATGCGCCGAAAATGGAAAAGATTAGCTGTAAAGGGAAAAATAAATGATAACGTGCTTGGGAGAATAAACTAAGAGAGAATATTATAAGGGTCACAAGAAATAAAAAAACAAACTTGATTGGTCACATCTTTAGGAGGAAGTTAACAGTTACTAATTAATTACTAATTGTGGGAAAGATAGAATGTGGGAGAGGGCGAGAAAGAAGAAAATTGATGTGTTGGCAGGTTCGATGGTGGAAAGAAATTATGACCAGCTGAAGAGCGCGGTACAGGATAGAACAACGTGGATAGTACAGTTCAGTTGAAACCTTTCGTAGGACAGATTCACCAGTTATAACAGTGTTACTAAGTATTTCGTTTTAGCATCCTGTTCTGTTATCGTAACTAATCGTCGTTTTGTTAGTCTGTCATTTATATAGTAGTTCATCATTCTTGTTTCGTGAATAAACAGATTGTACATTCATAAAAAGTAGAAGGATGTCTCGTTCATAATACGTGACAAAATTTAATTACGGCGAAGAATATAAAATACTTAGAAGAAAATGGTAACGGACAGTATCACGTGAATTTGTTATCTAATGTTCGCCAATGGGAAAAAGGAAGATTATTTTAGTAAGGTCACTATTTGTGATTGGCGTTCTTTTCTTGCTTAAAAGCTAAAGCAGAAAGATCTGAAAATATATAGCAAATTGTCGAATATATAAAAGAAGGAATATAGTGACGCTTCGTGTTTCTACTGAAATTATCCAGGTTCTAGCTAAGCAAGTCGCCAACGTTTTGAAATCGCTGATACACAGGTTGGTGCCAGCCTTGGTTGCTTCCAACATGTCTTTCGATTCGAACAACTACTGCGCTGATACGATTTTTGTAGCCAAATATCTTAAATTCTATAAATTATGTGAGGTAAAAGTTGCTTAAAATTATGAAGATATTTTATGTGTTTCAAATACATAAGCTCGGATAAGAATCTTTCTTTTATTATTTTTCAAATTAACACTTCTTTATACAGTCTGTTTTATACTTAAACTGCTTAAACTGTAAATTGTTCATATCTTTCTAAATCTACTTAACCTAATTCTTTTAAGTACATCTTATCCTAATATACTTCTAAATCTTTAATTTTTTCCATAAAATCATCCGATAAAATTTAGTTGAGCATTATACAAAATGTTCTCAAAAGTTGGTTCCAAATTTCAGGAAATGAGTTTACTGATTAAACTGAAGGAAAAGTGTGCCATAATTATATGCCGAAAAATGCTTCCATTTCCGTCTCTATGTGCTTTTTCTTTTTAATTAATTTCTACCAAAACAGATGTCATGAGGAATAGTAATTTGGTACATACAGTACGATTACCGTTTCTTATAAGTACAGAACAAGCTAAGATGTTATCATTTATGAAACTTAAAATTATCAAAATGGCAGCTACTTGAATTCTTTTAGTTCTAAATTTCTTGTTGCTTTCTTGTTGTTCTTGTCTTGTTACTTTAAAAAATAACCCTTTTATTAGTAAGAAAATGATGTTTTGTTTGTGGAATTCGGATAAAAAATGACATAGACATTTCATTTTTTTCATAACAAAACATTTGGGAACTTTTCCGCATAATATCCGCGTATTTAATTTACCTTATTTTACTATGATTAGTTCTATGCCTATGTAGTTGTTTGAAGTTATTTTATATTATGTACTATGATTTAACATTTTATAATTCTACTGAATAATACTGTATTCAAACCAGATGGGAACTTATGTCTCAAACGGATGCTCACTCATATTTAGTAATAATATGTAAACGTCACTATGTATAGTATGGTCAATATGTTAGAAAAGATAAGTAAACAAAGAATTAAATATTTATTAAGCTTATTTTATTTAGCATTTGGGAACAGGAAAGAATCAGTTTCTTTCCAGGCTCTTATAAGAAAAATTAGCCAAACGTTTAGTTAAGAAAGATATGTAGTATATGTGTTATCTGAATTCCACAAAAGAGGTATCGTTGGGATAAGAATAAAGTTCAGTTCAGCATTAATTAATTTAAAAAAAAACATACGGACATTCAGACAGGAAACGAAAAATTTTCGACATATTTTTATTGGGTAGAATCATTTCCAGACGTTTGGGACCACCACCTTATCGGAACTTTTTGTATATGATATTCACTATACATGCATACATTCTTTCGGGAAATGTTAATTCTATTACTGCTCTCCTCACTTGTCCTTTTACTCCGGCGAGTGTTTCAGTGGGCTAACGGTAGTGCTTCGCATACTGAATATGCAAGGCTCTCCTGTCATTAGATGTTACTAATCTTTTCCTCCCATATAAGATTTTAATTTTCGCTGTCTTTTCAGCTACATGTCTGAAGCAGCTTAGGTGTGCTTTGTTCATAAATGTTAGCGTCTAGTGGTTTATTAATCAACTTTTCTGTTTTCTATTCTTGTGATGGAGGAGCGAACAGCAGAATTTTAAGCACAAGTCTGTAAGTCTTGCAAGTCTTATAAGTGTTGTGTATATTGCAGGAGCTTAGATTTTTTACTGTCTGCCTTTTTTCAGCGCTCAATTTTCAGAGTCCAAGATTATTAAGCCTACTGGGAATATTTTTTATTAAATTAGTATTTTATAAAACACGTTTTTTAAAAGGAAGTTGTGTATTAGATTCTTCCCATCACAAAAAACTCTGTATTCTTGGATTTCGTTGTCCATGACGTGTCCGTTACTTAACTAAATATCACTATAATATTGACGACTCGGAACACAAAGTTTTTTATAAGTAAAAACGTAAAGTTTTACCTTACAGCCTAAACCGGCTTTCACCTATAGAAGGCTTCATCAGAGGCTGTCGTTAGTAGCGCTGCTCGTCATGTTGTTGGCGACGAGAAAGTGTTTCGAAAGATTGAAGCTGTGTGTGTGTGGTGAGATGTGTTCGAATAATGCGTGCGATTTGAATTGTGTCTGTTCGTTTAGGATGTCGTTTTTATTTTTTTTTGTGTGTTTGTATATTTCTAATTGTTCTAGAGTGTCTAGTTTTCGGCCTTTTGTGTGTACGTGTAGTATGTTCATGTTATTGTCGATGTTTTTATATGTGTGGTTTGCTTCAATGAGGTGGTTTGCGAAGGTAGATTCTGTAGTGGTGTGGAGTGCTTTTGTGTGTTCAATGTATCTCTGTTTGAAGCTACGTCCTGTCTGGCCTATGTAGAATTTACTGCAATTTGAACAATTTAGTTTATATACACCGGGTAGATCGAATTTGTTTTGTGCTTTGGGCATGCGTTTTGATAGTGTGTGTTCTGTTTTGTTAGTAGTTTTGTAAGCGATTCTGTATCCTGCTTTTTTGAATTTGTGGGCAATTTTTTCTGTTTGTTTGTTGATGTATGTTAAACAAACAAACAACAGACAAAGACAGAAAACAACAAATTCATAACACTAACATACATCAACAAACAAACAGAAAAAATTGCCCACAAATTCAAAAAAGCAGGATACAGAATCGCTTACAAAACTACTAACAAAACAGAACACACACTATCAAAACGCATGCCCAAAGCACAAAACAAATTCGATCTACCCGGTGTATATAAACTAAATTGTTCAAATTGCAGTAAATTCTACATAGGCCAGACAGGACGTAGCTTCAAACAGAGATACATTGAACACACAAAAGCACTCCACACCACTACAGAATCTACCTTCGCAAACCACCTCATTGAAGCAAACCACACATATAAAAACATCGACAATAACATGAACATACTACACGTACACACAAAAGGCCGAAAACTAGACACTCTAGAACAATTAGAAATATACAAACACACAAAAACAAATAAAAACGACATCCTAAACGAACAGACACAATTCAAATCGCACGCATTATTCGAACACATCTCACCACACACACACAGCTTCAATCTTTCGAAACACTTTCTCGTCGCCAACAACATGACGAGCAGCGCTACTAACGACAGCCTCTGATGAAGCCTTCTATAGGTGAAAGCCGGTTTAGGCTGTAAGGTAAAACTTTACGTTTTTACTTATAAAAAACTTTGTGTTCCGAGTCGTCAATATTATAGTGATATTTAGTAAAACTCTGTACTTTTTTATTAGTACAGATAATCAATCAATGACGGAACGCCTAGTCAGACGGAAGCCTTAGGGGCCCTTTTGATTTTGATAATTCTGAGGCTAACCAATGTTTAAGACTCTGTTGTAATATATTAATACATTAAGTTCAGTCCGTGATAAAGTGAGTGTAAATTACATTGGACGTGACTATATAATGATTGTAACCAGTGACTTTAAGGAAAATAATCAATTGGTATTGTCATTAGTTTGACTGGAAATGTTAACGGATTGTCCAGCAATTATCCGTTACTGTCGTTAAAGTGTTTTGAACTTATCATATTTTTACTTGTCTGTAACTTCAGAGTAGGCCTATAACCAAATTTGTTTCAATTTCTTATAACTATCTTGCCCATAAATCGATAAATAACTGCATGAGAGGGCTCACGGATTTTATTGGTAAAGTTACTACTCACGCTGCCCTGCTGTTCGATCACTCCATTTCGCTACTACCACTCCACTCACTGTACGAAAGTATTTGGCAGAATCTTTTTTGTGAAACGTTGTTTGCCCAACATATTACGTTCTACAATTCCCTTCGATTAAGCGTATTTAGTGGATAGTTGTGAAACGATTTTCTTTTTACAAACGATTCTTTTTAAAAGTATCTGCCCATTTGAAAACATTTGATAACTTTTTTTTTTTTTTTTTTTTTTTTTTCCGTGTTGTTTAAATTAGCAGCCATCCTTACTATTTCTTTTATGAATTTGCTAACTGCTATAATTTTTTATTGTTCGACTAAGCTTTTCGTCATTACTGACATCTTCAGGTCTTAAACAACCTTCAGGTCGTTGTTTAAGACCTGAAGATGTCAGTAATGACGAAAAGCTTAGTCGAACAATAAAAAATTATAGCAGTTTTCTTGTTTTGTTCATACTATTTAAGGGGTATCGAGCCGAGTTTCGATTTATAAGTGCCAGACGTTTCGATTTCACTAGCAGAAGTCATATTCAGTGGCGTGTTTGTTCGTCCTAATCGATTCTTCCTTCGCCGTTGACGAAAGGAAGGAACGAGAAATCGAAGAAGGAAAGTGGTAAAAACTTCTCCCCGTTACAAGATGCCGAAGGAGCAGTTGACTAGGAGGAAACATCTAAGGAACAGGAGAAGCATGCCACTGAAAACATCTGCCACTTTTTTAACAATCGACCATTTCTCGACAGTCTGACAAATTTATCAACGAAAACTGCGACTGTAATCCAGTCGTGAAAGGTTGAATACTTAACATACAAAAAACTGCAACAAGCGAAGTTTTATTCTACGCTTGGAACGTAGTTGGTTAACCGGACTAAACGGGGATTGAGGACTGTGTGTGTGTGTGTGTGTGTGTGTGTGTGTGTGTGTGTGTGTGTGTGTGTGTGTGTGTGTGTGTGTGTGTGTGTGAGAGAGAGAGAGAGAGAGAGTTCACTCTTCACTCGTCTGGAATGAATATTGATGTGCGTTAGGCTTTTACACATACACACACATAAAAACTCAACACGGTGTAAATTGAGACTGACGCGTTGAAATGAACACATGGCGTGACAGTCGGATCGCAACGCTATGACGTAGCGTTAAATTGTCAACCCATCCGTCTTGCTGGCATTGTCGTTCCTTTCCGTATATTTATACCCGTCCGTCAAATGTCAACTCATAATATACAGAAAACTTTTCTTTAACGGTTTTTACTATATTCCATTTATTTTATTTTTTTAATTTTTTTCCATGTTAAAACTGGTTTTAGGGCCCTACTATTAATGTTACACTATATTTTTGAAATTCCCTGTCAAGAATAACATGCCTCTCGGCCTGTTCCGGCTTTATTTGCTCCGTTGTCTTGTACGCCTTCCAAGTCCGACAGATGCCATTCATGCCATTCAGATAGTGTTCCAGTTGACGAAAATCTTCACAGTTTTTATTGTGAATAGAAAATATCCCAAATACCTTCATTCGCTGTACATCTGCTCTTGTGCAGACCTTGACGGCTCGCAGGAACTGTTGTTTTGATATGCCTCAGGTCTCTCTGCGTCAGAAGCCCAGATCCATTACCGTATGGCTGAACCGGGACAGCTGTAACCTTGTACTGACTACTTATTGAGCTAACAAAATGATCAATAATTCCAGCAGCATTATGTCTTATATCTTGTGGAATTTGATTTGACCTGTTTAACTATCATTAATTAGGGCGCATTAATTTCTTCTTGCACTCGTGAGTGATGGTTTGAAACGAAAAGAAGGTGAAGGTGCTAATAGAAAAGCCAGTAAGTCGTCCTATCGGTACTTTTTTCGCAGTCAGGCAACTTTTGCCATTCTGCCACAACTCTGCGTATATTATTCTTGTAATTCGTGTTCCAAAAGTTACAACTTACGTATTAAGTTTATTATGTACTGCTGAAAATGTTTCTGATCCGTAAGACATTCCGAGAAGAACACACTGACTGAAAACGTCTTTATAAAACACAAGGGTGCTTCCGTATAACGTTGTTAGTCTTTCCAAAAGTAATCCACCGTTATCTTATTCGATTAATAATTTCCCAGCTTCTTTCTTTATTATCACTTTACCCAAACGTTTCACAGAACATTCAGCTTTCCGTCTTCTTGTTCTGATCATGGTAGTTTTCAAAGTTAGGTATACAAACGCAAGACATTTCAATTAACGTATTCTTCATTGTTGTATTTTCACACAAGTTAGAGACTAGAGACAATGAGTTGGAGGTACTTTTACTAATTTAAAAGTTTCCGAAACTTCTGCCATTTCATATGTTCCTATAAATTTATTTAATACTGGAAAGTCTCAAAAATCTTTTATTTTAACTTTATGTGACCTCCTTTCAGGTCCTACCTTGTTTTGTACATTAATATTTTTATACTCACTGACACCATTTTGAGGCCTGTCGCTAGCTAGTAGTTGCCAGTCCCCGCCAAGACACTAGTTGCTGGTTGCTAGGAAGCTGATAGTTGATAACACATAACTATAAGACGTCTAATAGGGTGTCCTTGTTGTGCAGCCACAGTTACTGAGTTTCTATACAAAATAACGCGCTTCAATTAGCAGTACAAAGCTAGTTAGTTGTCACTACGCGAAGTTTCAGTTATCGGTTGTCGTGTTCAGTATACTGTATCTTTAAACGTAGCAGTCATTGAATGATTGTATTAAAATGTAAACAACGGAAATTAAATTTTATTCATTGATTAAATTTTTAACAATGTTTCGACTGTTCCAGAACTTCGTGGAAACCATTAAGAGAATTGTTCCATAAAATAGCTTGAAACAATTCCAGTTAGATTTGAATCACAAAATATAAAAGTAACACGAGCAGTGTAGTATCATATAAATGGCGGAGAGTCAGTTAACTGACCTGTACTCGTGCAGTTGTTGTAACCTTCGTACCCTCGTGTTACTGTAGCTTACCCGATTTTCACTATTATTGTAGTAACAAGAATTACGTTTATTTCGTTTTATATTATAATTATTTTATGTTTTACGTTTCTTTTATAATTATTTGTCTGAATACGGCTAACGTTACTTTAAAAATTAAATCATCGACGGACAACGTCTCTTTTGTCAAATTTTAATGTACTTTGCAATTCGTTATCTTGTAAAAATCTAGGAATCCTCAATCCTTTTTGTTTTGTTTTTGATTCCGAGAACAAACTGCTGCTCTCAACATGAACAACAAACTTCTTTGGTCTGGTTATACATAGCACACCGCACAAGTGTAAACTTTGTGATATACAATAAGCTAGACCTCATCCTTTTTAAGTCTTGCAAAATACATAAAATACATGCACTCTGCTTGACTAACTACCTATCTCTGCCTGTCTGGTCTTTCTATCTATCTGCGTTTCTTCGCTTCACAATAATTGTAATAATTTTAAATTATCTTATTTCAATGTATTTGTTTTGGAGAATTAAATTAAATCGTTCCTTGGCGGAGAAACTGAGAACTGTAGCCAAGAATACGTAATCCTATAAAGTAGATCTAAATAAGTAGTATCAGTACTACCTTTCTTTGTAAAAGAAATAAGTTATATGTCATACAGTTTGCTTTTCTTCGAATTTTCTTCCCATTCACTTGATTCAATTTATGCTTTGCTAAAATTATACTTGATTTTATAACAAATAGATTTATTTCGTTTTCATTTTGGCTCTGGCAATCCTTTAACAAATCTGGTATAGTGTGATTTGGAATATGTACAATGGTTTCTCGAAAATTTCAACTGTTGTTTACTAAATCAGTACACGCTGCCTGTTAGATTGACTGGCTGCTTGTGTCAGTCTTCTTGCCTCTGCAAGAGTAGGAAGTGTTGTAAGAGTAAGCCATCTTTCACAACTGTTGAGGCGTGAAAGTTAAAAACGTTAGTTAACACTGTTGCTATTCTAATTTCCTATTGCTCGACAGACATACGACGATGCTAAACGAATTAACATTCATAGAAAAACAGTTTTTCAATTTTCGTTAACTGAGTTTTCCTTAGTGCTTAGGATTTTGTCGTACAAAACACGAAAAACAGAACTGTATACGTTGCTTGTATATTTAAACACATTATTAAAATCTATGAATAATATACACACCTTCCTAAAATATAAAGTTCCATATTTCAACCGTCGCAATTGATCGGGATTCTGCACTTACAACCGTTTTCTGCAGCCTCTGGTTGAAGACCATATTACTCGTTCAGGGGATTCTATACACAATTAATTTATTCAATCGATTCCGACGTTTCCTCGACCTTCTTCCTATTTAAGACATCGATTTAAGGATTCTTCGTATTGTTTAAATTAGCAGCCATCCTTACTATTTCTTTTATGAATTTGCTATAAACTGCTATAATTTATATAAAATATAAAAAATATATAAAAAATGCTATAATATATAAAAAAAAATAAAAATAAATAAAAATAAAAAAAATAAAAAAAAAATAAAAAAAAAATAAAAAAAATAAAAAATAAAAAAAATAAAAAAAATTATAGCAGTTAGCAAATTCATAAAAGAAATAGATTTAAGGATTCTAATTTCTTTTATTTTTCTGAAATGAGCATATTGTTCTTTTCCACACCCGCATCCTCTACTCCCGTCATATCCCTGTTTGAATTACTTCATATTCATTCCACCTTGGCTTTCGTTGTTGCTCCTCTCCAATAGTCAATTTCTGTCGCTAACAGCATCTTTTGATGTTCCATATTCATCGTCCAACGTGTTCCTGTTTTACATTTGATTATATTCTAAACAACGTTTCTGCAAACAATAGTCTTGCTGTTAATGATCATACCAATCCCTCGAGGGATATCTTCCGTAGTGGATATTTAAGTTTTAATTTCATGTTTATTAGAAATATGTCAAAAATTCTGTTATTTTTTTCAATGTATTACGTACTTGTGTTTTCACTAGGACACGAGCGTCGAGACTCTTATTCCGTACCGTCGAGCCCTATTCTGTAAATACCGGTATACTACTCATTTTGCATTTAAGGGGGGGGAGTATACGTATCTAAACATGCATGATACTCAAACCCATCTCTCTTCTCCCCTGCGGTCAGGTTACTAAAACTATATTAAATTTTAACCCTGAAATGTCTTATAATATAATTAGTATATTTTAAAGTTCTAAAACTCGTATCGTCAGTCTCACGTTTCACTGAATCACGCTTACTTCATCAGGTTATCAGGGGTTTAATATGTGAAAGGTTATTTTCTTCACTTAGCAAACACCTTCTCTTAATTTGAGTAACTGTAGGCTCAAACTCTTATTGTTTTTCAGTTATTTGTCAACGTCTCTCCTTCTACCAGAATATAATTTTTGATTTTCAAATAATCACTCCTTTTCGTAGTCAGACATTTTGTAATAATAATGGGTTTTCCGTAGATGATTGACTGAAGAGTTGCTATACCGTTTTCTAAACAATAATTAGAGTTTTTTAATTATATGCTTACGTCAGGTGGTGAAGACGTGAGGTTGGACGGTTCTTCACATGTAAAGGAAAAGGGTGACTGCTTAGGGGTGGAACCCCCCCTCCATTAAATGGAGAGAAACTAAACGTGCGTTAAGGAAATCGAGCTTTGCGAGACGTGACTTAGGCCGTGATTCCGTCGTCTGTAGCAGCATTGTCTACACGCTCTGTTCCATTTCACATACTCTGCACTTTCTTATAAATATTTCTTTCCAGACTATGCCATACGGCCTCAAATTGATGTCTCCCACGTTTCTCAGCTGTCTCGCTGTGTATGCATATTGTGTGTGTGTGTGTGTGTGTGTGTGTGTGTGTGTGTTTGTGTGTGTGTTGGGGGTTGATTCATGTGAGTATGGAATTGTCACAATGCCAGCTTTATATAACCAATATGAAGAAATATATTTTCCCTGCGATGTAAATACTGCTGTGCGTAGATGATATGCGTGTGCATTCTGAGCTTCGTTGTTGTGATATCAGATTGCAAACAATGATCTGATTCTTCAATAAGTTCAGCTTTGTGCTCCGCAGCAAATACTGTAATATTCTCGTAATTGAATTTCGTTAGCAACTTTTTAGTCGCTGTTTTAATGCTAGACGTATTCATAAAACTGCACTTAGGAACGAGGGGAAACAATTTATGTAAGGCATCGATGTCTTAGGAGGAATAAATATCTAAAATAAGAGGAAGAGAATAAAATGCTCTGAGCAGGAATTATTTTTTTGGGGGGGGGACGCTGCAGAAAGTAATGGATATAATGTCTGGATAATATCTGGAAATGCGTGAAGGAAAACTAAAAGTATTTTCAAGTTACACAATCGGTTATGACATTTGCTCATATTGTTACAGTGCTGTAGAAACAAGACAAAAACAGCAAGAAGACGGATATTAATGTATACGATAAAGGCAAAATACTTTGAAGGATAGTAGAAAATATTCATCATCATCATCACCCTCAAGGTTTAAACCAAGAATGGTTTGTTCCGGTCTCAAATAGACAAATATTACAGCTGGTCACTCCAGCGCTTCCTCGGACGTCCCACACCTCTCCGTCCCCTCTGTTTATAGTTCCATAGTTGTTTGGGGATGCGGCAGTCATCCATTCGGCAAAGATGTTCCCACCGATTCAACCGATACTGGTCGATCCTGTCGAGTATACTCATAATAATCAGTTCCTGTCGTATATCTGTGTTTTTTCTATGGTCATGGAGAGTATACCCTGCCACGTGCCTGAGAAATCTTATTTGAGCCGCTTGGATGCGACTGGCCTGGCCTTTCGTTAAAGTCCAATTCTCAGACCCCTAAAGAAGTGTGGGGAGAGCCATCACCTTGTAGAATTTTAGGCGTGTTCCTTTACTTGCTGACTTAAGGGTTCGCCTGATGGTCCCGCATATAAGGTTGAACTTATGCAACTTGTTCACCACGTCGTTGCTTGCATTATAAGACACACTGTAACCCAGGTTTTCAAAACTGCTAACTTGTTCCAGGACAGTACCGTCTATAACAATTTTTGCCCGTACGAGATCAGTTCCACAAAAACCCATCACCTTGGTTTTAATTGTTGATATCCGCAAACCAGAGTCTTTGCAGATTCCATTTAACAAATGCATACCCATATTAAGTACCCATTTAACAAATGCATGTAGAAAATATTAAGAAAATAATATTCGACTTTTCTTTTTCTGGAATGAGAATCACTTTTGCAGGCGTGAAATGAGACGTGGAATACTGTGTTCAGTATTCAGGGAGTGTTTAGCTGCGTTGGATCTGTCGTGTTTGTTGTTCATTGAAGCTCAAATTCGAACCTTCTTCTTTACTGAAGATTATACACTGACGTACCTACTATTTATCACAATCGTTACACTTTATCTTATAAATTCCTGTATAACAAACAAATATTGAAAATATAGACAAATACAGCAAATCAGTGATCTGCATACCTCATTGTGTTCTCTCTTCATCCGAAGGCTGCTCTATCTTATAATATTTTAGACTCGTATATTTCACGTCGGATATTTTTCGGACCTGTAATTCTCTTCAACAATCCTCTTTCGAATGTCCTCAACTTGTCCTTATCACTGGTCATACAGCACATAGTTTCAGCGGCAATTGTTACTGGTGATGTTATACACTTCTCTACGTTAATAATAGCAAGATCTAAGCGAAACTGTAAACACCTTTCACATATCGGAGATGCTTTGGAACAGGCAATGAAACATTTACGCTATTATCTAACACCGAAAACTAGAAATTATTTTTATAAGGGACGAGACACACACGAGTGTACGCGTTTTTACTTTGGACAAAACGTTATTAGAAACCCTGTAAATGTTGTAAAAAACTTGAGGAGAAGAATGTGTGAGCCTTGATGAGACGGGTGTCAACGATTCAAGTCAGTTAGAACACTCACTGAATGTCAAAAAGGTGAGCGGCCATAGGGGCCCATTTAGGGGTGGGGAGAGACGAACGGAACCGGACCCCCCAAGAGGGTCGAAAAAAGTTGACGAATTTAGTTAATCTCTTAATTTTTAGGCTATTTTACTATTTGTTTCATCTGTGAATGCTAATGTAGTAGAAACTCTTTTGAATGTACAAACACGTTCGTTGCACAAGAGTAGCGTATACGTTTGAGATATGAAATATAGGAAACTGAATTCAGTCAATAGTTTCAGTCAAACGGTTTCAATTCTCCTGAAATATCTACTAATAGGTTTCAGTTATGAATTTTTTAGTGTATTATTGCCGTTTACTTCAATGGGATTGATTTCACGATGTTATCACATGTTTTCCCACCACTCAGTGCTGATTAGTCTTCACTTGTTTTTTCTTTTGTATACCGCCCCCCCCTACAGTCCAAATTCTAGATACTCGACAGAGCGGCCGTCAACGTCATCTAATGGGCTTCAAGACGAAGAAGTGAGCGATATGGTGTGCGAAAATCATCGCTTGGCCAGCCACAAATTAGCAGAAGAAATTTGATTCTCTATGATTTTGAAATTTAATCGTGTTTCAAGTTACCGCAAATTGTACTCAGCAGTTATAGACAGATATCTTGTATTTCCTTCGATGTACTAAGATATTATTAAAGATTACTGGACTAAAATGTATTATGTGCGAAGAGTAATGGCGATAGTTTATTAGCGAGTAAGAGAATTAACCGAGTTATACGGAGAGGCAGATGAATTATATGCATACACGTATATTATTGAATTTATAGTACTTACAATAAATTTAATCCACCATCAGTTTGGCACCGCACCAGCCGCGTGCATATGTACGAATGTACGACGCGACTAAAGTTTGCCAACGCCAATTATCAGCGGATGAAGCGCGCACATGTTTTGACACAAGCCTGGAACGTGTCCAAAACTATTTGACTACCAGTACTATATAATATAGGACAGTTTTACCAAATCAGTTTGCACAAATTGTACATTGTTGTTTTTTGAAACTTTCATTGCCCATCTGTTGACAGTGATGATCAAGTTGTTTCCAAGTCTTCATGTTTCGCTTAACAAATTATTTTTTACTTCGGTCTTTCGCTCATTATTGTCATGAAATTACATGTTTCTCCACACGGGATTTTGTCATCCCCTCTTACTGACGTGCTTTTCTTAAGTCGCTGTACTGTGCTGCCAGTGTTATGAGCAGATAATGCGTAATTGCATTGTTGTCACTTTCCAACCACTATCGTAATCAGTTATTTACGCCGACGATGTGCGTTACACACTCAAGTCCTAAACGGATGCTTAAACATTATCGTTATTGTTATGGGGACTTTGGTTTGCCGGGCTTTGGTTGGGCCGTCGTCCAAGATTGTTTGCAGTACCGTTTCGTCCGTGTCTTCGACGACCATCTTCAGTGCAGAAGGCTGCAAAATACTGACAAAGGTTTCTTAGTCGGTAACCATTGAACCGTGGTTAAGGCTAGTGGCTGTGAGTAGGACACCCACATTTATAAACTTTTGGAGTCCTATTTATACGGGTGTTCTACTCACAGCCACTACCCTTGACAGAGTTCAGTGGTCACTGACTACAAAACGTTTGTCAGAGTTTTGTCTGCACTGAAGATGGCCGTCGAAGGCACGTCCGGACGTTTGCAGCAAACAACCTACAGCCGGCGAGCCGAAGTTCTCATAACATTGAAGCCGGCCGTGAAAGCCTCAGACATAATTTTATAATCGTTGTTGAACAGTGATGTTAGTAAGGGATTTCAGGAAAATGATGTCAGCAATTCTTCTAATTTGATGACAGGTTCACTTTTCTCTTTTTTTTCTACAACGTGTTCCTTTAAGCCATTACGGTCCCATAGCAATTGGTGTGGGAACATATCTTTTGACGATCGAAATAAATCTTTAATAATTTCTGAAGATTCCGCGTCCATTCTTATTTCGTATTCAGAGTTAGGACCAATACAAGGTAATAATTTTTTTTTTTTGTTACTGTACTGCATTGGCGCTTATCAAACATTTTCCGCGAACATCTGGTGTGTCCCGAGCTATACTTTGAGGAACACTATCCATAAAACTTACTTCAATTCTAATGTGAGCTGTATCCGTTAAAAAAAAATTCGTCTTCTAAAAAAATTATCGTTTATCGTATAATAACATTGGAAAGGAAAATACTAATGATAAAATAGGTGAAGTACAGTTACTAGTTCAGCTCATTATCAGATGGTATTAATCGTAGTAGAGGAGTGACCTAGACGGAAGAGTGGAACGGCAGAAATAATTATTCTGTTCTTTATTAAATTTATTCAGGCACAATGTTTACACACACATGTAATCTACATCTCACGCCTTTAATTACCGCAGTTAGAGAGACAGGTAGTGTCACGGTCGGGTAGATTGCACGTGCGCGCGTACACGGTCCATGGGCATCGCTGATCTGTATTCTTTCATTATTACAAATTGTATTCCACATAAAACATGAACAGTGTACAATTTGGTACTTATATTCGTTTTTTACAGTTACAATTTACTGAAACTAAAGTAAGTGCTATTATTTTAGTAACGAACTTTATTTTCCGTGCACACTCGCGAGCATGCATTAACACACAATACATTATTCGTTATAGAAGAGAAAAGATACCAAGTGAACGGACAATAGACATCGTACGGATTGCGCATTCGATTACAGAAATAAACAGATTCATACTTAAACGACTGACCGAACATAACGTTCAAAAAAGCGGCATGCCAGAAGTATGGGGAAACTAAATGAACGAAGAAAAAGCTGCAGAAAAGTAGTGGATTAGGAAACGAGGGAGAAGGATCTGTACGACGACTAACACAAATACCGAGAAAAATATAAATTGGCAATCGAAAAACTAGTAATCTGACATATGAAAACAAGCGCGCGTGAGCGAGCGAGTGTTAGACGTATGTTTGTGCTGAATAAATTTATATTTTTACTGAATTTTATTTTGTACGATCGAATCGATTATATTTGTTTTACACACGCGCTTACAGATAAAGACAGGCGCAGACGTGCAGCTGATCATCATCATCATCACCAGGTCCAAGCCTGTTCCGGATTTTTGAAAACTGAACTTGACAACCGCTGTATGACAGGTCGTCTAAGTGTTCTATTCCCAAATATGTGTGTGTGTTAGACAGGGGTGCCTACTCTTTTTAAGATTTATATTGACGATCTGGTAAGGAGATGGATGATGAAACATCTAGGAAACCCTGATATTAAGTTACCACGAGACAGATATCTGCATGAGTTGTTGTTCGCTGACGACTTGCTTGTACTTTAAAATAAACAACCTGATTTGAAAAAATCTGTTTTTAAGCTTCAGCAGATTTGCAACAATACAATATAAAAACCTACACTATAAAACAAAGATAATGGCATTTCGAGGCAAGGAACCAATTAGAACAAAAATAATGATTACCGGTAATGATTGAATTCTAGAACAGGTGAGGTGAACCATTTTAATTATATGGGAAATGATATTGGCTATGACAAGAAATATGATATTGATGTTAAGTTAGGTAAGTTCCAGACGATCTGTGGGCCAATCAATCGTATTTTTAATAACAAGGTACGTCGAGATACAAAATTAAAGGTCTAAAAAGTCATGACAGACCCTGTACTGTCCTATGGATGTGAATTATGGACAACAACCAAGAAACAAGACAGTAATACAGGCCTCGAAAATGGCGTTCTTAAGAGGAGTTAAAAGCTGTTCTAAATTTGACCGTATAAAGAATGAGGCCATAAGAGAAGAGTTACAAGTTTATAACTTGAATGAAAAATTAAAACATTACAAAGACAGGTGGAAAGAACACTTAGAAAGAATGTCAGATTCCAGACTGGCCAAACAAGTCTGGAAATGCAAACCTATAGGACACAGGTGTATGGGTAGACCCAGGAAGAGATTACTGGAAGATCTTTGAAGACGGAACAGGCACCACTTTGCCTATGCCGTGTTGTGAAGCTTAGGAATTTTGTAGTCCTCTATCTACACTAACATCTACAAAAGCTGGTGTTAACTTTTCCTGCATACATGATATGCTTGTTGCTTCTAGTTTACATTGAAGGCTAGAATACTTTAGAAAGCAATCACGTGGGGAACGATAGTTTGATTACGCTACTACCACGAATTGTCTTCCCCTGCTTACTTCAAAATCAAGCTTTTATGTTCATTCCATTATGAATACTCCACTGTTTGCTGGCGGCCAGTGCTGATAGTTGGAATTTCAGACTAAATGATGAGACATTCATGGACGGTCTGCAGGAACTAAAACGAGGTATCTGGTAATGCAAGACGACGCGAGGAATTTAAAATAGGTGGGAAAGCTAGCAAAATCTGCAAAAAGGATCAGAACATTTAGGGGTAAAGATTGGCACAGAAGAAGGTAGTAAAAAGTAGCAACAAACAGAATAATCCAAGAGAAACGGGCCATAAATAAACTGAACAGTAGACTGTCGTCAAAAAGTGTAAGAAAACAAACAATATCGAGTATACCAGGCAATTGTTCAGAGCGTATTCCTTTACAGGAAGGAATATCAGTCACTACGATGAACACTTAGAACGTAAAATATAATTACGTGCCATTACAAACCCAGTACACATTATTACAATTTATTACAATGAAACTTTATACTTTACTATTATAACAATATATCCGATTAAATAGACAACAAATCTCATGTTTAATTTAAATCTTCATGGCGAATTGAATTAATCGTCCTAGGGTATATCAATTTCCCCCATCCCAGACTCCAGCAGACCTACTCAGTCTCATTGCAGTAACAAACTGTTCACTCTATGGCCACTTTTTTCGTGATCTTTGAGACTGATCCGAAGGCGCTCCCGGGCTGATTTGGGGACTAGCCCCTACAGCCAGAGGGTAAAGAGATGAGGTAAAACAAACGCCAGTGCAGTTCGAGGCGGAGGAACAGAGACAGTGGTAGAGTAGGGGAAATAGAGAGAGAGAGAGAGAGAGAGAGAGAGAGAGAGAGAGAGAGAGAGAGAGAGAGAGAGAGAGAGAGAGAGAGAGAGAGCAAGTTGTGGAAAAGTCGCCACAGAGGGTTGTATAACAAGGACCTCACCACAAGATGGACACAGGACGCTATAGATTTATGTAGCCTAAGTCCTTATAGACTAAACTATATATACTATATTGTTACAACGGTCTAACTGATCGTCATATGGTACAGTGGAAAACAAAATACAAGACACCAATGAAGTCACTAATCGCCAGCTTTAATTTTCACAATAAACAGTTTGCAATCAACAAGATAGTCTCTTACGACAAATCAAATAAAAATTATTCACACGCAATAATAATGTCAACTAATATAAAACACAATTGTATTACAATTGCCCCGCACAATTATAAAACACATAACACTTCCCCACAATACTTCGAACCTCACTGATTAAATCACCCGACAATAAGTGAACCAAACGTCGCTGAATACCTATATTTATACCCCGCTTAAGTTCCAGAAACATACATACTACGCATCAGCACTACACTAGAGCGTAATTGATTGCGGCCTTGACACAGTGCGCGCGGCCGGCGAAGTTTAGAAAAGTCTCGTTAACGCATGTTGAGATCACGTACGCACACAAAAGTACTGCCGGATAACTGTAAATAATTTTGGGATATTTTGTATGTAAGTAACCTTATTATATTTTATAATGTTTCTAACGTCAACTTAATTATTATTTATTTTTATTTTGTTTAATCGTAAAAGTCACATAGCAAGGGTATTTTATGAGAACTGTGACTTTCGGGTTATTGTGACAGCGGGAAAGCAAACAAAATCCGTATCATATTAGAGGAGCGCGTCGCAGCGCGCGGCGAGACATATTTCAGAGCAGCGAGACTCCTGGGAGATTTGCCGGGACGGCCTTGACAGTTCTCGCAATGAGCTGCAGATATGTATCGAAAAGTGAGAGAGTGACAGCCTATAGATACTGTGTGACACAGCCAAGCCGGGCGTGAAGAAGACAAAGCACTGGAGCTTACACGTAATGCTTTGGGGATCGATACCCACCGAGACGGCAGAAACACGGCTGGGAATTTTACGCCGCGCTACTCCCATTTCTGCATACATGCGGGTTACATTCACGCACGAACATGTGTGTGTATGTGTGTGTTGTTAATTACAAAATGAGAAAAATTACATGACAGGTTTATTCGACGCAGAAATGCTTATTTAAGCGGCAAATTATAAACATAAGTTACCCGTACGTGCTCTAATCAGCGGCCATCGAACGACTTTAAGTGAACTAAAACTCTGCAAAATATCTGAAGATTATTTGAACACAGCGATAATTTTTAGTATGGTGTTATCAGCACAAGAGAAACAATAAAGAGGAGCGGAGAGCTATTGACAATCAGCCTGCAGGCTGTTAACTAGAAGGAAAGAATTATCAGCAAATATAACCTTAATTTGAAACGCGTTAATATGTTTATTTATAAAACGTATGTAAGGAAAATGCGAGTTTTAATTTTTTTATTCAGTACTTTCATAATAAATAAACGTACATTTTATATACGAGTACTTCATAAAGTCATAATAAAAATCATTAAAGTTATCGGATTGTTGTAGCCATTCTTTTCGGTTCTCAGAGTAGCAGAATAGCAGATTACTCATCAGTAACAGTGAGAAATAATATGACATATTTGCGTGTATATTAATTTACATCGACGTTTGTTTGTGTGGTGTTATTTTTGTATTGTCAGTCTTACCTCTGTTTTGCATTGTTATTTTCCCAATAAAGCCGTGTGATTTGGTATTCCCCGAGACGTAGGTATCAAGCCACTGTATCGCGTAAAAGCAGTAATACATTGAACAGAGAGATTTATTCGCAGCATGATATAATTTGAAATAGTTCATGCAGTAATAACGAATTACGTTCTGAAGTCTTCTTCTGGTATGGATCGCGTCAAAAATGTCTGGTATGACGACGTTTCACTCATATTACAATGAGTATCCTCAGGTCTATGTGACCATTAGGCTGGCAAGCTAACTCAGATACAGTGTAGAAGTGGCGGTGGGTGGTCCCTGCCATGTAGGTGTTACGCCACTTCTTCCATACTGGAAGAACTCTTCAGAAACGTAATGGACACCGGCCGCGGAAGCCTACGTGAGAATAATAATTGATACCGTATTTATTAAAAGCTCAAAAAAATTAAAGATAAATTTGAAATTCAATTAAAATCAGTTAAGTATATTTCGGATTATAAGGTTCCAATGTATACATAATTGATTACATGGGTGTAGGTAGGGATCAAACACACCATTCAAAAACCGTAATGTTGTGTATATTGGTATCTTATGGTAGGTGTAAATATTACGTATAATAATAAATAATAACTTGTAACCTCCTTGAGCTACGGAACTCGTTCGCTGTTTAAAAAAAATGTATTCATTAACAGATAATGTGAAATTAATAAATTGTAATTTTTCAAGGTGTGAATAAAGGCATTTTTTGTACGATTCTTAGCGTTTGTCGAGAAAAGACACAATGAGGTGTCTATAGTGACCATACGTAAATATCCATTTACGTATGTTTCCATATATAGACCTATAGGCTATCTAATACTTTTCACGAGTATACATAACTGATAACATAACACATAACTGATAACAACACGCACAGTTTTTTCTTTTTGGAAAGGGTAGCTTATAGTCTTGTGAAGGCGGTCCAAAGTTTGGAAATTTGTTAGCAGATATTATTTTGGCAAATCATTAAAGACGCCGATTTCGTTTGATCAAAATTCTTCATAATTCGTTATCCCACCATCAGTGGCGTATCTTGCAGGTGCGACTAGCTTGAAGACTGGAGTCCCCATTTTCCTCAGGATAAATGATGTATTCAATTTTTTCAATTGAATTTATAAAAATTCAATTCAAAACAAATTCAACATTCTTTCCATGTAGGCCTAATTACTTATACAATATTATTTATAAGCCTTATTGTAACACAGCTAACTGGTTTATAAGTAGGCCTACGCCAAACGATTATGGAATTTCGCGGAAATTTTTAATAGTTCTGGGGGGGGGTGATCCACCCGATCCCTCCTCTAAATACGCCATCCACATAGAGTTTTAAAGTTTATCAAACTTTTGACTTCTATTTTTGGCCCGCGGTTTCCCTAAAGTTAAAACATTTTCAAGCTAAAGACTACATTCAGATCGAGATTAGAATTCTCTTTAGTCTCAGAGGCTAATGGAGTTTTACAAGTTCTTAAAAAAGGCCTTATTTTACAAGATCATTTTTATAGGCCTTATTTACAAACTTTTGATCTACTTTTGGGTCCTGGTGTCTCAAAATTGTTATATTTGCAAGTCTCAACACTATTGCCGGCGGTGAGTGCGTACTTCCCTTGCCTTCATCTGGGGTCCGTCCGGATTCAGAAACATGCTGTGATCGATATGAATCGGCGGGGTGAAAACCTGTCATTAAGTACTTAATAGCAGGGTGCGCTGCGAGTCTCTCATACACCTTTTTTCTGATTGGCTGGTATGAGAGTATTTCTGATTTATTACCATATCTTGGGAAATTTATAAGTAGAAGTGGTGTTCACGGGACTTCTCCAGCCTTAACCACAGTACTGTGGTCCCAACGTATATCATCTCACGTTAGCGTTACTCGTTTCCACTGAAGATGGCAGTCGGTGGCAGTGCCGAAACGTCTGGTTTTGTCATAAACTTTGGACCACGGCCAAATAGCCCGGGAAGTAATTTTAACCAAAAATCCCAACATTATGTTCAGTTGTTGGTTAAAATTTTCTGTAATTTGATACCACATGAATTTTTGCAAGTTTTTCAAAGTTTTTACACCTCTAATTTTTGTTTCTCGCAGCTGTAATGATGGATCACTCTGAATAACAACAGTAGTATGTGGGAACAGGAATGCTTAATTTGATGAAAATCGATTGATGCATTCAAGAGTTATTGTGTGAGACATTCCCAAACATATCGACAACAAATTACAACCGGTAGAGTTAAAACTGAGAACTCCCTTAGCTCGTTCAATAAATTCTGTGTATTTACAGAAATGTTGTTAGAAGATGGATGGCCATAATATTTATTCCCACCAGTTTTTGTGAACCCTCTACAAAATAAAATTCTGTATACCCCTATTCTGTAAGTATAATTAATTACATACCCGACATATACATGGATATCAATGATATATGGAAATGAACAAAAGTATACGTTGATACATAACGTTGTACATAAATACATTCATGAACAAATTAACGTGTTCAAATAAAAAGTTTACATTATAAGCAAATTTTAATGGGAAAATAAAATATTTCCATATTATGCGCATTTGACTTTTGACTTTTATTGGATATTTGTGCAATTCAAAGTCTTCAATTTAAGGAAAAATTTGACTCGTAAATTTATTAACTCTATGTCATCATCATCATGACCACTCCATGGATAAGGCCCAAGACCTGTTCCAAGATCTCCTTCTCGGTCTACCGATGTTTAATTCGCGTCTAATATCCTCGTTCCTTTTCCGATGCAGAAGAGAAAGACGTTGCGCCACTCTTAGAAATTTCATTTCAGCTGCCTGATCCTCTATACGTCCCTTTTACCAAGAGTCCATGTCTCACTAGCTTACAGGAATGTTGGGACAGCCACAGTTTTGTAAAATTTCATTCGGGTGTCCTGCCGTCCATACCCTTCACCCTTCCATAAATATTATATATACATAGACTTAATTTTTTTGTTAACTCTATGTATATATAATAATTATGCATTATATTTATATACATCTCTTATAATCGTACAATCATGATGGTTATAGCTATCTATAGAACTGTTTAAGTTTATGAGCTTGTTGGGTAACTACGTTGCAATTCGAAACTTGCTAGTAACAAACAGTTCTGGACAGGACTTACTGTACAATTTGCGTCGAGTCGGCATTCTGTTCACTCTTAGTCAAGTTCCTGAGGATGCTTCGTCGTAGAAGGAGCGAAACGTTTTCTGCCAAAAAAAAAAATAAATAAATAAAAAGATAAAACGTGTTTAAAATCGAAAAACAGAGTTGTTATTTAAGAAAAATATTTTGCAACATTATTATTTTGCAATGCGAGGGAAGTGGTTTGAACAGCTTGTGTTGTGAATAGAAAGCTAACCGCAGGGTTGAAGGAAACAAATAGAAAATTACTACATTTCGTTTTCGATTATTGAGTCTCGTGCAGCGACAATGACGTTTGTTGATGAGTCTACTTCGAATCGTCAGGAAATATAAAGCGATAGCACGTGGCAGGCAAACAATAATCATCATCATCTCCTAAAGGCAATGCCTTGTCGCTGTAGCCACGTCACTCTATCCCTTGCGATATTCTTCATTTCTCCATAGGACCCACTATTCACGACACTCATTGTGCTGCGGAAGTATGCAGTTCTTGGTCTTCCTTTGGGCTTCTTCCCCACTACTTTGCCCTCAAAGATGTTAGTTAAAAAAGCACTATGTCTGATCACATGCCCTATCAACTTAATCTTCCTCACCTCTATACTCCTAAGCAGTGTTCTATTCTCATTTATTTCCTCTAAGATCTGTTCATTCGTCTTCCTATCTGTCCAACTAGTTTTTGTCATTCTCCGCCAAATCCACATCTCCATTGCCTGAAGATTGTCACTCTCCACCTTCTCTAAGGTCCACGATTCACACCCGTAAGTTAAAACACTCCATACAAATACCTTAACAAACATTTTCCTTGTTTCAATACTAATATGGTTGTTTGTTAATAAGTTCCTTTTGCTCTGGAATGCTTGTTTTGCCAGAGCTACTCTCCTCTTAATCTCTGCCAGACACTTATTCCCACTTGTAACTATGCTACCCAGGTAACAAAATTCAGTAACGTGCTCCAATATTGTGTTGTTCAACATAATGGGTGATTTAATGTCTTCTCTTTTTTTACTTACAACCATTATTTTAGTTTTCTTAACATTTATCCTCAATCTCCAAGCGTGAAGAATTTTGTTAAACGTACCTAACATTCGGGTCATATCCTTTTCTGAGTCAGCCATCAGTACAATATCATCTGCGAAGCGAATACTGTGTATCCGTTCCCCATTTATTTTAATTCCCCTAGAACTCCTTTTCATCTGAGTTACAACTTCTATAAACAAATTAAACAAGTACGGTGACAGTGGGCAACCTTGTCTTACCCCTCTTCTTACTATTGCTTCCTTTTTACATCAATTTATGTCTATTTCAGTACTTTGCAACCTATAAATATTGAAGATTACCCTTCTAACTTTCCAGTCAAGTCCTGACTTCCTCATAGTTTGAAACAACAGCTTCCAATCAACATTGTCGAACGCCTTCTCGAGATCCACAAATACTAAATACGTTTTCCTATTCACTTCAGTTCTCCTCTCCAAGATCTGCCGCAGAGCCAAGATTGCTTCTCTGGTTCCTCTACCTGCTCTAAATCCAGACTGATCCTCCTCCAAAGTGTGATCAATCTTTCCTTCCAGTCTGTTCTTCACTATGTTCAGCAAAATCTTAGCAGCATGAGATATTAAGGCTATCGTTCTATAATTAGCACAGTCGTCTACTTTACCTTTCTTTGGTATTGTGATTGTTCTACTTTTAATAAAATCAACTGGCAATACTCCCTCTTCATAGCACCCAGTAATTATTCGAAATAGCTGGTCTTTCGTTCTCTCCCCTACATTTTTCAAAAGCTCTGCTGGTAGACTGTCAGGCCCTGTCGCTTTTTTCATACTCAGACCTTTAAGGGCATAATCAAATTCCACCCTGCTAATTGGCGGTCCTACCATATCTCGATCTACAGCATTCTCATTTTCTAGAAACTCTTGCGTGACTACCACAGCTTCCCCGTCATATAGTTCATCTATACGCATATAGTCCTTCCAACGCTCGCTGACCTTATCATTTTCGAAAAGTATTTTACCATTTTTATCCTTAACAACATTACTTCGAGTCTTATGCTCCCACTGTAACGATTTTATCCTTAAATATGCCTTATCACATTTTCCTCTACTGAAATCATCTTCTATTTCAAGACTTAGTTGTTTCATCCAATTTTCTTTTTCAATGCGACACATAGAGGTAATCTGATTTTTTATTCTCTTGTACTTTTGATAATCCTTATTTCTCAGCTTATTACGCCTCCTTATTAGATCCAACAATTCCTGTGTCATCCACGGTTTCCGTGGTTCTAACTTTCTCCTCCCTAGAACACGCTGTGCTGTTGCAATTATTCCATCTCTTACTTCCTCCCAACTTGGCCTTCCTTCCATCAACATGTCTGTCTCCTCTTCCAATTCTTTTACTATTTTGTCATCGGTCAGTTTTTCTAAGCACCAGTTCTTTTGTTTAAATTTCCTGATTTTCCTGAATTTAATGTTGCACTTGGCCATAACGGGAATATGGTCACTATCTATATCCATACCAGGATATGAATGACTAGATTTGACTTGGTTCTTATATCTTTGTCTGACTAGAATATAATCGATCTGATGCCTCCTAACATCCCCCGGTGCTTTCCAAGTGTATCGTCGTCTTTTGGGGACTTCAAAACATGTGTTTGTGACGATCATCTCATACTGATCACAAAATTCAAGTAACCATTCCCCTCGTGCATTGATGTTCCCCAAACCAAACTTCCCGGCACATTTTTGACTACTGTTAGCACCACTAGATGCATTAAAGTACGATAGATAGATAGATGCACCAAACAATAATATACGATTAAAAATGATTAACGTCGAGTATTTTCGTCATTATGTGGTGGTCGTATCCTTTCTTCATGCAGTTATTTGTGTTTCGTAATGGTCTTCTTTTATGTAGCGTTTCCTCAGTTCATGCCCAGTCACGCTTCTCTTGTTCTGTTTTGGGGGCAATCACTTTTTCGTGCTCCACTATTTTCTTACGTTTCTTGATTTTCTTGTAGAAGCCCTATATTTTCGTTCGAAGCGCATCAGCGAAGGCATACTCAGATATAATCTGTTCTTAATTTGTAGTAACCCATACGTACTTTATGGTTTTTTATTTCCTGTCGCTTTAATGCTGTCTCTCATACCCATAGTAATACGAACTCATAACACCATAACTTCTACAATACTTTAATCTATCCTTCATACTGCATGTTAAGGTTGTAACTATAAAACGGTGATATTCTTGTGATCCGCAGCAAGGCACTCACCTGATTACAGCAGTTTTTACATAACGCTGAGGGTAGTTATCGGGTAATTTGTTTATCACACTATATGAGCGTTTTCTGGTTGTTCTTAAAACTGAGCAAAACCTTGAATGTTTTAACATTCCTTGGAGAAGATCACAAGTTATTTCATCATCATCATCATCATCATCATCATCATCATCATCATCATCAGAAGTTTAATGAAGAAAGTTGTGTAGTGGTTATAATTAGAAACAAAATTATCACTGTTCCACCACTATAGAAAAATTATTCCGATTAGCGCTTTCAAGCTTCTCAGCTCATCGTCAAATCTGTATTCGGAATGGGCGATGAGCTGAGAAGCTTGAAAGCGCTAATCGGAATAATTTTTCTATAGTGGTTGCAACAGTGATAATTCTGTTTATCTTCTTCTTCTTCTTCTTCTTCTTCTTCTTCTTCTTCTTCTTCTTCTTCTTCTTCTTCTTCTTCTTCTTCTTCTTCTTCTTCTTCTTCTTCTTCTTCTTCTTCTTCTTCTTCTTCTTCTTTTTTTCGTCTTTCCTAATGTCGTGACTAATGAATTAGGTGCTGGTAAGGAGAGTGGAAATTTCTGTCCTTGGGTTCTACTACTATCTGTCTACTATTAAGATACTGAGAAGTCTGAAGTTTGATAGTAACGCGAATATGTAGGGTGTCGTACCTGTTTCTCTTTTTCTTCTACTTCTTCGTTGTTTCTTAGCTCCTCGTATCGAATCTAGTGTCACATTAAGAACAATATTCTTCATTGAACAATTGACAGTATAATCATTGATTTCGTAGCCACAGTATACTCTGGAATCTGAATATTCATGGTAGAGTCATGAACCACTGGAAAAAGGGAGAATTTACACACAGGCCACATTGCCCTACTCGTGAACATACAGCAAAACGTAACGTAGATTAGGCACGTACATAATACCTAGACCTTTTACCCACATTTAGTGGCTGTAAACTGCTTAGACCTCAGGTTTAATAAAACGAGCATGGAAGGCAGCGACATTCTTTTTCCAATTATGAAGTTTGGTGAAGGGATTATGAGGTCTGTTGATAAATCTTTATTAAGGTTTAGAAGAAAAACATGGTCCGATTTTAGAACATAATGTCATTTGATTCATAAATGACGTATGTATCAAGTGCTTCTCATTTTGGGTGAAAGTATCATTAATTAAGTAGTGTTTCCGAATACTGTTCGGTAGTAATTTGTAATTATAAAATTGTAACAACCAACCGACTTGCGTCAGTACAGCGGTGTACCGCCCATCTGACTACCTCTGTAAGAACACACCGCATGGTTAATTAACAGGGGGACTTATTTCATTGCAGTTTGTAGGGCTACGTTTGTACTCTAGTCTATGCAAAACGGTTTCTATGGATAATTCATCAATCTGTCAAAATCTCCAGACGTTTCGTCGTTCCACAACGCGGCATGAGGATGCTCTAGCCGCTGACGGTAACTCGTCGTAATATGGGTGAAATGTATATTTTCGTAAATCAGAATAGTCCTTGTGTTTAATTTAACATGAAATGGCGATACTTTCATAGTCTTTCATTTGTGTTTAGAATGACACGTTGCACACGATTCTTTGCCTTGGATTTCAAGTAAAAGTCATCAGCCTCTGTGAATTCTCTCTACGAAACGAAGTCAGTGCAAAACACTATAAGTTATAGTGTTATAGTGTGTTACGACGTTCTCACTGATCGTCGTATGGTACAGTGGAAAACAAAATACAAGACACCAATTAAGTCACTAATCACCAGCTCTAACTTATCACAAATAAAGTTTATAATCAACTCGTACAATAATTCAACTTAAGTGTGTCAACTATAAAAAATTTCACACTAATTATAACACAACACCTCCTTGTTATCACTTGACAAATCGCCCAACATAAACTGACTTCTAAGCGGCAGCTGTCGTTGTTTAAATAGATAGGACAAGTGTTCAAAAATAATCCATATTACGCGTCAACACTACTCGAAAACGCTAGAGCGTAATTGATTGCAGCCTTGAACACAGTGCGCCGGCCGGTACGGTATGGAATAGCCTCGTTTTTTGACGGATGTTAAGTGTCACGCACGCACACAAACGTTACAGCTGGGCTCTGCTGGGATAGCCGAGAAACCTGTAGAACGTTCTATAATGGCGTTACAATACTAGAAGGTACTTACATTTAAAACGAACTATCTACAGTCTCCTAAATTTGTACTTTTTAATTCCATAATCTATGGCACAATTTAACGAAACGAGAAGCGATAAGGAATGGAATTAATTTTTAAAAATTAAAAACTCATGAAATACTATAGAGAGAATATGAAATATATATATAATGTACATTACACATATAGGTTGTGGTTGAACTAGTACACAAGAAAGGTCAGAAACAAAGCAGTCACATAACAATATTTTTCTGTATTATTGTGATACGCGATCAACGTACGTAGAATGACAAGCTAAAATGTGTTGTTGACTGTAAGTTAGAAATTTTATAGACTGCTCTAAGGGGAAAGGGAAATATTTAGGAAGGCAATTTTAGGTGTAAAAATGAAAAATATTTTATAAATCCGGGTCAGGAAGTGCTTTGCTATCGAGTTACGACCAGGTGAAGATACTGTTTAAGTTTCTGTTCCAAACATAATTTCTGGAACACAAAATTGTAGGACAAAATTAGTTATTCCGTGTGTTGTTTGACCGTAAATGGTCAAAACGAAGCTTTAGGAGCTTTGTTTAAAGAAACTTGCTGAAAAGTGTCAAAAATTGGGATTAAAAACATTGAATTTTTGGGGTTTTATGTAAGCCAATTTTGTAAAATAAGTAATAAATAAATAAAACTTTAGAATAAAAGTTGTAAAAATTTAATTCTGAGAAACCGTTTGTGAATAACGTTAGATCAAAACAAATAGAAGCCGGAAAAATTCGAATTTAATTTTAAAAAATCGTGAGTAAAAATGTTATAATTCCGATTTAGATAAAGTTATAATTATGTAAACTGAATCTAATAAAAACTACGTCGATTTACCTTAAACATAGTCCTTAAAATAAAACAAAATTAACTGAATTTTTTTTAATGGATTTTCGAATGCTTTTTTCGAAAGTCTTGTATTACTCGTCTCAATTCATGTTTACCTTCTTTTAAGAGAACGGTATTTAAAATTCGAGCGATCTTTCCACGTATCTCTTTTTTGTTTATAACCTCACTTTATATCCAGCCACGTATAAGCACTAATCTAATGGTGCGAGGTTTGGTCAACGTAGTGGCAAATTTACAGGTCCTCTACGAGCAATCCTTTTTCTAGCAAAACGTTGAAAATTCCGTCACATGATGAGAAGAATATGCTAATACTCTGCCGTGTTGTCCATCCACATGCTCTGCACATACGCCCATTCATTTTTGCGGTGGTACTTCTTCTGAGAAATGAAAAATTCATTTTGTAAAAGTCTAAATGTCTTTGCCATGTAACGCGATGTTCTAATATAAAATGCACTAACATCATAAAACATCATACAGTGACTGAAACTTGATGCTGAAAATCTGAATCCATAGTTGCCTAAAGTTTGCCTTCTGACTGCCAATAAGAATTTCGTGTGTGGTTGATACCATGAGAGGTAAGTTGCCTCCATTCATAAGCAGTTGTAAAATTATGCAGCGGTTCGCGTTAATCAATTAACGAATCTGCAACTTCAGGCCGTAACGAACTGGCTGAAAGCATTGAGGTTCTGCATACAAACTGAGTGTAATAAATGAAAATGTAGTTTTAGCCATAAACTAGCTTGTGAAACATAAACTAGCTGAGTAGAAATTCTTTACAAATTTGTACTAGTATTATGTTCAAGTGTTTGAAGCATATTTTAAACTTCACCTCCATTTGTCAAGTCGAAGTTGAAATGAAATATTGACGGTACGATAAGTATCACTCTCGCGCAAGCTATTAAAAATTCTACTAAATAGTTTACAGAATAGAAGTGTGCGCTGTGCAGAGGATACCTACGTCGATATTCTGCAACTGTATGTTTGCATTGACATTGCAAAATCCATGAAAATAAACAACATCGGCATATTATTATTATGTAAGTGAATGAGTAAAGGTATATTTAAAACAGAATTGTAGGTTTTAACAAACAAAACACAATAAACAAATTAAATTAAAATTTTATAAACAATTAAACGCGATTAAATCTAAATTAAATTTTTACAGACACTGATTACATTCAAGTGTTAAACACAACTACATACAGTTAAAACAGGCAAGCAGTTGCACGTATATAAGTTTATTTATGGGTCACACATATATGGTTTATTTATTTAATCTACTGTAGAATCGCATCAGACTAGATTTCATTTCGATTGGTCAGTTATACCAAATTCATCATGTAACAACAAAAGTTAAACAAAAATGTTTTACAGCCACCAATTGTTTTGTAATATAAAAACCTGATATTTTTTTGCCTGACTTAGTAATGTAACATTGTCAGACATTTTTAAAAATTAAAGCCAAATTTCTCAAATTGCTATAATAACAAAAAAATGTCTTTCTTAAAAATTAAAAAACAGTTATTGTACGCATTAGCTAAAAAATAATGTTTTTATACTTCAATTTTTGTCGTTTAGGCACTAATAGAAATACAACTGTGGGGCCAATTTAATCCATATTTGATGTTAAACAGCATTGGAAGACGTATTATTTAGCATACTGGACGACTAACGTTTCCCATAATTTGTGTTTCCATTATTTTACCTTCGGAAAAGTAATAAGAGTGATTTTTTTCTCTAGTCATAACTCGAGAACAACCATTTCTGGTGAAATTTCTGGTGATCTATATTTATATTGTTACGTAATCAGGAAGAAGTGTTACGTAATACGGAACGTTCTATAAGTATCTCGAATATTCCAGTTGTATTGTGTGTGTGTGTGTGTGTGCGCATAACGCTGCTACTTTACGGTGAAAGACAATTACGCGTCAACTATCGAGTCTACACCGGACCATACCGGTCAGCGCAGTGTGTTCAAGGACACTGTTCCTAGTGGATTCTCGAGAGCGCCTGTTTGTTTAACAAAGTGGCAGATTATTCTGGAAATCAGCGGGGTATAAATACAGCCACTCAGCGACGGTCAAGTTGAGTTATTGTCGGGCGAGTACACAGTGCGTTTGAGTGGCGATTTACACAGTGCGGTTCTATGTATTGTGGCGAAGTGTTATGTGCTTTATAATCGGGTGGGACAATTGTAATACAATTGTGTTTTATATTAGTTGACATTTTATTGCGTGTGAACAATTTTTATTTGATTTGTTGTAAGAGACTATCTTGTTGATTACAAACTGTTTAATTGTGGTAATTAAAACTGGTGATTAGTGACTTAATTGGTGTCTTGTATTTTGTTTTCCATTGTACCATATGACGATCAGTACATCGTCGTAACAATATGATATTTTTGGGCCTCAAATCACCTTACGAAATACGTAGTGCCCTTCCTCTCTGGAGCAGTATATGTATCACCATCATTATCATCATCATCATAGGTCCTTGTTCAATATTCTCCGACGTTTCCCAATTTATGTTCTCCAACTTTCTAGGTTTTCAATATATTTATCCCTTCCTCAACTTTCTCTTCTGCTTTTGCTGGTCCGTCTAGTCTCCTTCCCTTTTTCCGTTGCCAATTGAACATTTGTTTTGGGATACCGTGTTTTGCTATTCGTTAGACGTATCTTTCTCCGTTAACTCTTCATTTTTTATCATCTGCAATCTAATGGTAATTTCAATAATTTATGTTACCTTCTCGTTAGTGAGACTTTTGCTTCTGGATCTTCGCGGCACTAGGTATTTTCAGGGACTGTAGATCGTTATATGATATACTATTGTAATCTGCTTCTGATTATTGTTTGTCACATTTTTCTCCCTTGGAATTTTTGATTAGTACCGCAAAAGCCATTCTCTCCAGGCTGTTTCTTTGACTGAAGTATCCTGTATTTCCTCCTGTAAAAATGTCACCCTTCCTAAAAACTTTGTATTCTCCGCACTACTTCCATTCTACTTGTATTCTGTTTTCTCTGTATTACTCGTATCCCCCATCAATTACCAAGTTTAACTTTAACTTTTATGCCATGTAATTTGCATCATTAGGTAACAGAATATAGAATATAAATTAAGGTCAAAAGTTCAGCTAGCTTGGATACGGTAGTACCACGGACGGATCTATCAGATGAGAATCGTGTACAGTACAATTCAGGTCATATTTGTTGAACGTTTGTATTCAGATTGTACAATTATGAGTTTGTATAATTGTTGTGATGCGTGTCAATTCAATCTGATTACAACAGTAATTACGTAGGCATACTGTATACAGGTAAATTAACGGCGTGATTTATTTGACTGCAGTCGGTGAGAGAACGTGTTTGTCATGTTAATCATCCGTTATCTTCGCTGTCAACGTCGCGTTGTTATCGTACTGTACGACTGACTGAATTAAATTCCAGTTGCGGTCGGGTACGATTCAAATTTTCCCGCAAATTGAATACATCACAATTTTCGAGTTTATTGTTTTTGCGTCGTTTTCGATCGTTTGACGGTGGAAACTGAAAGAGATTACCGAGTAAACTGATATTGCTTGCCGTTCGTTTGTGCGTTTATTTTAACATCGGAGTTAAAGAGAAGGAGAGAGAATGTTTAAAAATTTGGACGGTTGTGGAATGCCGGTCACTGTCACAACTTTTTCGTTTGAACCTCTAGAAAATGGTCTGGTTGTTACCGTCGAATCAAGACTCTATTTTACTTGGTTCACTCATCCCTACCGCACTTGGTTCAGATATCTCTTTTTAATTCCCACATCATCATCATTTTGCCCAGTATTATCAATTATCTATTCCTTCTTCGTCGCAAGCTACGACAATCTCTTTCTTTTCTTGTCCATCGGCCTCCGTCTTCGATCTGCTTCCTTATACGTCCGTTCTAAATCCGTTTTTAACTGTCTCAGGCTCTCACGGCCGGCGTCATTTCACTTAAAGCTATAACTCATTGCCGGACATTTAGGCCGTGGTCTAATGCTCTTAATTTGAACAGACGTTTCGGCCCCACCCTTGGAGGCCGTCTTCAGTGTAACGATTGAAACGTTCACTGGTATCTTTTCACACCAGACAAGAGAAAGGTTCACTAGTAAGAACAACAGTGTGTATTTTTACCACAGTACTGTGGGAACTGGTGAATACCGTTCCATTGAACCTTTTCATCGTTACATTGAAGATGGCTCCCAATGAAGGGGTAGAAACGTCTGTTCAAAGTAACAGGATTACACCAAGGTCTAATAGCCCCTCAATGAGTCAACCTTAACAGAGTAATCTATTTTTTTTCTGTGACTTTCTCTGTTCCCATTTATATCTTCACTTCCTCCGTGGCAATTCTGTTTATCAGTCTAGCTACACAAATCTTTGCCTTTCTGTTCTTTACATTTGTTTACATCCTTATTGTTTAATAGTAAAATTTTTAATCCGTATGTGAATGTCAGCACGCTGCGTACAGTTATAAGGAGAAAGTGATGAGATCCGAATTGCAGGAAATGTAGCAATACGCAACTGAAAAATGGGTGCAACGGTCAAAAGGTTGGCGACGTCCAATTCGGAACGGAAAGACGGTTGTAGATGTCCCCTGATGTTGGTGACAGTGACATTTATAACGCTAAAAAAAAGGGAACTATATCCGCGCTTGAAATGACAGTGATGTATGTAGAGAAACTATTAGAGGGAGTTATTACAAAAGAATGTGTCATCCTTTAACGTCGATGTGCATGTGTATGGATGTATCATAAATCTAACAGTGCAGCTGGACGCCAGAGAGTAGTACGATTAGGGTTACCGAGAAGGACACAACAGAGTTGAATGAACTAATTAACAGTGCAGCTGGATGCTTGGAGAAATTTAAGGAATTGTTCTGGCTGAAAGGCTTAGAAAAATGCCAGAGAGAAGTACAATTGTGAAATACTAAGAAAACTACAGCAGAGGTGATTGCACTAATCAACGGGACAGCTGGATACTTAGAGAAGCTAAAGGGTGTTCTGGCTGAATGGCATAGAAAGACGCCAGAGAGGAGTACAATTAGAAAATACCAAGAAAACCATGCATGAGGTGATTGGACTAATTTAACAAGTGCAGCTGAACGCTTAAAGAAAATAAGGGTTGTTCTGATTAAAAGGAATAGAAAAACACCAGAGAGAGATTTACCAAGAAAGCTACAGCAGAGGTGAGTGAACTAATTAACAGGGCAGCTGAACGTTAGAGAACACAAGGGTTGTTCTGTCTAAATGGCATAGAAAAACGCCAGAAAGATTTATGAGTCTGATAATCGGACAGACCGCGGCAGAGCTGGTTGAACCAGAGCCAGAAATAAGGAGGGAACAAACGTGTCCTATTAGAAAACAGCTTTAAAAGTAGGCGGGTTCCAGGAGTGAATTTTCCTAGAAGAAAGCAAGAAGGACCAATTAAAACGGAGCAAAGTGAAATGTAGGAAAACTAGTGGGGAAATAGGTATACTGAATATATATAAAGAACTGAGGTGCGATCGGAGAGTCTACGTTGAACTTTTGGAAGTCTTGGTTTAAAATCGGAAAGAGTCGGTAGTCAAATTTCGGGAAGTCTACTGTAAATTTTCGGAGTCTACGATGAAAGCTCAGAGAGTTTACTTAAAGTTTTCGTAAAGCCAACATGAGTAAATGGTTTGTGAAAATTTAGAAATCTATTCTAAATTTTCGTAGAGTCAAAACGAACGAATAGTTTGTGTAACGGAGTTAAATATCGAGAAACTGAGAACTAGAGTTTTATTAGTTTGTAACTCGTAAAAACAAACAATCGAATCGTATCATGTGTTACTAACGATATGAGCTATTGAAACGGAATAAGTCGTTTGCGAACTGTAAGTTATCGTAACGAGAGTAACCGTTGTGACCTAGTGAACAGTACTTACACTAATATAAATATCGCAAGAAGCCAGATATACTTAGTGAGAGTGAAGTGATTAAAAGTGTTCATCACTCATCCACTACGAGAGTGAACCGCACTATGAGTCATCGAAACGATCCTATATGCAAGGGAGTCAGGAGAGGATCTACAGCTAATCAGCGGACCTAATGAGATGGAGATGGGATCACAGAACATCAGCCCGCCGTAGACAGGAATATTCGTACCAATAGTAACATTTTATGTACTAATTACTAATTTACAATACACCTGTCTGTTCTTCTAAAAGAACTTATGTATGAACTACATATTAAAACTTGAAGTAATGCAATACGAATATAAAAGCGAACTAAGCACTTTCAATTAAGAATATTTATTCATATATTAAAATGAATCCATTTGGAATAAATGTATTTTTTAATATGATAAGTAATAAACGTTATTCATGCTTATTTACAAAATCTAAGGAACCCTGAGATATAGAGATTTTAGCATATAAATTGTTTATTGGTAAAATCATGTTTAAAATAATTAATGATAAAATAATATGTAAAAGCCATAGAGAATTGATATTAATGATAGCTAATTTAAATGTAATAAATATGTTGGTTAGACTGATAAATGTTTCATTGTTTTTTTATTATTTAAAGATTAACCTTATTGATTATACTACATTATTACTTGAGATAGTTTTTCTTAACACCAACAAAATAATTAAAGAAATTAATTATCATTACATTTAAACCACATCTAGGGCAATTATTGTTACATTTGACGTAACAACGCTGAGCAAAACAATTTATAGTTTAATTTGGCACCACAACTTGGGGCTAATAGTTATACATTCAACGTAACAACGCTGAGCAAAACAATTTATAGTTTAATTTGGCACCACAACTTGGGGCTAATAGTTATACATTCAACGTACATCCAATACGTAAAATTCTTCAGGCTCTATTTGTTTTAGGCTTTGAAATATTGTTGTTTTTTTTTCTACAGCCTGTTTTCTCTTGGACACGTTTTTTATTTACTTTAGTCGATCTGCATTAGAATGAAGCTTGCGCAGTGAAATCGTTCTGTTCAGTCTGTTTATGTCTCATTCTCTCTCACACTCACACAGATGTAGGTGCTTTATACAAGTTGCTGTATGAGTAAAATAACTATTTTCTGTGTACAAAAGAAATGAAAAGGCTTTTATGACGTTCTACGTCAGCAGCGAGCACGCTAATCTTCGTTATTCTCTCTCTCTCTCTCTCTCTCTCTCTCTCTCTCTCTCTCTCTCTCTCTCTCTCTCTCTCTCTCCTCTTTGTCCATGCCTTGGCAAATACATAATTTTTCCTTTTCAGATGTACAAATAGTCGCTGCATCCACTACGTTCACTACATATTAAAAAGAACTGTGTGTGTGTGTGTGTGTGTGTGTGTGTGTGTGTGTGTGTGTGTGTGTGTGTGTGTGTGTGTGTGTGTTTGTTTATATTTTGAAAGTCGTTTCTCTCTGCAGAGTGTTGCTTAATAATGTGCGCTCAGCTGGTGCAGGGCGTATCGTATGTCTTTATTATTTTTAATGGGAGCTCGTAGCAGTCATGACGTTTATGCGTCCTTTGCGCAAAACATAACTAATATTACGGTGTACATGTATGCATGTATTATACACTGCATGCGCATACATGATACGGTTATGTAAAAAATGTGACACTCGCGAGAGGAAACAACGATGCTTTATGTTCGAAAACTACCTGGAATTTCCACTTGTTAATTTTTTACATCTTTTAACAATTTAAAATTCATTTTACAAGAAGTATTGTATTGTTACGACGGTCTACTTGATCGTCGTATGGTACAGTGGAAAACAAATTACAAGACACCAATTAAGTCACTAATTACTAGCTTTAATTTTCACAGTTAAACAGTTCGTAATTAACAAGACAGTCTCTTATAACAATTCAAATAAAAATTGTTCACACGCAAATAAATTGCAACTAATATTAAAACACAATTGTATTACAATATAGCGTCCGATTATAAAACACAACACTTAAAACTAATAACCACTTGAAGGCACACAGTAATATCGCCAGATAATCACTTGTAATCGCCCGACAAAAACTCGGACCGCACTGTAAATATATCGCGACTAATCCTGAAAACTAAGGCCACTGCCGCCATGTATTTATACCTGCGCTTACAGACCAGAACGTTCCAAACTGCGTCTTGGCGCCAGTGTGAACTACGTAATTAATTGCGGCCTTGACACAGTCCGCGCGGCTGGCGGCTTCGAGAAAACTCTCGCGAATGCGTCTAGAGTCACGTATGCCACACACATTAGAGCGAGATTCTTCTGGCACATTCGACAAACACGTAGACTGTTTTCTGTGATGTCGGAACAGTATTATTTTGGAAATAAGAATTTTGAATGCCTGCTCGATAGAGAAACATCAGTGCAGAATTTTGGCAGATCTCTTAGTTTGCAGACAATACAGGAATGTTGAAGATTGGTTTGTGTCAGTTCTAGAATGTTATAAACGTACTAAAGTAAGTATGCACACTAACTGCATACTGCAGAGGTTAAGTAAAACTGCATACATCGTCCTTATAGAAAAATATTTTGATAAAATTTCGTTTTTAGATATTTAATATTATTTTCAATTATGAAGTCTTGATGACTCGGAGTTATATTTAGTAAGGTGTATTACTAAGTAGGGATATCACCTACTCGTTTACCATCGCCTTGCGAGGGGCAGTGACTTGTCGATATCGAGTTGGCGGCGCGACAATCAAGCCAAGACGAAGACCAAATAACGCCCAGTCCAGTACATCACGGCCATTTTAACTGTCCAGTACGAAAATAAATATCTTTTTTCCTTGGAGGATCAAGCAAATGCCTTCGCCGTCTTATCCTCGATCTTCCACCACATTGTAGTACCCTTTACACTGCATCTTTTTCTGTAATTTTTCTATTCTTCGTTCCACAATCGGATGAGACAATGGGTGAAATAGGAAAATTCGTTGCCCTCATGTGTTTTACGCTCGCTGCATATTATTTCAAGTTGATAAGGTCTTATGGCGTATCCTGTTTTATGTATATTTATAATTACTATCATTGGTGGGGCTTTTGGGTTATTTTTTATGAATCCGGTTGTTCTTTTGCTTAGTAGGCATATTACTTTGTTTTCTTTGATTAGTTTATTTATTTGGTTTTGGTATTTTTGTATGACGTTGTATTCTAGTTTTGTGCATTTGTTTTTTGATATAAAGTCTTTTGTTTTATTCATATAATTGTTTGTTTTTATAGCAATTATAGCAGCGAATGGCGTAATAGCAATTTTTAACGCGTAACAGTAGCGAACGTAAACACCATAAGCGCAATACATTTCCATATCTCGCCCATTGTCTTATCCGACTGTGGAACCAAGACTAGAGACATGCTCCTATGAATGGAGATGACCTTTTTCCTTTCGTTATGCGGCTACTTCTGTTATTGGGTTTTATCATATTTTCTCGTATATTGTCATTTCTTGCGCGTCCTTATATTGAACTACCATTTCACCTCTGACGATTTCGTTTGTCAAAAACTCATTGCATTTGTGTTCGTGGTTCATATCCGTAATGTAAAACAGAGACATGTGTCACTTAGTAAAATATCATTAGAGTATTCCACACGATTTGTCCTTTGAAAATTCATCTTAATGATTTAAGCTCGCTGACAGCTGTTAATTTTATTGGCAATATCATTGTCATCTTCCTAACTCATGCAAAAATAAGAATATTTAAAGTCTATTTTTTGTTAATTGTATGATTGTGAATGAGAATTCTTGTCCGTATTGGATATTTTTTATAAATACAACGATTTTGTTTTATATTGTTATGTATTAAGTTTTTTTCTTAAGATATGAGCTAAACATCGTTCCTGTAACCGGGAACAGATTCTCGCCTATTCTAGATTATCGACATGTAACAAAGTATTTAAAAACTCATGTTCACTAATTTTAATTCCTATAGGTACGTCTGTCTTGTCTTTCAGATACTGAAGTGGTCATAGCCTATATATTGTGTGTTCAACGATGTAACATGAAAAAAAGTAAACTCTTGTCGTTAGAAAATCGTGACGGATAATAATGTAGTTGAAAAACGCTTTACACAGAATTCAATTTCTGTGTCTTTCTGCAGCCAGGGTTACTTACAGAGCCAGACGTAATTGAAAGTTGGAAGTGGCGGTGAGTACGCGCTAAGTAATAAGTAGCAAGATTGTGTACTTTAAGACGAACTGCGTAAGCATTAGCTGCGATCGACGTTACTACTTTAATCAAACTTTGTTCGTGTTTGTGTTGCCGTAAGTCGGAGTTTAGTACTTCCGCAGAACGCGGCGTCTGTTCCATAAAGCCTGGTGAAAGTATTGGATAAACATGGAACATTACACTGTTACGTAAACATCGATCTTCTGCCATATCGTTATGTGACACATCTGACACGCAAAAATGAACACAACTCATTGTTCTAGTCGCATATAGTAGGTAGTACAGTAGTTGTAGTGACTAGTAGTAGGAACCATACCTAATTCAACAACCCTATAATTACACAAAAATGTGATGATGATGATGATGATGATTATTATTATTATTATTATTATGTACATTACGCATCCATTGGTATAAACAATAACAATTGCAAAAGTCATATGGTTTGGTAAATGCAGTTATAAAACAAATCTGTAATACGTTTGGCATTATTTGGACGCACAACCAAGTGAAAGTTCACTAACTGAATATTTCCCATTGCTGGCGATTAGAAATAGAAATAATATAAAGCAATAGATTATATTTTCCAATAGATTGGAAACATATGGATTTTGTGACATAATCGCTGAGGTGAATGTACGGAATGACCAAAGACCACCATCATGACCTTCATAACACGCCATAGACAAGGTGCTGCTTGTTCTGACTTCTAAGATCCTCCAGTTATCTCTTCCTGGGTCTACGCACACACCTGTGTCCTATAGATTTATATTTCCAGACATGTTTAGCCAGTCTGGAATGTGACATTCTAAGTGTTCTTTCCACCTGTGTTTGTAATCTTTTAATTTTTTATTCAAGTTAAAAACTTGTAACCCTCCTCTTATAGCATCATTTTTTATACTTTTAAGTTTATAACACCATTTAACTCCGCTTAATAACACCATTTCCGATGCCTGTATTTTACTCTTTTGTTCCTTGGTTGTTGTCCATAATTCATACGCATAGGACAGTACAGAGACTGCCACAACTTTGTTATAAATAATGAGTAAAGATGATATAAACAATACATGAAAAATTTGTAGAATAATTTTATCAGAAAAAAATATCGACGACTCGACCATATACCTAACGACTTCACGATACGGCCAGTTACCAATGACCCATTCAAATTACTAACTGAACCTTAACAAAAAGAAGAAGGGGGATAAAAAGAAGAAACATTTGTTGTTTTTATTAAATTAAAGATATAGTCTGATTTGAATAGTCAACCCCTGCTCTTTAAGCCTATATTAGTTAAAATATAGGCATATCATTTAAAAAACAGAGTTTTTGTTTTTACGAAACACTCAATATTGTTTTTGCAATTCTGTGCTAATAGTGATTGTGAATATTTATCAATCCGCGTTATAGCGGTTTTGTGCAGGCGAGTGCGCATTTTTTATTAACCAAATTTTACTGCTGCTACTGTCTGCATTTATTCTGTCTGTCCGTATTCAATAGTTATCTTGTGTTCACTCTTTACTGTTCGCTGAGCATATCAGTACTCCCGTTCTGCTTTTCTGTCTGTCTGTAGCCAAGCACACTGAAACGTTACAAAAATCTATTTGGATTGTACGAACGAAAATAAGACTGAAACACGAGGAATTTGCTAGAAAAATATGTAACTGTCCAGATGGAGAGACAGGGCTGAGGGTGGGGAAGGGACATTAAATTATAGCTTGTTGTGTGTGAGCATGGTGTGGTGGGGTGGGGGTGAAGGGTTTGTATTCAGGTTATTTGTTTCATTTCCGATCTGACGATGAGCTGTGAAGCTTGAAAGCGCTAATCGGAATAATTTTTATATAGTGGTGTGCAACAGTGATAATTCTGTTTGTGATTTTAACCACTAACACAACTTCCTTCATTGAAATTAAGACTGTTGTAATGTACTGAACTGGTCGCCAAGATGTTAATTTTCGTTACCGTTTCTCGCCTTCTCTTCGACGTTGCCGGTACACCGTGTACGCGCACGCGCACGCACACACACACACACACACACACACACACCACATTAATACGCTTTTGTATTCTGTGAATACTGTAGTTACTGCGTCTCACTCAGAGCACACTGCAAAAAAAACAACTGCTATTGTGTTTTTTGTTTTCAAAGTCGTTTCATCCTTTCGAGTGTTTTTTTTTTTCTTTAAAACAATACTCCTCTCAACCACTTATCATACGTTTGTATTATTTTAATAAAATCCAGTGCCTGTGCAGAAGTACTTTGGAGTCGTGTGCGTCGCAAAACAACTTCCACGTATGTAAGTGAGTAATATGCACTCCAGTTTGTATGTATTAGTATGCCCGTGAGTATATACGTGAAAGGGTAGGAAATGAGTGACAGCGAACGCAAGATGGAGATATAGAGAATTAGATGTGGGAAAAACTTCAAAATTTACAATTCTCTGTAGACACGATAAGCTACGATACACTGTGGTGTAATGTTAAATGTGAAGTTGCTTTTTTAAACGAAGTGTAAAGAATGTACAACCTTGTGTGGCCAACAAAAGAGTGGCGTTCCGACGTTAGACAATACAAAAACAGACACACACAAAAACCAGTTATACCTGGCAGGGCGGTCATACGGTTGAAGGATCATGGTACAACTTTGCGAATTAAAACATACATTTTGAATGGCAGTTCAGTGGCCGAGGTCTTCTTCACTCGTAAGAAGGTGAAAATTCAAATTTGTCCGGAAAATAATTTTCTCAACAACTAAAACTTTTCTTGGATTTTGTTGTCCATTGCGTGTCCGAGGTTATCACTGACTGGACATCACGCATGACACACGACGGAACTTATGCTTATCAACATCCTAAGAGAAGAGACGTTAGACGATCAATGGTATTGTTACGCAATGCGGAAACAAATGTTACACTATTACAGAACATTCTACGTCTTTCTCGGCTCTTCCAGCTGTAATGTGTGTGCGCGTGGTATTGCTGCTACTGAGATGAAGGACAATTACGTGACACTTGTCACCCGTCCGAGACTGATCCACATTTCACCAGTCCGCGCGCGCTGTGTGCAAGGCCGCAATCAATTACGTTCTGGTGTTTTCTAGTAGCGTTCTTGACGCGTAATATCGATGTTTCTGGACTTTTAGTGGGGTATAAATATAAACATTCAACGGCGCTGAGTTCAGTTATTGTCGGGCGATTTACACAGTGCGGTTCGAAGTATTGTGGCGAAGTGTTATGTGTTTTATAATTATACGGGACAATTGTAGTTTACAATCGTGTTTTATGTTAGTTGACATTTTTAATTGCGTGTGAACAATGTTTATTTGATTAGTTGTAAAAGCCCATTTTGTTGATTACAAACTGTATAATTGTGATAATTAAAACCGGTGATTAATGACTTAATTGGTGTCTTGTATTTTGTTTTCCACTGTACCATACGACGATCAGTAGACCGTCGTAACAGTATGATATACGAGGGCGGATCAGATGCTGGTTTTAATCCTTGAAGATGTAATGACCCTCATGGGAAGAAGGTTTTGTGTCATGTGGTTGCCGGCGTGTTGGTATCATCAACAGAACTACCAGAAGACTGCCACCCACTAGTCTTGGCTCCAAGCACGAAGATTTTACGTTGTTTTATCTCTCTCGTATACAGAATGGCACCGACAGCAAAATCTGTTCATCTGCTAATCGTTTCGTGTTCTCAAATATTCGTGTTTTCTATGAATCGGTTCTCCTACAGTTGACTTTTAATTTACCTCAGTCGATCCCATCAAAGTTCGAGGCAGTAAATTTATATTTCGTCTATCTGTTTCCCTGCTCCGTCTCAAGCTCTTTTTTATGAGTTTTTACCACACGTATAGTCAATATAACAGCTGAAACTTTGCTATATTATAGGCCTATATTGAATAACTACTTGCCCTGTACAAAAGAAATGCAAAGGCTTTTACGATGTACTCCATCAACTGCGAGCATGCTAATCTTCGCAATACTCTCTCTCTCCCTCTCTCTCTCTCTCTCTACCCGTCCTTTTGTAAATATATCATTCTTCTCTTTCAGCATACAAATAATGCCAGCATCCACTGCATTCACTACATATTAAAAGGGAACTGCTTGTGTGTGTGTGTGTGTGTGTGTGTGTGTGTGTGTGTGTGTGTGTGTGTGTGTGTGTGTGTGTGTGTGTGTGCGCGCGCGCGTGTTAATATTTTGAAAGTCGTTTCTCTCTACGGAGTGCTGTTTAGTAACATGCGCTCAGCTGCAGCAGATGAGTCTTTATTATTTTTTAATGGGACTCGTAGCAGCCATGACGTTTATATGTCCTTTGGTCAGATCGTTACTAATATTTCGGTACAGGTGTATACATGTTATACACCGCATTAGCATACGCAATAAGCAGACAGTTCTATATTCGGGGTGATAAGAACGTAGGAGAGGAAATGAAGTACTTTACAGCTTAAGAGAATTAAGCGTAGGCCTATACTTAAATAGTTTACATTTTCTACTACAATTTAAGTCAAAGAAACGGTCACATGGTTAAGCGTTAGCTTATGACGGAAGTTGGCTACG
This sequence comes from Magicicada septendecula, assembly GCA_034769895.1. Classification (NCBI taxonomy): domain Eukaryota; kingdom Metazoa; phylum Arthropoda; class Insecta; order Hemiptera; family Cicadidae; genus Magicicada; species Magicicada septendecula. The sequence continues at coordinate 113,825,132 of CM068375.1, read as the reverse complement.
ATGCAGTGCATTACTTTTAATCAAGTTATAATTAAATTTGCTGATAATAAGAAAGTTTTACACGACATGTCAGTTTATTTTATCGAAAGTAATCGAACTGTATTTCGAATAGGCAATCAAACGCAATGTTAAAACGGTATCAACATCACGTCTGGATTTGCATCGCAGCGTTGTTTCTTTGCTCAATTTTTACAGACTTCCTATATTTCTTCGAGCATTCATTTGTCTTATTATTTTTAGGTATTGAAATCTGGTAAAAAGTAGTAGCGATCTTGGAATTATTACTTACCCGGCTGTTAGGCCGTGGTCTACTGCTCGTGTTTAAGACAGACCTTTTGGGCCCCACATTCTAAAGCTATATTCAGTGTAGAAAAGATTTTAAAAAAAGTTGGCACAGTGCCCGACAATTCAATCCAGTACTGACTTACAAATTAAACCTCATAGCCCTGCAAATGATAATTCCAACAATGTTGACTCCGGCCTTGAAAGCGTAAGGAATTCTTGGAAAAAATAGTCCACAAATTTAAAAAAGCAGGATACAGAATCTCATACAAAATTAATAACAAAACAGAATACACACTATCAAAACACACACACAAAGAACAAAACAAATTTGATCTACCTGGTAATTACAAACTAAATTGCTCAGATTGTAACAAAGTCTACATAGGCCAGACAGGAAGTCGTTTCAAAAAAAAGATACATTGAACACACATAGGCACTCCACTCCACTACCGAACCCACCTTTGCAAACCACCTCATTGAAGCAAACCACACATACACAAACATCGACGACAACATGGATATTCTACACGTATACACAAAAGGCCGAAAACTAGACAGCCTTGAACAATTGAAAATATACGAACACACAAAAAACGACATCCTACACGAACAGACACAATTCAAATCACACGTATTATTCGAACATATAACACCCCACACACACACACAACATCGATCCTTCAAAAGTCGGCGCCGTCGCCAAGAACAAGACGGACAGCACTCCCAGTAGCAGCCTCTGACGAAGCTTGTCATAAGCAAAAACTGGTCCAGATTATAAGTTAAAACTTTTAAGTTTTTACCAATAAAAACTTTGTGTTCCGAGTCAGTAGTGATATACTTATATTTACCTAAGGAATTCTATAGTACGTACTAGTGCTGTTTTAATAGTTTCGCGACCACTTGCAATTTTTGAAGTTTTGGCATTAAAACGTTTCATCTATACTTCCTTGATGTACAAGGACATTATTGTATTAAGTATTCGGAGACGTGTTTAACCGCCCCACTGGTCAACTGCATACTGTAACCGTGATTGAAAAAGATCACGTTGTTGCTATTCCAGTTTGGAGTCCGCCATGTTTATTAGTTGTTTATGTTTATTAGTTTTCAGCCCATTACGTCATTCTAGAGGAAAGTGGTCTCGTTCACCCGACCTATCACGTATCATCAAACAATTTCAAAGTAATCCAGAGGTTCCCAAAGTCCAATATGAAACCTAATACACTACACTGTACCCTGCTTTTATCCTCCCTCTACAGTCCAGACTGAACCCTGTGAATCCAAGGACTCATTATTGACTCTGATCGCCTGTCTGTCCTGCTTTAAGTAACAGATTCTGGGATGAGGTGAAGCCAATGTGAACTCATTATTCTCTGTGCATATAATATACAACACAATATACCGTATATGTTATGTTTTCTTGATGTTGCCATTTTTTTTCTAATGATTGTATATCAAAGCATCTGCATTATTTAAATAAACAAAATGCTGTCTGGAGGGGTGTTTATTTATCGTTTTATGAAGGCGCTACTGTCAAGTTGTTGTCTCTCAATGATTCTGTGGTTTTCCAGAATATCTTCATGTTTTCTGGCTACCCTTTTGATTTCTGTATCCTGTTATTTCTGTAAATTACTACAATCAAGCATATCACGGTAAGTTGCAAGTCAGGACGGCCGATACCTCCACACAGAAATCAGATGATTATTGTTATTATAATAATAATTATTATTTTATTGTTGTTATCATACAGTACAGATGTTCAAAGAATTCAGCGTCACAGCATAACGTATTTTATATTACCATAGATAATTTCGGTATATTGCTTAGAATATTCATATAAATTCCAGATACTAAGATCTAACAATGATAATTTATTGGTTTTCAGGTAACTGGCTAAACCGTTCTCAAGACAAAAAACATTTGCTAGTTTGGTGAAAGTACACTCAGTTCTTAACAAGGTAAGGAAGAAAAATTCTTCTTTTTATTTTCAGTTTTCTTTTACTTTTCTTCTGCTTCTTCGCCTTACCCTTCTTCTCCATGTTCTTTTTATTTTCTTTCCATGTACATCAAATGAATTCGCGTATTCCGGCCTGCCTTTAAGCTCTACCCATGTTTTACTAGGTCTTCCAATTTCCCTCGTACACAAAACGTTCTGGAAGATTCGGCGTCATGCATTCTGTGCTTCTGTAGGGCCCACTTGATCCGGATGTAGGTAGTACCAAACCAAAGACTATACCAAACATACAGGACCTCTATGCCGTTTATTTTGGGAAACTAATCTTCATACGTAGGCTTAGATAACACTGATAAACAGGACGAACTTCATTTCCGCCCTCGGAGGAGATCTTCACACACACGTGTGTGCCCCCCTCCACACACACACACTCAACACATTTTGGAACACAACATATACTAGGTTTCTGTCGTTTATATTCTTCTACGTTAATTTGAGGTCGCTAGTTTCTTTTATACACAGAAAGCACAAAAGAAACAATTAAAATAATTTTACACAAATAATAAAAATAAAAATATATTATTAGTAGTAACCATTTTGTTGTAAAACGTCTTTTGTAGCAGAGATCAGCCCGCATTGAAGCAGGTTTGCGAAGGTGTGTATGCACCGTTTGTCGTTAGCAGAGAATGAATTTGTTTTAATTGCTCCTGTCCGTATTAAACGTTCGTCCGGGTTCTCTGTTTCAGGTACACCAACCCATTCACGTTTCTGTCTATCCATTCGTAAACGCGGAAACTTTATTAAAGCCTACTTGACTTTTAAGAAAGAATTTGTGAAGACTTTTATAACTTATTGTAACGGTTGATAAGATGGTTTATCTTCGTCATCGTCTGGCGCTTCATCTTCCTTTTATCCCAAACACAAACAACCCTCTTCCATTCTGCGAATACTATAGCTGTTGGATACAAAACTGCACCGAATGAGAAATAAAGAGAACTGCTTTTGTATATTTCATTTTGAAAGTTAGTTCTTTCTGTCGAATGCTTGTGTTTGCAAACAATGCGCGCCCAGCCGCTTACAATACGTTTTTATCATTTTAATACAATCTTACTGCAGTAACTTGAAGTTATATACGCAAAATAACTGCCGCGAAATGTCAGCGAGTCTTTGTGCACCTGAGTACATAGTGCTCGACTGTGTACTTTGTGAAAAGTGAATGAATGGCGATAAGTGAGAGCGATGTAAAAACTGAGGTACAGGGAATTACCTGTGTTTGAATGAACACTCCACACTGTACAGTATTCTCTGCAGATATGATGAGCTTTGTGACGCTATATGTTTATTAAACAAAATAACAGTGACAAAATTAAAAAAGAATTCTCACTAGCAGGAGGATGATTTGGTGTATGGAGGTCTTATGAAAACAAATGTAAACATTTTTTAACCTGCGACACTGACATATGAAAAATATTGTGGCTCCATTCATGAAATCTAACGCCGCATGCATCGGTACTTGGATGACCACACGCTAGCTCAGTACCCGGTGACCTCTTCACACATAAGGATAGAAACAAGGTGATCCAACATATAACTGCAAAGCAGCAGCTTTACCATACCATGGCAAGGGCTCTATCTTTACCCTAAGAGCTGGGGTGTCACTTCTGCCGGATCCGCCGTACCAAAAGTGATGATTCGATCCAATTGGATTCTCTTCGTGAAGTGATTTTCCTGGATATACGCAATTTTTGTGTAGAACCTCACTCGCACACGTGTGCATTTGTAAAAGGCTGCTGCGCATTCAGTATATTGTTACGACGGTCTAACTGATCGCCGTATGGTACAGTGGAAAACAAGATACAAGACACCAATTAAGTCACTAATCACCAGCTTTAATTATCACAATTAAACAGTTTGCAATCAACAATATAGTCTCTTACAATAAATCAAATACAAATTGTTCGCACGCAATAATAATGTCAACGAGTATAAAACACAATTGTATTACAATTGTCCCGCACAAATGTATAAAGCACATAACACTTCGCCACAATACCACGAAACGCACTGTGATATATCGCATCTCAAACTCACTGTGTAATCGCCCGATAATAACTGAACTGAGCGTCGCTGAGTAGGACTACTTGTATTTGTACCCCGCTGAGGTTCCAGAATATTCGTTGATAGGCATCTACTAGAAAACACTAGAACGTAATTCATTGCGGCCTTGACACAGTGCGCGTGGCCGCACGACTTCTGCCACAGTCTAGCTAATGCGTTGAGGATCACGTACCCAAACACATTACAGCCGGATTCCACTGGAACATTCGATAAACTTGTAGAACGTTCCGTATTACGTAACACTTTTCCGCATTACGTAACAATATGTATTTTTATAAGGCTGAATTAGTTAGCTTTTTAAAATGTAGTTTATGGCTGTAGGCTTGCAAGCTATTTGTACGCGCGCGTCGAAGCTTAGGTTCAATTTAGTGGTATGTATGAAAGAAAACCTCTATTCAGTTCCGTGTCCGTCCACCATTTTTCCTAATTCTAGCACGAATATTCACTATTCTAGATGAATACAGTCGAATTCTAAAGAGACAAACAGAACCGTCAGATTGTACGTCTCCTTGGATACAATATTTATAGCACAAAATGATGATGACCATTTCGAAAACAGAGAAATAACCAGTTTGGGTTGCTACTACTAGGGAGAATCCATAACACCTTCTACTTTGTACTTAAGAATTAATACTGAAAAGATCTTATGTTGGATAATAAAAAATTGTATAGGCCTAATACAGATATATGTAAGTGGTAAGGAATTGCAGTAAATAAAATAAGAGGCAGTAGTGGCGAAATTTGAGGAAATAAACAATAAAAATTTATTTTAAACACTGTCACATGTAGCTGAATGCGAGTTGTGTCTGTGTGTAGGAGAGTGTGTTAATTTAAGCTGTAAGTTTATAAATATATTGTAGGGATTAGTTTGGGTGATTTCAGCCGATACCACTTTCCTCTAAATTTCGAAGATACTGACTAATTTTGTCTCAACAGTTTTCCCCCATCTGTCTATTATCTGAATCACCCATCTTGACTTTAGAATATCTCTTGGACCCCTTGCAACTATCCTTTGGAGTGGTCTCCATGCAGCTATATTCCTCACGACCGCTTCGGTTGCTCTTCTCAGCACATCTTCAAACCATCCTTAATTCTGAGATTTTGTATTATTTTATTTTTGCTTTTCTGACCAGCAATCCTTGTATCCTTGATTTTACTCACTTTTTTATTCTCCATCGTGCGTTTGAGCTGTCGAGTAGAAGACAGAATTTTATGGGTCAACTTAACCCCAGAGAGGCACGAGAAATTGAGACATCGGTGCCGTACTTAACAAGTGACACAAAACGGAAATTCACAAACATGCGACGCGTACAGTGCAGTAGGTTACGCGAATGATCAGCGAACATACGCTCGGACGCTTGTTTTTTCGCTACAAATCGGGTGAGTTAAATGAAACAAGCGCAGAGAATGCGGTATGCACAGAACATATATACAGCGGATGTTGGCAACGTAAACTGATAAATATTTAGGATGTGCGCTGCGCCACACAGATAAAATAAACCACGGTAAATAACGACCGACGGACGATAAAATCTGCTTAGTTTCTATAGAAACTCTGACAAGAGAAAGTAGATAGTATCCCATCGGATGTGTATAGACCACCTTTATCTATTGTGTAGTCACTTTGATCGAGAAAGTTAATGTCACACGCAATGAGATAAAACGCTAGAAGTTGTCGATCGAATAAAGACAGAATGGATCGATTGTGGAGAGACAACCGGGACTATGAAGTCTGTTATTACAGTGTTATTACAGTCGAATTACACTGTTTATTTTTATTGCGTTTCGGCCGTTATTATTATTATTATTATTAATATTTATTATGTTTTATTATTTATTCGTAATTTACCCGCGGCCACAGAGAATAGATGACTAGCTGACTAACAATGAGGTTAAATAAGGGTTCGTTCGTAATACGCAGAGATGGTTTTAAGTATATTCAGTTTGTCGAAAATCGCAGGTATAAGCATTATAGACACTTGTAAGTAAATATCTCAAAATAATATAAAATCCCAATAACTATTTTGAAAAATCGCAAAGACAGCAAAGGAACTTGGCTAATAACGGTGAACCATCATTAAGCTTAATCCACGAATACCGTGGATTAGGCTTGATGCAAAAGAATTGTACAGTTTAGATAACAATGTCACAGAGCATCTGAAGGTAAAGGAAAAAATAGACATACGTTATTTTCAAAGATGTGAGAACAAAGGAAATGAGTGACCGCAAATTATTAACTTGGCACAGTAGTTAATTTTAGTGTGAGACAAACCAAGAAGCTATATACCTGAAAAGATAACAAGCCTTTGGATATAACTCTGAAGTAGCGACGTGCAATTTGGCAGGTAAGGTAATATATGAAATGTAACTGTAAATTTCTGACAATCATATAGGATTGCTCTTACTCTGTTAATGATGACATTAAAATGTTAACTCGCATATGTGGGGGGGGATTATATTGGTGTTGGAATATATATAAAATGGAGATGAGGCGAGGACCAGTCAGCTAGCGAACTATTCTTATTAAAATATAATCAAGCATGATGTTGAAGGTAAACTCTTTTTAACTGCGGTTTAACGATTTAACTGAATAACGTAGCTAAACTTAATGGCTATAGTAAACCTTTATTCTTACCACGAAAAAAAAAAATATAACTAATTTACACTCTCTGAGTGAATTGACTTTTTGCAGAAAAACGTATGCTCCAAATTATTGTTTTTTTATTAAATATTCAATAACTCCGTTCTCGTTAGAAATAATTCGGAGTCGGTAATGATCTTAGTCCATGTATCATGCCGTAATGATGACTTTTGTGGCGAAAGGCAGAGCTATTGACGGTTATGATAACCATGGTGAAAGCGATGATGATGTCAATAACGCAACGAAGACTGTAATGATGAAGTTGGTGTGATTTTTGTATTGAAACTTTGGGGAATAAGAGCGTGCATCACATTCCCCCAACGTCTGTATACTGTGACATTAAAAATTTATAGTACAACGGTTTTATGCGTAAACTACCCCACAGGGACAAACAAGTATTGATTTTGTAGAAAGCAACCACTTAATCCTTAGCAGGGAACGACCTCGTATTAGGTCTCTTTCTGATCCAGTCGCGTATATTTCACTTTTACTTCTATCACGGCCACATCAGACAGCAACACTAAAATTTTGAAGGCTACAATATCTCTTTGTAATTTCTTCCGAGTCAGTTTCTGTTAGTTTATAGTTATGACACAGAATATCATTCTCACAGTACAACATTGTTGAGTCTTCTTGTAACCTCATTCCGGTATTTGTATTCTGCTGATTACTCTCTGGTCTGACGTTTATACTTCCAATCACGTCTCTTTAGAATGAACAGTGGCTATGTGAACCAAAAAACTTTTTTTGCCTTCCATCTGTATGTTTTATCAAAATTTCCCTCTAAAGTGATGTAGATACTTAAAAACTATTTAGGATAATTTAAGAACACCAACCATTGAAATTTTTTAGTAATGAGATTTTCACAAAACGTTTACCTCACAGGTCTTCTCAAATACTTCACAATTGTCACTTTCACATATAATGAAATCCTCTGGGTTCTTCTCCAGCAACATATCTCAAAGGCCTATAACGGTTCCTTGTCTCTCTTCTCAGTTTACCATATTTCAGAACTATTCTGGACTACGCACAACGCGAAGGATTTGTGAGCTATTTCCTTGTGTTGAGTCAATCTTTTCTATTCTATTATTTTTCATAAATGCTATCCTACATTTAATGTCTTCTGTGGATCTTTATTCTACTGACTCCGATTTTAAATCTTTACCTAATCAGCTTTACACCTGCCAGTTGCCCACTGTCCTATTGAAAACACACACCTATATCCTCTTTTCTGGAGGCAGAGAAAACAAGATTATAGTTTGCGTTCCCAGTGCTTATCATACCCTAACATTGTGGACGAGTAAGTGGAGTTTATATGATAGCCAATAGCAATCTAATATCGGGTGGAAAAATATTTTTAGTTGGCCTGAAAGATAGATGGAAAGAAAGTTACTTACATTACCGACATGTACTTGGCTCACATTGATCCCAGGATTAAGACTAAGTCGCTAATTCATACAGAAGTAGAAGAATATAACAAACAGCGATTGCTAATCGAATACTAAGCCTAATTATGATACTTATCGATCCAACTGTCGAAACGCTTTTTGTCATAGTAGTGTTATTTAGTGGCTCTGTTTAGAGGAGAACACACATATATGTTACCGTACACATTTTACGGAAGATTTAGGGACAGTTATTAAAAAAAATAATAAAGTTAATAAAGATAATAAAAGGCGCAATAATTGAACAGCGGTATACGCAGTAAGTGATTAATTGTTAAATCGTTTAATCTATCAGTCCTTCTACATAAACCCACTGCCATTATTCTCAGTAAATAATACTGATGACAAAAGACATTAATTTGACTAAATCACAGCTAAAAATAGAACCATCACGTAATGTTTGCGTTGCGCCTGAGATGCTGCAACCATTCTGGCACCGTCGACTATCTGTATAAAGACAACCTCGGCGTACATTAGATGTCATTTGTATGAGTCTTAGTCAAGGTTGTTGATGAATCAGAATAATATTTGCGTCTGTCGCATGCGGTTTATAAAAATACAAACATTGGTGAATTTTTAGTCTAGTTGTTTGTACGATACAAGTATAAACCCAGAAGTGTGAACCAAATGTTTATACGCACGGAACACGGAAAGTTTAGGTGCAAGTTCCCTCGATGAGCATCTACGATCCCATTCAGGTACCAGGAGTTTCTGATCCACATGGTTGTGCTGAGCAATATCTATATTTGTAATGTTTGGGTGTAATGTTTTAACAACAAATGTCAGAAGGAGCAATAAGAGTTGTGAGGATATGTCTTGAAACGAGTTAACACAATTCACGCAGAAACTAAGTCACAGCACGAACACGTTAGTAATTTTATTTTATCACCGTTTTGAGTTCCCGTGTATCACACAAGTCATTTAACCCTTTGAGCACGCGGTCCTAAAAAAATACTACTCTGGGAAAATATTAAAACATGAAAATTTACTTCTTCTTGCGTGTGTTTACGCACGAGGCAGTCCATTTCTACTCGAGTTGTCTTATAATTTTTCCCACCATTATTCGTTCAATGCATTTAATGAAGCGGAAATTATGATATCGTTTGCGGAGAGTGAAAATGGCTAAATAAAAGTGAATAACTTTCTTGGGGTAATAGAAAAGAAGTTTGTAAATTAGCATTTTTATTGCGCACCGTTGCTGGGGGAGAGATGAGATGGTCTGAATATCTTCCATATCACTTACTCCAGGGTGACCCTGTAACGTTTTCCTTCTCCGTGTAATGCGCTCCTATCGCGTTCCTTTCACCGTTTTTCCGTACTCGTGTCATTTTTTCGCCTCTTTAATATGACTTTTCTGTTTCCAACTGAAATAGACACTCACCCTTTGGGAACGAGATTACTCGGCTGTAGATCTGTTTATCACATGTTGCTCATAAAAAAAAAGAATACTTTTAACTGACTTTATCTAATCAACTGAATTAATTCAATGTAATTACTAAATTAGGTATGTGGTTCAGTTACTTCAATCTTACTTTTGAGTTTTACTTTTAACACTTTCATATGTTAATTATTTGTATATCTTCTTCGATCCGTAAATCGATTGGCAGCTGTTCTCCAATTAGCTAACTGTTGTGCTTTTTGCTCCATTCATTCAAAGCCATTAGAGTTCATATAATTTATTATTTCATTTAAAATAATAAATCAAGTTAAGTCAAATTAAGCCAGGCTTAATTTGAATTATGGACTGCATTATTATAAAGATAAGTAACTCGTTTAAAGTATTTACCGTGAAAATAAAACGTGAGACTGGCCACTATTAATTGGTTCTCTCGTATAGATATACCGTACACTAGGATTAAACAGGAGATCTCACATTCAAAAGTACCTACGTATAGGAAGTAAAGCTCAATCTTATGTTGAAAGATGAGAGCACAGTCTACATGCACAGTAAGCGGCTGGATGAGAAGTTACTATAAAACGACAGATCAACGTAAGAAGAATATGGGCATATGATCGATAGTATCAAAGAAGACACGGGGAAAGCCTTGGGTAAATATGAGTATGAAAGAAAACCGTATTAGTGGAACGGGGAAATTGAGGAAAAATTGAAAAGAAGAAGTAATTTTATATAAGGTGGTTAAACAACTGGAATCCTGGACGAAAGAAAAATATAAACAGACAAGGAGGTTAAAAGAGAAATATTGAAGAGAACAAATGCCTCATGGGTGCAGAAATATGAGGCAGTCGATCTGTATATAGGTGGGTCGAGACTGGAAATCACTAAAGAGTGGAAGGTGGAAACGACAGAGAGACCTCAGAAATTACACAAGTTTGCGAAAGGCAATGAGTAAGGCATTTTTGGTGCAAATGTTTTAAAGTAAAGTAGAGAGCTATTGATCGTGGACCCAGAGGGAATTTAACATCCAGTTAGCATAGTGATAGGATTTAGTTAGAGTTGTAGAAGTGAGAAATGCCCTTAGAACGACAAACACGGAAAATCTACAGACCCGGAAGGGATTTCATCAGAATTCCTAAAATATAGGTCTGAAAAATCGAGTCGAATGCTGAAGAATCTTTTTCTAAGATACCTCAACGGGAAAAACATGACACGTAACTGGGACGGTGAACCTGTTACATGTTACCCATTTACAAAAGGAAATCAAAAAAGGTCCCCGGAAATTATAGAGGGGTTGGAGTCATTTGCTCTATCGGTCGCTTATAATCTGGACTCTTGAATTATGAAGTATAAAGAGAACAGAAGTAGAGAAGGAGCTAGGTTTCTCGGCAGACTGATTAAGCTGGATAACATCTTCAAGTTAATATTCTACTCGAAAAGATAAGGCAAAGAAATCCGGAGACTAATAGGCATTTATATAAGCATTTTACAGCGTGCTAACACCCGGCTTATGAGAAGCAGTGCCATCAATATTAATCACTGGGGTGCTCGTACAGGCAACAAGGAAGCTGTATGATAATAACAGCGGTAGAATAAAGATACCAAATAAATATTTAATGGAACCTTTGACTGTCAACAAGCGATTAAGGCAAGTTTGTTGTTTGTCGCCTACTTTGTTTAAGATATACGTCAATGAGGTATTGAAACGTGAAGAAGGCAGTGTGGAGGTGTGGGGATAGACATGTACGAAATTACGCTCTACAGTTTGGAAGCAGATAATCAAATTAATAGTTTTGCCAGAGGATGCTGACGATCTTAGTTACATGGCCCGAAAATTTAATGAATTTTTTAAACTTGCTGGCCAAAGAATCAAAATCATGAAGTCAGATTGTATGGCCGTGAGTAGTAACGATGTAGACGATCTATCTCTTAAATCGGAAACCATGCGAGACTTAGAGAAATACAGGTACCTGGGAGTGATACTAGAGACGTGGGAATAGTGGAGAAGAAATTCAGGAAAGGGCAATAAGGGTACGGAAACGAACCTGTTTTTAAGTTCACTCCTGTGAAGAAGAGATAACAGAAAAGCAACGGAAAACGAATGTATACCTTATTTGTGGAGACCACAGTGAGGGTCTCTCAATTAGAGAAAAAAAGGAACATTATCATAAGACGAGAAACTGGAGTAGGGCGCGCGCTATTGAAGAAACTGAAAAACGGCAGCTGGTAGTCCTATGGTCTGGCCACCTTGATCGTGTGTGATATGGCAGATAGCCAAGTGCATTCTAAAACAGAGCCCCCTTCTATAAAAATCATCATAGTAGGCCAATGCAGGGGCGTAACTTGGAGCGCTCTTGGGAGGGAAATGAAACTAGTTTCCGGGGTCAATGAGCTCCTGGGGGGGGGGGGGTTACTCCCAATTTTCGTCAGAACAAACGTGTATTCAAGATATTCCCCATATAATCATATTCAAGCGTAATTTCAACACACGCAACTGTCTTAGAAATACGCCTACGCCTACGTTAAATGATTGTGGAATTTCACAGAAATGTTTAATAGCTCTGGGGGGATTGATCCCCAGATCCCCCTTAGTTACGCCACTGGTCCAAACGGTAGTTGGAGAGATGAGCTAGAGGGCCCTCTGTAGGACAGAAACTGTCATCAAGATAGGCCTACCTGTAAAGACAGAAACAGTAGAAGCTGGGCATGTCAGTCGCAGATTATTATAAATATAATAATTTAAATATATATATATAATTTAAATTTATTTTATTCTGTTTATATCGAGGACAGTTTTACCTTAATTCAGTCAATCACGTAAATCTGTTTTATTTATACTAGTTTAATGTTATACAGATTTTTATGTATTTTACATTATACTGGGAATTACAGATTGTTTTACTTGTAAATTGGTTACTGTAAGTTGGACACAGACGCTTACACCGCTGCACATAACATCAGCTTCAAAGCATGAGTAATCTTAAGCTTTTCAGCCTTTACTACGTATGTGACCGCTGAAGCATGTTTTCAGGAGCTTTTCTTCTTCGCTGATTTGTGTCATATTACTAAAGTTTTGCATTCCCGTTATTTCATTATTATTTTTTTTTTCAGATATTCTAGTCTAAAGTTATTTTTTTTTTCAAATTAACAAATCATTGTCGGTCTATGATGACGAGTATGTAACAGGTCTTCCCGTAGTATAGGTAGTGAGCGTCGATTCCATTCAATGATGGAGACTGTGAAGCCGTTTTTTCGCTCCACCGTTCGCTGTAAAATGAATGGCCTCTGATATTTTCTGTCAGAAACGCATTGCGCCTAATTGTACACGACTGTTTGCGGTGGATGACATTGCGTTGTGTAAGGGGGTGGGACTCACTGACAATTAGCGACTGTATACGCCATAAATCATGGGGTCGCATATGTATACCATGAAAGGGGACTCAGTCCGCCGACCATAAATCAGATCACTTTTACTCTGCCGACGTTACAACATTCGACGTACGCGCTCCTGTTTGTGCGTGAATATGTATCTGTCTGTCTGAATCTGCATGTTTGGTTTTGCAAACGTATGATATGTCGCCTGTTGTTTATATATAAAGTTTGCGAGTAAAGTTATCGAGTCCATTATTACAGCCACATCAACAAGTTACATCCCGTAATTACGAACATACAATAAGGCTACGTTAACCTCAAATTTAAAAACTGAAGGAAGAAATTAATCCGATATTGATCTAGACGTAATGTTAGTTCGTCTGTAAGCGACGCACTGATGGATTTTTTCGTGCGTATGGAAATTAATAAATATTATCCCAGATTTATCGCAAAACTACAATATCTTCATGCACAATATCGATATAAGCAGGCCTACTCAATAATCATGTGTTGTGGCGTGACAATTTTTTTTTAACTTCCGAGTTTAACAAACACTATAAAAGGAAATTAAAAGTCGGCTGTAAACTTTAAAATACTATTAAAAGTAGAAAAATTTATAACAAGTACATCCCCTAAAAAAGTCAATGTTTTGAAGGGAAATGTAGGTGTCTCCAAATTAAACTCGTATTAAAAACATAAAGAATGGAGATAACAAAGGCAATATTTTACCATTAAAGTGATAGAAAAGTCATACAAAGTACGCCAGCAAAGAACTAAATTACTTCTTTTGTGCTGCTACGATTTAAAAACGGCCAACTACATCGGATTGTAAATATGGACAGTACGCACAGAACAGAAAAGCATTGTACCTGTTCGCACAGTTTTTTCTGGAAATAAACCTGAGAAATGGCACACATTTGATAAGCGTTACCTTCTTAAACGAAAATTTTAAAAATGGTAGTAACGTGGTTGGAGGCAAGCTACACTCATCTTTACAGATTTATGATGTGTGACACCCCCCCCCCCCCGGGTGGGAGCCGGGGGATGAGTTCCTGAGGAAGGGACCTACACCGCCAACCACGGTGTTTCCGACTTCTGCCATCTCCACCTGACACACATCGCCTCATTGTTGGCGCGGGTGTGAACCGGTATTTCGTGGATTTGGGTTGACATTACTTGGGCTATGGAGTATGCCTTGAGAACGGGAACCAGGGGAGTAGCTACCAGGTTACCACTGCTGTCCCCTTCGGAATAAGTAGGCCTACGTATTGCGTAGTAAACTCTAGTAGTATAGTCTGTCCACGCAGCGTACCCCCCACCCCAATTTTCCCGCAGTACGGGAGGGCACATTTTGACACGTCGACACTGAATTTTGAATTTTCCCTAACCTAGACACTTTCCTACAAAAACTCAACTGGAAATACGCCACAATTGCTAAAACACGAACTGCTCTACAATCTCTAATCACCCCCCTCAATAGACCAGTCCGAAACACCCGGCGTCCTCACTTCCTCGTCAATCGTCTCCTGACTCTTGCAAATGAACCCCCCCCCCCCAAGCGTCCACGACGAACACCACGAATCAGAAGGGTCCCCGGACCAGAATAGCGATCGCCGGCCTCGCTAAGCGGAACAAATAAAACAAAATGAAATAAAATAAATAAATAAATATAAAACCAGGCTCTACTCCTCGCACCGTCCTACTACAATGTCAACTCCAACCTAGGAAGAAGATAATAAATACAAATAAAAATAACTATGTCCTAATAACGCAATCACCTACGTATCTTAAAACCTATAATCCTGTCCCCCGCCGATCCCTTGACGCCATTACGACGCTTCACACCACCTTTAGCGTAACTAGCTGCTCGACACTGGCCGCTGTAGTCTATAAGTTTTGCACTAAACACCCCCCCCCCCCACAACCTCTCCTAGAGGCTGCTCACACGTTTACTCAAACACTCTCACTACGCTGGTACCACCACCTTCTCATCGGCCGGTCTGCGCTGGGGTGCGAACCAAACCCACACAACTTTACCCACACGGCTGAAGGGAGCATGCTCCAGAACAGCTTGAGAGGTCCTAACTTGGGGTTCTCAAATATCACCAAAAAAACACGGCGACATTTATTTTTGGTTCCTTAGTTAACCAGCTGTTCGATTTTCCAAAAGCTGTGTTGACGCGACGAGAGTTCTATTCTTCGCACAGTTTTTGGATCATGCACCTGGAGTCCTGTTCGTTCAGTGCTGTCACGACTTGATAGCGTGTCCTTTTGTTACTGCAATCCATTTGGGACACTTTATTCCCAACGAGTAGTGTAACTAGGAAATACTCCTGAGGGGGGATAAAGACTAGCTTGAAAGTTGGACCTCCCCATTTTGCTCAGGATAAATGACATGTTTATGATTCTACCTGTATAATTAGGTATACAATTATTTATAAGCCTTATTTTAATATACGAAGCTGGGTTAGAAATAGGCCTACTTTAAGTGTTTGTGGACTCTTACAAAAATTTGACAATTATATAAGACGTTTAATGAAGAAATTTGTGTTAGTGGTTGAAATCACAATCAGAATGATCACAGTTGCACACCACTATGTAAAAATTATCCCAATTAGCGCTTTCAAGCTTCACAGCCCATCGTCAGATTGGAATAGACACAAAATAAGTGGAAACAACCCCTTCACCAATATAATATGAAGGGTCATTCATATTATAGCTTGTTGTGTGTGAGCATGGTTGGGGAGAGGGGTGAAGGGGTTGTTTCCACTTATTTTGTGTCTATTCCAATCTGACGATGGGCTGTGAAGCTTGAAAGCGCTAATTGGGATAATTTTTACATAGTGGTGTGCAACTGTGATCATTCTGATTGTAATTATATAAGACTACATTTCATAAATTTTGTTAAGTAATTTGAAAAATATGCAAACTAAAAGTACGCTGAAAATTTGAAAACCAATAACATGAAAGGGCTGTCGAAATCTGAAACGAAAACTGAAATATAAAACAAAGCTGACAATGAAGTAGCAGACGGTGTGTGTGTGTGTGTGTGTAAAAGGGGGAACAGTTGACGATTACTGATCAAAGGACTGATTTTCAAAGACTCATTCCCTTTGTACCGAAACCGCCACATTACACTGACGTTACTCTTTTTTCTGCCACATGGAAGACACTTTGTTGTTGGCTTCCAATCACCTGAGTCGCAAACTTTGTTTTACGTTCTTGTAGGTTTCTTTTTGTTTCTACAGAATTCGCTGAGAAAAAGCTACATTACAATCAACCCAGTGTAAAAATATATACCCTTTTCTTGATTGTAATATGACTGTCTTTGTGTAATAAATGCATGGCTTATAGGATTGTCACGGCCAACGGAAGAATTTAACAACTTTAACTTGAGAAAATGTGGCTGAAGCGAAAGTATCGTGATGATCCATAAATAAGCAATTTGTGCGTAATGAGCTACAGACTGGTACTGTGTATTCCAGGAGGTCATGTTTAGGTGTAGAAAAATGTCTTTTAGAGATGTCAAGATTTTTACGTCACTCGTTGTTTTCACTATATCTTAAATAAGTGTACACGGATCGGAGAGCTCATCAAGTATCTGTTTATTTTTATTCCAATGTAGATGTACAATAAAATAAGATATTATTGTACGTTCGTAGGGCAACTGTTGAATTCAGTGTGACCTTTTATTCTGTTTATAAAAATTTGAGATTGTTTTACTGCTTGTGATGCTGAATTCCGTTTTCACCTCATATAATTAGTGTCCACATAACAGTGTGTATCCTTTGTGCAATAAATGATAGCGCTTTCCTCGTCAGGCGTATTATTTAAAAAGAATTCCGACAACAACAACAATTCATAGAATGTTCATAGTGTTTTAGCAAGTATTTCATATTTTAAACCACAAATTGTATTGTCTTCTCAGAACCGCAGTAGGAAATAGAGACTGAAATTAAAATCCGTTGACAAAAGCGTCTGTACAAAACAGTTATTCTATAAAACTCTTTGTATATTATAAATTTCCTTGTAGAAAATTAGAACGAACAATAAGATGGAAATGAATGATTGCAACGATAGGAAGGCTCATAAATCACATTCTGCATAAATAGATCTGGATAAGAGAATTATGCGACTTGTGACAAATTAATCGATGTAACTTCTTTGAAAATAATCGACGTTTATATGTTTTCATACCACATTCAAAAAATATAGAGGTTATAGGCCTACACACTAGCTCACGTACAGAGAGAAAAAGAGAGGAAGGGAGAGAGAGAGATGTTATGGATAAACAAAAATATATTAATATTGACGAGACATATATGAAATTATGGTTTATTAAAAATTATTGACCAATTGTTAAAAAAGTCAAATAGTCTTAATCCTCAATAATTTACACATTAGTATGTTGACATACTAATCTTTACAGAATTTTGTATTCTTTCACAGTCTTTTAAAGTTTGCAGTTTGAATGTTGTTGACAGACTTTTAACTTCTCTGGTACTTATAGTGGAGAACGTAAGTAGTGGTATAATGACAGTTCAAACGCACAAAGGAATGCCGCCTTCTTAAAAAACAATAAAAAACACTAAAAAAACATGATCTAAGAGATGACGCCGCCACCACTGGACCCGCAGCATCCCAATGGACCACAGCACCGCGAATTTCCGCGAATAAATTTTTTTATTTTTTTTATTTGATTTTTTATTTTTTTAATTAAATTGATTTGCATATCAAGGGGGTGGGATGAGGTTCAATGGACCACCAGCATCCGTGAATATAATTTTTTATTTTTTTAAGAAAGCTGATTTGCATATCAGGGAGTGGTGGTGGGTGGGTGGTTTTTTATTTCATATCAGCGGGTGGTGGTGGGTGGGAGGTTCCAACTCGATGCATTATAGTGTATATTAAAATATATGATCAGGTGTACCAACCTTGCATGAGTTCAAATTTGTCGTGTGTTATAATGTATATTAAATCTATATGATCAGGTGTACCAACCTCTGTATTATTATTATAGTGTATAGATATTTTATATGAGCAGGGTTGTCAACATTTCTGTGGCGGGGGGGAGGGAACTTCAAATATGTGTTATATAGTGTATATATTAAAATATATGATCAGGGTTACCAATCTTACATTATTGTGTGTGTGTATAGAGCAGATCTGCCAACATTTTTTTCTCTTCTGTAGTGGGAAATTCAAACTATATGATCATAATTGTTACTCTCTCTCTTTCTCACATTTGAATGTAAGTAAAACTATCTCTCTCTTGTTGTCAAACGTTATGTTCAAACCGTTTTCTCCTCTCCCTCTCTCTCTCTCTCTTTCTCTCTATCTCTCTCTCTCTCACTGTGTACATTGAGTAAATAATTTTAGCTCTCTCACTCGTTGTGTATGTCTCTCTCTCTCTGTGGTCAGTACCGCGCGCATGTATATGAAATTAGAAAGTTTATATTTATTCGACAAATATTAACGCCCTCTCTCTCTCTCTCACTCTCACTCATGTCAACTGTGTCAACAAATAGTAACACCCTCTCTCTCTCTGTCTGTCTGTCTGTCTGTCTCTCTCTCTCTCTCTCTCTCTCTGTCTCTCTCTCTCTCTCTCTCTCTGTCTCTCTCTCTCTCTCTCTCTCTCTCTCTCACGCGTTTCAACTATGCAAGGTTTCATACCCTTTCTCCTGTCTCTCTCTCGTACATTGAGTAGTCGGTGTGATGAGTAAATAATTTTAGCTCTCTCTCTCGTTGTCAAACGTCGTCTTCATTTTTCATGTATCAAATAATTAATTAATAGTTTATAATGCAGTCAGTGTGATTGATCCTTGTTAGAAATATATATATTTGGCAAATATTAACTATGTATGTGTGTTGTTGTCAATGAACTACTTACCTGTGTGCTGCTACAGATGACAAATCCATACGTTAACGGCGTAGCAATCTTCAATACGCTCTTCTTCATGTGGTACAATACTTCTGTTTAATGGGTACAGTTTACACACGCACATAGGTTCAGTGGTGTATAGCGAAATAAATTAAAATTATACACACACATGAAAACGCTGGTTGAAATTCATACAAATCTTCTGATGTAACAGTTCACAAAAATAAATTAATTGTACACATGTTCAGAGGTGTAGAGTGAAATAAAATAAAGTCATAATTTGTTTAAATGATTAAATATATTTTAAAATTCATAATATAAAATTCACAATTCATAATTAAATAAATACATTATAAAATTGAAAATTCACAATTCATAATTAAATAAATACATTAAAAAATTGATATTTTTTCGAAAGTTTATATATAATTGTGTCGTATTTGTAGGAGAAGCAATCTGCAACATAACAATACAACAATATTAAAATCATGTTAAATATCACACACACACAGAGATATAGTTGGCAGAATCAACGCATTACGCGAGTAACTTCTTTAATTATGTGTCATTCTCTCTCTCTCTCATAAATTAATGTCAATTCATCAAAAATTTGTAAATTAGAATCTGCACTACATTCAAACACACGCACACACAGTGATAAAAAAAATTAGTAATGTAGGTTGTTACCTTAACGAGGTACATGCAGAACTAATGCTGTTACAAAATATATATATAGTAGGAAAGCCCACAGACTACTAGAAATAGTTATCGCCTGAAAAAAAGAAACCGCACATTACGAACTAATATGTATAAACACAAATATCGTTACAATAATAATAATAATAATAATAATAATAATAATACTACGCAAACTTACTTTTACTGCCGTCCGAACTGAAGTGTGAGGAGGCACACAGTTTACAAATAATTACATATAGGTTCAGAGGCGTATAGTGAAATAAATTAAAAGTAGAAATTAATTTCTTCATAAGTTAATGTCCTTTCATCAAAACTTTGTAAATTAGAATCTGCACTACATTCAAACACACGCACACACAGTGATAAAAAAATTGTTTATTAAAAGTAGTTTGTCACCTTAACGAGGTACTATTTCCACATGCGCTGGCTGGTTCCTCATCCCTCGAAACACGAGATGTAGGTCGCTGGGATTTATATGACGGAGTTCTTCATCTGTAAAGACGTCAGCATACCTCTTAGGTAGATATACACGATAGCGGCGCTCACAATCTTCCAACGTTACAAGCACAGACTTCCCATATCTCGTGTCCACATGCACCATGTTAACGATCGGATACTGCTTGTTCACTGTTAATTCTGCAAACCGTTTGTACTCAATAGCAGAAACTGCGTTGAATTTTGTGATAAACGACAATATTAGAAGTGAAGACGTCTGTATCAAACGAGGTGGAACCAAACAATGTCAGAATATTCGCTACAAAGAAGACTAGTGAAAGTAATGGTGGTGGTGGTGTGGTCATCAGGAAAGTTCACTTTCATCGCCTGAAGCTTTGCATGTACATACACACAGGCAGAATTAGCGCTGTTACAATATATATATATATATTAGGTGAATACAAGAGAAAAGACATACTTTACGGAATTTCTTGAAATTTTTTTTTTGTAGTTCGTCTTCACCTCATCACCCTTGCATGTACTAGCAGTGTGTTTGGGTACAATTAAAGATTTAAATTCAATGTTCTGAGAAGTACACATATTCATCTGCTCGCCTCCCTCCCGTTTACTGACAGTATGTTTGGATGCAGTCAACCACTGATAAGAATTCATCTTCTTGTTCCTATAATAATAATAACAGTACCTGCTTCATTATCATATACATTATGTGCTATATATATATATATATATATATATATATATATATATATATATATATATATTGTAGATACTCTCTCTCTCGTCACCTAATTAGGTCCCACGTTATGAGCGTCAATTTGTAGATAAACGTGGTTTAGAGGGTATTCTGCCACATGTTGGATATATCAATTTGTAGATAAACGAGATTCCTCTCCTTAAAATCCCACTGTTGGGTTTGTCAATTTGTTTTGAATTACTTTAATTATGTAAATCTCGGAGATATTTGGAGTTGTGGGATATATTGATGTAATTAATTAATATTAACTTAGCTCTTTAAGAAATATCAGTGTTAGTGTGCCTAAAACTTAAACAACTTAAGCGTTATTCTACAATTTCATCCAACCCTATTATACCTTGAAGAGAGTTATGTCTAATTTTGTATTTTTACGCTCCCTCTTTGGTGTCAGATAATTCCGCTATAAGCGCTGTAGCATCGGCTCAACGAAACTTATAGGTTATTTCGATGTTTATGTTAACCAATTATTCTATACTTATTCAGTTACTTTTTTGTTCCCAGCTCATTAAACCATACTCCAAATAACAAGATTTTACAAATATATAAAGGTTCTTTATTTGTTTACTTAATTCACATTGAATAAGATATGTTCTAATTAACATATGCTTGGGCTATAGACTTCATGAATCGATTGTTGATTATTCTAATCCTTTATTTAAATTTAGTTATATAGTGTGTTTTGATTTGTAATTAATTTAATTCAGGGTGTGAAGGTTCTTGTAACTGTGGGGGAGATTAAAAATACATAGATAAGAATGCAAGATTTACAAATTTGAAGTGTTGTGTAGTTAGTATGATTATTATAATATAATTTACCAGACTCGAACGAAGCAAATCGTGTAGGCGGTTGATCGCTAAATTTATTGTTCTGGACGATTATGCCGTACGATTTTCCTTCTTCGGTTTAATAAAAAGTAATTTTTGTCCTGTCCACTTCGGACTACAGCTTTCTGATTGATTTACAGCCCGATTGATGTTTCTTCTGCAACGCCAGGATCCAAATCAGTTCTTCTTTCGGTTGAAGCAATTAGTGTTGTTCCGTGTAATTGAAAGGTTATAATTTCTGGTGTAGTGAATATTATTAATTGTGTTACTGTTAATTCTTTCTATTTGATTAATATCTCATCAATTCCCTTCGGATATGGGACAGTTCAAGTTCTTTCTTGTAGACTTCAGTTATTTATTCTCTATTATGATTTCATATTGTAGTGTTATTTGGTTAATCTGTATTGGTGATAGACGTAAATATTGTCATTAGAATTTTGTATTTTTATAATCGTATCTGGTAATTTCGAATATTACGATTAAATAAATTATTCTTGGGTTTTTTAATCTCATCACATTCAGTTCATCAAAGCAATTCTTGTCAAAATCAACAACTTCTTCTCCTTTTGTCGTCCCTAGCAACACATAATTTCTTCCTTCCACATGTTTGAATATATAGTGTTTATTTCATATATTTTTTTGTCTATTCTTTATCAATTTGCTATCCTATCGGAATGTAATTTTACCGGTAGTTGGTTTATTATTTTCTACACATATTCTGCTGGTTTTTTGATATAAGCCGGTTTTTTTCCTTTTTTATATTTAATCCACTTTCGATATTACATGTTATTAATCGATATCATGGCACTATGGTATTATCATAATTTGTATAAATTTTATTATATATCATTATTAATTTAATGTTTTTTCTAGCTCTTCAAATCGTATTTATTAATTATTATTAATTGATGTACCTAACCTTTATGTTATGAGTGTTTATATAGTAGTTTTGGCTGTTAGGCCTTTTATTGTAAACTGATCTACCTGTGTTTATAACTGTTAAACATCTATAGCCCCTTTTACATAAATTCATACATACAATCAAATCTTAACTATTAACATTTATATAAACAATTATTTTTCTATATCTAATAATAATTTTATCTTGATCTATTGATCACATATAATAAAATTCAAATCTATGAACATTGATTAGCTGCTTCACACTTCATTCTACAACAGTCATTGAATAATACAACTTGTTTCATTATCTTTCATTAACTCAACACATATTTGGTATAACATAACATAAACTTTATCATAACATTTGTTGTCACAAAATAATACTTCTTAACTCAAAATTCTTATTTGTTATTACTATAAATTAAATCATTGTTTCATTTTTTTTGTTTGCTTTTCATGAAACATATATCATCAGCTATTATTTAACTTACAGGTTCGTTTATTCTTGTTAACACTACCTTGCATCCTTATTTAATTTTATCTATGATTATAATTGTAATTATTGGATCTTTGTTCTATTATGGGGTTAAATATTGACTTGTTTATTATTCTGTGAACCTTATTTTTATGTAACATGACTGCTAGCATTTCTGTTGCGTTACAATATATATATATATATATATGTATATATATATATATATACATAAGGCTTTCAACACACACACACACACACACACACACACACAGCACATACCATAAATCCATAACAGGAAAGGTATTATAACAAACATTACGAAAACAAGTACGTATGGTCACGTACATAGATCAACGTTTAAACAAACAGATTAATACCTGAATAAATTTTTTTAAAAACAGAACAGCGTATTATCTATATAACGTTCTGTTTCAGATAAGAATAGTTTGAATATAAAATGAAAGGGTACGTTGTATTTTGTTATGAGAAAATGTATTTCTAAATTTCGTTACATTTGTAAATTACAGAATTGTTCTTCAACTACAGTCACAATCGTTCAGTTTCATTAACATTTGAAAATTGATGGATTTGGTACTCGATATATTCTACTCTCACAGTATTTTCATTGATACATTTCAGAAACTGAGTACAGAATAAATCTACAATCACCCAGGCGGAATCATTAAGTTTTACATCTTATTGATCAGACGTATGAGTAATTATATTAATCCTTATGTAGCAAATACGCACGCATTCGTAAAATACAGCACTCAGGTGTAGGGCAATTGATCCTTTTTGTATTGAACGTATTTAAGTAGGCCTACTCGTGATATCAGTAAATTCTGTCTAAACGTCATCTCAACGGAATCATTAAGTTTTACAAAAGATCTTATTGATCAGACGTATGAGTAATTATATTAATCCTTATGTAGCAAATACGCACGCATTCATAAAATACAGCACTCAGGTGTAGGGCAATTAATCCTTTTTGTATTGAACGTATTTAAGTAGGCCTACTCATGATATCAGTAAATTCTGTCTAAATGTCTAGTACATAAACGTACCCGGTAATCGCTTCTTGAGTCGTAGTCATTCTTAAACTCGACATAACTACTTGTGTTACTCGATTGATGTTCATGTTAAACGATTGATGACTCATGTAATAATACAGATTAACCTCGTATAATAATAATGACAGGACAGCGTATTTAGAACACTTAAAATTGGAAATCTACAAACACACCAAAAATATCTGTCAAACCCCTATCAAACAAAAACCCCGTTCTTATCGAGAGACAACAGTAACTGACCTAAGCACATGTGCTTCATTAGGCAACAGACCAAAAAATCAAATAGACGACTATAAGCTCAATTTAAATAAAATCTGAATATTCAATAAAATTATATTTACTTAGTAACATATGCAAATCTTTTACTTACCTCTTAAATGTTGTTGTTGTTATACACACAATAGTCGATTGTACGATGAGTGTCTCATACAAATGAGAAATAGTGACATGTCGTCTTGTGTGTGTATATATCATACGGCGGTAGCGTACACGTTTGAAAGTTGATGCACATTAAATTGTCTCTCTCTCTCTCTCTCTCTCTCTCTCTCACACACACACACACACATTTCTGATTACTATAAAAATAATTGCATGTATGTTCAGAGGTTTGGTGTCTAAATCGATGCATTTTACTTTCACCTTCTAATTTGACACATAGCTTACTTTCATACAGAAATAGCTATCGCCCATGTCCGTCTACGAGTGTTGCTAAACGAAATTAAAAATGCTGTAATACATAACGTCCTGTGAAATAGATATGGTATGTTTTTAGGACAGCCAAAAGCATGAAAGTATTATTTAAATCTGTTATCTGCTTCTGTATGGAAGTCATCTATAAATATCAAGTCAGTGCGACACAACGTAATTGGACCTAACATGATTCATGCCAACGTGTGCGCTCGTTGTGTGTGCGTGTGCGTCTGTGTGTTCGTGTGTGCGCGCGTTGCGTGTTTGGTTACGTTGCGTATGCGTCTGTGCGTGTGTGTGTGTGTGTGTGTGTGTGTGTGTGTGTGTGTGTGTGTGTGTGTGTGTGTGTGTGCACGTCGGATGTGTGATTACGTGTGCGTCTGTGTGTGTTCGTGTGTGCGCGCGTCGGATCATGACATAGTATTCGTAATGACCGAGGCACGTCCTTTATTGCATGTGGATATTCAGATAGAGCAGAGCAGACACGTTTACGCAATATCAAGTGCAACCACACACAAGAATCAGATGTTTTGTATACGTTCTAGGTGAAAAACTACTGGGGTGTCTCTGACTTTAGTTGGAAATAAATAACATTACAGATATTGATATGGTACTAAGAGTAGCTTATACGTGAATACTATACATCAGACTGCCTGTATCTGTCATTAGAAATCTAACGTTACGACGGCAGCATAACGATAATGAAAGTCATACATTATCGTTATTTTGTCTAAGCTATGTTCACACACACACACACACACACACACACACACACACACACACACACACACACACACACACACACACACACACACACACACACACACACACACACACACACACACACACACACACACACGCACACACACACACACACACGCACGCACGCACGCACGCACGCACGCACGCACGCACGCACGCACGCACGCACGCACGCACGGAAATGGAGGAAGAACTAGCATAGGAAATACAATTAAGTGTAACAATAAAAGAAGTGATTGGAAAGCCAACTGTGGGTGTCGAGACAAAACTCTTGCTTGTTCCTGAGTTGATAGAAGCGCCTGAGGGCAAAGTTATGCAAGAGGTTGTTGACGAGAACCAAACAAACTTGGATCAGCCAGTAGTGTTTAGGTCATCAGTACATGACGCAACGGGAGTGATAGGTCCAATTAGGTTTGTTACACGTTGTGTCGCACTGACATGATATTTATAGATGACCTCCATACAAATACAACAGCATAAAAATCATGTTAAATATCAAATTATCACATGTTAGGTTAAAATGCAGTCCATTCACGTTTCATGTTAGGTTAAAATGCAAACACACACACACACACACACACACACACACACACACACACACACACACACACACACACACACACACACACACACACGTGTATGTTATTTAAATTATTATTTAAATAACATACACACGCGTTAGGTTGCAACATAACATGTCTTAGATCATGTTTTTTAGTGTTTTTATTGTTTTTTAAGAAGGCGGCATTCCTTTGTGCGTTTGAACTGTCATTATACCACTACTAACGTAGATGGAGTGCGGTAATCAGTTGACACTCCTATAGCCTTAGCCTCGAACCCTTACTTCCAGCGTCGCGTTTTCTACACGTATTGATCACGTTCTGACATGCATGACGTCAGTATACTCTACATTCGAAACCATGTGGATTTAATTGTGTGATAATTTATATCAGTTTTAATCAAATGTTGAAATTATCATCATCGTCGTCTTCAAGAAGGTTAAACCAAAACTGGTTTGTTCCGGTCCCAAGCAGGTAGCACACATCTCCGTTTTTTCAGCTTGTAATTCAGTAGGTATTTGGGGATGCGGCAGTCATCTATTCGTTTAAAATATTCCAACCGTTTAAGCCGATAGTGGGCAATTCTATCAAGTATACTCATAATATTCAGTCCCTGCGGTATATCTTCGTTTTTTTCCTACGATCTTGGTGAGTATTCCCTGCCTCGTGCCTGAGAAATCTCATTTCGGCCGCTTCAATACGACTGGCGTGGGATTTCGTTAAAACAAAATTCTCAGGCCCATAGAGAAGTATAGGTAGACCCATCACCGTGTAGAACTTCAGGCAAGTTTCTTTACCCGTCGATTTTATAGTTCTCCTGACGGTCCCAAACTTTATTTAACGTACGTAATTTATTCACATGTCATTGTTTTGGAATGAACGTATTGTGTTTTAATAGTTCGTCCACGAGTAGATGTAACGTCATTAATACATTAATACTTTATATTAGCCTACTCACATTATCATATACACACTTTTTGCACTGCTGTTTAATTGATATAAATATCTCGATGCTACCTTACACCTAAGATCGTAAACCTAACGACAATTTGGTCTTCACACATTCTCATCCTCATTACGGATACCCATCATGGTTTTTAACAAATAAGGTGTGTGTACACACAAACACGCGCGCGCATATATGTACCTTTACCTTATTATGAAACTGTTATTATGCAAAATATTTGTTTCTATTCTTCACTGATGCACCTTTCTTTGAACACATTTACTAGTCAACATTAGCAGAACAAGTGAAAAAGTTTTTATTACTGAAGAATGATTATATATTTAAACAAATTTAATTAGTCTCTTGAGTTGATCAGTAAATGTGTTCAACGAAATGTGCATCAGTAAAGAAAAGAAATAAATACTTGCATAAAAGAGTTTTAAAGTTAAATAGAAGAATGTAGGCCTACACAAATATGCAAAAAAATGTCAAATAATTGTCCAACATGTGTGTGTGTGTGTGTGTGTGTGTGTGTGTGTGTGTGTGTGTGTGTGTGTGTGTGTGTGTGTGTGTGTGTGTGTGTGTGTGTGTGTGTGTGTGTGTGTGTGTGTGTGTGTGTGTGTGTGTGTGTGTGTGTGTGTGTGTGTGTGTGCTGATAAATTGTGGCTGCTGCCAAGGTCCGTTGAAGTTTTATCACAATTGCCACAAGAATAAATTATTTCTTCTAGAAAAGTATAAAATTGTTCTTCCTAACGCACGCGTCACATTGTACCTCCGTCGTCAAAGACAGAGTGTCTCATGGAATAATCTATTCATTTTGCATTTCGTTTCAATATATATTAAAAATACTTAAATCCAAATACAAACCGATTATTCGCTTATAGGTGATGTCTCTCATGTCTCTTCTTCTGATAGTTCCTATCCGTTGTCTAATGTTGGATATCATACAGGATATTTTAACTTTCTCCACTGCTGTACGGAAAGTACAAGTCAGTTGTAGGCTATACATGCCAAACCAGGTCCTTAAATTTCTCACCCATGATATTCTCGGTCGCCCAACTCCTCTCTTTCCAAGTACTTTTCCCCTTATATCTCTTAGTAGAAATAAATTTGTACTTAGTATACGGTAAAAATGTATGTCCTGTGATAATAGTGGTGTGTGTGTGTGTGTGTGTGTGTGTGTGTTATATCCTATTTCAACAGGATGTAAATAATTTTTTATAATTTCAGAAAATATAAGCTTACTATTTCGATGGTTTTAAATGTTGTTTATATACGTTTCTCTTCTACTACTATTTACGCGAGTGAAATATGTTCCGTGTTATTTTTATTTTCCGCATGTTCTTATTTTCCTTAGAAAATCTGTGCCCTTTGGATGCTTTTGCTGTTCAGATACCTATGCTATCGTTTTAATTTCTAATATATATAACCAGACCACTGACATAATATTTTCATTACTCATAAGGTATTAGACCAATATGAAATTTATATCTGTACAGAGTAATACAGAATATAGTCTTGCGATTAAAAAAAATTGTGTGTGTGTGTGTGTGTGTGTGTGTGTGTGTGTGTGTGTGTGTTATAGTTTTACTTGTATGTTAAACTGAACAGCGGAATATTATAAGAATATACCAGTTTATCAGAAATATTGAATGGAATGTTAATAACTGGCTTGTTAATTTTACATAATACAGACTGGTTATAAAACCTTGCAACCGACGCTTTCTAAATCCATGTACAGTACCTATATTTTATTACATTGTGTTGCATCATAAAATTCCAAAACCCGACAAACAGTAGCTTTCACACAATGAAAAACTTGTTAGGTTAAAATGTAGATAACAATTGAGTGTATACAATAGTTAATTTAACATAGGTGATAATTTAAATTGACTTTGAATGCTGAATGAATACAGAAAAAAATCTGAGTAGATATCAATGACAGAATTAAGAAAATGAAGCGAAGGTGAGAAGGATATTTAACTTCGCGAGATGGTCACATAGGAGTTAAAGAGTTCCTTTGCAACGCAAGACAAAGTGATAATACATGATGATCTGGTATAATGAACTGAACAAGAAGAATTTATGAGCGAAATCATGCAGACTGACAATGGAAGCATTCGCTCAGCAACGGGCAAATATGTGTTTACCGTATAATTGTGACAATGGTAATACTTACATACAGCTACGAATTTGTGTCAGTACTTCTGAAACAGTTTTATTATTAAAAAATGTAGAGTTAAATATTCAAGACGTTGTGATTCTACCGGTAATTATTCAAAGCATACGTCTTAATCACATTCAACGGTCTGGTTCAACTTTCAAAAAAATACAATACGAATAACAATGTAACAAAATTAATCATCGACGTGGGCGAGAAACATGTGACCCTGCCTAATTGAGTAGGCCTGCACCTGCAGGGAAAGAAATGATAACTAGCCCTACTTACTAAGCGTATAGATTAATATATTCATAAATAATTACCCGCACATGTTAATTGTTATTTTGTAATTCTTATTAAGTGAGAATTTTTGCTGGACTACGTTATTGTATTTGACCGCTTCACACGTTCAAGGCCTACCATAATTGCTCGACCACCGACGACGTTTAGTTTCTATACGTAAATTACTTCGTGTAGTTCAGGCCAGCTGTTTTGTATATTTACACATATTAAGTCTGTCAAACAAAACTTTATATTAGTATTTTTTTTATAAAGATCGGTGTATTAATCATAACTACGTAGTTTTTCATTATAGGTCACGCCTTTAGTTACAAGAATTTTTATGAGAAAAATTCTACTCTCCGATTCGCAAGAACAGTATCCTTAGGTGACGAAACAAATGTCGTCTAGATAGTGACCAGAAAAGGACCTGAAAATCTTAAGGATACTAAATTATTATCTTAGCCTCTATACCTGCCCTTGAAGACCCGGAACAAATCAGATAAGACAAGTACATCTAAAAAGCTAAAACGTATTTCTACCAGATAAACATCCGCGTTTGTAGATTCAGTATTTTATAGCTTGTGTTAATGTTATGTTTATAATTTCTTCAAATAATTCTTTCCTTGTTTACCTTTGTAATTAATTTTCTTAAGTACGATATTCTAATTGTTCAACTTAGTGCATCTGCTGTCCAAAGTTCGGTCTTCAAGCTGTATCAGTTATGTGGCGAGTGCCCTGTAAAGATCTCAGCAACAAAACTTAAAGGTTTTCATGAAAGAAGACCTCTTCGTATTAGACAGTTATGTTTCAGGTAAATTTGAAGTGACACTAGCCAAGGTCTACAGTGTCACATCTATAACAACTGTAGAAATTGCAGATGATTGTGGAAACATTAATAGAAAAACTTTAAAATAAGGTACGAGGCACTCGAAGACGAAGTTGTGCTAAGTGATAGCTTCTTCTTTATAACTAGTCAAACATTTTTATAATCCCTGGGATGCAGTTGCTTTAGCGAAGGTCAGAACGATCCAGTGGGCTGAATAATTTACTAACGACACGTTGAAATGGTAGATGAGGTCTACATCTGATAGTTGCATATAGTTTCCACCCATGACTGGAGGCTGTGCTAGAAGTCTACGTTTCGACACATTCGTTACGCGGTCGAGTTGTGTTTTATCCGTCTTACAATTCCAATTTGGCTTATGAATCTACTACACTTTTTAGAGGGAACAGAGTATTCTAGACAACGTGATGTAGTTCAACTTCCAACCTCCAATTGGGATGACTGAGCGATTTCCCATCGAGCTTTCCTTCCTACACGCTGAATATTTGCGGGACTTGAAATATCAGTCTATCCATTCAAATACTTCGCCTTTCAAATGCGCCATTGGTTTTAACGTGTCAGATACCATGGTCAGAATTCCTTTTCCGGAAGGCCTATTCTTATCCAGGACAGATGAACAGATCCTTTTTAGCTTCGAATTAATACGAGCGTATAGAAAAGAATGCCGAAAGACAGTTATGGCTACCAATATGGAATCGCCAACCTCCAGCGAAACATGAAGTGGACGACCCGCATCTTTGAGTGAAGATGTAGTGAAAAAAGCAACGGAGAACCGTCAATCTGATGAATTCGATGAGTACTGGACAACATAGGATGAGTGAAAACTATGATGCGAAACATGCCGGACTGTTTAGTTTCCAATTAATTTCTGTGTAAAATTTCCAATCACTCCCTTTAACGAAAAATAATCACCAACAAGCGTCCTCTTTATTCTGGCCATTAGCAACAAGGAGTCTAAGAACTTCTGTATTTGATTGTACTCTGTAGACAACGGGTACAGACGTGAAGGCTACAGGCCTACATTTATATGAAAAACACATATTCATATGTAAATTTCTTCTTCTTCTATCAGTGACTAGGCGAATTACCTGCTCCGGTCCTAAAGGAATATATACATACACATGACGCTTCCTACGCCTTCCTACACTTTGCTGTTCAACAGGCTTGCATTGCCAACCTCCTTAGACAATCTGCCATCTGGCATCCGATTTAGATGAACAATCCATCTGTCATTGTTCTCTGCAATACGATCTTAGATATTAAAAATGTTCACCTCTTTACATCCTTGAAGAGTATATCCTTTCGTGTGCAGCATTTTAACAGTTCGCAAGTATCTCATCTGCGACGCCTGTATTCTACTCAGATGTTTTGTCGCCGGAAATCAAGTTTCAGAACCACACAATAACACCGGCACAGCCCTTACCATACACAATTTTAGTCGAGTCTCTTACCTTGTTTTCCATGACAGCGCTAAAACATGTAAAAAAGTGTAAATTTACGAAAGTAAAATAGAAATTTTCATAATATAATTCTTCATTAATGTATCACGTTAAGTAGGAAAATATGGACATATACGCATAATGCGTGTCACGTTTTCAAACAATATAGCTTATATCTAGCATATTTCAAGACTGTATTAAGCACGCTTCCTGGAGAAACCGGTCTGCTACAGCGTGCCAAATAATCGTTGAAATCTGTTCAAAGTAAGGAGCTATCGAGTAGTGAAAGCAGGAGTTCAAAAGTGAGGAGAAAACTCACGGATATCTGTGTTCGTAGAAACGCGAGGCAAACGAACGAGTTGTTGTGTATCCATTATGACGAGAAACTGCTTGTACTTGATTGAGACATCATGGAGATAATGACATGGTTGTCTACAGCCGGAGAAAGAGGGGCGGTACAAACACAACAAAAACGAAAAACCCAAGGCTACGCTCACACACACACCAGAGAGTCCGCGAGCCGAATATTGTCGGTCCGCCGGATGATGACCATAGTCTACACGCCTGTATTGTTAGTAACAAACTCGTTTTCTCGAGACGTTTTAATTATATCTGTCCTACTTCTCCAAACATTAATTACATCGGATTAGAATGAAATTTAATTCCAATCCAAAGAAATAAAGAGTACAAGAATCACCAATGGTGTCTTCTAATTCGGTTACCGAA
The DNA here is from genome assembly GCA_034769895.1 of Magicicada septendecula. NCBI lineage: Eukaryota > Metazoa > Arthropoda > Insecta > Hemiptera > Cicadidae > Magicicada > Magicicada septendecula. The sequence continues at coordinate 113,792,454 of CM068375.1, read as the reverse complement.
AAACTATCGACATCGGTTCGTTCCATCGCGTACACAGTTCGTCAGAACTGGTTGTACAAAAATAATTTGCCGCAGACAAAAGGAACGAGCACCGTTTGTAGTGTTTGAAATTAACACTTCTATAGCACACCTAGAGAAGACAGCGGCGTCAGTCTCGGCAACACGCGTCCTCTAGTTCCCAGTGTCGGCTGCTGTTGGCAGTGTTCGTAGTGCATTTTATAGTACATCGTACATTATACGGTGACGTGTGGTTGTGGTTTGTGTCTAGTGTGTCCTTGTGTGACAAATTAGTGTCATCAGTGTTACATTAGTGTTGCCCACCGTGCTTACGTCAGCTGCTGACAGCGAACACTAAGGTAAACCGTATTACTCTAAGTTAGGAATGTAATTAAACTGCTACCATAATTCTGACCTCGCAGAATTCCTTCGTCTAGTTTTAGAAGTTATGGAACATTAATTACGCCTAGGCCTATTTTTTGCCAGCTAACATCAGGTTTTTAGACCGATTCACTTCGTGATTCGATATGTAATGTTTTGGTATGTCAATACTGGATACAATATCAATTGAGAAAATTGTTCCTTCGTATTGTATTCCAATTTCATTATGTAAATTAATTTTTATCGTTGCGGAATAATTCTAAGAATTTTAGAATTATTTTGTATAGTTTTCTATATCATACTGTTAAATAATTAGCCTATATTTTATTTTTCAGTGTTATACAAAATTAGTCCAAGAATATCATACTTGGTTAAATAATTAGCCTATATTTTATTTTTCAGTGTTACACAAAATTAGTCCAAGAATAACAAATTAACTCGAAACTCTTGCATAAATTAACCATATGCTACTTTATTCAGCCATTATAAAATCCTTCGTAAAATTTTACAGAATGGCAACGCTTTTGATTGCCTATTGCATCGTTCGTGTGGCCTGTCTAGTAGACGTTATTATTTCTACGGGGATCAATATATGATTCATATCTTTTATTAGCAGTGTAACTCCCATGTCGGCCTACAGTACGATACTATCATACTGGTTACCGCAAGTCCATAGTTATTCCCATGTCTTATTAGTAATTAAGTGTAAATTATACCTCAGTTTCAATATTTAAAACATTCTTGTAAATATGGTTACAAGGCTTGCCGCAAAACAATTTTCCATTTCCCACTCCACTTGCCTTTTTCCTTTAATCTAGGATACTTAGGAATCTAAACAATACCCATTGTTATACTATCCCTCTTGACAACATCAATCAGTTCTTTTTTGAGCTTCTTGTCTTCTTTTATCGTCTCCACAGTACAGATTTCTCACCACCGACTTTCAACAACAAATAAGAAGCTCTCTGAGGTGCAGAACACGCTCACTAGTTTGAACGAAATACATTTATTATTAGTTAGATTCCAACATTAAATAACTATTTAATTATCAGAAAAATTACGGAAGCCTTATACACGTAAATTTATTCTATTTGAGTTATAATTTGTTAACTGGCGGGACCCTTGTAAATAATTTACAGTGATTTTGACAGTCATTGGCCTACTAACTCATTCAAAATTATTGGGATGTGGTGATTATAAATAAAAACTAAATTTTAATTAAATGCTACATTTTATTACAAAATATTTCAAATCTTGGAATATTCACAAAATTACTGACATTATTCGTGTAATTTGAATTAATGATAAATACATTTTTTCGACAAGAATGTATTTTTATTGTGTACTCTGTTTTAATTTTTTAGAATGTATTTCTTAATTGATTTTTATTATTTAAAACAAATTATGTTATAGCAATTTTATTTATATTATTTTCCTTATAAATAAGAAGTAGAAATACAAAATGTCTTCTGTTTGATAAGTGTTGTATGATCACTGATAAAATCTTAGAATGGCATACGAAATATATAGAAACCACGAACCTATTTAAAAATCGTATATTAAAATCGCATCTGAAATTTTTGGAAAGGGTAATAATATACAAAATTTCCTTAAATTCAGTATTTTGGATTGTTGGTCCAGTATTAATTGTTCTCAGCATTTCAGATGTTCATTTTTATGCATGTTCATTTTAAAACGTTGTAACCTTGTAAATACAATGGTCAAATGTTCACATGAAAGTATAGGTTAAGGTAAATATTTGACTTGGAATGCTGATACATAGCAACATGCATCTTGATTCGATTCCCCGTACATAACAAGATGCTCCGTGCGCGTATATAAACACTCCGCCGCCGGTAGGAGCCTTCATCTACACCGGTGACTCAGCCACCATTGCCAAGCGTTACGTCCCACAAAATCTTATCCCATTTTCTCCAAATACTGTACATGTATTCGGTGTTTCTTACGTGTCTCTGTTTGTATGTCCACGTCGATTGTTTTAGGCTTCATCATATCCTGTGGCACCTCCATTCTACGTACTTGTATGACTCAGTCCCATTTTAATATTTTCTTGTTTTTTAACGGATTTTATGCAGCGTCTTCCCTTCCCCAGGGGCTCAAGGGGTTTCCCTGTCGATGGCATCGCCCACTTCTAATCTACGTGCTTCTACTTTTCCGCGTACACTTTCGTTCCAAAATGTACGCGGTGTGACGCTTCTCCGTCTTTCGGTAGTATTATTTTAATACCCCCTTCGGTCGTCGTTCGCCTCCCATTTTCATCATATGACCAAACCACTTCAGCCCTCTTTTTTCATTACGATCTTTTCTGAGCTCATCCGCTTGCATCCGATTTCTCATGTACACATTTTTTCTTGAATATTATTCACAAAACATATATTTACGTGAGCCTTGAGAAGACTTTAATATTCTCATTTACCTATACTGTACGAAGAGAATTTATGTTCATATAGTGTAATGAATGGTTCAGCATACAATACAATCGAATCGGGTTTTCTATAACAGAATAAAACAAACCAAAAAGAGGCAAGCTATCTAGACTCTGATGAAATGTCTAAAATTAGGTATACTCTGTACGCATAATTATTGTTAGTATGGTTATGAAACTTGTAACAATTAGTATTTTTTTAGGACACTTTTTTTGTTCACTCTTGCCGATGGGATTCTGTCATCAGCATAAAATCATTACCGAAATCAGTCAAACATTAACACTGACATTCGCTAACACTTGCAGTTAATGTAGAGAGTGGGCCATATGTTGCTTAACAAAAATGCATTTTTTTATAACGTCTAGTCTTGAAAGATTTTGTAAGGTTCAGTCATTAGCTAGACACTGTTTTAAAGCATTTGTTGTTGACGTTTATTGTTATCGTCAGGACCCGTAAGCAGAGAGTGCAGAAATAATTAAAACACATACCAGTGTAATAAGTGTTTTTGTGTAAATATATCTGTACATAGGGTGTCCCATGAGGAATGGGATATACTTCAGGAATGTATTGTATAGGCTGAAATAAAGAAGAAATTTCGTATAAACATAGGTCCGAAAACGCTTCGTTTTCAATTTATGGCTTGCGAAAAATGTCACCTTAATGTCTGCTCCAAGGCTAAAATTAAGGCCTCCTGTAATTGTTGCAACTTAAATTAAAGAGTAAATTTGATGGTTTCTTAAAGTTTTTGGTCTGAAATTTGAAAAATTTCTTCTTTATTTCAGCCTGTATATTGAACTCTTGAAGTATGTCCCATTCCTCATGGGACACCTATATATTGTACACAGAATTATTGTAATTACTATAAGTATGATATTAGTCTTATAAGATATAAATACACTGGAAACATTTAAGATAGGCCTATAAGTAGTCTGTAAACTTTAAATATGTGTACTAATTATTTCTCTGCTACTCGTACATATGTAATCAAGATGATAATACATATTCTTGGTACGTCGACACAGTTGTTATAAAATTGTGTTTAGTTAACGACCAACCTACAAAAACGTTGTTAATTTATTAGTTCACTGTCATTACTAAACTAAGGACAGTGTCGAGTTCCGTGAGATCCAGTATTTCACAAGTAAAATAAAATGAGCGCAATATTTAAGAATGACAGTGCTGGTGTTGGTAATGTTAATATACTACTGTGTAATACAATAACTGAACTGTGGCGTCAAAATGAAAGATTTTTTTGTTCAAACATATAACAATATATTTTTCATTAGTGTTACATTTACATTAGTTCCAAGGAGTATTAATTCGTTTGGGAAAAAATTTGTAGGCCGATAAATGTCAAAGACAAAACTGGTAATTGTACGCACAGGTTATGAGGGAAACGGTCAAACATTGGATAATAAAGATATTGAATAAGTTAAGAAATTCTCAAACTTTGGGAGCATGATTACGAAAGAAAATGGATGTACATCAGAAATGGAGAGCCGAATATCATATCGTGGCACACAATAATCATTGATGCTCACAAGTAATCAAATGAATCACGTGCTACCAGAGGTTATGAACGCAATAGCTTTTACTTGGATTACCTTGCGTTACGCAATGAAATCTGATTACTGGGAAGAAAGGAGAAAACCGGCTGAAGGTAATGGAGACGTGAATAGGAAAAACGCAACAACAAAATGGACAGAAAAACGTTACATAAAAATGAAAGAAAAGGAAATTTATACTATTGTTAGGAAAGAAGATAAGGTGGATTTATTTTGAGCTATTGGAGATAAGAGTGTGAGAGGTCAGTGGCGTATCTAGACTTTGGCTTTGGGGGTAGGGTCCGGGGTCAAGTCGGCTTCATACAAAAGAAAAAACAAGTTAAGGCTAATCAACACTACTATCTTTAAAGTGGCTGAAATACGTGTTAAACATTCTGAAACCAGCCCCTTTAAAGTACACGGTAACAACACAGTAAAAGTGCGTGTTATTGATACATTGTTAAACGTGTTAAACATTCTGCAACCAGCCCCTTTAAAGTACACGGTAACAACACAACAAACGTACGTGTTATGGATACATTGTTAAACTTGTTAAACATTCTGAAACCAGCACCTTTAAAGTACCCGGTAACAACACAATAAAAGTACGTGTTATTTATACATTGTTAAACGTCTTAAACATTCTGAAACTAGCCCCTTTAAAGTACACGGTAACAACACAGTAAAAGTACGTGTTATTGATACATTGTTAAACGTGTTAAACATTCTGAAACCAGCCCCTTTAAAGTACACGGTAACAACACAACAAAAGTACGTGTTATGGATACATTTTTAAACGTGTTAAACATTCAGAAACCAGCCCCTATAAAGTACCCGGTAACAACGCAATAAAAGTACGTGTTGTTGATACATTGTTAAACGTGTTAAACATTCTGAAACCAGCCCCTTTAAAGTACACGGTAACAACACAATAAAAGTACGTGTTATTGATACATTGTTAAACGTGTTAAACATTCTGAAACCAGCCACTTTAAAGTACACGGTAACAACACAACAAAAGTACGTGTTATTGATACATTGTTAAACGTGTTAAACATTCTGAAACCAGCCACTTTAAAGTACACGGTAACAACACAAAAAAAGTACGTGTTATTTATACATTGTTAAACGTGTTAAACATTCTGAAACCAGCCCCTTTAAAGTATACGGTCACAACACAATAAAAATACGTGTTATTGATATATTGTTAAACGTGTTAATCATTGTGAAACCAGCCCCTTTAAAGTATACGGTAACAACACAATAAAAGTACGTGTTATTTATACATTGTTAAACGTGTTAAACATTCTGAAACCAGCCCCTTTAAAGTACCCGGTAACAACACAATAAAAGTGCGTGTTATTGATACATTGTTAAACGTGTTAAAAAATTCTGAAACCAGCCCCTTTAAAGTACCCGGTAACAACACAATAAAATACGTGTTATTGATACATTGTTAAACGTGTTAAACATTCTGAAACCAGCCCGTTTAAAGCACACGGTAACAACACAATAAACGTACGTGTTATTGATACATGGTTAAACCTGTTAAACATTCTGAAACCAGCCCGTTTAAAGTACGCGGTAACAACACAATAAAAGTACGTGTTATTGATACATTGTTAAACGTGTTAAACATTCTGAAACCAGCCCCTTTAAAGTACCCGGTAACAACACAATAAAAGTACGTGTTATTGATACATGGTTAAACGTGTTAAACATTCTGAAACCAGCCCGTTTAAAGTACGCGGTAACAACACAATAAAAGTACGTGTTATTGATACACTGTTAAATGTGTTAAACATTCTGAAACAACCCCCTTTAAAGTACCCGGTAACAACACAGTAAAAGTACGTGTTATTGATACATTGTTAAACGTGTTAAACATTCTGAAACCAGCCCCTTTAAAGTATACGGTAACAACACAATAAAGGTACGTGTTATTGATACATTGTTAAAAGAAACTTATTGACTGAATTGATTTTCCTATATTTCATTTTTCAAACGTATACCCTAAACTATATTTCCGTACGCAGCCAGGAAAATAAAATATAACTGCCTAAATATTAGGAGATTAAGAAAAATTTTTTAACTTTTTTGTCCCTCTGTGGGGGGGGGGTCCGGTCCCTTTCGTCCCCCCTAGTAAATACGCCCTTGTGAAAGGTCTGCCTAAGGAAAAATATATAGTCGATGTTCGATGGGATCTGGAAGGAATGATGACCTCTTGCAGAATTTCAAACATAAGGGGAATTCCTAGGTGCAACGACAAGGGCTGACCTTTAAGTGAAGAAGAAAGACAATACTAGTATTACCTAATACAGAAAGCAAAATGATAAACACATTTTTATCAGACATAGAGTGCTCGCTTTCAACATCTTTCTCTCCGTTGAGTTTATATGTAGAAAGCTTGTTAATTAAATACAGTACAATCTCTCTCTCTCTCTCTCTCTCCCTCTCTCTCTCTCTCTCTCTCTCTCTCCCTACACACACATGCGCATAAATAATTTCGACGAAACCGAAACATCGAAGCATGATAATGTTTTGTAAACAAAATATTTCTAGACTGTGGGGAATCGAAAGTGTGGAAGCGTCACATTTTTCGATAACGCATCACGCATTTTGTGTAAAGACCCCCAGCCTAAAAACACTATCATGTTAAAAGAACAATTTTCTGAAACAGGAGCCTAAATAAAATCATTTTGTGGTGAGACACAATCGACACGAGTTATATTCAGCTACTGCGAATAAACACCACACCATCAATTCTGCGACCGTATTTTATAATCTTTTGATAGAAAAATGTAAAACGAATTTTACAATGAAATCGTTCTACGAAAAGTCTGTGACTGAATTCGCATTAATCCGAAGAATCTAAAACTTTAAATCCCTTTTTCATATTTGATTTTAGTTTTCCATATAATGAAGTTTTAAGAAAGTTTTTAATTAAGTTATAATTCGTCTTTCACGTTTTCGCCTCACAAGGAATAATTCTTCGTTAGTTCCTTACGTATTTTAATTCTATTATGGAATTTTAATCTTTTTTCTTGCTAGTTATTTTACATCACTTTTTGCAGTCGATTGTTCAAGTATTCTATTATTTTGCATATAAATTATTTTATATATTTGTGTGTAGTTTACTTGTCGACTTAATTTAACGAGGACAGTTATTTTGAATACGTAGAAACGATACTCCAGTGTCACTGTACGAAAGAAAACGAAATAAAGCAATAGAACATACCAGGGTCAATTGAAAAATTCGCGGAGCAACATTTACAGCTTAGCGATTAAGAAACTTTTCGTGTGTTTTAAGATTCATGTTTCTTCTAAACACGTGTTATTTTCCAAATCTATCTGCCAACTGTTTACCAGGTTTTTACGTGAAATTTACGTGTCACGTGGATTTTTGAAATAGACAGAATCAAACATAATGATGTGATTGAATTGTTTATTAAATTAGGTCTAGAGCCAATGGAAACTCACAACGAAATAGTAAATGTATTAAGAAATACTGCGTCTTCAAAACAATGGTTTGTACGCGGGCAGTGTAATTTAAACGTGGTCATACGAGCATTGAAGTCGATCCCCACGGTGAACGCCCCAAGTGAAAAGAAACTACAGATGTCATTACAAAATTGTTACGCCGTGTTGGAAGATCGGTTGGTGACGTTGCCGAGGTCGAGGCATTTCACATTAGCGCGTGTATCACGTTTTAATTCAAGAACTTGGTGTGAAAACAAATTATGCAAGCTCCAAACAATGTGCCGGATTTGGAGTTGACGGTTCTTACTTACGTAAAATAATTATAAATACGGTAATAATCATGACTTCAATAACTTATATAAAAAACTCAAATAGACAAGCAAATACTTTTACTATATTAAGCATGTATTTATTATTTTACATTTGTTGCAGTCGGAGAATAAGAAAACTAAGAAATTAATAAATTTGTGTTCAGAATACGGCGTGTCGATCCGGTTTGGTGTTATGAACGCAAAGTGCTAGAAAGAGGGAGTGTGGCCTACGCTGAACAGCGACATAGAGCGGAAATTGAAACATATGAAAATAGTTGAAGAGTGATGTATAATGGATCGTATTCAATCGTGGTATATGGAACGAAATGCAGATACTTTCTTTGAATGTACGAAAGGAAGAACCTAGAAATGATGCAGGTAATCTTCAGTGTGGGTAGAGAAAACGGACCTATGTTTTCATGTATAAGGTAGGCGTCCCCACGTCTGAAGATTGTACTAATTGTATTTTATAAAACGTATGATGTTTCCAATAGACTGTATCCTCTCCTTCCGTCCTATTTTAGATTTCAACCTTTTGAGAATTTTTCATATCCTATTAACTAAGTTGCCTCTCCAGATTTATCAAGAGGTCTATATACTTTTGGTTTAGGAAAATGCCTGTGGTTCATGTTTCCAAGTGATCTTCCCTTTTTGTTTTTCGTTCTTCTGCGTTTATACTGGGTATTTGCAACTTTGCTTTATTTCTGTGTTCCTTTTTCTGGCATTTCTTTTATACCGAGCCAACAGCCTTAAAACCCATTCTCTGATGTTTCCATTTTTCCTTTTTATCTTCCGCCAGAGTCGTGCCTCACTTCCATAAAGAAGTCGTGGGATGATCATAGTCTTGTAGAACTTCATTATAGCTTTCCGACTTTTCATGTTTTATATTTAGTTGTCCACATATTGTGGCTCTGAAAAAAGTAAATTAACAGATGTTATATCACATCGTAACCTTTTTTTTTTTTTAAGATAGAGTTTGTTCTAATAAATCCTATGCTTTATCTTTCCTTATATATTGATATTGATCGTTATTTTCCTTTTTACTTAATTGTCACAGCGTGTTTATTTCTTTTTAATTCTGTTGCTTTTTAAAGCTGTCTTTTTTTTCTTGATATATTTTACAGAATGAGAACTCCGATATTAAGTAAGCACTATCTTTACTATACGTATTCGTAATTATGCGTTAATTCTTCAGTCCAGGTGTAAATATATTGTATACACGATATAACGGTTAAAAGAAAGCTACGTTGGCTTTACATAACTGCTTACAGTACCGGTAACAGTTAACTGTCTACAGTATCCGTCGCAGTCGGTCGTGCTGCACACACATTTATGTATAAATAAATATTTTTTTACATTCACCAGGGCTTTATTACCTACGGGCATGCTTAAATATTTCTTGTGTGCACGGCTCTTGTTTATTTATGATTTACGAGACAATAAAAATCGTTTTATGCGCAGTTTTCAACGGCACACGTTTGCACCGTTTCGATGTACAGTAAATCAAAGGCCACAAACAACGTTTGCGTTCGCGTGAATTGAAAACCAAGCCCGCTACAATAAAACAGGTACTGTACAAATCCTACGAATCCTGTCTGAATATCGAAAACGGTAAAAAACAGAATCGTTATTTTTCTTCGGTATGTTTCACTATTGTTTCCGAAACATCTTTCCTTGTTTATACGAAAAAAATAATAACGTTTGTGTAACCTTGGATACTTGTGATATTTATAGTTAGCGCTTTTCTGTCTATGGCGTTGGTGGCCTATCGTTGTTATCGGATCTTTTGCGTTCCGACTTTAGTCGATAATTCTTGTTGATTTTAACTGTCAAGAAGATAAAAATGAATCTTTAATAATATATTAAGCGACGATCATTTTATACTCGTACTGCGTTTTTCCCAAACAGTGTTCTCAACTTGTTTAGGCGGTTTCTCAATAAAACGAAGTGACCTTATGAACTGGTATCGGCTTCCGGTCTCCTTCGAAACTGTTCGAAACGCCTGCGCAAAACGTACAGAGTTACAGAAGTGAAATAATAATTAATTCAGTCTTATTAGTGTTTGCTAAATTTGTACAGTACTGTTAGTTTGTATTAAATAATTTTATTTTTTCGTTTTGTTTATTGCATTGTTTACTGTTAAATCCTTTACCATTGGCATTTATCTCTATTTTATTTTGTTTGATTAGTGATCAAATACCAGAGGCGCTCGCTCAAAAGTGTAGTGCACAAGCGTGTGTATATGAATGCTACTTCCGGCATTTGAGTAAAGCGCTGATGGAGTTTTGTATGTTTGCTCAGTTCACCATTCCTACACACTATTGGTATTTAAAATGCATTAAAAGTAATAAAACGCTATTTTTCAGGAATTGATTTTTCACGCGTTTGTTGCTTTAGTAGATGTTGTTTGTTTTTTCCAAACAAAATGTCATTGCGTCGTCCGACATACGCAAACAATTTTTTAAAATCATGTAGACGTTTCCTTCATTTCTGGTAAAATCCATATAGCTAAACTCATTTTCTCGTATTAACCAATTTTTTAACTCCAAATCTGTCTGCACTTTACTTCACGTTACAATAAGTATGTCATGTCATGGCTATGTGGTTTTAATTTCACATAGGCAATATCTCATGGCTACCGGTATGTGGTTTCAATTTCACATAGCCAATTTGTGATGAAGGTCAGACTTTACGAGCGTGTACTATACTCCTGATATTGAAGTTTACTCGAGCCTAGATTTCACTCAAAAATGCGCGTTTTTGTTCGTGGCATTGTATAACACAGCAAGTTGTTTAAGTTAGGATAGTCAGTATTTTCAGGAGAGACGTCAAAATGTTATTGTGTGGACTTCTAGAATGTACCTATTTAACCTGGGGACTTTATTTTTGTTGTGTGTAGTGCATACAGGACAATTACGTAACAAGGAGAACTGTTGAAATACAAGTGTTATTAATAAGTTGATAAAAAGTGAATGTTTAAAATGTGTGTCAATAAACATTGTGAATGTCGATTTCTCTGGTGTTCAGTAAATTTGTTTCATGATTTTAAGATTATGATCCACGCGATCTTCGTAAAAATATTAATAACAGTACGTCATCATTCATCATTCTCAATAATTAGGATAGGCCTGTGAAATACTGATCTCCAATTCGCATTATATTTACAGAAAAATAGTACTGAGCAAGCATAAGGCGGCACACAGTTCTTGATGTGCATTCGGCAGTAACCCGATGTTTTTGTTACATCCGACTTTGTAACGACTGTGCACAATTCATGCTCAGCATCTAGTAGCATCGTTTGTAGGTGACTTGTTACCGTACGGACAGTCCTAAATGTTTCATGTAGCTGCATATTCCATAGTAAATGCAAACTACGCGTAAATGAAAATTTGCAGGTTGCTAGATGTTTCTTAAATCAAATAATGTAAACAAAACTTAGCAATACTGTGAATAACGGCAGTACCGTATACAGAATAGTTATATTTACAAAAAAAAGGGCTCTCATGAATATCTCGCAACTAAATTAACAACATACAAATTAACGAGGAAACAAAAAACATAAAGAGGCACAGGAAAATGAGACAGAGAGTTTGGTAAAAAGTGAGTGAGAGGAAGAGAGATCTAAAAACACAGAGAGCATGAGAGAAAGAGAGAGAGAGAATAGATATGTAGAGATATATAACTGATTGACACATAGACGGATAGTGGTAGAGTAGTTAGGCAAGAGGTACAAAAATACTTTAGTAAAAATAAAGGTTCAATCAAGTAAAGAATGAAAAGTAAGACTTTAAGGAGTACATCGCTTGTAAGCAAAGGAAAAGGAACGTTCACGCGACTGACTTTATAATGTTAATGAAAGAGACACAGATTAAAACAAAAATAGAATGCCAAAATATCAAGTCATGTAACATCAGTATTGCGGAGGCAGTAATAAAATTAAATGTATGAACGTAGTATATGATGTCTTTGAATTCGAAGTCTATTGCTGTTTCCCTGTGTTGTTATGACAATTATTAACATTTATAATACGCATGGAAATCTGGCGCTTTCTATACAAATTTAATTATAATAATTTTTATATAAGTAACTCAGCTTTGTATGGGCCAACGTGTATGAACTTTGACGGTAAAATAGTCCGCGCGCTGCCATTCAACTACATTAAACAAAAGCGTATCGACAAACATTTGGTGGACACTGTTCCACGCAGAAAGCTCTTCAGAAGCAGTTGTGTGTAAAACTATATATTCTACAAATTCAGTCATACGCTCTTTTAGGGTTCTCTCCTCAGATATGAACAATAAACATGAGGACGACAATTGTCACCAGCTTAGGTGGATTTGACCTCCCAACCTTTACCCTTCCCACAAAGACACACACGCGGCGCACACGTATATACAAATCTTATTTGAATATTTTTAATTAAATTTTTAGAAACATTTCTGAAAAAAGTGAAAAGTCAACCTATTTCCTGAATCTGTGTAACAGAGTATAATTGTGTTTGAACGACTTTCGGTTTGCACAGAAAACAAAATATTAGGCGTTACTATTTAACTTATCTTTTTAAGAACTAATAAATATGAACTCGTTATTTGACTTTGCGTGTAAATTTTTGGGATGTTTTGAACGAGTATAGTTTATTATAATCAGTATTTGTTTATAATCCACAATCAGGATTATTAGGTACATATATTCAGTACACGAAACATTACAATATGAAGTACTGTGAAGATGAAGGATAAAAAGGGAGAGAAATATAAAAAGAAGCTTAATTGATACAATCCCATTTGTATCATAGAACACGTAGGCCTAATACATAAATTCTCATGTTACGCGCACTGTGCTGTGTAAATGAAGCTTCTGATTTTATTCTTGTTCCCTTTTTTTCTTCTATTCCTTTCCGTCTTCACCTTCCATGTCTCGTATTTTCATCTTCTCCTGTTAGTAATACTGATACTACTACTAACAGTGGACCTGTTAATATTCGTCTAAAATGGCGTGATCCATTATTGAGAGGTTTATGAAATTGTTCAATTGCTCGAAGAATCTGCGGCATGACCAGCACCTTCGTTTCTAAATCCACCTTCCTTTGAATGTTTAATTTTTCATAAGATGTCATCGAATGTTCCCATGTTAACGATATATCGTGATATATATATAATTTATATATATATATATATAAATATATATATTTATAGTGATAACGTTCCATTCATTGTTCGACATATTATATTTTGTATTGGTAGGAGGTCCTTAGAATTTGTTCTGTCGGTGATAAATGGAATCCTCACAGCCAAGTAGCATCTTTTCAAAACTTTCGTTAATTTTACGAAAGATTCAATTAAACATGTCAGCGTTTCATATTCGTTACTTGTAGCTGAAACATTAGATAGGACAGAAGATGGCCTACTCTTTGTTTGCCATATAGCAATGACATACAAAGAATCGGAGGAGGCGAATGACGTCTTGTTCTAAAGTCTGCAGCAGCGCTCTGCGGCGTCGGAATAAAAGAAAGTGGTGAATAGATAAAAATAATGTAACAAATAAATCCATCTTCTTTACAGTTGCTTGAAGTTGTTAAATAAATTAAATTTGGACATCACAGGCCTGCTAACGTGGACCTAGTAAAACACTACTATAACTAAATTAGTGACAGCTAAGATGTTTCTACTTATTTGACTTAGGTTTCGCTTTAGAGATAACTAGTCGTCACGGAAAGTATGACCATATGAAAATTTTCCTTGGTAACATCAACTAAAACTTTTAATTTCAGAGACAACTGATTGAAGTATGGTGTATGGTATTAAATGAAACATTCATCAACGTTTCCCAGCAAGAAAATTTGTTTCGTCACTTGTCCTGTATAATAAGCTCAAGAACTAAATACTTAAAGGTTTGAACATGTATCCAGGTTGCTTTTCTTTATGGTGAAACAAAGTTGTAGTGTTTTCTCATTTGTATGCATATGCCATAATAGGATAGTGCAGATAAGAATTCAACTCTTTATTAAGTGAAATGTGCATTAGACGAAACAGTGTTTTTTTCTAGAAGAAGAAACTAAACTATATTTGTTATAATTATTGTGATGCAGATCTTAGAAATTTTGATGCCGGAGTCAAAATTTAAAAACGTGTGTCATATATAATATAGAGGCTACATAACGGAACAAAAGCGCCCAGTGGCTGTGTTCCAGAATAAAACCAAATTATCTTTATCTGTAGATATCGGGCTGCTTGCATGGAACCAATTTCGTTTAGCTCTTATCAATTTTGCGATACGGTCGTAAAAAAGTATATGGTTTGCATTTGATTTATGTACACAGAACACCGCGGATATCCCGTCCCCCAAAGCCAATACCTAAACACACACACACACACACACACACACACACACACACACACACACACACACACACACACACACACACACACACACACACACACACACACACACACACACACACACACACACACACACACAGAGCAATTTCATTTTTCAGTCTCAACGATTTTATCGAATTAATAACGTCCTATATGGTAGGTTATACTGTGTTAGTTATTTTATTATTTATTGTTTTTTTTTTTGCCATGCTGCTACAGAATACGATTTCATATCGATGCCACTGCAGGATTTGGATGAAGAGGAGGTGGAGGTATTTTTCATTAGGTTCAGTACGACGATGGTAGTAGATAAATGAGAAGCTAAACTGTGTAAAGTACACTTTAATATGTTGCCATTAACGTGAAGTGGGAAATAAATCAATTTAACATCCCGTGAAAAGTAACGAAGAGAATGTGTAAAAGGAAGCGTTACTTTTATTTCAGTGTTTTTAAAATGTTGATTAGCGTACTTCATAGCCTGTAAATGAATTCAGAGTACAAATCAGTTTATATGTTAAATCAGAATGGAGTAGGTAATAATTTACTTATAATAAGTAAATAGTCAAATAGTCAGATTATAAAATCCGAAAAGGATAGGAAAACAACGGTGCCATGTTCATCGAATGGAACCGTCTAGGAACGCCAAAAGAATAACCTAGTCAAGAGTATTTGCAACAGAAGGGGAGAAATACCAAGAAACAGGTGGGTAGCAAATTCAAAAACCAGCTGAAGCTAATGGGAATTCGTAAAACTTGATACAGTTGCCGAGGAATGAAAGAAGTAGTTGTCTGTAGCAAACAAGGCTTAAACATGTAAGGCGAAACGGTCTGTAGTTCCTTCTTCTTGGTCTTGAAATGCCAGATGAAGAATAAGAAGGTAAATTAAAATATTTTTTAATATTTAAGAAAAAATCATGTCAATGGGGGAAATTAGATACGACACCAGAAACAAAAAAGAAACAGAAAGGTGCTTGTAACTGAAGATCTTGTACCACGATCTACGGTACCGATAGGAAATAAAGCTGCACCAATGTTGCTATTTAAATACATGAAATCTGGAAGAACAGAACAGTTCTGTATGCGACTCAACTAGTTTAGTGACTGCACTGCAACACACAGATTCAAATAGAAAGAGGATATCTAATTTATTAACTTATAGGAAGGAAGGAAAGAGGAGACAACTGGATTTCACAAAACTTATAGCTCGAGTGTTACCAAAGAAATGACTGTGTTGTTGTAAATCGAGGAGATTGGCTTATCAGATTAGGAAAATAGCTAACTAAGGGACTAACAGCAATATACAGTACAATGAAGAGAGGGGACTGAATCAGAATTTGAAAGTCGTTTGAGATTTCTTGATCTGCAATGGTTTCTTGAAAACTTTTACATGGAGTTCTCGAGATTTAGTTCTGCAATAGAATATTTTGACGTAAATGAAAAACTTAGAAACTTTTCCAGCACAGTCAGAATATTGGCGGAAAATATATTTGGTAAGATCAAAATTAGTGCTAAAAAACTGGGTGTGGGTAAGACTAGAATATCTATTCAGAGTTTAAGTCAGTATGGAAAGTGAATCTTTCACAGAAAATGTCACCAACGTAAGAATAAATCAATATTTGAAAATAAATCCAGCCAGTAAGGGGCCTAGAAGAAGAATGGAATAATTTTTAAAAGCAGCCTCAGAAAGCTCTAGTTTGGGGAGAAAAACGCCTAAACAAAACTTACGTATGGTACAAAGACTTCAACCGCCCAATCCAGAAGTAAAAGAACTGTGTTTGAAATATTTATAAGAAAAAATTGCACACTTACTACAATAGTACAAAGAGAAGTTAAGCAAAATTCTTAGTTAAAAAAGCACAGAAAGAAAGGTGGGAAAGTACGCCCAACATGAAAATAATGTATCTTGCACGGCAAAATGCAAAATTCAAAAACCTTTAAATAAACGTGAAGTGCAGACAATATAAATGTCAGCGGGGAAAGGTTGGCTCGAATTCATTATTGTAACGAGAATGAATAGTACTCGTATAGTGGGGAGGAAGTTGCAGCAAGTAGCCATTGACTACATTGAAGATGAAGAACGTGTTTTGCCGTTCACGAGCAGTTACAAGAGCAGAGGACGTAAATGCGAACTTCTACAAATATCATTCAGTATGTAAGCTAAATCTAGGCTCTTGGCTACTGTTGGAGACAAATGGTAATACTATTGGACCGGATTAGATTTTGGTATTAGGTAGGTTTGAAATCAGGATTAAGAAAGGACGATCATGATCTTCTCAAGCTGTTGATATACAAGAGAGATTAATTTCAAGATACACATTGTCGGTTATGCCATGGATAGAAGAGACATATTAAAGCACCTACAAAGTATTATATAAAACATAAAACATGTACAAAAATTTAGAAATCATTCTGAAGACTAAATCTGACAAAGTTCTTAAAAGAATGATAAATATAGAACGGGCAATATGTCGCTTTACAGAAATACATTTTCTGATAACTACTATTGTAAAGCGACTTATGGCCCACTTTGCAGAGGCATTAGACAAGTGTGAGACAATATAATCGGAACACTTGGTTGAAGGCGAAGGCCATGCGTCTAAGACATATTAGTATGAGGAACATCCTTAGAACGAACAACGTGAACCTGATAACGCACTACAGACGCGACAGTTTAGAAATTTAGAAAGCACGGTAAGAACACGATACCGAAGTAAATTTTTGTTCTTAACACATATATCTGAAATTTAAGTCAAGAATTTTTAAAATTAAAGTTCATATAGCTGAACTAAAAGTCATCGACTGAAAGGTCGGGACCAAATGAAGATACAAGGACCGAACTAAACATATTTTCTACGAATAGTAGAAAAGACGAAAGGAATCTAAAGTGGCAGGAGCACGTTTATAGAGTGGAAGAACAGAGATTAGTTACGATGACAGTAGACTACAAGTCGAGTGGGAGAAGACCCGTGAGAAGACCGGAGAGATGTAGGTCTATACCATGGAATGAAGACGACGATAATAAAGAAAGAAACGAAGGGCTATCATCTGTGCACAGAATTACATAACTAATTAAAGAGAAAGGAAGAAATATAGTCGAGAAAACGATATCTTTATCTGATGTCGGGTCGGGACCGTAATGAAGATACAAGGACCGAAATAAATATATTTTTTACGAATAGTAGAAAAGACGAAAGAAAACTAAAGTTGAAGGTGAACGTTTATATAGTGGAAGATCAGAGATTAGTTACGCTGATAGTAGACTATAATGCCGATTAGAAGAAGATCCATGAGGCAGTGAAGACGGGAGAGATATAGGTCTATACCAAGGAACGAAGACGACGATAATAAAGAAACAAACGAAGGGCTATCATCTGTGCAGTAACGTACTTAAGTAATTAAAGAAAAAGGAAGAAAAATAATTATCGTCGATGAAACGATAACTTTATGTGATATCAGGTCGGGACCGTATTGAAGATACAAGGGCCGAAGTAAATATATTTTTTAACTTTTTAAAATTTATGAAGTGAACCGAGTTTGCTTTTTGTTCTGTTAACGGTAAAATATTAACACTGTCAATGAGAATATAAAAATCATCAAGTTACTCTGCTTCATTAAATGGAGTCTGCATTGTCAATAGTTACATCAGCCATTTTTTTTTTTTTTTTAATGAGGGGCGTAGTGAGCCATTTATAAATAGACCTCTACAGTAAAGGTGTAAATAACTTTATCTGTAGTTAACTTGAGAAATCCTACGATGTTCGGAAAAAAATATGTTTTCGTGGAACATCTGTTTATTGCAAGTTGAGTCGAGGCGTACGTTGTTAACTGGATAGCAGATTAAGCTGGCAAATAAATATTCGCTTTCTCCTCGTCGTAAGCAGTAGCACTACTATCAGATGAAAAGAAATAAGGGAGAAAGTTATGAATTATTACTGTTGTATTTGAAGAAAGGGGGTGAACAAGATCACGCACACGCCCCCACGCACACCAACCTACATCTGTTATCACTTTCAAATAACGATTCATTTCAACACACGACGGTGAACAGCAGCTGTGTTCCTTTCAGATCCGCTCAATTATTCTCTAATAAATAGGTATAAGTATTTGTGTGTGTGTGTGTGTGTGTGTGTGTGTATGTGTGTGTGTGTGTGTGTGAGGTTTATTGCTTCGTCAAATGAATTTGGTTTACGATGTGCCCGAGTCTATAGATTACCTCTCTTTTCCTCTTTCTGCACTTCCAGAGTTTAGGCACATTGCCTATTCCGACCTAAAAAACTCTTTCCGCCTCTTTCTGGGTCTTCCAGCACTCATTTTTAACGGCTACAGATCTCGCAACAGCTACAGATAATAACGGTTACAGATGTTATCTAATTCTTCTCCTTCTTTACCGTCATAGTTATCGTCGTCGTCGCCGTCATCATCGTTATCGTCATCATCGCCACACCACCACCACCACAATCATCATCATCGTTATCGTCGTCATCGCCACCACCACCACCACCACCACCACCACCACCACCACCACCACCACAATCATCATCATCGTCATCGTCGTCATCATCATCGTCATCATTATCATCGTCGTCGTCGTCGTCAAAATCATCTTCTTCTTCTGCTTCTTCTTTTTCTTTCCTATCGAGGTGTGGATCTGTCAACCTTTGCGAATTTCCTCTACTGCCACCGTTTCCTAAATCTATATATACTTCTGATTTCTTTAGAAATAAAAATAAAATGTTCCAACGTTTTTATAAACTTTACTGAATCACTGATTGGTTCACATCAGACAAGCCCTTTCGGTGTCTACACCGTTATTAAGTCCTAGCAAAAAAATCCAAAATTCTGAATTTAATACAAAGGAATTAGCGTTCGACATCAATCTGTGGCCTCTTTGGAATAATAAAGACTGCCAGTAAAATTACACTGACCGAGAAGAAACGAATGGTGCCTTTGGAAATGTGGTCCAATTGGTATTGTAATTCTAGTGTTCAAGTTAACGGAATATAATTATAGCGCATAACCTTTAACACGAAACATCGTGTCGCTTTCTTAGACGAAAATAGAAACTTAAAAATTCTATATCCTTGATGGATGTTCCTTTTTTAAAACGTTTTTCTCCACTCGCTGTGGTGTCTGTCTGTCCGGGTGGAATCTTGCGATTGATTTTTAACTACCTTCCAGACTAGCTAGAGCTTTGAAATTTGGCACACTTATGTATCTCCGATGACAATACAATAATCCATTTAAAAAATTGTGATCAGCTGTTTAACAAGTGTACCAACATTGGAAAGAAACATTATAGAGGTATAAATAAGCGTGAATGTATAAAAGACACTATTTACATTTTGCGTTACTATGGAAACAAAAATCAACGCTGTATTGAGTCAAACAAAAAAATATTAAAAATACTTATAGTTATCAGATTTTCATGATTTTTATACCATTTTATTCAGAAAAGTGTAAAGAAAGATATAAAAATAAAAACGCAATTTTTATTTTGTTTCCATTTTTTCGGTTCTGACTCCCCTTAAGTGAAACAAAAGTGTATGATAGTATTTGTTAACTGAAACAAAAGTGTATGCTAGTGTAATATTAACGTATTCTGAAAGATGCCTAACTCGCGTGTTCGTGCACTTGTGTGGTTACAAAGGACAGTTGTGCTTTAAGTACTTCTTTGTAAGAGCCGCTTCTTTGTAATTATGAAGGAGACGGCGACTGAAAAGAAGCGACGATTGGAGAAGAAGCGACAACACTATCGGCTCAAGCTTTCGCAAGAAACGGCTGAAGTTAAATTAAAGCGACTTGTAAATCGTAAAAAACGCGTGTCACAAGCTCGTGTTATTGAAACCGACGACCAACACGCTTATCGTCTTGCTAAATATCGAGAACGCAAATCGCAAGCTCGTGCTATTGAAACTAAAGACCAACGCGCTTATCGTCTTGCTAAAGATCGAGAACACACGTCTCAAGCTCGTGCGATGGAAAATGACGATCAACGCGCTTCTCGACGCGAAAGAGATAGAGTATACACCTCTCAAGCACGACTCTTTGAGACAAAACAAAAGCGTAAGGATATACAGCAATGTCGCCGCGATGCTCGTGCTCAGCGTGCTGCTGATGCGCAAGAGTACCATAAGGAAATCAACAACTTCTGCGATAGGACATGTGATATCTGCACAAAGCATATCTATATCCGGAACTCACGAACAAAAATGTATTGGAAGTTTGCCATCGATGTCATTGTCATTTGAAAAACAATCGCAAGACTAAACATCCATCAATGGCTGGCGTACTGGAATAATATGGAGCCCGGTGACATTCCAAGTGAAATTAAAGTTCTCACTCAGTTTGAGCAAAAACTCTTGTCTCGCATGATACCTTACGTTAAAATAGTCAAATTCGACGGCAGATATGGCCAATACGGATTCAAAGGCCAGGCTACGCTGTTCGCACTTGACATTTTCGAGGTAAGCGAGAAGCTGCCTTCTATGTTGCCTCGCGACAGTGATAATGCGGAAATGGTTGTAGTCACAGAGACTCTGGAAAATTTAAATATCTCTCGTGAATACACAATTTCACGCGAACGGGTGTATGCTGCGCTTAGCTGGCTCTTGGCAAACAATCCGCTTTATAAGGACGTGACAATCAACGGATTTGCAAGACTCGACCGACAAGACATGATTCACGTTGTTCCAGCTGAGCCACAACAGAAGCAAGCTTATTGCAATGAGGCTCATAGCAACGATAATTTTGCCAATGATGATCAGTTGCAAAGTGCATATATGCCAATTTGTGACGCTTCAAGGATTGTTCGCGCTTCCTGGCATCAGGGTCGGAGTGACATTTTCAATTCCAGTTACGCTGGTTCGCAGTGCTTTGCTATGGTCACAGCAAATATTATTAGAGCCACCGTTCTTCCTCCTGGTCGTTGGACCACTAATACCTTGAACCAGAATATGATTGAAGCGGATGGTTTTTGTGCGCTAATTCACTTTGAGACTGAAACAAGAGGTGGGGAGGCGTTTCCAATACCTCCTGATGGCTACCTGCAACTACGCAATCTGGACGTAGTCAAGAACGATATTCTAATGTTTGACAATTCGTTCGAGCTCGTTTATGATGACAACTGGCTATGCCAGGGCAGCTTGATGGATCGCATGAATGATGGAATCATCGGGCGAACTTTGCAAAATGCTATTAGTCATTTGTTTCCAGAACATCAAGCTGGCGTTCTTGTTGTTGCGTCAAAGTCATTAGGTCTCATGCACTTCAATGA
Source organism: Magicicada septendecula (assembly GCA_034769895.1). Taxonomy (NCBI): domain Eukaryota; kingdom Metazoa; phylum Arthropoda; class Insecta; order Hemiptera; family Cicadidae; genus Magicicada; species Magicicada septendecula. The sequence continues at coordinate 113,770,645 of CM068375.1, read as the reverse complement.
CAAGTATTACTTTACCGACTCGCATGCTTGCGGCATCAAAGGTGGAAGCGCACGATGTGGTGACGGTAAAGCATGCATCATTGAATGCGACACGATTGAGGAATTTGTTCGCATTTGTCGACGCACCGTTCACTCAAAAATGAACCTTTTGTGATCTACTTCATCGACGTGCGTGTGAAGGGCGTTGTCGTTCAGATGGATGAATGTTTGCGACATCAGAATGATATACCACAAGCGATCCCGTGGTTGATGTGCATCCTATGGTTGATACACATCCCACACCCGAAAAGCATATTCATGTTCAGCCATCAGTCATGGCTCCTATCGATGTCGCTCAGCCAGATGTTGACGAAGTATTAGATGATGCATTTGTTGATGGCGAAAATTTAAACTAAATTAAACGTAAGACGAAGGACAATATTGTTAACATAAATCACGAATTAAGAGCAAAAGAGTATTCGTGGTGGATGCTTTTTCCGTATGGAAACAATGGTTTGAAGGAGAACCGTGAAGTGATTATTACTCCATTAGATTACTTTCAATCGAGAATCCTTGGTCGCGATACACGGTTCCAGCGCAATGACTATCTCTTCTATGCGCTTTCGATGAACGAATATCTCAAAATTCAGCCCACTATTTCTGCTTGCTGCAAGAAGGTAAGAGGACAAGAGGGAGCTGTCGACGTTCTTCACATCTACATGCGAAACTTACGTGGGTCTGCAGCATACTGGCGAATGGCGCATAACGAATTGATAGCGCAAATTCGTTGCCTTGGACCACCAACTTGGTTCTTAACATTGAGCTGCAATGACATCAACTGGCCAGACATGCGAAGAGCTCTCTTGATTGCTGACAAACGATCGAATGAGGACCCAACAAATATCAGTGTTGACGAATCGCAGCGTCTTATTGAACAATACCCGGTTGTAGTCAGCCGTCATTTCATGAGGAGATTTAATGCCTTCATGAAATATATTAATAACAACGCGAAGATTTTAGGTGGCAAAGTTAGAGATTACTGGTGGCGTGTGGAATTTCAAAATCGAGGCAGTCCGCACATCCACATGGTTGTTTGGATTGAGAATGCACCTTCATTCGAGACCGAAGAAGGAATTGAACTAATAAACGCAATCAAACGCATCACCACACTCATACATGTTACAAAAACAACTCTCAAACATGTCGCTTCGCCTTTCCGCGTAAGCCGTGTCAGCACACTCGCATTGTTGCTCAAACTTCAGACGAGTTCATAAGAAATGGCGGACGGTTCTGCATTCTGAAGCGACGAACTGAGGAAAAATTGATGAATAACTACTGCTCCGCGATCCTTCAATTTTGGGATGGCAACATTGACATTCAGCCATGCCGAACGAACGAGGCAATCGCCCATTACGTTGCGAAATATATCGCAAAGTCTGAGCCCGTAAACTTGAATCAGGGGTATTGCAGAGGCGATCAGACGAATTCGTCAAGAAGATTCAAATGTTCCTCGCAAGTTGTTTAAAATATGCATGAGAATTATGAAGGAGCGTCAAATTTCTGCATGCGAATGTGTATTCCGGTTGTGTCACCTTCCATTCCGCGGAAGTTCGAGAAAGTGCGTATTCTTGAACACGCGTAAGCCTGAACAACGATATCACGTCCTGAAGTTTGATGGCAATCAGGCAACGGGAGTGTGCTCCAACATCTTTGAGCGATACGAGAAGCGCCCTACAAATCATTCAGAATACAACTTCAAGGATATGAGTTTGGTTGAGTTTGCAATGCAATTTGAGCCATACTACACCAACAAAGGCGACACTGAAGAAAGCCTTGATGAAGACGATGCGGAATAGTCACAACAAAGGCGAAAGCTCATTACTCTCACAGACAAATCAAAAATGGTTGTATGAAATTTCCCAGCGGTCGTACGAATGCCATTTTCATGATGCACACGGATCCCGAGAACTACTTCTATAGCCTTCTTCTTCAATATCAGCCTTACGAATCTGAGAGTGCTCTGCTCGGAGAGTTTGATAATGCGCGAGATGCATTCCTTGCCCGTGAACAAGAATTGAAGGAGAAGAGCAAACACATGGAGGCTTTCCGCAAAATAGATCGCCAACTTGAGATCGCTTTCAACCAAGCTCATGCATTCGATATTCTGCAGCGATCCCAAGAGTTTGTTGAAGAAGAGCTCGAGGAAGAAATTCCCGACCAAGGTATGACTGATGAACAATTCCAATCGGCTTGTGCTGCGATGAACATCGAGCAGCGAGAGCTCTTCTCTGCAGTCACTCGCAGCATTCAGGAGCAGCTGAGCGGAAGCAAACAACGCCTCAGGCTGTTTGTGACTGGCGGAGCTGGAGTCGGCAAGACCTTCACTTTTAATGCACTGAAAAATCAAGTCAATCGCTGCTTCGGCAAAAATGCAGTGAAAGTTGCAGCTTTAACGGGTGTAGCTGCGAGACTAGTCGGTGGATCAACTCTACATACTATGCTCAAGTTACCGGTTCCAAAGGATGGCTTCATTGTCTCCAACATGCCGATGTTGACGGGAAATTATTTAAAGATTATGCGAAAGCAGTGGAAGGATATTGAATACATCTTCATTGATGAAATTTCGATGGTCCCTTACGAGATGCTTTGCATGATCGACTCGCGATTAAGACAACTCAAGAATAAGGATGATGAAGCATTTGGAGGTCTCAACATCATGCTGTTTGGTGACTTGATGCAGCTTCCACCCGTTAAAGGAGCTCAGGTTTTTGAACAACCAGTACGATTATTGCCAGCACCACACCTCTGGCGCTACTTCAGATTGGTTGAGCTTACCGAGAATATGCGCCAGCAGGGCGACACGTGTTTTGCCGATCTGCTCAATGCTCTTCGAATTGGTGAGCTCAGGGGTCCCCACTTTGACTTGCTGCTGTCGAAGACGTTGGTGGATGCAGCAGGCGAATTCGCCTTGAACAAGGCGATTCGCATCTATCCATTGAGAGCGCAAGTAGATGCCCACAATAATGCTGTTCTTGAGTACTACTGATCACAGGGAGAGAGAATATACAAAATAAAGGCGCAAGATCATGTAGCCGATGCTACGCGCAATGTAGAAAATGTCAACTTGGACAATATCATCCCAGCCGACATCAACAAGACTGGGGACTTGCCCAAGGAATTGGAGATATTTATCGGTGCAAAAGTAATGTTACGTTCCAACATCAATGTCGAGAAGGGTCTTGTGAATGACGCAATTGGCAATATCACCGAGATAATTTGGCCGTATTTCCGTCGCGACCAGATATACGACACAGATGTTCCCTCTGTTCGCATAGACTTCGGTAGGGATGGCATTCATCTGATTGAACCTCAATCTATTCAGTTTCCTGCTAAATTCAACTATGGAACAATCGAGAGACGAATGCTACCCATTGTCTTGTGTTGGGCTTGCAAATTCATAAGCTGCAAGGCTGCACCGTCGATTATGCAGTCGTGTACCTTGGAAAATGCTTATTCCAAAAGGGACAAGCATACGTCGCTTTAAGTAGAGTGAGATCGCTGGATGGGGTGCGAATCGTGGATATGGAGTGCAGTAAGCTCTCGAGAAAGATACCCTGCAACGAAAAAGCCATTGGAGAGACTGCGAAAATATAATCCTCCAGATGATCCTCAACCAAGTTGAAGGAATTGTACTCGGAAGTAATTTCGAGAGATTGTTTAACTTATAATTACTCTGCTCTTTAATCTTGCTTTTGTTTATAACTGATGTACTATTGCGCTACTCATTCTATGTAATTATTTTAAATTTTGTACACTTATGCATTAGCCCTATGGGGTAAATCCCCACGGGTAAATATATAGTCTATCTATCTATCTATCTCTCTCTCGTTCCAGCACTCCAGAACATATTTGTCGAGCATATTTGCAGGACTCAGAGACTAAAAATGATAAAATAATATATAGTTAAAAAAAATTAAAAAAAAAGTTTTTCTAATGGACTCAAAATATCAAAATAATTATATTTTGGAAATACTTACAACACCTGAGACCAAATATCAGCTACAATGAAAAATATGGCGCGCATTTCAGAAAATACGATCGTTACTCATATCATAAGGTTTAATGGAATTCAGTAATTGTTTCTCTAATAATATATTCAGAGGTATCATATATATAATATATTATATACATACCTCTTAATATACTATTAGAGAAACAATTACTGGAGTGCGCCCCACGTTTTTCATTGTATTAGCTGTTATTTGGTCTTAGTTGTTTCAATTATTACCATGTATATACTACGCAAAACATGTATATACTATGCTTGTCTTACAGATAACGCGTTGTGCAAATTATTAACGTATCACAGGTTGACAACAAAATATTAACCAAATTTGTAGCAAAACAAAATGGTTTTTGTTATTGTGAACTAATTCCAGATCACAATGTTCAAACATCATCACCGTTATTTTTACTATTAATATTTCTATACTACTACTATTTAATATGTTTATTCTTTTTATGTTTAGGCAATCTAAAGACTTAGCCCAACGACGTATTGGAAGTGATACTGGTAGTTTATTAACTACATTGTTGCTGAGGTTGTAAGGCAATTCTACCGACTTTTGGGAAATAAGCAGCGTTTCTCGTTGCAATGTCAGTTTCTTAATTTTATTCAATACCTATATGACTCGGACGCCAGAGAAAAGTACAGCTAAATGTAAGTCGTCTAACGCTTAGCATAGTGCCATTACATGTTATAATAACGGATTCACTGTGCCCGGATTATTCAAGGCAATTAGAAAACTCAGTGAATCTATACAGATTAGATTTTTCTCTCACCTCAGTGTTCACAGGATCGAAGAGCTTGCTACACTGCATACACTCGCCGCCTTTTGAAATGTCCATGTGTGAGAAGTAGCCTTTATAATAAATACACTACCCACATCGCTCTCTGTCCTAGAGCCAACAGTCTACTTAATAATATGATCTTCAACGTGTTCCTCAAGGACTGATCTAAAAATAATTTTAGTTCAGTTAGTTCTAGCTTAGCACGGTATAGCGTGCTTAGCAAACGTAAACTGAGGGTGGAGTTTACGACTATTGTTTCACCGTCATTATACCGTGACCACATACGCATGAGTAAGCCTTCTGCTAATTGGATTTCACCATAGAGCAATGAATTCATAGAACTTAAGGAACGAGTATGCTTTCTATTTAAAAGAAAGTACGGATGCTTCCATAGTTTACACGTTTGCACGTCACGCACCACGTCTAATCACCAACTCTAATGCAATGAATACTTCACAGTTTGTGTGTGTGTGTGTGTGTCCGGTGTGGAGTCTCCTAAGTTCAAGAACCGTTAGTTCTTGTCATTTCTCATCCTTCATTAATTTATTCTAAGTTTAGTCGAAAAGTTTGTCCCTTTTTTACCACCTGTTACCATGACAATCCAAAACGTTCTTTACTGTGTAACGAATAAGTACACATTCTATCGAAATCTGTCACAGGCCACCCTAATTAATTGATCCTACCTGCATGTGTTATTGTATTGAAGAGGGTATAGTTTACCCAATTTTGAATATCTTCGTTTCTAAAATAATATTTTATCGATCTTCTTGTTTTCCCCGTAACTCCTTATATTCATTACCTAAAGAATAACTTCCATCCAATTTTGTAACGGCCTTTCTTTTGTTTATAGTCTTGCGTTTTGTTTGTAGTTAACCACTACACCCCATTTTGCAAAGTATACTTTTAATGGCCATCCCAGATTCAATTTTCAGCATTGGTTAAATGCGCTACACTGTTGCCAGATTTCGTGTGTGGGGATAGTGCATTCAGCGCTTTGAAAGCGTTTAAAGTATACCACCTACACATGTTACCAAAAACGATGTCGATTTACTGCTACACGGAGTGAACATTTTTAACTGAAGGGCTACAAGTTATTGCACAATTTTATTAGTGTTTTACTTATAGTGTGATGTCACCTTGGACTATAGATTGGTGTTCTGTAAGTATAATCGTTGTATATTTGTTTTGCTGTGTGTTTTGTATTACAGGGATTCAAATTCTAGTGACTGGAATATTGGCGCACGAACTCTACAGATAGACAGACATGCGCGCGAGCGCATTCTAATAGGCCCACATAACTATCAATTGATAACATATTTATTAGTCACTGGGGATAAAAAGTACTCTTCAAAATACACGTACGACAAAATAATATGATTACTGTCGTAGAAATTCTCCGTTTATAACCGACGGTCGAGTTATAGCCGATGAAACATAAATCCTGTCAAAGTCTCTCCAGCCAACTGAAAGGTGCGTACTAGTATTCGTTGAAACGTAGAAACATACCATCGTGTCCTGGACACATTTGAGACTGTGCCTCAAACTGGTGGACGGCGTCAGACGACGGCGTCATCGGATGATGAAAAGGAGGTAGAGAAACTGCCCGGAGCTGCTTGCGTCGTACAGAACTATCCTTCAAGTGACCCGATGTAGATGGAGGTCGTCCCGGTCAATGAAATTTGGCGCCCATTCATTGATCAGGGGGTCGACTCCGTTTCCCGGTGACTCGTCGGTACGGGCAAGAGCGCAGACTCTGCGTACTTGTAAAGCTTCAACTTGAGGAAAGTTCACAGACTCAAAAAGCGGATGATCAAGCGTATGTTTTTGCACTCATTTGACCTGTTAATGGGAAAATCGAGAACGGCACACCGCCAAACTTAATCCGGAAAGAGTTGCCATCGTGTCAACTAGACGATAAGATAATGTAATGCAACCTAACGTAGATGAGTCTGGTTGGGTAACTACCGCTTTGACACCAATGAGAAACTCATTATTAGATATAACTTTTGACAGCGTTTTGTGACAAAGTCTGAAAAAGCTGTGCAACGGTATAATTAGTACCTGTATGTAGATGGAGATACGGAACAGGCAAATGCCTAATCCTTATAGTGCAGAAGAAGATGTAGATGGAGATTTTCTGTAAATATTACACAAATATTTACTTAATTTTTTACCCCTTCCAGAATAGAGTGCTACGGAACATGGTAAGTGCTCCATGGTACATCAGAAATAGTGATCTACATCGAGACCTTAGGATCCCTGATGTCGCCAGTGAAATTAAAAGGTTTGCTGCAAAGCACGAATCTAGACTACACCAGCATATCAATGTAGAAGCTATTCAACTGCTTGACAACGCCAATACAGTGAGAAGGCTGAAGAGAACTAAAACTTTTGAATTAGTGTAGTGCAGTGTGTGCAGAAATCTAGAAAGTAATATATAGTACACCAGTGGGCGACTGTATAAGTAACTTAAACAACATTAGATGTACATTGATGGTTTGGTCTTTTAGGCCAGTTTCAATAAAAAAAAAAAAATTTTACCTAATAAAATCTTCTTGCCTATTTTTGTTTGCTTTTAATTGCCAATCAGAAGTTAATTTACAAATACGCTTTTAAATTTAGTTTCGCACGTAAACTATAAGTAACCTGAATTATATTACTGGTAAACTAATCTTGAACAACTAACACAACAGAGACACAAAGTTTAAACATTTTTGAGCTCCGTTTATTTCATATCGTCAAAACTAAATACATACATTTTCGGTACAATTCAGGGACTTGCTGACGGTCGCACTTTCTTCATCTTAAGAAGTTCTCTGGTACATACATTCTTTATAAAGTTCTCAAGCTTTGAACTTTATATGGGAATCTTTCCAATTTTTGAGTCTTCTTTATATTTTGCACCTTAAAGAAGCTGCAGTGCAATAATTGCGGTACTAGTCCACTGGTTGTTCTAACTCTCAAATCTTCTAATCTTTTTCCTCAGAATTGTTGTTGTGTTGAATTTCCGTGAGAAGCTTGTCTTATCATGTGGTACCGTTAGAAAATTGACAGCACTTATTTATGGAGCAGATTACACAAATGTTTAGTCGGAGCACAAATTTTCTGAGTGTTCTTAAAGAAATCTCACAGTTGTCAGTTTGACATCCACATACTTTATGTACTGTTCCGTCTTGTTAATACTGTGACGAGTCGTTTTGAAAAATGCGTCAGCTGACTAGGTGGGTGGGGTAACTTGATTTAATCGATGTGGTCTTCTTAGTTGGTTAACTTTTTACCGTAAGCCCTGCCACCCCGGCAAGGTGGGACCACATCGGCAGGGGCGGGAGCCCTGAGGTGGAATTTGGGCTCCCCTGTAATAAAGAAGACGCTTAGAAGATGCCGCCAACGACTACACCTTGTTCTGGTGTGCATCCAGGGAAGAGCTGAAAAAGAAATTATAAATTAACAGTGTATGGATCGATAATTATGAGAGAAGACACAACATTTAAAAATTATAAATTACACCAAAACATTTTGACAGATGCAGGATAGATTACATATTGTAGTAGATTTTGTGCTTATTCAAACACATACAATTTGTTAGTTTTAAGTATTAAAAGATTTAATTTCATAAGTAGAGATTAATTTTATTTTAAATTTCCCAAAAGAATTTTTATTACTACTGAATATACCCGTGAAATTAAAAAAAAAATTATAAGATTTAAATACATATTTAAATTACTAGACCAAGTACGTAATCAAAAATATTATTTTAAACCATGACACAAATTGTATGCGCGTGCGCACCCGCTGCATGTATCCGTTCATCTGCGAGCCTACTTTTAAATTTACCTCTAAATTCTACACGTTACAGTAGCTAAACAGGCGATTACTTTTTCAATAAGAATCTAACTTTCTGAATGAGAGTATTTTGTAATATACATTTAGTCTAATGTTTGTACAAAATTTGAAATTTCTCAGATCATTACTTATGAATTTGATGGCCAAACCAATGAAATAGGTATAGTGTATAACGTCCGTTTCATCAAAAACACTTACTGTTATGTTAATAATAATGTTTAAATAAATTATATATTATTAGATTAAAATACAGGAACCTGAAGAAAATAAGGTTTTTTAAAGCGTTTTTGGAAATTCTAGTCACAAAATATTTACAAAATGTATTATAATATAAAGAAATCTGTTTTATTATGTGTGTACTTCAAATGCTACAAATTGAATAAGTGTCATCCTATTCTTCTTAATGTCACCAGATTCAGTTAAGTAAGAAACAGTGAAATTGGTTCTAAACAAAAGTAAAATCTAATACTGCATTGCTAACGTAACACCTAGCATTTAAGTAAGAAAACTCTAGAAAACAATTTTGTATCTTATTAAGTTTTTTAATGAATTCTGTATTACGTTGTCAACTTACATCTGCCGTGTAGACGGCAGTCATGTAGGTTTTCTCATGACGTCTGACTATCTGCAGTTCTCCTCGGTGGATGCAGTACTCCAGCTTCCAAACATCCGTACAGAACTGAAAAATAAACAGAGAGCCTATTTATTTTACTATTACTACATTCAGTTTAGTAGTAAAATGCGAAGTATATCACTTCAGAATTCTGTATACAAAATATGTAGAAACATATACAGGAACAGTCTCTCTTTGTAGTAATTGGAACTTCAGGAGCTGAACCAAAATTCTATGAATGTATACACAATGACTAATTTTGCATACCTAGAATTCCCTTCAAGCACGCAAAAACAAATACATATTATTTGCAGTCTACCTTGAAGAGGAATGTTCAAATAAGGGATTACAGTGTAGCGTTATTAAATTTGAGTAAACAAATTGTATTGATATCTGTTATAATTTTATTTAACTGGAGATACAGGTTCAACTATCAATCTGTAGACTACTGCTTATCCGGTTGCTGTTCTAAGGACAAGCCAATGTAATGGCTGGAACAGATCTTTTGTACATAAATATCAATAACAACACGATAGCGTTAGCTAGCAAAAGTATGCATACAAGTGGCCCTATGTGGTGTGTTAATGTGGAACAATCCTTTTATTTTTTTAATAATTATTTGCTTTGTGTTGAGAGGAACATTGTTTGTAATATGAAACAGTAGTAAATAACGGCAAAAATAATCTAAAAATATAGGATTGTCTTTTACACATGAGCGAGCAAAGTTATAAAATAATAACTTTCAATATTTTATTTATGATTTTAACAGTATTTTTAGAGCATACACAAAACGTTACATAATTTTAATACATTTCTTAATAACTTACGAATTATGTTTGTATATGATGAAAGTGCCGGTATTTTTCTGTTTCCATAATACATCTCTAAACCACATTCAAATATTTATTTATCAATTAGGAATGAGCGTCTACTGTTAACTACTGAGTATCAATTTATTATCTTAAACACTAACCCCCTCACACACACACACACACACACACACACACACACACACACACACACACACAAAGCAAAATACAGCCGCTCTCCTGTTTAATTAATAAAAGTCTTTCAGTGATATTTCAATATTTATGCTAATAAACAGTTAAAGTAAATTATGTGATGATAAAACATGAAGATCTCTACGTAATATTTTAATTAGATTACGATTTTCAATTTGATATGTTGCCTATCAGATTAACAAATAAAATAGTCGGTACTATTGAGATCAAAATTTAACTATTGTTAAAAGTTGGTATAGATTTCTAAAGAGTAACGATTATATTGTCAAAGGCAAACTGCTTCTAATTTGTCAGTTTTGTTTTGCATTTTCAAGCAGTATCGTAACAACTGAAGGCTTTAGTAATTCTTATTGAGAAGAGATAAAAGTTGAACAAAGGCCTGTTGACAAATCATCAAGGTCCATGACATATCAAAAATCATGGTCGTCTCCCACATAATCAAAATTTAAGCTGTCTGGGACATTTTAAGTAACAGGGCTAAATGATTTGTGTGGTTTTTAGTGAAAGTCCCACGTTCGCTATAAAAATATTCTGACTTTCTAAGTTTTGATACCGTAATATAAGAAAGAACCAAAATTAACAAGTAGTTCAGTTCTAGTCCTTTATAGCAAATATTTGCTTCTTTGTAAAAGTTCGTTGAATTGGTTCCACTCAATTGGTTGCAGCATTATTGTTAAAAATAATGGCTAGCTTTTTAAACAGTCCTGCAGAGCTGTCTTGTTTGCCACCAATAACCAGTACAAGAGTCAACATTAAGCTCAACTCCTTACTTCTATTACTAACATCTTTTACTCCTCATTTCTTATGTTTTATTATTAATATGTTTTAAGAACTTTTAAAGAGGTTGTTGGAGTTAAAAGAGTTATTATTTTAGGAACTACTGTAGGTTCTTGTCTAAAATAGGCTAAACACAAAAACACAACTTACCAAAGTTTCGGTGCTGTCGAACCGTATTTCAGTTCTTATCTGAAACAATAAGGTAATAATAAGTCGTAATAATACTGTTAAATAATTGTTATTACTACACACATGCAACCTAATTCTGCAGAGACAGTTAATTACCAAAACACGAAAACTACAGGACACATACACACATAAATAAATGTGTTATTGTTTATACGAAACACACACACACACACACACACACACACACACACACACACATATCTAACGTATGCTACTGCCAAATAATGTAATTTCACGTTCAATTTTAAGTTATATTAAAGTTTAAACCGCAGTAACATTCAGTAATTAATATTTTAATTTAACGTAAAGTTTTATGTACAATCACAAATGTTTTAACGGGCAAGTTTTACAGTAATTAAAATTTCACCTTTACACAACTGAAATAAGAATGAAATATGAAATTAATCCTTTTATAAAAATAACAACTAGTGTAAAATTATGTTACTAAAGAAGAACTGATCATAATAAACTAAAATTTTAACATAGGCAACAACTGAGAAATATAATTTAAGCTATATTGTATTATATAATATTATATTACGTTATATATTACATTGTTATATTATAATATATTATATAATAGAAAAACTGTTTGAATATATGTCATAATATTTAATTATATTACATTATATTATATAAACAATAGGACTGTTTGCTTTTCTTAAAACTCGGTAAATTTGCTAATACAGATGCATTAATGAGATGTCTCAGTATTACAACATAATATTGTACTAATATTAAAACAATAGCAGTTAAAATACTGTAAACTAAATTAGTGTTCATAATATATATAAAAGGTGATGCTGCCGAGTTTATTGAGCTTACCCAATAACTCTAGTCTTTATAATAACAGCGTACAGGGTTGAATTACACTTCTGTTTCAAAACAAACTGGAATTGTACACAACGTTGTACAGAACCTTCACAAACAAAACTTTTATAAGCTGATGTATGTACCTTACTAAGAATTGTATACTTAATATAATTTACGCCTAATCAAATCAAAAAACAACCCAAAAGATTATGCAGAAGCAGTTACTGAATGACTGTAGGTTGCAAACAACTGGAATATATTAAATTTTAACGCAAATTGTTCTGTTCTTGCGACTTTAGAAAATGTGATTTTATCAATTTTAACAAAAAATATTCTATAAATTGTATCCTCCAGTGTTCGTACTGATACTGAGTTTTCACATAGCACAGTAGCTTAATAAATTCGCTTCTACATAGTTAAGACATACAAATTAAACGAAAATGTATACTGAGATCTTACTGTGTCAGAAATAAAACTGTGGTATATTGTAGGAATTTAAAGAGTTAAAATTGATGACGATGTTCTCAAGATTGTGATTAAAGGCACAACAGAAAACTGGACGGCATATAATTTAATAGTGGAGACTTAAAATTGTGATAATAATTCATTATCAGACATTATGAACATTAATTAAATTAGGATTTTTAGAAGGTAGGTTTTAGAATATGAAACAGCTTGAAATAAGCCGATATCGTTCAATACTGCGCTATGCAAGATACGTAAACGCAAAGCTTTATGCAACTCAAAATTAAAAAATAAAACCTTATAGACAAAAAACATGCAAAAATATAGCAGTATCCTAAATACTGAAAAAGGTGTTATGGTGATCCTTTAAAATTACAGAATAATAAGTGAGTAAAATTTGGATTAAAACCACGTTTTAATCAATAAATAAAGTGAATTGCAAGTTAAAAGTATAGCTTATACTTTAGAAGTGATATTAACAGATTAAATATTGACACAGGTATCCGTTAATTGACAGAGACATAGACAAGAAGAAAGCAAAAAACTTGTAACAAATCGATAAAGAAGGCAGAAAATATAGAAAATTCAATCAGTTATAGAGTAAGGGGAACGGTGTATTTAGAAACACTAGATTAGAAACCGTGAAATATTCATTAATGTACATACCTCGGTGTTCAGGTGTACCGGTCTGTACACCAATGGTACCAAGGCGGCTTCGACGGGATATCGAGTCCTATCCACGGTATCTGCTAAAATTAACAAAGGCATTATATATACGCACAAGTCGTTATTGTAAAACAGAGTGGTCTTTTAATTTAAAAAATTAGAAGAGATTCCAAATGGTGAGATGGTAATCACTTAACATTTAGAACTACAAACAACTGTTTACGGTTCCAAATTGAGGTTAAAACAACCTGCTATAACTTTCCACATAAACTAAAATTCTATATTAAAACGGATAAAAATAATTGCCTTTATATAACCCTACATTAATGCAAATTAGAGAAACCGTTTTTAAGTGTAACTACTTTATTTAAGTGTATAATTAAATACAACTATAGTAGGAAGAGTTGGAAAATCTAAGTAGCCTAAAACGAATTGAGATACAACCTGGAGTACACACGAGTTGTATACCTCGTGCACTACGAAACCAACAAAAGCAAGCCTAGAGTTGTAGGAGAATTCTAGAGAATACAAGAAAATACTCTGATGACTGGACAAATTAAAAGAAAAAGGGAATCGAAGGGAAAGCTTTGCCATCAGGAATAGAAGGACCTCTATCTGGACTACAGACGGAATAGGTTAACGTGAATATACAACCTATGTCTGAGATCATGATTATGAAACTAAGCAAGATGATGGAAACATAGTACAGGAACTGCGACAGAACATCAGGACAGAAATTCAAATGTGGCCTTCTGACTCATTAAATAATTAAAAAAGGTGACGTTTTCTTGAACATAGTGAAGAACACTGCACATGCAGAGACATTTCGTGAAGCTATAAAAAACAAACGGGAAAGAAACTAGCAAAGTCTTTGTTACCCACAGAAACGCAAGACAGAAGACTGCAGTAGTTGTCCTCAGCAAAAACAAGGCGCACAGTGTTCTATACACAGCGAGAATATAAATAGTGTGTGCAAAGTGTGGAGGTCGAAAGAAAATGAAAGTACGACTTTACTTTAGGTATCTTAACTTTGGAGATTTCGAGGAAATATGGAAAGGAAAAGACAAGAAAGGGGCTTACTTTAAGCAGGCACAGAACAAAAGTATACCATGCTGCCTCACATTGTATTCTATTTATGGACCGTGGTATTAGAAGTAAAGCATAAGCACAGGGGAGCATTCTGTGTTTCAGAGGGCACTTGAAATGGTTAAAGTTGTACAGGTAAACATGAGCAGTAGTAAACTAGCCAACTAGTTCATTTGCACATTAAGATAGGAAAACCGGTAGATATGATAACTATAAGCAATCTGTATGAAGAGAGGAGTAAAAATTCATGGTTCACAGATCCCCTAAAAGTAGCAGCTACTTGGGTAGCAGAAGTGTGAATTCCCATACACACCCTTGGCATGGGCAGGTAATATGTTTCAGTCAAGAGTATAAGCACTGATTACTTAAGTTCTTGTCTTACTCCAAAAAAAAAAAAACATACATGGCCCTGTCATGGGAAACATAACATGTAAAGAATAAGTAAACATTCTTTGAAGTATACAGAAAATTTTCCTTTTATTCCTAAATGTGAATACCAAATCTCTATTGCTATGTACACAATAAAGAAACACGTTCAAGGTACATTAGGTAAATTTTTATGTCAACTAACTTCAATTTTGTTATAACTTGTAACATAAATTAAAATATATACGGTAATGTGTTAAAGACACCTACCCTTTTCCTTCTTCTGTTTCTGCTTGCCTTTTAGGCAAATGCAGCAAAGTATGTCTAAAAACAATAAAAATATGAAAACACATTTAATAAACACATAAACACATTTAATTATTTAATTAGACTTTGAGGTACAAAACATACACACAAACACACACGCACGCAGTCACGCAAACACATTCCATGAGTTCACTTGTTTGTCTGAAGGCAAAAATATAATGCTTAGCAACATTTTAATATTTAATCTTCATAGTCACTATCAACATTAACATCGTCGTCTTTATCATCATCGTTTCAATTCCAATGATCAAACCTTACTTAACCTGTTCCACAGCCAACATCCTGCTTGCTCTCTAACATTTCTGTTTCCGTCTCAAGATGATTACTCATAGTCTCCTATCTGTTATGCGATCCAAGGGTCCGTATCACCTTTTCGTATTATGTTTAAACTTCTTCTGCAAAGATACAACTTTAATTCTTTTCTAATCAAGAAATATAAGTGTTTTCACTTGTTTCCAATCTAGGAAACACGTACAGTAGCACACGTCTTTCATTTCAACAAATTGAATGTTTTGTCTTCGTTCGTTTTCGCAAAAAGGTCAACATTTTAGTTGCATATATGATGTGGTAATAGCTATTGTTTTGTAATACTCCAGGAGGATATCCTTTCGTTTTCTAATCCCTGACTTTTATAGATATTTCCACAGATGTTTGGAGTTCTTGTAAGAATCAAAGCTTGTAAAACAAGTAGGCCTATACAGTATATCGTTATTGTTAAACATGTATGTTGTATTATTGTAAACATAAGTTTTGTTAAACTCTAGTATCGAGAAAATATACAACAATATATATTGAATTATAAATGTACGGTTACGCGCGCGTGTGTGTGTGTGTGTGTGTGCGCGCGCGCAAATAGATTTATGAGAGATCTGTGTATGTTTTATCAATAAATGTACGTGCATAAATCAAAATAGTACAGACAAATTCAAGCCATAATTATTTATATATACTAATTATAATTTAAGGCACTGCACGCTTAGCGACTTAATTGACGTAAATATGTAGTAGAAATTACAATCACTTACACTGGCAAACCTTCTTAATAAAACCCATCGTACTGGATCAATAGCTATATAGGAAACAGAACAAAAATACGCTATTAAAACAAAGCAAAAAGTGTGGCTAATACTAAAGTAGTCTTCGTTAACATAGTCTGTGCGTTCACTAAAACAGCAGACAGTTTCGACAGCTACAAAATCACCAATAATTTTGAATCAAACAGAATTAGTCTCGATCGAAAGCTTTCGTGGTGTTTACTATTAATAACAAATCAGCTTAACGGTTTAGTAGGAGTACTTTATTTTTCTAGTAGCAAAGTTTTGCCCCTGAAAGGTTGAAGCATCCTCAGCGGCTGGACTGAGTGCAATCTAAGAAAAATAAAACTTGAGTTAAACCGTAAATCTAAGTTGTTATTGAAATCATTTAGGGATTAATGTCAATGACTATATAGGCAAGACAACAAATTATTTCTACAGAAAAGAGAAGTAACTGTAATACTTATGATGTCAGCAGTTCAGAAGTATATGAAAACGAGTTACCCTATTCATTAGTACGCATTAATAAAGCCTACCAATTAGGAGACCAGTTGTGTTTATCGAATCCCAAAGATTATGTACCATATACTGTAATAGACTTCAGTCGACATAAATAATTTATAATCTTAATGCAATTATGATTACTTTGTAAAATGTTAAACACGAATAAACTATGTTTCGTTTTACCAACAGCCAGCACTAAGCGTAATTTACCAACGAACACTAAATATGTTAAGGAACACTGTTTGATATAAGACGTTAATAACTTGCATTGTGATTTAGTTAATATACAACCCCTTTCAAGTTAAAAGGTTAATGTATTGATTATATTTTAAAAATTAAATTCTTTCACCTTGACGTTAAAACAGAATGATTAATTTTAGTTTGTAAGAGAAGTTATTAAAATTCTAATAACACACTCTGTGTAATAATAGGAATTTTTAAATTAGTATTAAGTTGAAACAATAAAAAAAACCTTGAAAATGTGAAATAATAGCCTTTAAAAAACAAATAACCCAACATTTCAATAAAGACACAGGAAATTGAGAAACGCTGACTTGAAACACGATTAAATTAAATCAAATAGACAATGTTATTAACCTTACCTTTATTTATTGGCTAGCAAATATTAAAAATCATAAAGTGTATATAATGTATTGTGGACATCGATTTGAATAAACTAGTTCAATTTTTTGTATGTAGAGCACAAGAACAATAAAATTTTCTATATTGGCTTTTGAAACCTATTTTCTTTAATCAGAATAAGAAAAGTCAGGTAGTAGTTATTAAAGAATATACGTATAGTTAACTTGAACTGAAAAAATTGTTTCTGAAATTATAAAAACTATAATAGGTTAAAAATGTTTTACCTAATAAAGATGTAACTACCCCTGTCATTAAAATATAACTTAAGATGTTTGAGACAAACTTTCAGCGAAAGAAAAACGAATAAACTTTTATGGGTAACAAACAAAATATACAGCATAGTACTTACAAGTAATATTAGTAATATTAGTTTTACTTACATACATGCAAAAGTAAAAATACATTATATTAGTCGTAACTTTAGTAAATAAGTTTTAATGGGACCATATATATTTTACTATTATTTCTGATAAATTATCACTGCTCTTTAATAGTTTGAACATCATGTAAGCCCATATAAGACATATCCGCTAATTTATATTGAATATTAATAATGTAGTGCTAAAATTACATAAATAAAATCACTACCTAGTGAAGATAAAATATACTACATATTATGAGTAAAGAAATACCTAAAATAATGTATAAAGTGCATTATTTATTTATCGAGTAGAAGAAACGTCCTACTTACCTGGATGGTTTAAAAAGATTAAAATATCGGTTTGAAAAAAATTAAATCTTATTTGTTACCACGGAAACAAGTTGAATTGTTAATTTTCTTTATTAAATAAATTCGACAAAGTATTTGTTTCCTGAACTAAGAATTACAAGAAATATGACAACGAAGAGTTATTTTGGTCAGTGGTGGCGGGCGGGTTGATTGCGCAAACTGTGTTTGGAAGAAGTGTGGAGTTGACGACTGCACATCTACACTTGCCAGTCGCCAAGTATTCTGTATGATGTTAAAGTACAATCCGTATTGAAAGGAAAGGTCTGTAAACAAAACATGGATTTTGGCATTTCTTATGTGGCGTACATTTCTGTAATTATATTTACATTTAATATCTGTAACTATAATTATATTATAATTATAATTATAATTATAAAACTATATTTAATATTTTCTGTAACTATAATTACATTTCTTACTCTTTATAGTAACACTTAAATTCCTTGTATTTATTATATTTGTTTATATAAATACAATAATAATAGATTTCTTCCTATAGATCGTTGATTTCTTCTGTTAATGAATGCACATAAAGTACAAGTTAGTTGGATTCAGATTATCTTAACACATAACTGTTAATATATTTGTATTTTAATTATAGCCGACATTTAGTTTTAAAGTATCTTGTACATTTTAATGCATATAACAAAAGGCATAGGCCTACAGTAAATCTGGCTTAAACCCGTTGGATCAAACTTGCTGACATCAAACCTTCCTAAGTAATAGTTTATCTCAGTCAAGCAATTACTACATATATAATATAATACATTTGTTATTTCACACTAACGGATGAAAAAAGACGTATACAATGGCATCTTTTCTATTTGCTCTCGAAGATTCACCAGCGAATCTCTATCCTCGTTATACCAGCGTCCCACGCTTGCTGAAGCAGGAACAATTTATCTTACCAATATACGAAATTTACAAAAGTTTAAATTGTTAAATCCGTTTTTTGTAAATGCTAGCGAGATCTTATTGCTTTCGATTATATTTTCTACTACACAATAACAAAATATATAAAATAATATATAGTTAAAAAAATTTTTAAAAAAACCTTTTTCTAATGGACTAAAAATATCAAAATAATTATATTTTGGAAATACTTAAAACACCTGAGACCAAATATCAGCTACAATGAAAAACGTGGCGCGCATTTCAGAAAATACGATCGTTACTCATATCATATCATATGAAAAACGTGGGGCGCATACCTCTTAATATACTATTAGAGAAACAATTACTGGTGTGCGCCCCAAGTTTTTCATTGTATTAGCTGTTATTTGGTCTCAGTTGTTTCAAGTATTACCATGTATTCAAGTATTTTCATGAATGCCTTCTATTTTCAAACTCATACCTCTGAATATATTATTAGAGAAACAATTACTGAATTCCATTAAACCTTCTGTGTGAGGGTATCTTACACAGACGTGTCATAAATACAGAGACCCTTCAGAGGATGAAAAAGAACAAGGAATTTTTTATGGTTGTAAAAATAAGAAAAATCTAGTACTATGAGGAATCACCTAATGCTGTCTATTCTAGAGGAAAAGATACCCTGAAGTAGAAGTTTTGGTAAGAGAAGAATCTCCTCGTTATGAAGTCTGAAAAATTAAACCTTCGAGTCAAGAACGGAGATCTTCAATCTGTGGCCTCTTTGGAATAATAAAGACTGCCAGTAAAATTACACTGACCGAGAAGAAACGAATGGTGCCTTTGGAAATGTAGTGGTCCAATTGGTATTGTAATTCTAGTGTTCAAGTTAACGGATATAATTATAGCGCATAACCTTTAACACGAAACACCGTGTCGCTTTCTTAGACGAAAATAGAAACTTAAAAATTCTACATCCTTGATAGAAGTTCCTTTTTTTATATAAATAGAGCTTCTAGCCGATATTGATTAACGTAAAGTTTATCGTTAAATTTTAAACTACAATGCAGACTAATGTGAACCTTGCGATTTACCTTAGATCATAAAGTGAAACATTAACTTGTGAGTTAACCTTCGTTCTTTGCTCCACACGTTAATATCTTCTCTTACTGCAGCTACCTGCAAGTATATAAATACTAAGTTCTTTCACAAAAACCATGGTGCGTTCACAATGTTTCTGGGCACTTCAATTTTTAATTTGAAAACCTTATTTTGTAAAACTAGTAAAACGATTGTTTTAACACGATCTGAAGTTTATATGGGGTTTAGGATTTGTTTGCAAATAAATATTTTATTTATTGACTTCGTGACTAACGTGAACGAAGTTCTGACAAATACTAGAAGACTAAAGATATGTGTGTGTGTGTGTGTGTGTGTGTGTGTGTCTGAGTTAAAACGCGACTGTCGAATTGTTAAGTTTACTCAATAACAACGGTATTTGTGCGACTGTCTTCACTTTTTCAGAAAAAGTAGTCTGGTAACTTAGCTTGCTCTTCCATCAAGGTTACTAATCCGACCAGTGCGTGTACGTGTAGTGTGGTGGTGGTGGTGGTGTGTGTGTGTGTGTGTGTGTGTGTGTGTGTGTGTGTGTGTGTGTGTGCTACTGCGGATAACGAAGTCTGCAATCCGTCGCCGTTTCCAAATGATTTACCCGGTTCCTTCTTTGCGTCTTTCAATTTTTCAGTTGACAGAACTAATTTCGAGATTTTCTTTTCCTTCGTTCAATCCGTCATCATTTCTTAATCCGCGTAATGCGCTGCACTGCGACCCGTCGCGGTCGATATCCCGTATTCCGCGCTCCCCGTATGTACCGCATGCATTTTGTGCATGAGTTAGTGCTCGGTGTGTACACTGCAACTTCTGTTTTCTTGAGATTAAACATTATTCCTTATTCATTTAATATGTATGATGTGATACTCGTGATCGGGCATGCACACACTATGCATTTGTAATACGGTACATTTTGATATATTATGGATTGCATAAAAATATTGTTGATCTTTAAACAGCGGAATAAGATAATTGAATACCAGGAAAGTTCGTGAGGACTTGAATGCCAATTTTAATAAGCGATTGCACTCGTATGCAACAGTTCGTGAAGTTTACAACTGTCCAACACATACTATGTAACAAACAATAAGTATACCTAATTAACATTGTCGCAATAAATGATGCAAATCACTGATTACAGTTTTCCGCACACAGTAATTTACAATTATCACTTTACAGTAAATCACTGCCAGCACACGCACCGAATATCAAGTGACAGCAACAATTAACAGCCCATCTTTATCACTTCGTATCGCAATACACACTGTAATTCACAGATATACTCAGCCTGTGTGCCGAATCACGTTACCGCAATTTCGCAGATGGCGATACAGTAATCGACGAGCCTTTTAAAGGCGTAGAAACGTCCATCTAAGACTGAATACCGAGTAGCAGGAAACTCGGGTAACAAGTTAATGATTGGGGCTTAATGCGTTGAGGTTAAACATAGACGTTAATATAAAATATCATTGTGTTAAGACAACGAACAATGGTCGCATTACGGAGGAAATCTCTAATAGAGGCGATCAAGAAAAAATTCTGACATACGTCAATTAAACGGGAGTAACATTATCTTTCGGTACACCAAAATAAGTACCTACAAAACCATCGTAGAAAGTATTGCAGCATACGATGCTGAATTATAGGCAAATTAGCAAAATGATGCATCTAAACTACAACCTATGGAATTGAACTACTACCGTTGATGCTACCAGTTGATGAGAAATGACAGAATAAACAGAAATTGCACTGTTGCACATCGCTATAGAAAAATTCCCGATTATCGCTTTCAAGCTGCACAGCTCATCATCAGATCGGGAATATCTAATCATATATCTGATCACAGAACACGGGTATTTCCGGTCTGATGATGAGCTGTGAAGCTTGAAAGTTCTAATCGGGAATTTTTTCTATAGTGGTGTGCAACAGTGCAAATTTTGTTTGTGATTGTAAACACTAACACAACTTTATTAATTAAATATTCCTATATGACAGACAGAATAAGGAATTCACAAATAAGAAGGCGCATGGGAATCAGTATTGATATACTTAACGCCATCGAGTGCAATAGATTGAGGAGATATGTGCGTAGGTGATGAATGACGAGAGTTGGCCTAAACGAATAACCGAATGTACTCCCCTTCACAGAAAGAAAAGTGGCAGACGAAGGATGATTTGTAACGCAGAAATGAATATCGCTTTAGAAAATACAGTATTAGAGTAAGGCGAATGGACGGACCGTAGGCGACAACAGGCATAAATGCTCGCACATTATTACAAGAAACGTGGAGAACCTGCAATAACGTTGCGTCATACTGTTGCTCATGCAACGCGTCACGTATGCCACGTTTATTACATCTTCTCAGTCCAACAGTACACATAGTATATATTTTGGAAATTAACATTGTCACGCTGACGTGATCAGGCAACCACTAAAGACGCACTACAACTTTTGTAGATGCCGAAACATCTGACTGAAGATCGAACACCATAGGCTTACCAACATCTGAAAAACTAAAATAAGACAAAATTTTTTTATTGTGTCAGAATCTCTGATGTAAAATATTTTACTTCCACGTCCCGCCGAATTTACAGACCATTTTTTTGTATACTAACATACGAAACGTACGAATGCTCGCATGCATTTAGTTTTCTGCGCTCTCTTCTATTTTCAAACACCCAGTCTTTCATTAATCATCATTTAATACGATTTAAAAAACACTAAAGTTTTTTTGCAACGGATATAAAACGGTAATGTAGGTTTATAAGAAAATGCACGGAGACATTTACAGGGGACCCAATATGTGGGTAAATAATAAACGACATTTACCTAACGTTCGGAAAAGGTAAGGGATTGCTATATAACAATCCACCTTTCTAGCAGGTGGCAATCAATTTTCATTTTCTTCTTGTTCTTCTTTAACTTCCTAGTTACGACTCTGTACTGTTCTATAACAACGGTCCTACATGCTGTCACTCCACCTCTTTCTTGGCCGACCAATGCTTCTCTTCGTGTTTGGTTGGCTATCTCTTAACTTTTCTACTAGCCTAGTGTCATCCATTCTTGATATGTGTTCATTTCATATCCTTCTTTTTTCCGCAATCCAAGATTTAATATCTGTTACATTACACATTTCTCTTATACTATTGTTTGGCAACCTATCGTACTTTGCCTTTCCTTGTACCCTCCGTAATATAGTCATTTCCCTTTGATTGTTGCTGATTCTTGCTTAGTCTCTGA
The DNA here is from genome assembly GCA_034769895.1 of Magicicada septendecula. Taxonomy (NCBI): domain Eukaryota; kingdom Metazoa; phylum Arthropoda; class Insecta; order Hemiptera; family Cicadidae; genus Magicicada; species Magicicada septendecula. Next base: position 113,747,517 of record CM068375.1, on the reverse strand, counting down.
TGCTAGGATTTTACTGGACGTGTTGTGCTTTTGTGTACAGTTTTCATGAATTAAATTTTCATGTACTTCTGAAACTACTCGCTTCACTAATCGAAACTGTGAAAAATTTTGCATTATCTCTTACTTCATACAGGTAGGGCCTATATGTTTCTCTTAATAATTCCGCTGATGAAGTACTGTAATGTTGATTTTTAGCATGCTGTCTTGTCGTCAAGTCTTTAGATGTTTGGTTGATTGGTTTTTAGCAAATTTATTATGTTAGCAGTTTTATAATGATAGTAGTGTGGTTTTGTAGTAGTAGTAACGGATTTTAATAAAAATTGTTTGTGTTGATTCCTCTGGTACTTAAAAATTTACTTCGTTGCACTAAATATACCGTTAACTATCCACGCTACCTATGTAATAAATATTACGTTAAGTCAATTTTACACCAACGCGCACTTGTAGGTTGTGGGAAAGCGTATGTTAGAGAAAATTTGAAAAGTTTTTGTCGTCGCTTAAAAAATACACGAAACCACTCATTCAACGAAAACGGGCATACAGTTCGACTCCTTCGCAACACACCACTGTTTGTTTATGATAAAAGATACATTTTATGTTTGATGTAATCTGCCTACGCAGACACGCCCAATTCTGTCGACCTTCCTTCATCTTACACATATTATAGCACGTCCGCTTCGCTCTCCTCTTCACTACGGTTTATCTGGTAACAGATCCACAATGCGTATACGTACGTCTTGTTTTTGATTTCTATTTCTATTTCCTTTTTCCCATCTATTTTATATTCAAAGAAAATGTCTGCAGTTCATCTCAAATACCACGATTCCGTGTATGTATGCTCTATTGTACATCAGTCTTAAATTGTTTTCAGATGTTTCAATTTCCGTTCTCCGTCGCTGTTCAACGTAAGCTACAGTCTCTTTCTTGCAGTTTGCGTTCATACAATATAGACATGGATGCCAATATACATTTTTCCGTTCTCGTTTTTTTCACCATATAATATATTGGATGAGCATAATAAATACCCATTTCTTACAGTTAAATGTAACGTGTGTGAATTTAGATTCTAAGTTTGACATTTGTAATAGAATAATTTTATAAAAAAGTAAATAGTGAAAACGTTTGGTTGTTAAACTTAATCTCTTTGTTATTCTTTTTTTCTACTCAATCTGTTTCTTAGACCTTTATTCTACTCATATAGCTTCACCTCATGTTTCTCTCATTTTTCTTATTTTTCTTTATCTCAAATGCAATTCTCCGTATAATGTGTAGTTTTTTAAATAGTCACTTTCACTGTGAACTATTCTCCATCCGTAAATCTTCACTATCTTGAATTACCAATGTATTAATACACTGTAATACAATGTTTACACTGTAATAAAAAGACAGTGTTGAGGAATTGTTTATCAGATTTGAGAAGCTCAGGTAACTTAAAGGTGATGAAGAAACCCAGAAATTCTTACCTTAAGACTGCAGAATTTTTCGGTTTCTTCAAACCATAACGTGATTTTAGGTTGCCACTTAACCCCGTCGTCATATTTTCTGAGTATCTGATACGCCCGTTTTCTTGAACAGACACACTTATTTGTGAAGAAACTTTAGTCTTCTTCTTCTTCTTCTTCTTCTTCTTCTTCTTCTTCTTCTTCTTCTTCTTCTTCTTCTTCTTCTGCACTACAAGGATTAGGCATTTGCCTGTTCCGTCCTCACAAACTTACGGCCACCGTTTTCGTGGTCTTCCTATATATCTTTTCCATCTTCGGTTGTAGTTAAGTATTTTTTGGGTATTCTCCCATTTCCCATTCTATTTACGTGGTTTTCCATCTTTCTTTATATTCAGTTATCTTTTCATTTATTGCATATACATTTAGTTCATTTCGCACGTTTACATTTCTTACTGAATCTCTTCTTGTGCAGCCTTTGACCCGTCTCAAAAATCTCATTTCTGCTGCCTGTATTTTGCTGTCTCCTTTTTCAGAATTTATCCAACTTTCACTCCCATACATAAGTACAGGTACAGCCATCGTTTTATAAAATTTTATCCTTGTGTCTTTTCGTGTTTTGTTATTTAATGTTCTATTTATTGTGCCACATATTGCCTGAAACTTATTTATTTTATTTTCCATGTCATTGTCATAATTGTAGCTTGTGTCGCAGCCCAAGTATGTAAAATTTGATACTTGTTCGATTGGCTTATTGTTGACAATTATTTTCGACCTAAGGGGATACTTGCCTTGGAAAGCCATAACTTTCGTCTTATGGAAGGAAATTTTAAGATTATATTCTGGACATATTTGATTCAGTCGGTACACTACCAGTTGTAATTTATCTTCACTCTCTTGTATTATTATTTTATCGTCAGAAAATAGTAATGTACTCAGGTAGTATGTCGGTCTAGCTGGACTCCAGGATATTCTTTTGTTTTAGTTTATTCCTCCAAGAAACTTTAGTTTTGAAAGAAATAGAAAGCTTTGACTTTCCTTTTAGCTACTCGAATAATTACATATTCCAATAAGTCTTGGAACTAATCATTCGGATAAACGACGGTCTACTACAAGATCAAGACAGTGGCGGTGTGTAAAGCTTATACAGTTGTATGGAGAACGGATTGTACATTGTTGGTGTGGCGCGTATCAAATCCAGCTGACCTTGTCCAGTGGTATTAATTTGTTTCGTATCTCTGTGTACATAACGAGCATGCAGCATGCTCGTTACCGCCCGGTCCACTGTGTTTCGGAGATTTATGTGTACTGGTTCCTTTGTAACGCTCGCGCACCGCACAGTCTTTGCTTGATAAATTAATCACGCGAAGTGAACAAAGTCGACCATTACAACTCAATCGTTGGTGTATATTTTCTTTTTATATATCCGGTACAAACTTAATTATATATATATATATATATATATATATATATAATTTTCTTATAGTGTACAAAACTAGCGACAACGTGGAAATTCCTAACTGACAGTTTACAAATTATCAAGCAACATATGGCCACAACACATTCGCCCTCACACTCTAACCCTCCCACGGCAAAAATCACAAGGGAAGCAAGATATAAAACTCGCGCAGCAGTGAAATCAGCATCAGTACGCCTTGAAAATGTTCCGGGATTACGGAACGAAACGTCGGCATTATAAACATCACACACTCGGATGTACCCAAAAACCTACTACAACATATATTGTAACGTAACAAAATCATCGTTACATAAAAAATATAACTAATACCCCAAAACCTAAGAATATAACATATGCATGTCTTGACTAATATAATTAAAACCTAATAAGAGAAAGAGTAACGCTCAACTATAAAAAACCACAATATATCAATAAATAGATAACAATAAAAAAAAAGGGGAAGCACCAGAAAAGAAAGAAGTTAAAACTAAATGGATCATCAAATATAATGAAAAAGAAGAAAAATGAATTAAAATACTAAGTCAGAAAACAAGACCCAATAGGACCTATGAGTGAGGGAAACATAACTAAAAGAAGAGGAAACCATATCTATGAGTGAGGAATAAACTACCATAAGAAGAAAACATACAATACAAACCTATGAATGAGTAGGGTATTTCTACAAAGAAGAATATAAACTGAGGAGAAGAGGATACACATACAATAAGTGAGAGAAAATATATGTAATGAGAAGAAAAATACACAAGGACCAGACCCATACAAAATAAACGAGGGGACATACCCATGAATGAAGAATGGATTCCCAAGAAGAGGACACATATGATAGCAGAAACCCATGAGCATTTTAATGTCAAGATAAGAAGAGGAAGAGACGTTTAAGAAGAATGGATAACATGAAGAAGGAAATTTTGCTAGTGATAAACAAACACAAACAATAACAATGCGTCGTTTATAAGTGCATAAAATACTATCACACGCCCCAAACCCAATGAACACTAACAATATAAAGTGTCATATTTTTGGAACCAGTGACAAATAGAATGAACAGTAATCTTCATGAAAAAACACAAACATTTAGTGTGTGATCTGTGAAACACAGATAAGACTGTATAAAACATAAGACCTCACCAGAATTTCTGATAGAAACAAAATAACTGCTCAAAATACCTAGAGAAATAAGACTGTTTCAGAATAATTGTTTCTGACTGATTATGAAAGATACTGATTATGAAATGAACAAGTTTTTATACCAATAACATGAAACAACACATAACATAGTTATTTATGTGTATAAATGAAAGTAATTATGACAATTTAGAGTAAGTAACTCAGTCCTAATGTGCATTACGAAAAGTAATCACATAGTACATGTTGATGATAAATAAATAATTAATAATGTGTATCAGTTAAAATATAATATTAGTAAAATAAGGATAATACTGTGTTGAAGATATAGTAATGAGACTTGTTAGTAGAATATGTAAATAGAAATTGTGAATGAAAGACATTCAAAGGCATATATTATACCAAGCCAACAATGGATTAACATAACCTCAACTGATCAACATATACATCAACTCGTACAATGTAAAATCAAAAGTAACTATAATAAAAACACACACAAGTATATTTCTATTATACACCAATCAAAATAGAGTTTATAAGGAACAAACTAACACCAATAAGAAGTAGACAGCACCAAGATTTACTTAATAATTAGTAAACAAAGAATGGCCAGAACAACAAGGCAGAGGTGACGCCTCATAATTACACAAAAAGCTCTATTAAAACAGATTCTTAAGAACAAAGGAGTATACCAGTAGTGAGACAAATAGCCAATACTACTTTGAGAACCATTTACTGTATTTGAAAGCATAAAATTATTGAATTATAATGTAAACCAATTATACATGTCAACCGAAAGTAGCTGCAAGCACCATAATTACAATTAATTCAGGACATATAACACAACAGTGAGAATAATAGCAACAAGACACACAATAAACCTCACCAACAGTCAAATTACAAGAAAGGAATACATTGTTAATTAATCAATAATCATATAAAATAAGTATCAAAATATCAAAAGCCCAAACATGTAATATTATAAACAAACAGTACACATGAACAAAACCAGTTTGAGAAGTAAAACTTTGAATAAATGTGTATTAATTATTAAGGAACAATGTACCATAGGAATAATTGTATTAGGATAAATCATTTTGTGTAATAATAAGAATTAATGCACCGGCATACCATGCCTAATCGTTTGGAACAGTGCATGAATATAAATTTGCTAACAAACATTAATCTGTGATTAGATAATAAGAGGAAATGACTCTAATTGCTATAAAACAGTGTTAGTAATAATTATTTATTGAAAAAAAGTGGAAGGACTTATATTATAAATAAGATCCACAATAAGTGCGTGGTGAAGGAGCTAACTTATTTATCAATGGACGGATTTATGGCTTGTTTGAACTTTAATTGTAGAGCTGAGCATCCGAGAGTTAATAAAATTGTTAGTTTTCCAACTAAAACAGTATTCAAAAAGTTATCAGCAAAATAAATTATATGCATCAATTGCAAACAACTTGCTGACGTCACAAATACTCTCCGACCCAAAGTCGAATTGTAAAATTTTAGAAAATTAATTTCTGAAAAGGTGTTTGGGGAACGAGAGTATAGATTTATCAGCCAATCAGAAGAGCTAATCCCGACAGATTCGAAGTAGAATTTGTCCGGAGCGGCAACACTTAGTTTTTGTCATTCAGAGTGAAAGGTTACGGACCGTCGCAGCAGAGTATTGTTATAATTTGTGCGCGACCCTCCTAGTTAAGCATCGGAAGTAAACATAACCATAAAACTGAATCAAGGTTATGATCCTTCGAGTGAGTGAATACAGTGTAGTGAACAATGATAATCATGCTAGTGTATAATATCGGCATGATATGTGAAATAGAAAGGGAGTACAAAACTAATTAAACGATTTTAACAATTTTTATGCATTTCTAATAACCAAAAATATTTGTTGTTGTCATACTTGAGTCAAGTATGGAACTACCTGACTCAAAGATGCTATTTTATTAATTAACCCACTTATTAAATAATGTTTCTTGTATTTATTTTAATTGAATAAATGATTAATCATAATTAAAAAACTATTAAACAAATTTTAATAGTTAACTAACTTTTGACGATTTTCAAGGTTAGATGCTGATTTGACTAACCTGTAACGAAGGTTAATGATTATAGTAATTATGTTCAAGAACGTTATTAAAGTTAATTAATGATAAAAAAATATGTTATTAATGTATGTTTAAATGTTATTGCAAGTTTTTTAATGTATAATATCAATAATTACTGTCAATAAGTGACTTGAAGAGGTACAAACTAACCTCCATATCTTACCAAATGAGTAACTATTTTAAATTATTTTGATTAACAAGATAACAAGAACAAGTACTTGAATAAATTTTAAATTGATGGATAATTACTTATTAATAATTCTAAAAGAGAGAGAGAGAGAGAGAGAATAATTTAAAACAACAACTGTTCAGTTAATTATCGTACATACGACATTTTAACCTGTACTCCATACAACAGGGGTACCATATACGATATTTTACCATTATATGATCTCATTCACTATTTTATTTTGTAAACACTTTTCTGTTAATGCATAACAAAAAGACTTAAGCATTTTCCAATTCGTATCTTGTAGTCTAAAAGAACACACGATTTTGGTAACAATATAAAAATAAAGTTAACCCTATTTGGTTAATAATTTGTAACTTCAAAACAAACAGTGTTACCGACCTTGAGAAACAAGAATCTCTGTATTAGGATCAGTTATTTTTATTTGTGATTATCAATTGTTTGAAGGAATTTTTTGATTGTATTCCATTAATTTGATGTTAATAAACCTACAATTTACTTATCTACAATCAGTCTTTATTTTAAAAAACAAGTAGATCAAGAGCAGTCATTTTATCAGAAGGTGGCAGTACAGTGTACAGCGCCAGAGTTTTGAATTTTGAATCAGTATCACTTACAGGACTTTTGATTACAACCTATATTTAATTTTCATCAGTGAAATATTATATTACTTGTCTTGTGTTGTGAAGTTATATTACAGGGACTACTTTAGAAGACTGCATTCTACAAATACATGGTAAGTGAAGGGAACTACATCAGCGAATACCTTTAAACAACTATTAAACAATTATAAACTTTTATTTAAACTAAACACAAAACAACCACAATTAGTAGATCTGTAAATATATATATATATATATATATATATATACTATATAATATACATATTGTACTGGTTTATTTTTTTATTACAGGTATTGTAATAAAAACCTGTACCTACTGTTATTATATTTTTTTATTTACCAGTACATGTAAAGAAACTCTTTTTCTCAGGGTTAATGATTATTAAGTTATTTTATCGTATTTACGATTATATCTATTAATTTCTTTTCTTTAAACCAACCCAGATTCAGTTAATGGGTAGTAATTTGGTAATTAACCATGTAAAAAATAACTAACGTATTAGTGTAACTTAACCGTCTCTGAATTCTTCTAGCTGCCACGGGTTCACTTCTGGTTGTTGTTTACCTTTCTTCAACAGCAATATTCAGCTTGGCAATCTGTTTCCTCACACGAATCTCTTATTGCTCTTACCGCTGGATACCGCTCTCCAAGATTACTGCAACACCGATGTATCCTTTGAACACTTAATTATTCGTTAGGGCCACTGAAACTCTTCTCCAGTCCAAGATTTTCCTCTTCTGTTGTCGTTCTATTTAGGATATTGTTATATTTTTTTTTTTGTATTATTATTTATTTATTCGATATGATAATCAAACTCTGGAATCACTATTCAAAATCCTTTGCTTTATTTTCTTTTCCAAGTTACATTACTTTTATGATGTACAACAGTTATTATAATTTAATATTCTTAATGTGACTCTGATTGAATTAAAAATTAGACTCTATTTACATAATTCCTCTGTTTCATCTTTATAGTATTCAATATAAAATTAGACTACTCATGTTACTTTCCTTAGATATAAATTTAGACTCATTTTACATAATTCCTCTCTTTCATCTTTATAGTATTTGGTATTAAATTAGACTCATACATTTTTTTTTCATCACTCACCAAAACAATCTAACAATTTACATATTTGCCACCTTGATAATTCCCTACCTTCGTTACATCTTTTTATCATATACCTCTTAAAAACTTATATAACTTTTCTACTTCTTATTAAATATATTTATTTTATTTCTGATATTCTAAATTCTAATTTGTATTTATAATGTGATCATTCTCTTACTATTTCCTCTTATTATAATATTCATTTCAAATTTCATATATTCTTTTAATAACATATATCTTTATACTGTTTTATCTCATATAGGCATCTACCTCTATGTTGATGGGTGAGTCGATACAATGTTTTTGTTTACATTTTCAAACATATGTTACAATTCTAATAAATTTATATATTTTTTCTTTTAAAATTTATTATTTTCCTCTTATGTACTGTGTTGCATTTTAACAGCAGTACATAATACCTTCCCTTATTTCATAATCTCAGATACAACTTGATATGAGATTTTGAAATAATTAATTTCTTATCACAAACATGGTCGAACATTAATATTGAAAACATATGATTAATTCGCTAATTGTATATCACAAAATTCATTTCATAAATTGGTTTTTTCTTTTATTAACTTAACAAGTATGGTTCATCACTATCAAGAATCACCATATCTTACACACTCATTTATGGCTTAAAATAACATTAATCAAACCAACTGGTTTTACATCAAAAATAATAAGTATAAAATAACAATTGTGCCTAGTTTCATGGCTAAAAAACTCAAAAACATGAATACAAACATTATCTTTTCTTTTAAATCTCACCTTCCCAATCCTGGTCATGAATTTCATGTGTTCTTAATTTCAGAATTTTTTTTTTTTTTTTATAATATGGGTATCAGCTTTAATGATGTGATATGCTTTGTAAACCTAATAGCTGTCCATGATAATCAGTATATATTTCCTACATCTCCTATCACTATTTGATAATTGTCCACAAATGTCAATCAAACTTGCTCTAACGCTCTCAATGCTTGATGATTTATCCACCTTCCCTCATATCTGACATTGGCTACCTTGACTTTTTTTTTCAAATATCATATATTAACTTAGCACCTAAAACTTGATGTCGATTCTTCATAAACTTTGGGTTATTCTATCATTTATTTGGTTACTTTTAATTATATTCCTGTTTTCATGTTGGAACACTTAATTTCTTCTTACTTTTCACACCTTGAGTCATATTGTCATATTTATTTTTTATTTCTTTACCTCATTATTTGTATCATCCCTAAAATACCATAATTCCCTAACATTAAATACTACACATGGGTTCGGATTCGGAGGGGCACTCTTGGCTTCCATTACTCCGCCGTTTTCCCTAAATATATCATCTGAGATCAGAGGAACTTCATCTCTGTCCAGGAAAAAATAAAAGTTGCACCATCACAACAAAATACATATAATTATTACCTATAAGGTAGCTCCTTCGCTACAAAATTATATTCAAGGGATTGTTACATGATTTGTTTGAGGTCTCTTCACATTTTTATTCCATTACTGTTTCACTTCTGGTGTTTTCTCACTTCAATTAATATTCTATCATTCACAAGTAACTGGTTAACATTATTCGACAAACATGTTGGATTATTCCCATCTTGGTGTTGTCAATCTATGATATTTTAGATTCTATCTTCATCTTCATTTTTTTATTTATTTATTCCCCTTTAATTATGCAGTTAAGTACTGAATTTCATCATTATCGTAAGTTGTATTTGTCTATTCTTTCTTCATCTAATTCATTTCTACCCTTCTTAAATAGTACCTAGCCTTAATTGTTCTTATCATGGTTATTATACTGATTAAAATGGTTATTCAAATAATTATTATGGTTATTAAATGTCTTTCTCTTCTTAATTGATTCAAAAATAATTTCTCTTAACTATCCGGTAAGATGTTCTTACTTATTTTAGAATTTGGTGGGTAATTTCATCTTAATTCATAATAACTTTCATATTATGTCGTTTGTATTAATAATTAATCTAATCTTTGTTCAATTAGTTTGCTTTGGTCCATACTCAGAAAAACAGTCCCTTCTTTCCATATTTTTCATATTAGTTCATCCGTTGTCAAATACGTAAGTTGTCCTTGTTGCACGGATTATTATTAAAGTGTCCATAATGATTTCTGTTTTTATTAAATACCTCTCTGTCACCCTGTACTCCCCTTCTTTTGATACTACATGTTCATCTCTACCTATGCCTACATCAGTCACTTTCCTATTTATTTTATTGAACAGGTATTTTAATGGTATTTGAATTATTGATGACATTACTGACAGTTTGCTATCTATTTCTGTGATATTTAATTTACCTATAGACTTTCTGACGTTTTTTCTCACTATTTTATTGTGATTCCCTTTGAAATATTCTATTGAGTTCCTTTTATTATCTTTAAAATTACTTATTCTGCTGTAGTTAGTACTTAGGATGTTAAGTACATTAATCAGTCCATTATTCATCATCTCCAATTCTTCTCGTATATTTTTAATTTTCTTAGGATGTGTTATTCTTCTTTCTTCTGTTTTCTTAATTATTTGCTTCTTTATTCCATTATCTTCTATTTTATTTCTTACTTGCTCCCTATTTTGATCGTTTGGTATTATTTCTATCTCCGTTTTGTTGTCATTTATTACTTCATCCGTTTTCTTATTCAATGTTTCCACACTTTGCATGTCATCTTCTATCGTTGTTTCTATTGACTGGTTTTCATCACTCATTATTTCTTTCATTGTTTCTATATTCAATTTAATTTTTGCGGATTGCCTAATGTTCCTTTCCTCACAATTTTGTAATATTAACTTGATTTCAGCCTTTTGCTGGTCCAATTTATTCTTCACCCCATTTATTTTTTGTTGAATGGTCTCCTTTAATTCCTCATTATTTTGTTTTAATACATTTTCATTATCTAGTCTCATTTGTTTAAAATTTTCGTTGGTTTTGTTATTCCCTTCCATTATAATTCTCATCATCTCCTGGAAATTTGCATCCATTGGTTGGTTTGGTTTCTTTGGTTGGTCCCCTTGGGCATCCTCTACTATTATTTCCATTTCAGTTCCTTCCTCTTCAACACTATTACTCCTTAATTCATATCGTTGCTCTAGTTTGTTAGCCATTTTACAATATTGAACTTAATTTAATTACAAGGAGATTTTTATACTAAATAAATTTAACAAAATTGTGTTATTTGGTGCTGGTTTAAAGAAAATCTTTGCTTTCACGTATGGGCGCCATTTTGTACTGGTTTATTTTTTTATTACAGGTATTGTAATAAAAACCTGTACCTACTGTTATTATATTTTTTTATTTACCAGTACATGTAAAGAAACTCTTTTTCTCAGGGTTAATGATTATTAAGTTATTTCATCGTATTTACGATTATATCTATTAATTTCTTTTCTTTAAACCAACCCAGATTCAGTTAATGGGTAGTAATTTGGTAATTAACCATGTAAAAAATAACTAACGTATTAGTGTAACTTAACCGTCTCTGAATTCTTCTAGCTGCCACGGGTTCACTTCTGGTTGTTGTTTACCTTTCTTCAACAACAATATTCAGCTTGGCAATCTGTTTCCTCACACGAATCTCTTATTGCTCTTACCGCTGGATACCGCTCTCCAAGATTACTGCAACACCGATATCTCCTTTGAACACTTAATTATTCGTTAGGGCCACTGAAACTCTTCTCCAGTCCAAGATTTTCCTCTTCTGTTGTCGTTCTATTCAGGATATTGTTATATTTTTTTTTTGTATTATTATTTATTTATTCGATATGATAATCAAACTCTGGAATCACTATTCAAAATCCTTTGCTTTATTTTCTTTTCCAAGTTACATTACTTTTATGATGTACAACAGTTATTATAATTTAATATTCTTAATGTGACTCTGATTGAATTAAAAATTAGACTCTATTTACATAATTCCTCTGTTTCATCTTTATAGTATTCAATATAAAATTAGACTACTCATGTTACTTTCCTTAGATATAAATTTAGACTCATTTTACATAATTCCTCTCTTTCATCTTTATAGTATTTGGTATTAAATTAGACTAATTTTACATAATTCCTCTCTTTCATCTTTATAGTATTTGGTATTAAATTAGACTCATACATTTTTTTTTCATCACTCACCAAAACAATCTCTAACAATTTACATATTTGCCACCTTGATAATTCCCTACCTTCGTTACATCTTTTTATCATATACCTCTTAAAAACTTATATAACTTTTCTACTTCTTATTAAATATATTTATTTTATTTCTAATATTCTAAATTCTAATTTGTATTTATAATGTGATCATTCTCTTACTATTTCCTCTTATTATAATATTCATTTCAAATTTCATATATTCTTTTCATAACATATATCTTTATACTGTTTTATCTCATATAGGCATCTACCTCTATGTTGATGGGTGAGTCGATACAATGTTTTTGTTTACATTTTCAAACATATGTTACAATTCTAATAAATTTATATATTTTTTCTTTTAAAATTTATTATTTTCCTCTTATGTACTGTGTTGCATTTTAACAGCAGTACAATATATATATATATATACAGTATATGATGAACATTTTCATCTTTATATGGCACTGGGTTATTTCTTATTCTGTTTTACACATTCTGCGCGTGCTTGCATGGCCAGTTTAAAAACGATAGTTTTTCTAAATGTCAACTTGTTGTTTTTCGGAGATAAAAACTATAACGGAAAATTTGTTTGAATGAAAATTAATTTGTAAAAAATCTGTAGATAAAGCGGTAGGTTAATAACGCCGGCGTTGGGGCTGACGAGTATAATGAATGTACTTTTAGGCTAAGTCACGTTTTGGGACACAACTGTCATAAAATGTATTATTTGCTAAGATAGTAAGGGTGTTCACCAAACGTTGTAAACTTAAGTGCATGTAACAATAGATACCGTTAGACGAGAGAGAGCGTTGTGTGAGAGAGATAACGATAGATGCTAGTTTTTTAAGCACGTGGAACACGGAAAAACGTTGGGCGAATCAGAAAAAGCGTCATGTACTGCGCGGCAGGTTTTAGTTAAGCAGATTGGGCGAATTTGTATTTAGCGGTAGTTTAAACCTATAGGAACGTTTTGCAGTAGATCGTAGGTAAGGGACACTCAAAGCAAGCATATATTATGAACTTGGAGAGAAATGAATTAGTCTTCTTTATATCGGCGGAATTACACGAAGAGACTCGCGTACGCTGTTTTTGCGTTAACTATATATTTTAATAAGTAATGTAAAGAATAAGTAAGTTCGCAGAAGTAACAGAAGTACGGGAACGCGATAATTAATAATACTAAAGTTATTAAGTTTCATAAACTGTAATAAATAATTGAGTGGATGATCGGAGTTATAACAAACAACAAGAAGTAATAATACATATAAAGTTCCATTAATTCAATACGTTGTGGTAAATCGCGGAAGAAGGCCAATTAGTTCAGAGTAAAGTTACGACGGTGTGAGATAGTCGAGCCGCACGCGACGCGACTGTGTTAGATGCACTTAAGGTCAATTCAATAATCTTTGTGTCCAGAGTGTATAATTATACGACATAGTTATATGTATAATCAATATGTCAAGTGTAGTGTACATCTGTGGTAAAGTAAATTAGTGCAGTTTTAACCAGGATTAACACGCAACAACGGCTGCTGACGACTCACCGATCTACAACATCTTCAGGACTACGCACTTTGGAACGATTCTTACGCAAGTAACGAATAATGAACATTTGATTCTATATTGTTTGAGAAATATATATGTTTGTATTCAATATAGTGACTCAATCTGTGAGAAAAGGACTCATTGCTATTAATAATATTCAATTTGTAAGATAAAACGATTCAAGTCATATTAAGAAATTTTGTAATGTATAAATGCAAATGGTTTAATTAAAAGTTAATTAACATACTTTAATTTGTGTTTATTATTACTGGCGCCCTGAGGTATAATCAAGAGTCGGTACACTGGAATAAGTGTTATAGACTATTAAATAAATTATTTATATCAAGGTAGTTTGTAATCTTATTTCTCACATGCTCGTGGGCCAACATAATTTTCAAATAAATAATGTAACTATTTTACAAAGGCCTATCAAGAAGTGTATTACATTCTGTCGCCCGGAACGTGGGACAATTGAGTCACTATTAAATAAATTATAAATTAAGAACAAGTAGAAGTTAAGAATAGAAATAGTATAAAACATAGTTTATGATAACGCGAAGTAGGAGTAGGAGAGACAAAGACATACAAAACAACATTCACAACCTATACAGCAACATGAACACAAATACAGATACCCAGAACAATGATATGGAATTCGAAATAAATAATCAATTAGGCGATCCAGACACGCTCGCAGACATTTCAGAGGAGGATCAAGCGTCAGGGACGCGGGGACAAAACGGACAGAACAATGAAAACGCAGAGACACAACAATTTACACCAAAAGTAGTAACAGAAATTCGAGAACGACCGACAAGTCAGACACCACCAGAGACAGGCAAAAATACTGATATATATACAATGCTACAACAATTACTAAAACAGTCAGAAAAAACAGAAAAACGACTGATGCTTCAAACAGAACAAACAATAAAACAGATCTCACAACAAATTGCTGAACATGCAAAAAGGACAGACGAACGATTAGAACAACATGAATTAAGACTAGAACAAGCATTACAACAAACGGAAGAACAAATCCAAAAACAACACATAGAAATAAGAAACGAAGTCCCCATACAAACAGAACAAGAGAGAACAAACAACAAAAAACTGTTCCAAGACTGCCAAGTAGAGACGAACAACAAAATCCAAGACAATACTGATAAGATTACTGAGCTTAATATGAATACTAAACAGCAATTCGTAGAGTTGGACGAACGGCATAGCAATAACATTCAAATTATAAACAAAAGATGCGAAAACAACACGGCAGCAATCCAAGAATTACGAGCCGAAAAGATGGAAGAAGTGAAGAAAGTGTCGGATGAAACTGACCTACAAATACGATAGATACAACGAGAAGTTAGGGATAAATTAGCCTCAATTAATAACCAATCATGCAACCATAACATTACTCACGAACAAGTAAAAAATATCAAGTACAATGGGACTGGAGACTTCCCGATGGAGTTTATGAAGGAGATAGAAGATATCTACATGGAACATTACCAAGATAACGGCAATGTTGCATGGATCGGAAGACACCTAGAAGAAGAGGCCGCAGTGTGGTGGAGGTTGATCAAGAATGGCGTGACTAACTTCACAGAGTTCAAGGAAGCCTTCACGAACAAATACTGGAGTGACATGGTTCAAGAAAAGGTAAGAAACGAGCTCGAGTTTGGACGTTATCAGATGGAGAGTGGTATGAGCATGATACAATACCTAGAACGGAAATTGTTAGAGAACAGACAATTAATTCCACCGATACCTGATCAATACCTGATCAGAAAAATTGCTAAACATTATTCTCAAGGGGTACAGATCGCCATTATTACTCGTGGGGTTACGACTATTAATGAGTTCGAACAAGTACTATCAGAATTCATGGATTTGAGGGGTGAAACAAGGACAATGACCCGGACACATTATGACAATCGACGTGAACATAAGCCATGGGTGAGAGATGAAGAGGAGAGTGGAAGAAGGGTTGAACAAGGACGGGCCCACGACAATGGAACCCGGCCGAATACACAACACTACAATAGACGACCAAATAAGTTTAGAAATGAACCAGAGCCGATCCCGTCGACTAGCGGTAACCAACATAACAAAAGTGCCACTGCAATATCAACAAAACAAGGACAGCATGGTACAGATGACGTAGATTTAAGCACCATTAAAAAATATATTAATACCGTTGCTCTAGATTTAGAAGACGATGCATTGGATAATGATGATATAAGTGGTGAGTATTGTTTAAACAAATGCCCGGAGATCAGGATATCATTAAATGAGATGCCCCTATACGGATTAATTGATACTGGAAGCCAAGTAAACGATATATCTGAGAAATGATTTAAAAATAAGAAGAAGAAATTGGGAAATGTAGAAACCTTAAGGCTATCAAATACTGTCATCAAAGGAGCAACTGGACAGAGATCAAAAAGGGTGACGCAGCAGGTATTGTTAACGACCAAGATCGGAGATGTGGAAGTTGACGGTGTATTCCTCGTGGTACCAGAGCTAGTAAAGGATTGTATAATAGGCATAGAGTTACTAGAAGAATATGGATGTATTATCGACATACGCAACTAACAATTAACAATTCCAGAAAAAGGGAACCAGAAGGAAGTCACGGCAGAGATATTCCATGTAGCAGTCGTATATGAGGGAGCAGATATTGAAGCACTGGAGGAAGGAACCCAAAATTTACACACACACACACACACACACACAGAAACATCACATGAAAATTGAAAAAACAAAATGTAGTAGCACACATCCGAATATTAATGTAGTAGTCGTAAGTATCAAATTAAATGTAAGGGAAGTCAATGTAATAACGTATAATGAAAATTAATCATGTAAGAAGTTACGAATGTTTAGAAAAATAAGTAAATGAGAAATGTCACAAAATGTTAAAAAGGGAAATTGCTGTATGTAACAGATGTTATTGAAAGGGAAAGTAGGCCACTCACATTTAAAAGTAGTTTGACAAGTCAGGCATAGGGGACGGATAGTTTGTTTGTAAACAAACCATAAACCAGCGACCAACCCTGATGACTAACATTCAGTAATAACTGAGTAATGTTGTAATAAGATACTCACCCAGTTAGAATAAGAAATTTAAGGCAAGTAATTAAATTGAATACATTGTTAATTTTAATTATAATGAATGAATGTATTAATTATGTCGAGTTACTCCCCAACACTATCAGGAAAACAGTTAGTGTTGGCGGAGGCTTTCAGGAGCCTTTCAGGAGGACCAACGTATGACATTCTTACTCTGGCAAAAACAGACTTGTTTACACACTCAGTGAACATATTTTTTATCTGCGTCAAAAAAAATTAAAACCAGGAATAAGGAAACAAAGTACATTTAATGTGCAATGTGTATGTAAGTGGGGTGTGTTTTGAATAATCTCCGATCATTATAAGCAGCGAAACGTTTTAACGTATAAAAATAATTCGTTTTCCAAGCTCTCGGGACTGAAATTGTAAAAGTAAAATAATTTTCCGTGACAAGTCTCGTCCTTCGCCCATCACTACTAGTTAGTCTGTCGGCGTCTTGCTCCCACGCCGCTCTTCCCCCGTGTCCCAACACCACTTAAGTACTTAAGAAACCTCCTGTGTAGCAGTTTTTACGAAGGTGATAATTATTGCGCACTGCTCGCAGCGCTGAGCGATGTTTAACATCATTTTGTGTTCCTTTTTTCTTGTGTAAATTAATGTACAGTACCTGTGACTTGTGTTACGCTTTATGTTGTAACAGTTTTCTTCCTGACTTCCTCTTGACGTATTTTTTAAAAGCAAACAGATATTTTAATTCTTATTGAATTTATTATATAGCAATTATAAGACAATACGCTTAATTTAAGGTTCCTCCCATACCTCCTCTTCTTCATCGTCATCATCATCATCGTCAGTTTATTCTTCTTTTTTTGCTTCGACTTCTCCTTCGTCTTCAGTTCATTAGGCCTACAATCATAATCCATTCTATCACCACTAATGTGTAAGGATTAGACTAACAAGTTCCGGCTTGTGATTTCTAGTGCATCCACAATTTGCACTGTTTGCATTTTCAATCTATAATTTGGTTGGTAGTTTTGTATGTGACATTGTTCTTGAACGTTATTATCTATCCTATTAAGATATTCTATCTTAGATGCCGATGCGATGGTTCTCCACCCATTTCTATCACTGGCATCGCTCATATTTGTGATCGGTTGAATTCTCTCTTCTTAAGTATTAGCTAATGTGATTGTTTGTCATTTTTCCATGATTTTCTAGCTTTCCTATGCTGCCTTTTGTTTCTTGTGCCCATTACCCATATTACTTTCTCCCACTCTCACCATATATACTCGAACCAACTTAGGTGCTTTGTCTCAAATTTTATCGAAAACTTCTTATCATTAAAATATTTCTAACTTTTCACTACTGATTTTAATCCTTTCTCGAATTTCCTCAAAACTTATTTTACACGCTTCTATCGGCTTTTCTCACTTACCAACTTAGTTCATGAGTATCAACACCTCCAATAAGGTATACAATACTCCATGCTGAAACTTTACTAAATCTGTTTGCTTTTCCTAAAGCAATTTTTCTGTTTTATCCATTACCGCCCCTAGAGACTTCCTTTATCTTCTTTCCTGTACTTCTTTACCTTGTACCACTATATCAAGATTTTTGTAAGAAATATACTTGTAGCCTAATCGTATTTAAATGCCGGAAGTGTCGTGTAACAAACTTCTGCTATCAGCGTGTTATAACAGTCTTCCCGCATTCCATACAGTACTTTCCTCATCTGAAAATTGTGTCCTTCATGACTAATATTACTTACCTATGTTGAACCATACACGAAAACGTGTTTTCCCTCGTCGCGTCGCACAATTCTCGTCATTCCAATGTCCACTACTCACCACCAATAGGCTGCAATATTTCGCACCCCTTGTTAATATCCTGCGCCGAGTTCCTGTTACATATTGCTTCCCTTGAAAAACGAAGGGAGAACTATTTCACGTGTCGAATCTTTGCCTTATGGAAACATGAGATCAAATAACTTAACTTCTTTCAGTAATACGGTAGGGCTCCCCTTCCGTGTTGTGCACTATCGATCGATTGGATGTTGACTGTCCGACATATTTTATTTCCGGACTTTTGTAAGTATTGAATGCAACACTGGTATGTGTGTGCATTGTGCGCGCGTGCTATAGCGTTATCATGGACTAAGTGAAAGAGATAGAAAAGAGAGAGTACAAGAGATGGTAAGGGGAAGAGAGAAGGCCAGTGAAAGGGAACTTTTAACTAGATGGTTGAAGATACATTAGCTTTCATAGTTTCTTTTTATATTTACAATGTAATAAATAAAAATATAAGAAAGTTTGTGCATGAATTTTTACAAAGTTTGTTTGACTACAGTCATACACACTACTACAGAAATGAATATTATTGCATCGACTGGAAATCTAATTTTGCTCTCTGTCTGTCTATCTATCTATCTACCTTTCTATTTTCTGTCTGTTGTCTGTCTTTCTACAGACCTATGTCTGTCTTCTGTGTGTCTGACCGTTCATTTTCCTAACTGTTCATCTATTTACCTATCTACCTATGAGACGAAACTAATGGCCGCCACAGAGATGTTGCAGAAGCGCATACACTGAGATTGACGAGAGATCGGACCCTCGTAACAAACGAGATAACATACTGCGACTTCATCCACCCTTGGATGACCAGTTATGCCTACGACGCTAGTCCGTCGCCACCGACGCTCGCAAAATATCTCTTACGATTACGCTGATCCTATAAAACCTTGACGCGTTGAAGATCAAACCGGTAGTCCCTCTTCGAGGTGTGGTTGGGAACTGATCTCTCGAAGTCTGCTTAGCAACCGCTTCGCTGAAACTTAAGTAATGCATACTGCCAGCGACGATATAATTGCAATTCTTAAAATTATTAGTAATCGATGGCGAAATATAGCCTACTCGTTACAAATTACAAGATTTCGGACATTAGCCGTCGTAAGTTAAAATGAATAAATACGACGTTTCGAACTCTATAAAATCAGAGGTCGTCTTCAGGTGAACAATAAAATTATTACAAAGATAAATCTATTACTAATAAATAGATATCGTCAAAACTCCAAACCTTCGTTATATAAATATAATGCTAAAATAACAACAATAATAATAATAATAATTTAAAATCCTTAAATTCGTAGTGACCGTCAATCAATGAATTTTTCAGTGAAGGGTTGGCGAGGATCGGTCAAAAATAACACAAATTTTAACTTATTTGTGTCGACGTTTCGACAGTGTTTATTGTCATCATCAGCACCTGTGTATGAATACAAAAGAAATGTCAAACACAACAGAACAATTATTTGGGTGAACGTGTTCGTGTATGTGCGTGTGTGTGCCCACACGCGTGTGCGTGCGTATGAATGTATCATTGTATATGTGAAGTAGTTGAGATAATTTGTTTACATCATCAAATGTTTTCTTTAAGAAAACGAGAAAATTATAATATCACAGAACTTAATTTATACACTATTACAATTTCAATTGCTATATGTAATGATATTTTTAATTAATTATAAAAGCAATAATTAACAAATAGGTATTAACAATTAGATTGGTACAGAAAACGTTTATAAATATAGCAGTCAACATATAGCATAGTAAAATATATTATAATATATTTGCTTATATAATTATATTTTGTTAATTTTATTTGTTAATTATTAACCTACAGATATAGGTTTGTTAAATTGTAATTATATCGGTCGTTATATTGTACAAGATTTCGGACATTAGCCATGGTAAGTTAAAATGAATAAACACGACGTTTCGACCTCTATAGAATCAGACGTAGTCTTCAGGCGAACAATAAACTAATACAAAGATAAATCTATCACTAACAAATAGATCAAATAGATATCGCCAAAACTACCAAAAAAGGAGAGCCTGCCTTGGTAGCTTCGTTGTTTACGTTGCAAC
The DNA here is from genome assembly GCA_034769895.1 of Magicicada septendecula. Classification (NCBI taxonomy): domain Eukaryota; kingdom Metazoa; phylum Arthropoda; class Insecta; order Hemiptera; family Cicadidae; genus Magicicada; species Magicicada septendecula. The sequence goes on along the minus strand of CM068375.1, from coordinate 113,726,735 downwards.
CACGGGGGGAATCCTTGTTTGATGGAATGGTGAGTGCTGTTTTATTGTTATTATTATTTTTTTTCAGTAAAGGGTTAGTGAGGATCGGTCAAAAATAACACAAATTTAAACTTATTTGTGTCGACATTTCGACAATGTTTATTGTCATCATCAGGACCTGTGTATGATGCAAAAGAAATGCCAAACACAACAGAACAATTATTTCTGTTGTATACACGGGCGCATGAAAAAATTTCGAACTCCAACTTATGTAAACTCCTTTTAATGGAATTACTATGGGCTGAAAAAGTATTAATTCCGCTTTACTGGAGTGATCGGAACCACGTGTTTTTAATGTTATGTTAAAATATATTTTAATTCATAATTAATCCATTTAATGTTAGAGTTAATGCTATTAAATTTTAAATTAAATATTTATCATCCTTTTAGGCGTTCTGCAAGTTAATGTCTGTTAGTGTTTGTTCGCATTCTCGTTCTGAGCAATTGCTATGATCCGTAATAAATAATGTTGCTTTTGTAGACTAATAGTATGATGTGCTGCGTGTATGTGTGTGTTTCCTTTAGCTAATAAGACGAGAAAATAAAAAAAAACGTTAAAATTGTTTCTCTTCTGCTAACCACGTTATAATTAGAACAGCACATTCCAGCTGTTCTTGTGATGCGCGATAACAAATGTGATAACACGGTACTATAATCCAAAACAAAAACGCTTCTTATAATTTTAAAACAGAGGTTACAGCACGTAGGTACTGTACGAAGTATAGAAAAACCAGGCCATCTACTCCGTCCCGAGTGAACACACAATTAACTCAGGTAGTGTTGTGGGAGGAGAACAGAAGGAAATTATACTTTTATTTGCGAGTTTTTACAATTGTTGCTAAACGTATGTACGTAGGCGAAAAAAAAAACAAGTAATCATATTGGAGACAATTCCCTCTGGTCGCTATTTAAACTAGAGTATTGTAATAACGAGAGGAGGTTATGTGTATGAATCGAGAGGGATTACCGGTGGAAATTATCGGTGCAACCACGTAAATGCCGTTGTAATCCCCACAGGTGGTGAGCAAGGCACGTATCAAAACACAATATACACACACGTGCCCGGTAGTTTGTCGCAGCGCTTCGCTCTCTGGACAGTGTATACGTGCACACTTTACAGCGACATCGTAACACAGACGAGTTGTGTACAGCCTGTTTACTTACTATAATACGCTTATTTACTTTACTTTTCTTATTTTTGTTAACAATGCGTATAAATAAAGGTGAGGTCAGAAGAAAATTTCAGTCGCCCTGCTGACAATCCCTCGTATGGTCAGAATATCGTGTTAGCAAAGCCGAAACGTATTAAGGAGTGAGCCAAAGGGATTTGCTTAAAATTTTTGTGACGACATGGAAAAAGTAAAAACCGTAAATCATTTAATAAGTTTCGAAAATATAACAAATTCGAGGGAGGTTTAAATAGTCATCATCGTTTTCTATAAGGATTAAACCTAAAACGATTTGTTACTGTACCAAGCAATTAGACTAGAGGTGGTCAGTCCAACGTTTCTTCGAAAGTCCATTCGGTTTATAATTCAATAGTTGTTTGGAGATGCGGCGGTCATCCGATCGGTTAAGATACTCCAATCGTTTTAGACGATATTAGGCAATACTGTTGTCCTGCTTCAGTTCCTGCTGTGTATCTGCATTTCTTCTACGAAATTGGAGAGTGTACCCTCCCATGTGGCTGAGAAATCTCATATTAGCATAGTGTCTGAGTAGCACAGTGTGACACAGACTTATGCTACTTCACTAGCCGTCACTCGTGTAGCGGCTACTAAGTAGCCTAGTGTGACATAGATAGTAGCAGATACTAACGCTCGCCGGCGAGTGAAAATCAGTAGTTAGAGAATTTGCAGACGTTCAACTTTTGGCGCTACTAAGTAGTCAGTATCCGACCTTGAGACCACGTTGCTCACTAGCCGTTACCAAGTAGTGCCCTACTCGCCCAGTGTGACAATGCAGTAGCAGTAAAGTAGCGCCTTCCTTGTCACCACGTGCTTGTTTCGGCGTCTATTTTGTTTTGGTTGTTATTGTATTGTGACTTTTGTTTGTTGTATTTCTACATTTACAATGAGTGAATGTCTATAGACATTATGTTTATAGAGTATTTAAACGCGACACGAAAAACTGCTTTCATTCGATTGCTAGATGAGCTAGAGCTTGTCTGATTACCAGCAAATGAAGATGTTTTAAAAAAGAAGATTAAAACACTCCATGACGCTTATCGTAATGAACTGAATAAAATTAAACAATTTAAAAAGAGTAGTGTCGAGACGGAAGATGCATACAAACCAAATTTAGTTTGGTGACACTAAATCTAGCAACTCCTGAAACTTTGGTTGTTATGGTACGATTGGAAGTCCTCAATTGCCAGCTCTCTTATTAATGTTGCTGACGCACCCAGTTTATCCCTTCCACCTATCTATTCCCGCACCCACATGCGTTTTTTTTTTGTTTCTTATGTTCTCAGGAACTCCTCACAAAGCTCTCTAACACCAATTAGTAACAGGCGTCTCAAAGCCTTACATCGCACACCCACAGATGACATTTTACGCACTACTTTTAACCTCAAACTAATCTACGCAACCGCGTACTTTGCTGCACTGGTCGCTACTAAATAGCGGCTACCTAAAAACAATATGACACAGAAACAGCCAGAAAATGCAGTAGCAGCTATTTAGTAGCGGCTAGTGAAGTAGCATAGTGTGACACAGGCTTAGATGTGTCACGTACTCGGAGTACACATGCAAAAGCAAAAGATAAATATACATTATTAACATACTTTTAAGACTGAAGATGTGCGTACTAAAAGCTAATTGTGAAATTATGTTTACTGTTTACGTGTACTATATTTTGTAGTTGGACACGGTGAAAAAATAAAACGAATTTCAGGTAATTAGGAAATAGATATGTTTCGATTTTTGATAACGAAAAACATTTAAAAAACGAAGAAAATTTATAATAACTTTAATAGCAAAAATAGTAACCACACAACTGAGACACAAAAATAAGGTTAAAATTAAACAGCAATAAATAGGGAACAACAAATATTTTCACCTGCATACTTGAAATGAAGCTGAATGGACATTGGTATACTGACGGACATCAATAATGCTACTAAAAATCCTTTGCTCTGCTGGAGAAAATAAAATTATCTCTTTCCGGTACATTTAAGGGAGGATCGGACATTTGTTTCCCCAGGGGAGCTAGTCAGGTATTTCGTATCAGTTTATATTGCCTTCACACACACACACACACACACACACACACACACACACACACACACACACACACACACACACACACACACACACACACACACACACACACACACATTCATATAAAAATATTATTTATGTATTTTGTATTCGCTTTACAGACACAAACTCATAACCGCTCACTGAATTTCATTTACCTCCTCGGTTTATCTTATCGTATTAGTAACGGTTTAGTGGCCAATAATGATCAGTATAGGCCCAAAGAATATTATTATCGTAGGTGTACAAAGTTCATGGGTCTGCGGTTGTTTTGTTTATTGAAAATAATTTGTAAACTGTTTGCGACCGTATATATTAGGACTTCAGCCTTCTGATTTTTGTAGTATCTAGTATAAAAAGGTTTTATATATCTAAAAGTTTGTAATGAGATGTCTGTATGAAGTCTCGCGCTTTTAATGTCTACGGCACGGCATATACGGGATCATCACATTATCATTAGTATTTGTCATCCCACATCAAAGAGGATCCGTATGCCAAATCATTCTTCATGAGATTTCTCTCATGAGAGAGTCTTCTGTATTGGCACTTACCAGAATATTAAATTAGGTAAGAATATTCAGGAACAGGTTAAAAATGTGTGAAATAATGACCATATTGAGATGTACAAATTGGATAGTACTTTTAGGTAAATGTAAGGATGGTCTTCAGGACAAGCAACACAGACCTTCAGTTTGGAAGGACAGAGGAAAAAATAACTTCTAAGGAAAGACGAGAATGGTAACATTAAGGCGGATCTAAACAACGAATCAATATTTAAAGTTGAAGAGAAGCAAGGAAGATTAAAGATTTCAAAACACTTCTGGAACATAACACATAGGATATCCTGAAACAGTGTGAACTTATCACATGAGTTCAAGGGAAAAGTAATTGTAGAAGAAAGGGACTCTGTAACGGTAGCTCGTCCACTTAACGAGCCATAATAAATTTGTGATTATGAAATCTGAATAAAACTTTGTTAGAAAAATTGGACAAAATATAAGAAAGAGGCAGGAGAAACGAATATTTAGGTTTACAAACTTATAAACAGAACACGATTTAAAAACTTACCACACAACTGCAGAATATGGACAGCCATCAGTCCTGAGTTCGATGTTACAATGAAAGAAGAAGAATGCATTTTGAGACCTACGGAAAATAAACAATAAAACGCTAACGCAGAACGAGAGCATAACAAGTAGGGTAGAGAGAAAGAGATTTAGGGAAAACACGATGGTCAGAGTAAAATGGAGAAGAATTGGAGTAAGAGAGAGAAAGAGAGAGAGAGAGAGAGAGAGAGAGAGAGAGAGAGAGAGAGAGAGAGAGAGAGAGAGAGAGAGAGGGAGAGAGAGAGACGGATAGACAGACAGACAGACAGGAAGACAGAGTGAGTATGGATATTACAATACAGTTACGTGGAAAGTCCATAATACACCCGTCAGAGAGAAATGAGTAATTTTAAAACTTGAAAGTAAAAGCTAAAAACGGAAGAGTAAAAATGAGTGAAAGTACACAAGTTTAAATTTATAGGGCTAGTTTAAAAGCTGGTCATTGACACTAGCAGTACCTTAAATAGATGCCACAGACAACATTTCATGGTATAGTGGGTTCTAATTAATAGCAGTAACAATAGCCAACAATAATTATAATAATTATTATTTTATTATTATTATTAGTGGTGATAGTAGTAGTGGTAGTAGCAGCAGCAGCAGTATTTAGTAGTAGAAATTGTTTTTGTTTTTTAGAGGGAGGAAATGCTTTATGTACCATCAAAGGAAACAGTCTGTCCCCTGGTGTGTGCGATTCTCACCAACTAAAAAACACATTTCTAATTTAGGCATTCATATCCATCCTGAAAAACCACTTCAAGTGTATTACTTCAGAATGGAGTCTATTGCTCCCTTATCGAGCCCTACATACATCCTCGGCGCTACAGCCCACTCCGGGCCCTGGCCTCCAAAAGAAATCTTCCCCACTTGTCTCTACTCCCGGCCAATGGCCACCAGTTTACTGCACCCAGCCTCACTGCCTCCTTACCAACCTGGTCCAGCCATCTTGTACGCGGTCTTCCTTTCCTTCTCCTTCCCATCGCAAATAATTCATAACTGTTTTTGGGATTCTATCCTCCGCCATTCTCTGCACATGACCAGCCCAACGCAATCTGTTAATTTGTATGAGTTGCACGATCGGAAGATCTTTAAACCTTTCGTACAACTCTCGATAATGCAGTCGCCTCCAAATATCGTTTTCTCTCACAGGGCCATAGATTCTACTCAGTACCCTCCTCTCAAACACGGATAGTTTCTGCTCATCTAGTTTTTTTAGCACCCAGCATTCCGAGCCATACATCAGGACTGGTCTGATTAAGGTCTTGTGTAGGGTGGCTTTTGTATCTTTACTTATTAAAATGTTTCACCAGTCCGTAGTAACACCTATTATCGAGCCCTAACTGTCTCTTATTTTTTACTGGCCATTGAGTTGGGCCTGTCTTTTCTTTTCTAGTAGGACTCATTCACATAATACAGCAATGCGGTTCTATTTCTCCTTGCATCGAAGCATAATAACAACTACACCCTCGGGCGTGAACTCCCCGAGCTGCATCTCCAGTGCCATCCTCTCTCTCTCTCTCTTGTGAATCTGCAGCATCTGGAAAAAGTTGTGCAAGGCATCTTCATGGGGAGAGTTACCGTATTGGCATTTTCGGCTTTGCACCTTTCCCATTCTGTGGAGGTAGGCATTAAAATTGCCGTGGCCACTGAGGAACTGTGTCAGATGGTAGTTAGCCTCACCGCATTGGCGGTCAATCCATTCATTCAAATCCGGTATGAGCCTTGCGGTCCATCTACCTCTGTCCTCTCCATTCCATCAACTTTGCCGGTGCCGGATAGTGAGTTTCCTGGCTTAATGTTTTGCCGCATCTCTCCCAATTGCATCTCTTCTTTCAGGCTTCTTTGTGCAGCCTCAGTGTTCCGTGCTACAATTGCTGCCGCAATATCATCTGCGTAACCTACCTGGAAAGTGTCTGGCCGGCGTCTTCATCCGTAAAATCCCATCATAGCATACGTTCCAGAGGTTAGGCCCCACAATTGACCCCTCGGCAGCCTCATCGGAGACCTTTTCCTACGAGGTCCATCTATCGTATCATATGTTAGTACTCTGTCAGTCAGGTAGCATTCCATCATCCTGAGAAGATACTATGGGATCCGGAAGAAGTGTTCCAGAGCCATAAGCATGTCGCTCCAACTGGCTTAATTAAAAGCGTTCTTAATATCCAGCGTTGGCAACAGGACTATCCTTCTTGAATAACGATTTTCCAGTTGAGCCGCAAGGAAAGTTCTGACCCTCTTCCACTGCTCCAACAGTTGATCGGCCTTCCCTGAAACAATTATTATTGTTTGTTGGGCAGATGTTCTGGTAGTTGTAATAGTAATAGTAGTGGTAGTAGTAGTATTAATAGTGTTAGTAGTAATAAGTTATTTCATTCTCAAGGATATTTCATATATTTCTCATGTTTTAATACTAAGATATTTCAAACTGAGAATTAGTGCAATCCGTAAGGTATTTCAGGTATAAGCAGAGTCAAAAAGAGTAGAATCGCAACTTATGTATGAAACAAATGACGTACGCACTTAAAGATGAAACTACTTCGAAGCTTAAAATTGTTTTAAGAGGAATCGTGGGATTGTTTTAAGAGAATATTATGTTAAGTCGGGACAGGTTGAAGATCAGTACACGAAGTACACAGGAACCAAGGGAAGAAGCTTAAAAATAAAACAACAATAATAACAATATCACTGAGTATATTACTGAGTAATAATAATAATATGATGGTAATAGTAATAATACTATTACTAAATACTAGTACTAAATAGTATTATTATATTAATATTAACATTCTGGGTTAGTTAACAAATATTATTATTCAACATTTCTTTCTAAGTAACTTTTTGAGTTTCTTGCAGGAATCTTATACTTTTATAAAATTGTAATTTCTTCTGCAAATAGTTTTATAATAATGAGAAATATAATATAAATATAAATATTATAATATTACATTAATAATAATAATAATTATTATTATTATTGTTAATAATATTTTGAATAATTTAAATAAACAATGTGTATTAATACAATTGATAAAAATTACGTATATTCGCACGAAATGAATAACATCGAGTAGCGTTCCTAGAAACTCTAACTAATATTTTACTGTTTAAATATATATCCAAAATCAATTAAATTTTAATCTCTGCGACAGTAGAAATTTCAAAATTCACAGTGATGTTTTAATAAATTCCATGAATATCGGTTACAGATTGAAAAATATTATTTCCAATCAACTGCAAGATTTGTCTAGGAACGAGTTTTTACATCGGAATCGAAACATATTGTGGCTAACGTTGCACGGTAACAATAATAGGTAGCAACAGCAACAATTGATACGTGTTGTGTCGCCACCTGTGGGGGATTACCACGTGGATTCACGAGGTGGTCGGTTGTTGCATCGATAATTTCAACCGCTAATCCCTACGTCTGATTACGGACGGCTCGCGTCTCGCTCGTATTTATACGTACAAATTACCGAGGATTACCGACAGCGCTGTTGTCTGCACCGTCCTGATTATTACTTGTTTTGCACGTTTACATGTTTCATCGTTATACCAAGAGAAGCAGAAATATTCAAGTTACCATTTCATAAAAAATACCGGAGCATCAACTGCCGGTTCTGTTTCCTTTTTAGCATATTGCTAAGTCTTGCTTGTTGTTTTAATGCACCGCAAGACAACCATAATCATCATTAATAACTATTGTAATGTCGTTTTTATTAATCGTAAGGTAGTGGAGATGAAACGTATTATATGGGCGTTGGAAGTGGCATTCGCCAAGAATACTGTTTGTCATCAATAGTATTCATTAACTACGCTGAAAAGTTGACAGAGAAGGCCTTTGAAAAAGCAATGAATTTGCGGTTGGAGGAGAAAGAATAAAAAACAAGGTGGACGATCAAGAATCAGAAAAAGAGTACGTGTTAGTGGAATCAGAAAAAGAGCTACAATTTATGATGGAGAATATTGTACGAATGGAGAAAGAGTTCGGAATGAAGATAAATGTAAGAAAACTAAAGTGATGATAATTAGCAACAACGAAGGCTTTGTTAATATATTATTGGAAGGAAAACTATAGAGCAAGTGAACTTATTTAAGCATTTGGTAATGGACATGGAATTGAAACTGTAGGGAGGAAATCAGAAGTAGCATTTCTCTAAGTAAGAGAGCTTTTGAAGAGCTAAATGCATGGCTGACATCTAGAATGATTCAGAGTTAGATAAGAAAGAGATTTTCCTAATGTTTTTATTTGGCATGTGGTTTAATATGGGAGTGAAATATGAACCATCGGAAACAAAGAAGAAAGGTATCAGAGAGCTTCGAAATGTGATTGTTAAGAAGAACGATTAAAATGAAAGGAGTGATAGAGAGAGAAAAGGTTGATATATTAACTAGAATAGTAGAGGAAAGAAAACTGTTCAAAACAATAAGAAAGAGAATAACATCTTGGTTGGGGCACATATTGCGTAGAAACTGTCTTCAGTTAAGGATCGTAGAGGAAAGTAGAAGGAATGAGATGACGTGGAAGAAGAAAGGCTGGAATTCTTGATGACATCAAAAACGGAAGTACCTATAGTCCGAAGAACTAAAATGCACAGGACTGAGAGAAACGGAGAGCATCCATTTGAAACCTGTTTTGGACAGTTTTACTAAAGAAGAAGGCAGTGTAATCATAAAAATAATGAATATATAAAAACAAAGATAAGAAAAGACCTGGTGTAATGTAATACTTATTGCAGCGATGAGATACTGTATCTAAATGCTCTTTTGAAGAAAACACCATGGGCCCAGTAGAAATGGATTGCGTGAGAAGAAGAGTCTCCGGACTGGAATGGAACATTAAGGAAGAAATACGAACCAAGTCAAATTCAGAAGCTAGGACTAAAGTGTTTTGAACGTATCCTAAGAATGCCATTATAAGTCTCCTAAGAGACTGATAAACTCATGTTGTTTTTCACAGTGAAGGAAAAGCGAAGACTGCAACGATAGTGTTATTTATAAAATTAGGAAAGCTAGAGACTCGAAACGTAGGAAAGTAAGTTGAACACTTCTACTGCTTTGTCTGAGTGACGTGTATTTTAAAAAGAGGGGTATGAAAAGGTAAGGGCACATCATCAACACCATCATTATTAGCATATTCCCATAGTGTTATATATTATATAACATGCCCAGTGCTTAGATAATGGGTTCCAAATCAATTGATATCTTTCCTACGAATATCTTGACTCACACGCTCCGCTTTTGACCAGGCCGACCCTAAGTATTACAGAAAACCTTCGTCGCAACCTTTTTTGTCTCCTCAATATAAATCAGCAATCGTGCAATCAGATCTCAAAGTTATGGTGAATACGGTAATGGGTTGGCGTGCAGTCTGAAAGAGATCCACTAGCGTGTGACGTTCCCTCCAGCGAGGTGATCTGTTTCAGCTTGGGACGTCTACTAAATGCCAGTTTTTTATATCGTTTCATCACAACTAGTTGCAGCCGTGATAGTGTATTTCAGTGTAATTACAAATATCTGTGGTGCTTGGACAGCCTACTGTGCAATCTTGAACCGACTAGTACAACCGCAAATTTTAACTTCATAGCCGCTTATAGGTTTAAATTATAGAATAACAGAAAAGTCGCTTCTTTCTACTGACAATTTAAGCTTGCGTCAAGTTAGCCATTCAATTTTTCTTCATTTCAATTTGTTTTCGTTCCATATTGTTCCATCCAGTTCAGTGTAAACACTTTTTACTTACTTTCTTATCTATAACGTGAGCGGGGTAATGGACAGAACAAAAGCTACTTGTGCTGGCAATAATAATAAATCCATTAATCTACGTACTGTGTTTTCCTGGACGGGGTGTTCCCGGCTGTGTGGTGGTAGGTGGTGCGCGCTTCATTAGCGGAGACAGAAATGAGTTTTCGGTGTCGGTAGCAGCAGCGGACGTCGGACTGACCACCAAGGAACACAATACCGTACCATTTATAACGCTTCCCACTGTCGCCCGTAAAACCGTTAAATGCATTACATTAATTATAGTTGCGCCGCGCCGCTATAACGACGGCCGTGTACTGCTGCAGTAATTAAGGTCGTTTTGTTAATTGCTTTGCGTTACACAGAACTTGTGTTAATGTCCCGACTCTGGATAATTAATAAAATCGTGAGGCGGGCTGACGGTCCTCGCCGTGAAATAAAACAGTCACAATGCGGAGGCAGTTAGTTTGGCCACAAAACGACGCGGGCGGAGCTGCAAGACAAGTGATGATACCTTAGGACATTACTGGACTGGTTAGGTTTCTGTTTGTCTTTATTGCTTTCCCTTTTGCAAGCCGTTCAGCAACAGTGCTGCCTAAATGCATGGCCTCTAAGGGAAATGGAAAATCTATACTAACATAGACGTGAATTAATAGGCTTACTTAATTAGAGTAGAGAGTCGATAAACCGGATCGATTGGGGTCACGGTTAGTTTAGCGATGTCTTTAGATTTTCCAAGATTTGTATGCAGATCATTGCAGACTGCTTTCGGAATTTAGCACACTGCGACTGTCACAAATATTAGAAAACAAATTCGTATTTAAATTAAACTATTGTGCGTAAATATGTATTAGCAAAACCACACGTTATAAGGACCGGCTAATAAGATAATCTTAAGTTAAGCTGATGTTGAGATATGTACCTTATATCTTCAGGAATCTTTTGAATGGCATGAAGAGTTCTCATGCCATTCAACAACCTGAACAAGCCCTCAAAACCTGGGAAAAGAAATGCCACAAAATGGGGATACCTCTAATTGACAGCAGTGTACACACTGTGTTTCGCTGACGACCAAGTCGTGGTAGCGCAGGACAATCATGACATGAAATACATGACACGAAAAGGTATAGAGGAATATAAGCTATGGAGCCTTGAAGTAAACACAAAGAAAACGGAGTATATGTGCATTGGTGGGGAGCAGAAAAATTTAATTTAGAAGACGAACATGAAATAAGAAATTGCAGTAGCTATAAATATCTAGGAACAGCAGTTACACAAGATGCTAGTCTAGATAAAGCGATAAGAGAAAGAAATAACTTGGGAAGAAAATCAATAGCATTGCTGAACACCATATTGTGGGACCAACAAATATATCAAAACAAAATAAACATCGTATATACAATGCAATTGTGAAATCAATTACGTCATACGGGTGTGAAATATGGCCAATAACACAAAGAACAGAAACGTTGTTGGAGGCTACTGAGATGGATTATTGGCGAAGAGCGGCAGGGAGGTCAAAACTGGAAAAAGCGAGAAACGTCAGAATGCGGGAGATAATGGGGGTACAGTGCTCTTTTGTTGACGACATAAGAACAAAACAGCTAAGATGGTTTGGACATGTGCAAAGAATGCCGGATAATCGACTCCCCAAGCAAATTTTGGGATGGACACCATATGGTCGTAGGCGAAGAGGAAGACCTAGGATGAGTTGGAGAGAAGGCATCAATCGGGCAATGAGAGACCGGGAATCGGAAGAAGAATCTTGGTTGGATCGAGACCAGTGGAGACTAGGGATCGGAAGACGTAGGATAACATTATGAACCGATTTATATATAGGTCTATATATGAAGAGTTCCGCCTGCATCATTAATTCTATGTTAGATTCTTTACTACTGCATACTTTCAACATCCCACATCTGTGCTTCGCCAATCAAGCTGCAGATTTGCTGCGTAGCCGAAACATTGCTTTATATAAAAACAAAGCAGTGGTGGAAGAACTCCGTTCCTCTAGTAGACATAATATCAATAACCCATCACTGACGTCATTTAAAGAACTTAAAAACACTGCCACTTTGACATTGCTCGTGTGCAAGGGTTCGTGCGCAGTGTGCTTGTGTTTTGTATGTTTCCATAGTAATTATTCATCTGTTTTATATTATCTTTACTAATTAATACTAGCTCTGGTAGTGATGTTTGAAATACATATAAATGTAATAATAATAGTAATGTAATAATTAGTAATATATATAAATGCTTATTAATAAATACATTTCTTAGAACCTTCATGTGGGTATGTATGTATATGTTCCCCCATGTGTGTATTACATTGCTTTTACATGTATTAAATCTCTTACACGTGTTATTAGTGTCATGCTCATAATGTCTGGTAGGACGCATTAAGCATGAGTGAGAAAATACATTGTTGTTGAACAGAATAATAGATCAGAAAGTGTTTAGATGCAAATAAGTAGAAGACAAAACTTACGAGAAAAGACTGAAGTAACCAAATACTTATACTATAAGCCCTAAACAGTGTATTTATCCACTAATAAATAAGAGCAAAACGCCTTAACTTGAATAAACCAATAATCGTATACAAAGGATGTAAGTAATAAAATAGTAATACTGTAATAAGGTCTAACAGAAATCATGTTGTCAATAAGCATCCGATTCGTTTTTCCATTTAAATTGTATAAATATTTATCGATTAAAAAAAATTACTATAAGAAAACAAAGTCCTACTTAAATTAAAGTATTGTGCGTAAATATGTATTAAATAATTAAAAATCCAAGATATGGAACAGTATCACAAAGAATAGAAACGTTCCTGGATTCGAACGATTACCGTCAGGCTCGACGCTGGGCGACCGCCGATCGTTATGCACTTGTCTCCTCCGACAAAAGGCAATGTCTCTGTGACTCTTTGATATGTTTCATATGTGAGTGTAGGTTTACATGTCCTCACATTCGTGTGACACAAACTCGACTTTCTGCAGATACGGGCAGTTACGCGTCACCAACACGAAACCCAACAAATAACAGGCGTTAAATGTTGTTCATTCACCTTCGTTTGCAGTTATTTAAAACTATATAGAATATAATATTATATTTACGTTTTTCGAACCGCTAATGAAGTACACTATACTATAGTTGTAACCGCAGTAAAACAAACTAGGCCTATACGATTCAGTAAATGTGCAAGCGTAACTACAGTACAGCACACAGTACAAAGTCGGTTAACATAAACTGACTAATAGTTTCGGTACCGATATGCCCCCAATGATGCAGTTCGCATTAATGACGACGCGACGGTTCGTAGCCTACTACTGATGTTTGAATTACCGGCATGCTACTGTAATTAATTTTATCTACTTACAATCAAATTATTTAAGTGTAAATAAATGTGATCTAGAATGTTTGTGAACATTAAAATTGTTTATAATCTTATCTGCACCTTAGTTAACACAGTTACATAGTGTTACGTATTAGTTCATACGTTTACGACTCGCTGGTCAGGTCACACAGTCACAGGTCACAGTACAAAACACATTAAACGGAACAAGGTTAAACAAGGTAAGCACGAGACCATTTGACGGGCAATTACGTTTCATTCCTTCAAGTTAGTTGCAAAAAGTATCCTGACTGGTAAAGTTGCCTGTGAGGTGTCTACACTAGGCAACTAAACGGCACATCGGTCCGAGTGTGCGTCGCCACTGCTTTCTCGTGAAGAAGTGAACAACATAATGAGATAACTCTGTCTCGACTTAATAAAGATGAGAGCATTGGATGAATCGTTTCAGATAACGATGGGAAAACTCGAAAAGATGAATGGGGATGGTTAAGATGGTTAACAGATTGGTTCCGGAGGTGAGACACGCATAGTGCATCAGCACAGTTACTGAATTGTGTTTAGAAAAACCGACGCCGCGCAACTGTACTGCCCACAGGAGGCAGGTTTCGTTCCCAAGGAGGTGACACTAACCCCTAATTGCCTCAGTTTACTCCTAGAGCAATTTGACCTTTCTCTGAAATTTTCGGCAGCTTGTTTCGCAATTCCAGGCAATTTCAGTCCACATGGGTGCTCCAATTAAGCGCCTACCAAATGACCTCGCGCAAACTCGGCGTTAGTGACAGAGAAACGGTTATGTCACGTCTTTTCTGTCAACGGGATGCGACTTTGAATTGAATATATCTTTGACCGAGGGTGTAGTATGTAACATATACTTTAAATGAGGCCATTTTTAACTTGTACGAGATGAAACATCATTTTTCGTTTTACTTTCAGTCACGGAGGCGAAACAGGGTTTTTTTTACGAGGGATACTGTGGAAAACTAATGTTCGCCGCAGGAGGATCCGCACTCCTACGGTGTGTGGGACTCGTATCCACCATAACCACAAACCCTATTGTCCACGGCATGCATCCATCTCGGGACTCAGCTTTCGCAATACTTCAAGGTGGTGCCATTTGTACTTCGTCCTGTGGACGTTCATCTTTGACTTCCTTCTTTTGCCTTAGTACCTCGTCCATGCAGGCTGCTACCTGATCCCAGTGGTGTTCGCTCTCCAGCATTATCCCCATGAAATTTTCGGGCAAGATCTGTCCCACTACATTTTCCAAGGTTTGCCTGTCGTCTTTCCATTTATCACAGGTTAAAAACGTGTGATTCACGTCGTCTAATTCCTGTTTACAGAAAATGCAGTTTGGTCTGTCTACTTTCCCCTCCTATATAGGTAAGACCGGAACAAGCCGTGGCCAGTTAGAAACTGCGTTATGAAATAATTAATTTCGCCATGTTTGCGGTCAGTCCACTCAGCTGTTTTATGAGCCTAGTGGTCCATCGTCCCTTCGTGTCACTGGTCCATCTTTCCTGCGACTGAACCGTAATTCTGGCCCTGGCCTCCTTGTGAGCTTGTACAGTATCTACTTGGGCCTTCCTCTTGTAAACCAGTTTCCGTTCCTGTGCCAGAAGATCGATTGGGATTACTCCCGCGACGACAAGAACCGCGGACTCCGAAACCGTGCGGTAGGAGCAAGCTACTGCTTGCTCTCATGAGTCGTCTGTATTTCTTGAGTTACCGAAATATACCGAGGCGAAACGAGTTACCGAGATATAATTCATAATAAAGAACCACGTAATCAGTAAGAAACAATCTTAATTTTGCTGTAGCATTTGTCGATAATAAATGATCACACAGAGGGGAACAAATCTGTATAGCATATTGATAACGTTGATAACGACTAAATAATATTTATAAATAAAAAATTCATATTAATAATATCGCGTCGAACAGCTAGTGACTCTTTTGCCAGTAATGGAAACTATTCTCATACTAAATTCATCCGTTCTAAAAGCTTTCTTCTTTTTAATTAAATGTTTTAACTCAACGCGTAATTAAAATTGAAATATGATTTTTCAATGTGAGTCCCCTGGTCTAAAAATGTTTTCTATATTTAGTTTTAGATATAAATAGAGTTTAGAATGTCCTTAAACAATTTTACGCATAGTCTGCGCTATGTTTAATATGGGAAGTAGGCCTATGGTGAACTTACAAGAGAATTGTGATAGCATAGAAACAACGTGTTCGAGATAAGTCTAAATTAGTAAACTATAATGTTCTTATGTTTTATTAATAGTTTTTCTAATCCGTAGTAGGCATATTCATTGGGCGTCACTCTGGAAGTATGGGATGTCGGCTATAGAGTCAGTTCAGTGACCGTCTGTTCGCCGGATGTTGGCCTCCAAAGTATAAATACTTGTCGGTGTTGACGAACACTGTGGGATGTCCATTAGGTACCAGATCTGCTCCTGCCTGTATGACTGAGCTAAAGAAGTCCCCGATGGTTAGCATTCTGGCACTGAAACAGCACGGATAACAAATGGAATTTCTTTAGTCTGCGAGTCCCAACTTTCATCGGTAAATAATGGCAGGAGAATAGATTTTTTAAATGGAAGGTTACATAAATAGCTCGTGGAATTTTTTCTCAGTTAATATTTTTTTCTAATAAAATAAACAACTGTGAACAAAACAGTTCTCAGAAATCAGATCTACTTGACTGTATAAGGTCCCAGCGTATGAAAAGACGTCAAACGGATTCCCAGAAATATCCTTTTTCGTATTATTCACTATTCACAAACGGGGAGAACACCGTTTTTAATATCTTAACCGCTAATAAATATTAGGTATATTTGTCGTTCTGTGCACTTTCATTACACTTCACACGTTCGACCTACGATTTTCATATTCTCTTTAATTGGCTAATTACTATTATAACATAGCAACATGGTGCCTCTCATTCTTCCAGACTTTAAGTTATAATCGAAATACATTTGCAGAGTTACCAAATTTATAATCACCTCCTTGTCTTTTAAAATATGTAAAAACAAATTTAATTCCGTGTATGGAATCAGACCATTACACACTTCTGGTGCAGTATCAGGTTTGTTAGGCCACAACGTGAGACAAATAAGCATTCGAAAGGGATGGTAGTGCAATGGCGCCCTTGATAAGGAAAAACAGAACGAGTTAAACCACAACACAGGCGGGCAGACAACACAACAGGAACTGCGGCATCATCGCGGACGAAAAGTTAGAGGAGGAAGGTGCAGATGGGTAGAAGAAAGCTGAAAGAAATCTTCTATATTAAGTATTTTAAGTATAACTATATTAAGTATTTTCAATGGATTTCCTTTCCGTTCTTTGATTTTCTGCTAATCAGGATCTTGAAGATTTGTTTTTTTAGTTTGTCAAAAGTATAAAATTTACATAAGTCATTTACCATTATGTACAGTTATTTAATAAAGATCCTCTTAAAATTTTAGATTAAGATACCTTTTACGGAAGATTTAACTTGAAATATGCTTTTGATTTCCTTTATGAATGGAACGGTTTTCTATGTCACCCGTAATTTTTGATAGTTGTAAAACTACATTTGTGACGATTTTCCGCTAGGATTCCGTTCCAGTCATTGGATGAACAGACATATGCAACTTGACCTAGAGTCTGGAGTTGTGATGAAGTAAGAAGAAAAGAAAAGTGAAAGAAAAAAAAGTTGAAAGTGTGAAGAAAAGTTGAAAGATGGCTGGGACTTACAAGATGAGACAAAGTTAGAAATTAAGAAATTAGATCAAGCGCGAAGACTGGTACGGATGTGCCGATATAGTAATGACAAAGCAGCTGTAATGTAAATTGCACGCGGAAGTCAGCTGTGGAAGCTGTAATTTTATTATTCTACCTGCTTTATACGTAAGAATCTCTATACCTTTTTAAAAAGTGAAATGATGCCAAAGGCGTAAAAGGCGGAGAGTATTTTCAGAAACTCAGTTTCATCTATTTGAAAAATAGGCCTGTTTTAATTTCATGATTTCAAATTATGCATTTAGGATGCCATAAATCCTACGGTTTCAGTAGAGATCTAGACCGAACGTTATGGGACTTTAATGAATATATGCGCTACAATAGGCCGATGTCTGAAAATTAAGACTAGAAAAGAGACCATGCTGAAATTTTTTAAAAGCTGCAGTAAAGGGTTATGTATGGCAGTGAGATATGGTAAGGAACGAAATACAAGGATTGTTCATTAGAAACACGTTTGATCTACTCAGCCGTGACTTTGTCGCCTTGTAAACGGAATCCGTTCGTTTATATTGTCTGTTGAAGTACTAGTGACGCGTCTGTCAAAAAATTAGCAGTTTGCTCTTTTCTAAGCGTTGTGACTGGGTTGAAAAATGGCATCTAAGATAGTACATGCGTCCAAAGATAATCTGCGTCCCGTTATTCAGTTTTTGCCGCTGAGGGGCGTCAGTCAATGGAAATTTATACGAGAATAAAATCTGTATATGGTGGTGACTATAGTTATTCTCATACGTCAGTGGTTGAATGGTGCAATACATTTTGACAAGAAAGAGAATCCACTAAAGATTTGACCCGTCCCGGACTTGCACGTGTTGTAGCATCAGATGAAAATGTGAGACAGCTGGAAAATGATTTAAGCGCAATTAGGCGCATCAAAGTTAGAGAACTTTCTTAAATGTTAAGCATCAGCTTGGGGACTGTTCATTCCATTAATCATGGTCTTGGCTATCACAAAGTTGCTGGTCAGTGGATTCCACGACTGCTTACTGATAAGCAGAAAAATTTGCGTTCTGCCTTATCATTACAGCATTTGATGCGCTATCAACAACAAGGTGATGCCTTTCTACACCAAATTGTTGCCGGAGATGAGTCTTGGTGTTATCACTACGAACCAGAATCCAAACGTCAGAGTACGCAGTGGAAGCATGGATAATCTCCGAAGCCGAAAAAACGTCGGTCCCAACCTACGGCAGGAAAAGTAATGGTGACCGTACATTTTTATTATCAGGGTGTGCTGCTCTTAAATAACCTGGTGTCAACATCAACGCTGAGCGATATGCAGACAGCTTAAAACGCTTACGGGTCAGCATCAAGAATAAAAATCCCGGGAAGCTCACAAATGGTGTAATTCTTCTGCATGATAATGCACGACCCCATGTACCCCAGACGATTCAAGATCTGCTTGGTCCCACCGTATAAAGTGGGAAGTCTTACAGCATCCACCTTACAGTCCCGACTTGTCCCCGTGCGATTATCATGTTTTTGACCCATTAAAGAAATCACTAAAAGGACGGCGGTTCAAATCGGACGCTGAGGTATACTTTGCTGTTAGCGAATGGTTCCGCAAACAGCCACAAGAATTTTACCAGCAGGAAATCTACAGACTATGTGCAACAGTGGGACTCATGCCTTAATGTTAATGGAAACTTCTTTTAAAATCGTTGAATAAAAAATTCTTTACAGCCTTGAAACGTGTTTCTATTTAACAATCCTCGTAATCAGAGAAGAACTTCAAATATTTAATGTAAATGAATTATAAAAGAAACACAAACAGAACAAACATTTCGAAAGGATGGAAGGAATTAGATTGCTTTTATAAGCAAACGTATATAAAGCAAAAGGAAGAAGAAACATGGCTCGATCGAGAAAAAGATTGGAACCGTAACAAGCAACAATTCCTAAAACATGGAGACGATGATGAATCAGTTATAATGAAAATTATAAACATTGAAAACTCGTGACCTGTTTTCATAATGCTCGTACGTGTCGTTGCTTTAGGAGTAGAAGACGATGATATCACGGTATTCTGCAGAATCCGGAACGACGTAACGCAGATTACTTCATAATTTTAAAACAATGTAATTTTGAAAATACGTTCTAACCAGCGTTAATAGTACTACGTAAAAACTTTTAAACCTATTGATTATTATAGCGCCAAAACAATTAAAAGTAAGATAACAGAACGGTTATAACGAATCATAATTATGTTGTGAAAAGTATGAAATAAAAAACGTATTGCGGAAAATACTACGTTTGAACTCCGCAAATACAAACGTTGTGAACACCGGGCGTAGCGAATGAATTAGACGGTGACGAACTGCGTTTCTATTTGACAACTGGTAACGCAACCACTACGGTAATGCCCTATTTTTGACGAAACTTGCACTACTGTGGCCTTCATCATATCAGTTGCGCTCAGTTGATTTTACGAATTACGAGAATCGAGTCGCATTGGATGCGTTTGTGTACGTGTGAGTGCGTGCGTGCAGTGAATTGTGGAGTTCAAACGCGAATGAACGGAGCGAAAACAGTGAAAATAAAAAAAGAATTCCGATCGCTCTAGGATAAAATAGAATTATCTATTTCCTGGGCATTTAAGGGTGGAACGGTCGTTTGTTTCCTAAGGGACGACGACCAGGTTAACTCTTATCAGTTCTGTATTACTCTCTCCCCCGGAATAAAAACACAATTTATTCTTCACACACACACACACACACACGGTAGAGCGTAATCGCAGCATTTAATTTCCGATGATTTTAACAAGTTAAAACGTTCTTTTATCTCTATTTACAGTTTGCGTATAATTTACTAGATTCAACAGCTATGCACAGTTCTACTACTATTATCATTACTGTAGTATACAATAATCATATATAGCCTGCTAGTAATACACAAACACTGTGGATTCATTACCCTCGAGGCTTGTGTTTATTTAGCATTTCTACGTTGCTTTCTATTCTTTTTTTACCTTCGATAAGACCGTTTCAATAATATCAGATTCTTGTTTTAACGTCGGAACGTATCTTGCATTGCTTTGAACCGAGAGTTTGACTTCTGAGTTTGAGTCTGCATTCCTAATCGAGGGCACGGCATAAAAATACCGAAAGTTCCGCTTGTACGTTTCATTAATAGATTTATTAATAATACATTCTTAAATTTAGTCTATATCAGTTGTAGTCGTTCTCATCCTCGTTAGCCATTTTGTTTGGCCTATCCTTCTCTCACACACACTCTCTCGCTTCCTCTCCCTCTGTTTCTTTAAGATTAAAATTAAATGTATTGCTTGTACACCTTCGACAACATTTAAGGTCAGTGTAAGTCCGGTTACAAAATGTAATCCGTAACGGAAAATGTAGGGCGATGTGGCTAGTGCTATGTCTAGATCGTCTTTACCCTCTCCAGCCGATGTGTCAAAAACTTGTTTGAGCTGGTTGATCCACAACCCGGCGTGAGATGGATTAGAAGCTAGGAGAACAGCTTGGAAGCGATTGTGTTACTACTGATAGACTCGGACTCTTCATTTTCGCCCCCTCCCTATCAGTCTCTGTATTTCCCTTCTATACATTCATCATTCTGTCTCTCTCCCTCTTTTTGTGGCTGCTATATTTACTGTCTGTCTACTTATCTATGAATTTATCACCTTATCTATTCATCTATATATCTTTCTCTTTCCGTAGAGCGGTAATAGTGTGAAAATTGGCGTAACTTGTCAAGAGTTCGGTAACTATCTTATTTATCAAAGTAACGACTAATTAATAAATTTGTACGTTTCCTCAATGAGGCTTTACCTTTGTACTTCTTAATGTTGTAATGCCTTAAAATTTCGATATTCTTGATATATCTTAAAACAAGGTCTTGAGTTAAAAATCAGTATTCCAGTTTCGCAGCATGTTAAGTAAGAATTTTATTATATTCTCATAGTTGTGTTTACCTTCCGTGTCGGGTTTTCCCGATTTACCTACAAAGTTTGATTAATCTGTCTGAAAACTGTGCTAAGGTAATACTGGGTCATGATCATTCTGGCCTATAGTTCTCGCTGTCAAAGTTTCTGTCCTGCGTCACTGGTCGTGGTATTATTATTAATTTACTTGTAATTTTTCGTCCAGTTTCCGTTGGCTAACTTGGACACGTTACACGGCATACAAGGCGTTTTAAGACTGTAATAAAAGCAGAAAACAGAGGAAAAGCTACTAAGTCACCGAAGAAGACAGTACTTATTTCAAATTAAAATTATTCAGGCATATACCGAATCGAGCAGAGGTTAAATAGTGATCCATTTATCCAAACGAACCAATGGATGGACAGCAGTAGCACATGTGTATTGCTATCCATGTGTACGTTTGTGTATAAAGTACCTGTGTGTGAGAGTGTATGTATATAAGGAAGGAACGAGATATGGTTAGATAGCCAGACGGAGAAGAACTCAAACCGTCTAGGTACTTTATATTAAAAAATATGTACAAAGTGGACGACATACGTAAGGAATAGTTCTCTGAATGTGTCCTCTTTGAGAGTGATTGCTACAAACAACTGCTTGATGAATGCAAGGGCAAACTATTAGTACACACTACACCAGTTTTCAACAGTTTACACACGTTAAAGTTGTTTTGTGAACTACGTCAGTATAAATTACTTTTATTATCAAAGTTTAACATACTTCAACAAAGTTCTTACTGAGGCGGTTATATGTTACGTGTTAGCAAAACCGCACGTTATAAGTACTGGCTAATAAGATAATCTTAAGTTAAGCTGATGTTTGAGGTATGTATCTTCTATCTTCAAGAACCTCTTGACTGGTATGAAGAGTTCCGCTTGCATCGTTAATCTTATGTTGGACTCATTACTAGCGGAAACTTTCAGCATCCCACATCTGCTTGGTATATGCCGATCTGTGCCTTCCTCTGCAGTTTATCTCCACTTTATGGGATTTATTAACCGTTTATTTATTTTAATAGCATTTATATAGCATATATATTTATATCAAATCTTATTGTGAAAATGTCTCCTGAAACGTTGGGGGAAAAGAGAGAGACAGGGGTAGACAGATAGACACAGGGGTAGCAGAGAGACAGGCAGATAGGCATCTTGAGCCTCTGTTTCTCACTGTATCAATCTGTTTAATAGCCATACGTTTCCTATTACAGTTTTAATGCTATTATATTACAGTTCCTATAACATTACAGTTCTAATGCTTTCGTGTTCTATTTTAGGGACCGTATTATCCAGCCCACTCCTCTTTACGGATATTAATATGATATTTATAGATTTATTTTTAAATGATATTTGTCCCTTTCATTTTTTCTGACTGATTCATTCCCCATTTGTTTTACTCTGACATGATAATATCAAACCTATTGTTACGACGGTCTCACTGATCGTCGTATGGTACGTGGAAACAAAATTACGGACACTAATTAAGTCACTAATCACCAGCTATAATTTACCACAAATAACAGTTTGTAATCAAAACGTTATTCAACAAGATTATACTCGTACAATAATTCAAGTTAATTTGTCCACACCAATAATAATGTCAACTAATAGAGTCCCGAACAATAATCACTTTTCACTAATACACCACTTAAGACGCACTGAGTAAATCGCCCGACATAAACTGAACTGACCCTCGCTGGATGCTTATATTTATACCTCGCTGAGATGCCAGAATAATCTGTCGCTTTTTGGATGATGTGTAAAACAATCGCCTCTTACAGGCGCTCTCGAATCCACTAGAAACAGTGTCGTGTCTGGCCTTGAACACAGTGCGTGGACCGGTGCGGTCTGGAACAGCCTCGTTTGTTGGCTCATGATAAGTATCTCGTAATTGTCTTTCTTCTCAAATTAGCACTAACAAACATCACAGCTGGGCTCTGCTGGGATAGCCGAGAAACACGTAGAACGACACACTCCATTCTTCGAGAATGCTGCGTTACGTAACACTACCTCTTCCTTAAGCCTGTTCGTCCCGAACTGGCAAACCATCTCTGAACCGGCCACTTAGCCAGGCGATCTAGGCGGACGACCTTGAATTTTTGCTGTCCTTCCTGTTGAATCCGATAGACAACATCGTTGATTCTCTTTATCACTGTGTAAAGCCCTTTCCAGTTGGTCTGAAGTTTATGTGAGCGACCATGACGGCGCTTTGGACGCAGTTGGATGAGACATAGTCATGGAGCTGAGTAAAGTGCAGTCTGTTGTGAAGGAGTTGGATGATGGATCGTCTGGAGGTCATCTTGGCGTTAACAAAATACGAAAGTGATTCATTGGCTTCATCTTCGCCACGACGTAGAGGAATGGTGTCGGACATGTGAAATATGAGCTGCAACCAAGGGCCCACAAACCAGAAGCAGGAGGGAAATGAGACAGTATAACGTTGAACTGCCATTCGAGAGGATTTCCATAGATATTGTTAGACGTTTCCCAGTTACTGACGACGGAAACCGGTACATAATGGTTATATGTGACTACTTTACTAAGTGGGTGGAGGTTTACGCAATTCTAAATCAGGAGGCACTGTGGCAAAGGCGTTAGTTCATAACTTCTTTTTCCGCTATGGAGTTCCTATGGAAATCCGTATGGATGAAGGGAGGAATTTCGAATCAGAAGTGTTTAAAGAATTATGCCGTCTATTCGGAATTCGAAAGACCAGGACAACGCCTGTCCATCCTCAGTCAGGCGGAATGGTTGAGAGGTTCAATAGGACGCTTGAGCAGCATCTTTCGAAGGTTGTTGACGAGAACCAAACAGACTGGGACCATCTAATGCCACTATCGCTCATGGAGTATAGGTTATCAGTACACGACAGAACCGACATGACTCCAGCAAAATTGGTGTTTGGGCGGGAGATTCGTCTTCCTGGGGACTTGGGGACGTTTATATCACCTGAGACTCAGTCCCAAGAGCCACAAAACTATTCCTCGCAATTATAAAACTAACTGCGAGAAATGAATCGCATGACAAGAGGACGGCTTAAGACAGCCAGTGATAAAATGAAATCTCGGTATGACATTCGCAGTAATAGTGTGGTTCCCAAGAAGGAGATCAGGTTTGTTTGAACAAGTGAGTGTTAAACAGGATCGTAGACGGGGAAGTATTTAGATGGAAGTAAGTAGAAGACCAAAATTACGACATAAGTCTGAAGTAACCAAATACTTGTCCTGTAAGGTAGGTTTTTATCTACCAATAAATAAGGGCAAAACGCCATAAATTTAATAACAAATAACCGCATACAAAGGATGTAAGTAATAAAATAATATTGTAATAGTCTGTCCATCAGAAATCATGTTGTCAATAAGCATCCTATTCGTTTTTCCATTTCAAGTTTATAAAAATTTATTGCTTAAAAATACGTTAAGAAACAAACTCGTATTCTTCGTAAATTAGTAATTTAGATTATATTGATCCATATGCGAAATTACCATGCTTCACTTAACAGCCAACCCAAAACGCATATTATATGCAGCGTCTAAACTCATGTAATGTCAGCAAATTAATGTATCGAGTTGGGGCAAAAAAGTCATTTATATTCGATGAATAATAATTATTTTATAATTAAGAATTGGAAAAACTATAATTCTCTTAGTTACTATAATTATTTTTGTGTATAATGCGGAGCGGACACCTGTATATTACTGGATAATTGTTGCAATATTATATTCATAATAGTATTAATAAAGGGTGAATGTTGTTTTTTATGACATTTAATAACAAATCCACTTTTATAAGACCACTGTTTTGTTTGCTTATAAATATATAAATAATTATTAATATAATTAATTGTAAATAATTATTCTACGAGTAACTTAATAAGCAATGCCAAAATAAAATACTATTAAAATTACTAATTTTGATTTATCAAATTACAAACAGAAAGGTTACGACAAGCAGTACAGGGAAGTTTTTATTTTTATAGATCATTTTATTTTACGTTAGAATTGTTGACTTTCCGAGTCGTGACGAAATGTTTTAGCAAGCTGGTCCGAAAGGATTATACCCAGTACAGCTTGTATTCAAAGCTTATACCAACATCAAAGTGGTGTACTAATAAAAAATGTACACAGAAATCTGTGTGCTGCTTAATGAGTTTCGTTTCTCGCTGGTAAATAGCTTATTTTGTAAATGACATTCCAAAATTTTAACATCACATCAATACCAAATATCTGTAAGCGCTATACAGATCTGACTGTCGACTGTATTTTAACCTTTTGGGGCTTGCTTTTGTATTCGACGTAATCATTCAGTGAGTAGTGGGCGCTTTTCAAATCGCGAGGTTCCACTGACTTTGCGTTAATAAGTCAATATTAATAAGCACGTTTTCCTAGTAGAAGGTTTAGTATAATAAATTAACGTTTTCTAAAAAATGATAATTAGTTTTCAACAATGTAAATATTAAAAGTTGTATTTGTTTCAGTGATTTAACCTTAATCGTTAGAAATAATGTTCTGACTCAATTATATTTTGACCATTAATATTACTTCTGGCAGTGATATTAAAATCATCGAAATAAGTATAATAGTGTAATAGGAAATATTTATACTTATGAAACCTATCTTTACTGTATCTGGAAAAGAGTAATTGACTTGTGTGTGTGTGTGTGTGTGTGTGTGTGTGTGTGTGTGTGTGTGTGTGTGTGTACAGACATGTGTCTGTAATATTAAGTTAATAACACCATTTATCAAGAACCTACTTTATTTTCACATACACACAATAGCATACCACGACCTTCACTTCACAAGTATTGAGGGAGGTCTACTATTTATCATAATCTTCCATATGATACGATACACGATACACGACGCCGTAATATGGTACACGAGAATTAATTGATAATAATTAATTATTAGTCTTAATATTTACTGAATTAAAATTATTCTTTATTTCATATTACCTCATTCTTTTTCTTCTTTATATTTTTATCGCCTAAAGGACTACGAGAAATAATCCAATGCATCCATTTCAATTATTTGCTTCCGCTTCGTTTCTTGCTTTCCAATAACTCTTCAGTCTGTCACTTTGCTTTTTTCGTCCCTTTCCCTTCCCTTATTTCTTTTCTTTTCGTCTTTCTCAGGACATCCTTGAAGTTTTGTCTCATTTTTATAAAAACGTCCTTTCCTGTATTATGTGTACTGTGATCCCCACCTCTGTCGTTCTTTATCCCTTGTAACTCAACTGTTGCCATTCTTATTTTTGTGAGCGTAGTTTTGTGAGTCTTCTGCTGTCCATTCTCATTATGTGGCTGAAAAACCCAACTCTTCTCTTCCGTATTGCATCTGATATCCTTCCGCTTCCTTCAATCTTGTATACTCTTTCCGTTCTTAGTCAATTCCTGATGTAAACAAACACGCGTGACACATTTGAAAACGCAATTGGTGAATGGCGTTAACAATCTTCTGACAGTATCGTGTTTTGCGCATGCGCTGAATGTCTGTACATGTCTGTATGGAATGTCTGTTATATTGGAATTATCTGACCACTTAGTATCACTGTGATAAGCAGTTGTTATTACAACGTTTAGTCACTTTTGTTTATGATTAATATTACGAGTCGAGTTTATGATTTCCGTGATGTTACACGAATTCCGAATAATGCTTGGCAAAAAGCTAAGAGTTCTCTTTATCCTATATTATCAATTATACTGAATTAATGTGGAGCCATCTGTTGTGTCATATGTTGCCCGTCATAATAGAACATATATGAACTGTCTGATGTTAGCAGTTGATAAAGAAGAATGTAGCCTAAATGAAATAACTGCAGCCAAGCGGCGTCATTGTGTTGAGCATGTAATCGAAGAATAATATAAACTAGAGGAACTATAGCTAATACCACATCTTTATTCATTTTTTTATTTTTTAAACCATGAATTAATAAGCCATTACCTGGTGTTATAAAATATTTCATTGTCGCTCTGTGACAGTCAGACTAGTTTTATTTTGGTCAGTTATATAAATCACAATTTACCGTACAGTAATTCTGTTTACAAAGTATAAACTTTACATATACCCTGTCTGTACTGCTTCTGTCGATGTGACACGCCTATAATTTAAGCAGCAAATAGCGTTTCAGCGGTGCCACGTCTGTTTGTTTACATCAGGAATGAACTAAGAACGGAAAGAGTATAGAGGTTTTCATTCTTCCTCACCTTCATTTGTTGAAGATGTAATATAGCTTCAATATTATTATTATTATTAATTTAAATATTTTGACGATTATGTACCATTCGTACTTAATATATTCTAATCAATTACTTATTTAGCATCGTCCACCACGGAACAAGCGATTATATTTACATCAGAATTAAAATACAAAATGACAAGAATTAGTAAACTGTGCTTGTAACAAATGAGCTTACAAAGACTTATATGTCTGCATAGATAAAAATCAGATAGGCTATCAAAATGATAGTGCCACATATGGAAATCTTTCAGAGGACACTGTTTGGAAGAGAGGGGAAGTTAGGCCTAGAATGAGACAGAGGATACGGTAAGCCGTATGTCTACATACATTTTTCACCGTCTCCAACATTCAGTTACTGTTAAAAGTGTGATTTCTACCGCCTCAGTTATTAGTTTTCTTACTTGTCAAACTTCTACGTTCGTACTGTAGATTGGCTTTGACAGTGTTCATGGAAAACCTTGTTTTCGCACTCACACATTAGCATGTTCAAACAAATTACATTTTATCGATTTTTATTTGAATTAGAAATTTATTTCAATGTGCATTGTCACAGTGACGCCATCTTCAGACATACATCGGATTAGGTCTCACAGGTGCCACAATAACCTACTATTCTATAGTCTACAATCGGGGAAATCTTTTGATTTATAACAGTTTCTTTGATGTAACAATAATCGTTCCGACAGCCCTGTACAAACTGAACAGTTCAATAGTTCTACAGTGTGTTAATTTTGATACTCAAAAAATTGCTGTTGCACACGAAACAAGACGCTTAAATGTGAGTACTTTAAACATGTACATGAGTACGTTTGCTGATATAAGAACTTCCGCAAAGATAAAGTAAACGCCGAATACCAGATAACGTTAAGACTTCAAAATAAAAGTACCCTCTCTATTTAACTCGGGGACAGAAATATTACCAGAGAAAGTGTTTGGAAAATATTCGAAAACAGTAATAATACTGAGACGGGAAGAGTTACGTTTCCTTTTTTTTGCGGACGATCGAGTAATTTTTTGCGATAGGAAATAAAGAAATAATGGAATATGATTCGTAGTGGAAGTGGAAAGCACACGTGATCTGCAGGAAGGCGACGGCGCACTAGGTAGCCTAATCAGTGGACCTCCAAGAACAACTGACCCATAGCTAAAACTGACACTAACTGACGTTGGTTGCCTGTTTCATCAGTCCATTGATTTATTTTACGTAGGAAACATACGTGTGCATAGTGTGAGTAAATCGTCAATAACGGCTGAATTCGACAATACGTTTGGAGGAAAGGAAGAAAGACTTAATGGAATTGGGAACTGTGATGTTTTCAAGCATGAATAGTACACAAAAGGCAATAGCCATACCCACAGAAAATGAGGAAGCATCTTATTTTTAGGAAACGAAAGTATAAAAATTTTAACAAGTTTAAATGATCTTATGACAATGCAGACAACGAAAAAGGCGAAGAAATGAAATAGAAAGTATTTTCTTGAACTAACTAGAATATATTTTGCGTTTACTGTTACTACGCGAACTGTGGACACCAAGAAATGTGTCTACGGTTGGCTGAACTATCAGATATGTAAAACTGAATTTAAAGAAGCACACACACACACACACACACACACACACACACACACAAAACACGCTCTCGCTCGCGCCACACTGCTTCTGCTGATTCGAGGTAATTCTTCTCCTGACTTCCAAATATCTAACTGTTTCTTTCACAAAATAGCGTGCAGCAAATCACTAATTTTACAGAAAGCTTCCCTTACCTCCACAGTGACGTGCTTCTTTGTAAACAGAACCTAATAACTATTATTGAATATTACTTTTAAATCAATACCGAGTTTGAACAATACAAACAGATTGACGCTAGCTGTCTCATTCTTCTTCATCAGCGGCGCAACAACCCATTACTGAGTCTTTTAACAGCCTCCGCCAGTTGTCCCGGTCAAGTGCATCTGCTCTCCAGTTTCGGGTCCCAGGCTGGCGAAAGAAACTGACAGGTTTCTGCACATAAAAGTTTTACAGATGGGCTATGTGAATTCTCCGATCCAACCCCCCAACCCGGAAGACCAGGAACTTTGATGTCGGGGTGCTCTTCCCCTAGAGAGTTTCTTTCACCTCAGCTGACGAGCTCTCTCTGCCCGGTCGCAGTAGGCTAACTGACTCAGCCCATGTGTGCAGCCGTTGGGCTACTATAGCCTCCTCCGCCTCAGCTGTCTCATTAATGCTGTAAAATAATCATCGATTTTATTAAACGCTTTATCCTAATCACACTTAATTTATAAATCCTTCGCTACAACAACAATAATCGTTGTGGCAATAAGAAATGTTAAATTCATTATGCTCAAAAAGAATTTTTAAAAAATAAACGCGTAATGTGACTTCATATGAATCAAAATTATGTGCTGCTTACACTTGCAGACCACCATTGACTGATCGATAACTTGAAGCCATCAGAACTTTCTCGACTAATCTCTGGACACGTCCTGGAATGTGATATTTTGGCTCATTACACATCGGTGTATTAGTTAATACATTTTGTATATAATGTCAGCCTAACTGTTGCTAGCTCGTATCATGTTCTGTTCCTGTAGTTTGTATAGTGCATATCCGTGACGATTTTTATTAAAATAAAATTATAATTTAAATATGAAAGTCGTATAATGTTGTTTTATACATCCTAGTGTGTGAATACAAAAATCAAGATTATGATTGAAGTTTACATGAACATGGTGAAATATAAGTGAGAGTAGGCCTACAATATGGAAGGTTTCGTTGTAATGTGGACGTAGTAGTTTGCCAAGTAAGAAAAACAACAATTAAGGAGTTATAAGTGACATACTTCAGAATTACTGAAAGGAAGTGATAACAGATAAACAAATAGATTGCGTGCATACACAAAACATTGGGACAGAACTATTATATTTGCAAGCACTAAAATATCTAGGGTAATAATTAGCAAACAGATGAGGAAACAGAATTACGGTTCAACATTAGACTGATTAAGATAAATGAGGAAACGGAATAAACAAGACAAATAAAGTATACTCTTAAATAAAGAACACACTGCTTGAGGAAAATCATGTAAAGTAAGAGCAAACATACATCTCCATAAAACAATCTTCTCACCAACATTACTATACAAATGTAATCCTTGTCAGTGATGGATGAAGCTTAAACACGGAATTAAACGTTTAAGAAGGGTATTATGATGTGCACAAGTTCAATCATATGTGTGGGGCCACCAGGAGAACTCTAAAGATACACGTTTGAAGTTCTACAAGGTGAAATCCCTCCTAAGACTTCTCTATGAGTGTGAGAATTAGAATATAATGAAATCCTAGGCCAGTCGTTTTCAAGCGGCCTAAATTAGTGTTGTAACGCCCGGGGCTGGGGCCTCACAAAGTGAAAGCACCAGTCGTGCGGACAGGATAGCTGTGGGAATGGCTCGTTATTAAATAAGGCATTTACTTAGATTAATAATATTTCTTTAATTCATTAGAGTAACTACGTTCGTTAACAAGTTTTATCTTGATGAACAAATGACAATACAAATGAACAAAATAACAATAATTGAAGTGACATACTCTCGTTACAATAATTCTATTGAGTGTTTTCATTAAGACATAACATTATATATAAAAATAACATTCTTTATTACTGATTATTCTTTATTAAAACATTATAAAAGCTTTACTAACTATATTTCGGAATTTGGTACGTTACCGCTTTAAATTAGGCATAAATGATTAAGTTGTCAATTATACATATTTCTTAACAAATTTAGAACACTACTGAGCACTTCTGAGTATAAATAATTCATTATCCAAAATCAATTAATGCTTTAAGTTTGAGCTAAGTAAAACAAAAACAAAGTTGTAATTACGCTTTTGATGTGGCTCCATCGAAAGGCAGAAGATGCACGGATAGTGCGCAAGGACGCCAAAAAGTGAACAAGTGAAAACAGAGAGTGTGTACTTCCCAGTGCTCTCGTCAGTTTTATACCCTGCGTGACGCAAAAAGTCTCCATGAGTTAACGCCCAAAATTCAGCCAATCAGAACTGGACTCTGCACGTGTCTCGAAACTTATCAGGTCACACGAGGGGACAATTTGACATTGATTTTTGTGAACCAAAGCGGAATTCGTTCGCGAACACTGACGAGTAAACAATTCTTAGCTTCCCTGGTTGATAACTCGCTACACGTGCCACGATAAAAATGGTCAGCACACTTCCTCACAATCGCTCAGTTTGTTCCTTAACATAATTCTTAAGATAAAATAAAATAATACATTGAGCAGTTTGAGTATGAGTAGAATCCTCATTTACAATTATATATAAAATCATAACGTGGAATGTGCTCGGCACAACATGAGATTTATCAGGCAGGAGGCAAGATATACTCATCAAAATCACAAAAGAAACATTGATGTACCGGTACACGAGGAACTGAATATTATGAGTATACTTGTTAGGTTTGCCCAATATCGGCTAAAATGGTTGGAACCAAATGGATGACTGCAGTACGCCAAACAACTACCGGTATTGAATTATAAGCCAAAAGGACACAGAGGTGTGGGGCGTCCGAAGAAGTGTTGGAGTGACCAGCTCTAGTCTATCTGCTTGGGGCCGGAACAAACCATTTTTGGTTTAATCCTTTCTGAAGATGATGCTGATGACAAAGGCTATTATCTAAGACGAAAATAACAGGATCGGAAATAGAACCATTATAGAATAACTATAACTGTCACCAGTCATGCTTGACGCCACACGTCGAACCTTGATCAGGATAAAAGAGGCAGATATTGGGGATGACCGAAAATTGGGCGAGAGTTCAACACCGGGCGGCCAAAAAAAAGGAACTGATTGAAACAGGTCAAAGTACTGACGAGGGAAACGACTGCGTACAGAAATACAGTAATTCTTCAATACCCTCGAAACAGTGAGGTACAAGACCTAAGATGGGGTAGTACAAACATGACAGTGATGTTTCGAAGAATCAGCTAAGATGTAACGACGAGACTTGTAAATGTGAAGTCCGAAGCTTTAGAGCGCGCGTCGTACTTTAAACTCAGCAATTATTCAAGCAAAAACTACACAGATATAAGACAATAACGTTATTTCGAAAGCATATTTTGCTAATGGCATCGTAGTAACATGCCTTCCTAAGTACTACGCAGTTTTCCTACTCTCGGACAATCGTTACAAGCAACACTTTTTCTCTTTTCGTTTCTGTCTGTTGTTTGTTGTTTCTGTAATTTACCGTCGACAGCGCTGTATTAATTAAAACTGACTTACAGGCCGCCGACGCATACAAACGAGAAAAACATCGACGGACGACCCGCCAAACCTAATTAAATCCGTTTCTTACGCACGGCGAGAGAATCGATACGAGCGGGCGTGGAACGCATTTGCCGCTTGCAACGAGATTTACAAAAAACCGAGTTATAGAGTGAAGGTAAAGTCTTTTGTGTATCAACTAACAATAATATGAAGAATAATTATTACACTGGTCATCATCATTATGAACACTGTCGGAGTCTTCGTGATCGTTTGCGCCTCGAAGATGTGAATCCAATAATGAATCGCTTCAAGCATGTTAGTCGTGATTATCGTACGAAGTTGTTCGCTATATTAAAAGTGGTACTAAAAGCTTCCATGCAGGGTATGGAAAGGCTTCCATGACTAAGCGAGTTCTGATAGGCAGTGTGGTAGCATAACATTTCAGCGTTATCTCTGGCGTCCTCTTCAAAGGTTGAGTCAACTTGGGCATTAATAAGTGCATAGTCAATTGTAAAAGTGTCCACAACTGAAATCGTCTAGATCAGTAGCCAATAGACATACCAATTGGACTACCAACACCATATATTTAAAAACTTTGTCTTTATTTTTATTGCATCTAAAAGCTATTTTTCTCTGTAAAAACGAATTTAAATCGAACTTGAAATAAACTTATCTTACAAGTTCATCAAGTATTATCACTACCCTCTCTTCTGTCAAAAGAAATAATACAGGTATTATGCTTTTATGCTAGATACTACACTACGTTTTCTGTACTAACTGAAATGGCCTTCGAGTCTTCCTTTAGTGGTTGACTGTTCTGGAGGCCCGTTGGGTCTCGATATTGACACGGTTGTGCAGTTTCTGTTGATGTTTTTACCCAAAGTTTTTTTATTCCTTCGTCGACTGTAGGCGTCCTTAAACCTTATATGGAGGCCGACACACCTGATGTACCATCGACAGTTGCTCGAAATAATTCTTCTGGAATTTTGATTTACCGTATATTCGTCTTACTGGGACACCCGCATAGCTTAAGTCATAAATCCATACCTGTTCCAGTATTTGCCTATTTAATAATCGCCTATTTTCTACTGACTGCTGGATTTTTCTGTTCATTAAACAGTACAATTTCCTATATCTTATATTAAATCCTTCAACTTTCTCGTAGCTTGTTTCTTACGTTTATGTTTGTCAATAAGTTCATTCCTAGATACTTTCTGTAATAAAGTATGATATTATATTGTTATTAAACATTACAGGCTGGTATTCTGATGTTCTTTTATTTGTGAAATTTACATGAAATTCGATCAATATTATCAATATTATACTCCATTGTCCCCCATTAATAAATTTTGTTTTTATAATGAAGTATCTTAAGTTTCATGTTAACATGTAAATAAAAACATCTTTAGGAAAATGTGATTAATATACAGGTGACAGGGGTCAAGAACCTGATCCGTATGATTCAGTTGAATTTCCAGGAAACACGAGACGTGAGAAGGAAGCGGTACCTTGAGAGCGTACGATGCGCGCGGAGAGTTACTTGATACTTAATACACAATACTTAGTCAGTTAGACTGACTAATCCAAAGTAGTTTTCCAAAGTAACGTTGAGACGGTGTGACTGTGCCGCTCGTCCTTTGGGATTGCCCACTTTCCCTGTGACTGTTTGATTGAATCACAAGTGTGCAACGGGTGAATGCAGGAATCTAAATGCATGCGTCTCCCCTTACCCCTAATATGATCCAAACTGGGGAAATTTGTTCTCACGTTCTTTTCTAGTGGCACGAGTAACGAAGGCGGTCTGATAATATAAACTATTTCTGGAAATTAGCAATGAGTGCTTGCAAATTAAAAATTATATTAACACTATTCCTGTTATTTATTAAATGAAAGGCAAATAAAAAGTATCTGTGAAAACTGTGATGCCAAATTAATAAAAACATTCTATGATTACAGATACGTAATGCAATAGATTATACTGTGCTGTTACTTTTGTGGCAGCTCTGTTTTGGTTTCGTAAAATGACGTATCTTACGACTCCATATGATAAAAAAAAATAAATAAGCAAATCACGAGACCATTAAGCTTAGCGTGTACCTAAAGAAGCCATTTGGCATTGTCATCGGGCATAATTATTTAAGTTTCTGGATACATGTGACATGCCTGAAGGAATGTATAGACACATGACTTCCGTAAAAATCAAAGATGTAAAAGTGTAAAGATATTTGTAAAGTTGGGGCTATTATAAGAAAAAGCGTGAGATAGGTTTTATCGTGTTCCAGAAGTTGTTCAATCTACACCATGAACAAGAGACCGTTCATTACAAGAAAAAGAATTTTATAGGAGTAAAACAGGAGAAATAGACACAATTTTCACATTTTTCAGTTGATATGACTCTTCTTCCTGAAACTGAGAGTTATTTGTAAGAAAGGTTTGTAGTAATGGTTCCACAAGACAGAAACTGATCATATAATGGTTCATTAGTTTGGCGCGAAACGAATGGAAAGCAGCAGAAGAATGACTAGTTGAAGATAATACAAGTAGATTCAATAGCAAGGCTCTTTTTAGTAAAACTTTAAAAAACTCGATAGCAAATTCTAAGTAAATAGAAGACCCAAAAAAATATATTTAAAATCGAAAAGCTTTGGGTCCAAAACAAGGAAAGGTCGTTTACAAACTCCAGTGTAGAGCTCTGGGTGGGTATGGATCATGAATGATGGGAAAGAAAGACATAAGTTATGATTAAAAGGTTTTGAGGCACGATGCTGAGAAAGAATTTTGGGTATCGCGAAAAGATAGTGTAAACAAGACGAAATGATTAACATTATGCATTTGAAAAATATTCTAAATATTTATTTCCGACACATTTCAAACCGGCACATTAGTACATACTACTTATATTAGACACAACTATATATGGTACAAGTGCTGTGGTATTATGATTATAAAAACAGGAAATAAGTCTATTAACACATATTTTTATCCTGCTTTCCTCTGGGAATTTTCATTAGTTCCTATTCTGCATTCCAGTGGCACTTTTTCAGATTAATAATTCACCATTTTTACTCAACACATCAGTTTGCCAACAATGATGTTGGCGTGCCATCAAGCTAATATGAATCCGTAAACAGTTCGTTACCATACGGCAGTCGTCTGGACTTTTCAATCTGTCAGTCAAACACACGTTATGGACTGGGTTGGAAAGGCCGGAATCTAACAGTATTCTACCGTAACGCTGTCTCTGCTTGCAGAAACTCCCGTACGCAGTGTTCGCTCGAAGTGAGCAGTGCAGGAACAAAGTCGTTGTGGCTGTCAGTGTCGAGAGAAAGGGATTATAAAGAATTCGTTTTCTAATTTAATAGACTGTGTTTATTAACTATTTTCTTGAGAAATATAATAAA
Source organism: Magicicada septendecula (assembly GCA_034769895.1). Lineage (NCBI taxonomy): Eukaryota > Metazoa > Arthropoda > Insecta > Hemiptera > Cicadidae > Magicicada > Magicicada septendecula. Next base: position 113,690,599 of record CM068375.1, on the reverse strand, counting down.
ACACAAGTTAGTCGATTATAATACTTATGACTGAGACAAATTCACCTTCTGCTTTCAGAGTGAACGTTTGTAGCAAACATTTACATTTGGTTTGATCTAGTACTCTGTATAAACAAAGAAAATTGGTATAGTAAACTTTTCGAAGTTGTTGTTATACAAGAGACGGAAAATGACTTGTAGAGGAGAGCATTCATCTTGAGGAATTTAAGAAAGGAATATGGTGCTATCTCCACAGAAAACAAGAGTGATGGCGTTTAGAGGGAAGTATCCAGTAAGGACAGAGACAAAGGTAAATGGAAACATCTTGGAACAGGTATCCAGTTTTAATTATCTTGGATGTGAAATATCTCCAGCAGTTGACTGTGATGTCGAATATTAAACTCCCACACTTCTTTATGGGTCTGAGAATTGGATTTTAAAGAAAGGCCAGGCCAGTCGCATCCAAGCGGCTGAAATGAGATTTCTCAGGCACATGGCAGGGTATACTCTCCATGATCATATAAGAAACACAGATATACGGCACGAACTGAATATTATGAGTATACTCAACAGGATCGCCCAGAAACGGCTGAATTGATGGGAACATCTTTGCCGAATGGATGACTCCCGCATCCCCAAACAACTCTATCTGTCATCTGTCATATGTGTGAGACAATCCATAGAAACTTACAATACAAAACCAGGAAAGACACTGAACTTAAGTTTTATAAGACTATGGCTGTACTGGTGGCGCTGTGTAGGAGTGAGGCATGGATTTTTTCACAGAGAGACAGAGGGAAGGTTACATCATGAAATTTCTCAGGTTGGTCAAAGGGTGCACGTTACGAGACAGAATAAGTAATGCACAGGTAAGGCGAGAATTACAAATTTTTAAATTACAAAAAAAGAATTACGAAATACAAGGCCAACTGGTGTAAGAATTTGGGAAGAATGCAGCAAGGTCGCCTTCCCAAACTTGCCTTGAATTATAAACCCACAGGGTATTGTAGTGTGGGGCGTCCGAGGAAGAGGTGGTTTCCGGAAATGGCAGTGCAGCCTCACCCGTGAAGTGGAGATGATGGCGATGAACTTTTAAAGAGGAAACTTCTCAAAAGGTTAAAGAGGGGCACGGAGGATCGTCGAATAAAGGAATGAGTAAAATCTTGGAACACCATGAGCTAGAAGAAGAGCACGCTCTGGACTAGAACCGGGGAAGGTTAGGCGACGACTGTAGCTATGAGAGCACCATCGATAAACATATATGTATTTAACAGGCTACGTTGTATCCTGTCTGTCTACATTAGGCTATATGAACTAACCACAATGTTCGTGGAATGGAGGTGAACATAACAGTATTACACACCTGTATCGTTTATACATGAGGCTGTAATCACTACTGAAGTTTATCAATAGATAGCTGAGAATACCGTGCATTAACGGAACCGTATTTGTGTGACGGAAATGTATTCATATCGATAACACGGAAACACCAGTCAATCACTTAAACAATTAATTAACCACAGCACTGACTACTGTATGCAGTATTACATTAACATAATAATGTTATTGTACTACATTGCTTGGAGCAGTCAGTCAAGTCAGTATTGACTGACGTCGAGATAGTCGGCTGTGTTTGCTGAGCTCAGTAACTGGTTCAGTATTATATTACACTAATCGTGACTGCATCTGACATATCTGCCACACACACACACACACACACACACACACACACACACACACACACGGTTTTTTATTAAGTATATAGTTAGTTCATAAGTTTAGTTGGCGAAGATATTGAATGTGCGAAAGTTTTTATATAACCCCGTCCAACACCTTCTGATCGTTCGCCCCCCGACAGAAGTCCCAAACATACCAAAACGCAACCGACATGCTACTAATTTTTTTAAAAGACCTAACTATTAGGACTAACACTTCGACTGACGCAATGAACTCTCGTTTTTTGCCGAAATATTTATTAATATTTTGATCGCTTAAAACTCATGTCACAAGCTTATTTAATTAGCTCGCAGCCTGTGACTATATAATTAAGGCAATTAGAGTCAGTCGTGTAAGAGTTTTCAAGAATACTTGATGAAGGAGAGTAAGAGAAATCTGTATCTGATTTTACCGTAACTTCGTTCAGAGGTAAAACTTTCGAAGGATATAAAGAAAATGGATCTCGACTACAGGGCGTTTTTTCAACAGCCTATAAATGCGCGAAAGGACATTTTGTGGAATTGCCTGGTTCTGATAAGGTGAAACTCTAGAAGGAAAACGAGAATGTTAGCAGTAAATAGTCTATAAAACAGTAGTAGAGAAGATGTTTGCGATAACAAAATGCAAAGAAACCGAACGTCTCTGTTGGAAAGCAGTGACATAAACTACACATCGAATTATGTTGAAGCAAGCAAGGTGGTTAACGAGAACGTTTACAAAGTAGAGAAATTCCTTTTCCCAAACGTAAAAGCTATCAAGTTCACAGCACTCTCAAGTTACTTAGTACTGCCCACATGGAAGAATATTTTCTTAAACGAATGAGCCTCTTAATTAACTTGCCTCTTCAGTTAAGCGCAATAAACCCATGGCGAAGTAAACTGTAAAAAACGAAGCTAGTCACCCAGTGTGAAATTTTAAAGTCACAAATATAAACTAAGCTTATAATTATGCCAAAAATAAATATTTTCAGAGTATCTAATTATGAATTATCAAAGAAATTGTGTATTGTCTGTAACTGTAATATTTTTCTTTAATATTAATCTGAGAAGTAACATAAACTTATTTCAATTCTTAAATTTATTTTTAAAGAAAAGATTGTGAAGCAAATAAAATAAAAGTTATATTCATAAGTGAAGAAAAGAATAACTTTTTAAACTAAAAAATTATACACATCACACACTAGGATATGAACCAAAGTTTGGTATAAAGATATATTCAATAAACAATAGTGAGTACTTTTCTGTAGTAACAACATTTATATCAAACCAGTAGGGAAAGGTGTAGAATGTTTTTATGTTTCCTGAAAAGTAGGGTTCCACGTAGTTATTACCTTTTTCCACGCACCGGTTAAATTTCAAATATTAAAATTGCTTTTTATTTAAAAACAAATCTGAAATTTGTTTAAATGTATACCCCTTTTCATAAGTGTGCATGTGTTATGTTCACAGTATAAAATAATCATTATTTAAATAACTCACACTTATTATAAATCTCGTATTAATATACTGTACCATAAAAATAAAATTTATTTTAATGTGTGTGCTTGACAGACATTAAGGCATTTCTGGCAATTAACAATTTTCAATTTAACTAACATTTTAACACTTTAATATTCTGATAATAAACCTTTTCCAAAAAACAGCATTCTAATACCAACAAGGTCCACCCAAGGAATTTAAATGCTTAGCGTGTCAATTAAATCTGTATATGAAATGTCTTTACTTTATATTCTTGAATAAAAATTATATTAATTTTACTATTTATAATTTACACAAACTATTTACACGTTTATACTTTTTGCAAAATACAATCATGTGTTTCATTAATGTTCCAGTTTTTTTAAATTTTATTATTTAAATAATTTAATTCATTGTCACCTGATGCAATAGGTCACTACACTGACGAGTGTGTCCATGGTGGTCCTGACGGCTGAGTGTACTTTTGTGCATGTGTGTGTGTGTGTGTGTGTGTGTGTGTGTGTGTGTGTGTGTGTGTGATCCAGCCTCGTCGGACGTTTCGTCATCAAGTGCTACTCGCGAAACACACGGCGTTCACTCATGACGATCTAATTGCAAAAAGAGAGTGTGGTTTCCCGGATTGGGTTGTATACTTTAGTCCTGGAATTACATACCTGTCGAAGACTGACTACCCATTCCTGGGTTTGTCAACGATTTTTACTACAGGCTTGACATCACTTAACGACATAAAAGTTAATTACATATTTTGGCGGTTTTCATCGTCTGTGGAACACTCTTGGCATCGATTCGTGACATTTTTCACTTCATTTTTCGGGAGTGTTTTTTTTTTTTTATTTCATGATTATTTGTATGACGGAGTAATTAACAAATAATCCCATTGCCACGTTATACTTGCGGAATTACCATTAGCGTAGGTCCACGGGCGCACAACTCGGTGATATATCTCGTTTTTGCACAATGCGAAAAAGTATAGTTTTGCGTGCAATTAGTATTCCTGTCTGTTCTGGCAACAGACAAATTAATAACTTACAACGTACACAGAGATGTCACGCCTTTTGTCTTCACGTCAGATGATACGCTTGTCTGGGATTGTTAGTTTTCAAACCGTACTGAGCGTACCAATAAATTCTTCTTATTTTATGTTTGCTATTATTTACAAGTGCAACGTAGTACATTATTAGTACAATTTGTACCGTTGAAATATATATATAATTGACCTATATTACATATTACTATATAATATCAGGCTCTTTTTGCAGCTCGGAGTGGCCTTGATGAGACAGGATGGGCGGCCCGCTTGAACCATATAACCTGTAATTTTAGTTATACATTATTTTATATTACATTGCATTACATTATATTATATATTATTATTATAGTATTATATTTTTTAATGTTAAATATTTATCTCTTTGGACTAAGCTGAAATACAAATTAAGCTGAATTTGTAAACTAATATATTCGTTTGTGATTGTTGATTTCACAGACTTATATTATATGGAGCGTATGCGTGAGTAGGTTGTGTGTGTAGGTTATTTACCACTAATTGTAAATAAAATTATGTACTTAATTTTAAAGTCGTCTTTGTTACTACTAATTGACCATTGTCTTCAGTACCAAACCAGCACCATCGTATGATTAAAGATTCTACGGACAAAAGAATGTCGTGCGTAATTTTCTAGAGGATCGTCTAGTACTGGCCACGCGATAATGTAAGATACATTCAACTTTTTAACAGTCTAAATATAATTGTTTTTACCGTATATTTCAGGAATCCAAAAGAATAACACCTAACTTTACGCGCGCGTGCGTGCATAGGTGTCGTGTGTGTTAGTGCGGCGCGTGCTTTCTCTTGACATTCTCTCTTTCTCTATCAGAGATGAAGTTTTAGACTGGTCTGATTCCATTTTCAAGTAAATAGGGGCGTAGAACGGGCTCATTCAGAAGTTTGTCAATAGATTTTAATGTCCTTTAGTTACTGTGTTTTGCCCCTCCCTTTTGTCAGGAAAAGGGGGTAGTTCCGTGATATTGTCAAGTGTATGGGAGGGGAAGTGTATTAAAGGCGAAAATCAACTGCCAGTGCTCTGTATATCAGCAGCCACCCTATCGATTGAACTGCTTATGGCTTCTTGCTGATAGGTGTGTGCGTTTGAGATGTTTACTCTGTTCTCTATTCGCAGTATAATATAGATCCTAAATATAATATCAATCGAAATCGATCGTTAATAGATTTAGGTTATTGTTTTTTTATATACTGCATTTGGTGTTACTCGTTGTTTATAATATTTGTGGAAAATATTTTTGATATACTACTTATGAAAATGTTCTTGTTTCATGGTTTCACATTTGACAGTGCATGATACATTTCTACCAACTTACGTTTTCTATAATTTGTAGACCCATTATAGCAACAATTGAGTGGATTCATTGGTAAATTATGATAAAATAAAATATATCATAAATGAGATAAAGTGTTAAGGTTAGAAGCAGAAATTTTATGAAGAATATAGTAAAAATTAATATTATAACATATTTCCAACAAAGTAATAAATATTTTATAGCGTACTAAAAATAATTAACGTGGTATGAGTTTAGTGATATTACAATATTAGTAATTGTTGGAAAGCATGCACTGGGGTTATGGAAAGTGAGTAACCAATTGGTGGGGAAGACAACATAAGCTGTATAAGACAATGCTGGTATTGGGCTGTTGTTTATTAGTCAGTTAATAATGGTGTAGTAACAGAAACGCCCCATTGAAATGGAACATTTTGTAAGCACACGTTTTCTCATAATTATCATCTTGTGTTATAGACTAAAAAAAAAATACAGACAGATAAAAAATAGTTTTCATGAAAGAAAAACTAAATTTAAATTCAAGATACATGATGTACAAGATACAAGATAAATACAAGACTTCGAAGATAATAATGGAATAGCCAGAATACACGCTTTTAAAAGTATATGTTTTATGAAGAACAAATTATTAAAATATATTCATTAGATTCCCTCAACACATAGGGTTATATTCTTATTTGAAGCAACAGTTTCTGCAACAGGTATCTATAAACCATATTTATCTCTACACTAATTAAATACCGAACATAAAATCCCAATAATTTATCTTAAAATTCGAATAAAACTAAAAATAAATACGTACAGAAATGTTTATGTGTAAATAAAGACAAACTGTTTAAAGCTAAATCCACATAAAAACTAAATAGGGTGATTTATTTAAAAAATCATTAATGTAATCGCAGAAAACTTCATCTCTGATAGAGAAAGAGAGAATGTCAAGCGAAAGCACGCGCCGCACTAACACACACAACACCCATGCACGCACGCGCACGTAAAGTTAAGTGTTATTCTTTTAGATTCCTGAAATATACATTAAAGTAATCAATACAGAAATCGAAGTAATTCAAATGGAAATAAGTTAAGTCGCTTGCCTTATGTGTATGTAATACATCTCTACAGTTTTTGTGTCAGTGTAACATTCAGTTCTATGAATAAAATATATTACATAAATAGATTAGAAGGTAGGAGAAAAAAGCGAACATACATAGTAGAAGTTTAGAGATGACGTCACGACAAGAAGTCCCGGCTTGTTGGTAAAAAAATCTATCAAAGTAATTCTCATCATTATATCGTTATGTAGGTCTCTCAGATTTAAAGCGTTCGTCTTCATGTTGCTCTGCGTAAATTCTAGTTTTCCAGTTTCCTCTGTTTACCCATTGCCTTTGTTCAAGATTTTTTTCTCGCACCTTACTTACAATTCCTTATTTTCAGGTCTTCCTTGGTTACCTCATTTCCATTCTCGGTGATTTCCATTAGGACCCGTTTCCATTCTCACCACAATCTTTGCACATGGTTGTGCCATCACAGTTGGTTCGTTCTCTTTAATCTGTTATTTGTATTTAAACATTTACCATTTCCCTAAGCTTGATCTTTGGTATTCACTCTCGTGCAACTCGTCGCAAAACGTACTTCTGACACGTCCATGATTTCCCATTTCCATCTTGCGTATGTTGCATTTTATGAGCGCGTTGTATATGCATTTCTTGTTTAAAACGTCCGATACATGCTTGTTTCATTCGATTCTGTTTAACTTTCTAATAGCTCCTCTTCTTTGTTTTTTCCATTTCAAATTACTCATTAAAAAAAGCAACGGCATTTCTTACAAATAAAGTATTGAAAACAGTGGAATAATAAAACAAAATACTGATCAGTACTGAATACACGAAGTTAAAACTGTTACTTTCAAACTCATGTGGTGACTTTTACACAATCCGGGTAGCTCCATTACATTAGATAAACAAGCAAGAAATTGTGACTAGCACTAAATAAAAGCTACTCTCAACATCTGCAGGTAAATAGGCTAGCCCCCCCCCACCCTAAACAGGGATTTACAGAGATTCGAACACGCAATGTCAAGCTTTGAAAGCGACCATTATACCACATGGACGTCCGTTCTATAACTCCCTCTCTTTCACACATGCGTACAGTCTTATACACGCAAGCACACAAATAAATCGAGAAGACAATACATTTCACAGCCAGCTAATAACTGGTTTGATTAGAATTCAGCACAGATGTAATGTTTATATTTTGTACTCGCGGAGTATGTCTTGATTTGCTATGTTTACTGCATCTGTTAAAAACAGTTATCGTAATTAATGTAGGCCTATACAATACTTTTACGACCGATATGTCAAATGAAATTCCAACGGGTGCAGTAAAAGCAATAAAACATGCAGAAACAATAAATTTTACAGTAGGCCGTTAACGATGTCAGCCAGTGATGTGTGTGTGTGTGTGTGTGTGTGTGTGTGTGTGTGTGTGTGTGTGTGTGTGTGTGTGTGTGTGTGTGTGTGTGTAAGCGCGTCTGCGCTGGATCGCTGGTATTTCTGGCATATAAAGTGAGAACAGTTAATGCAAACCTGGCTACCTGGCATACAGACAGATTGACAGATAATAACTCGACTACCGCTACAACGTACCAGTCTCATAATCCGCACAAACCATAGTTGTTGTAAAGCGTTCATCATGGTCACTGAGAAGCTCAAGACGGCGAGGGGACGAAGACCAACGCAGGTGTAGCTGAATGGCTGAAAAAGACATTGACCTTAACGTTCAGAAACTCCTAAAACTAAGTGAGAATCGCCATGTACAGTTGAAAATAGGCCAGTGTTACGTTATTGCTGCTTAATCACGAATTGTAAGGACGAGTTGTGAAAAAAAAAACAGTTAATATCACTGTCGTTAGAACAAACAGTTCAATTGTTTGTTCATGCCAAAAAAAATCTCTTTGTTACCACGTGGAGAATAAAAATAGGCAAGAAATAAATTGTCTTATACTGCTTCCTGAAGGAGAGCCACAAAAGTACCCAATGATAGAAAACACCAGATTTTTTGGGCGGATTAGAAATATCACTATTCTTTATTTCTCAAAACCTTGAATTGCTAACCTAAGCGTTTCTGTGAACAGAATCACGATCAAAGAAACTTTTCAACAACCGTGTTTTTTCTGTTTTGAGACACTAACGTCTTACAAACGTATATAAATTATATACCGCCTTCTCAAGATGTGCTAAAACACTCGATAGGCGGAACAGCCTGTCTTATGGGTCGTAAGTTTCTGTGTCTTATTTTTGTAGTCGTGTACTCACATTAATATTTAAAAACAACATAAATCTCAAACTTTTTAACGACTGTTTCTGTATTTCGGTCACCAATAAAGTCTGTAATTCGGATTGAGTATTCTAGGAACAGATGTTTTACTCTTTTATAAATAACACCGAAACTATTAAATTACTAATGACGTATAATTAACTGTAAAATATAAAAAGAGTCGGTGTGTCGTGGGACACACGCCAGAAGTGAGAACTTCAGTGCCGAGTGGCGAGTCAAATGATTCAACTTGTAAAAGGTTGCTCCTATGTATTTGAGGTAGGAGAGAATTTTGAGGTATTGCTATAAAGAATTAACATTCAGATAAGATTGAATGGATAATTAACTGATTAAATGAGACGGGGCATAGTAGTGTCTTTATATATATGTACTTTATTGTACGAAATCCATATTTACAATGAACATAAATAGAATCATATCACACGTCGTTTTATTTCCAGTATACATACACACATATATGTATATATTATATATATATGTCATATATATAAACAAAATGTGACAAACAATTTTTCGTAGTGTAACAATGGTTTTTCCCGCCAGAGGTCATCTGATTTAGATCCGACCGTTCACCCTCGCAAGGTAATGGCAACCCAGCGAGAGGTATCCTGCCTAGTATAAACCCTCCCCCCCCCCAAAAAAAAACTGCCGTTAGGATCCGGCGTTAAACTGTAGGTCCCATATACCTGTGAGAGACTCAGTACCACACGCACCACGGGTATATGCGGGGAGGGTACTAACCAGTCGAAAGGCTGAAGGACTACGAACGAACGAACAATGGTTTACACAATATTTAGTTGAAAAGTAGAATGTGCTGATTTTTATATGTTTATATTATAATTATATATTATATTATATATTATAATCATCATAAACAGTATAATAAGTAAATTTTTTGCAAATTATAAAATAGCTAAATAGCAAATCGAATTTTTAAAGATGAAAACAATTAAACAACCAAATACAATGTAAAAAACAGAATCGAACTCACGGATTAACTAAAAAACGTATAATGAAAAAAAGATACAGAATTATACTCTTTCGACATTTCAAACATGAATATTCTCATTAACGTTACTATAAATATTATTATGAAAAATAGGTGTTACTGATTAAAAATGTTTTTTTCTAATTAAATAATTGGAAAGTTGGGTAAATATATTAGGCTACCAATGAACAATGTACAAGAAAAGGATTTTAAGAGTCTTTAGCTCTATATCTCATCATATTAGTACATTTTCTTTGATCATAAGTAAAATGATTTCTCATATTTATGTTTTCCTTGTAATAATATTTAATTGTTTAGAATACGCTCTCATTCTTTAAAATATTAGTGTTTGCTAAAAGCACACATATTTGTGGCATTGGGGAAATTTTGGGTTGCTATGGGGGAAAAGAGGTTTGATTGACCTGGCAACACTGATTTTTCGTTACATCTATTGCGAAAGTGTGTGTGTGTGTGTGTGTGTGTGTGTGTAGTGCCATATATGAAGTTCTTACTTCAATATATAATCAATTTTAAGCAAAATAAACATTAATCTAATTCTTCTTATTGGTCTTCCACAAGATATCTTGCATAGCGTTCATTCGTCAAGATATGCTTGTGAGACAGTCCAACGCGTCTGCCTACTGTCAGGGCAGTACAAGAGTCTATCTAGTCCCCACATTACAGCTCCTAACTGTATGTGGCTAAATGGAAATCCGTTATCTCTCTGGCGGTGGTGTGGGATCAACTGTATCACGGCCAAGTGGCGCAACTGGCTCTGAGCCTCAAAAAAATTTTGTCACCGACTGAGGAAGTTTTGGTTCATGCTTTCAGAGAATTTTCTTGTCCCATGACAACGACTGCTGTTTATGATTCTTTAAACTTTATTTCTCCTGTACTTTTCATAAAATCTTGAATGCAAAAATATTGAGTAAATTAATTTGTAATCTTTTTGGAAAAATAGTCTACTAATTAACTACATTGTCAAGTTTTCGTTACGTTACTCACAGTCTATGTCACTATCGACGGAGTAAGTTATAAACATCGCGTCCATGAAGATCCCTTTCATTGATGAAAACAGTTAATCTGTGTAGTTTTCTCCCCTTGACTGTCGAATCGTCCATTCTAACCTAAACTTTTGAGTACTTAAATCTTAGAACTAATTTTAGTGCTTCTCGGCGTAATTTGAAAATATTTTATGTTCATTTATATTCTGCACTGTACACAATTGCTATGTTGTATCGCTGGGACTTTTCAACTTTCACTGACTGAAAAGGCTTTTCCCCTGAAACCTGCCGTTTTTTATCAATGTCCTTAACATCAACACCAACTCGTAACATTTTCTTGTAGTTACTTCTATGTGGTCACCGGTCGTAACCACCACTTTTACTGGTAAAAACATTTTCATATCCCTGTGGCGGTAATTTTCCCTGACGTTTAAATGTGTACAAATTGTGTTTCTCGATATTGTTACTTGGGTAGCGATTTTTATTGTGAACATTTATTTCAAACCCGTATACACTAAACGACTATGTGTTTTATTAAACAGTATTATCAACGTAACATCTATTTAAAAAATAAGATTATACACAAATATCCGATTATTTACAATAAACAGTCGCTAGAGTAAATAATTTTAATTACCAGCAGTAGAAAACAATTTACTTCGCTCTGTTACTCGACGAGTCGCCATGTTACATATTTTACAGGTTTCTAGACTTTTCTAGATTTTCGAAAATAATCTGACAATATTAAACCTGATAAAGGAAACTAAACGTTACGCTGATTAACCGCCAGCACTGTACAAATCGGTTTTTATTCCTCGATTATAACAAAAGAGAAACACATAATAAAAAAGAGTACTGTAAGAACAAAATTACAATACGAAGTAAAGAAAGAAGCATTTAATTGATGTCGCCAAACAGAATACTAATATTTATAAACTGAGAGACAGAAAATCTCATTATATTTCTCTGATTTTAATTGGTTTGCTCTGTGCTGCTTCTGTATACATTTTCAGTTGTGCTCTGTGTTTAGTTATGTGATGACATAAATTGTTTATATATTTATGGCTGTGATCTGTAGCGTTATATTCTAAGAATTCTAGTCTACGTTCGCAGTTTTTGATGAATCCCTAGGTTTCTACGTAAGTAATGTCAAACATGGGAGAGGAATATATTAGTATAGTGTTTTTCCTATAGAATATATGTAGACAAACTAACCTTTTTCAATCCCCCTTGTGACTTCTTTTTTATATATAGACGACGCGTTTCAAACCATATGTTTCGTAAACAGTTCATAAATATGCCTCGTAGGAGGTGGCCATTGGTTAAAAATCCAATATCATTATGCACTGTATACGCTTCAGTAGGCGCACCTATTCACGTTTGGTGGACCACTGAGCGGTTGTTCGCCTCTATCTGATTAAGCATGTTCGCGGCGGTATCGTATAGCGGATTGGATTTACAGTTCAGCTGGTCATTCGATACGAAACCGCGAGTGTTTACGTTTGTGTATGCTCTGTAAACCTGAAACTCCTCCAAGATATTCATGATTCCTTGACGCGTACACAGTGCAAAATGATACTGGATTTTCAACCAATGACGACCTCCTATGAGGGATACTTTATGATCTGATTATGAAGCATATGTTTTGCAACGCATCGTCTCTCTCTCTCTCTCTCTCTCTCTCTCTCTATATATATATATATATATATATATATATATATATATTGTAGATAATCTGATACGTACGATTCAAATTCCCACTGTTGTGTTTGTCAATTTGTTTTGAATTACTTTAATTATGTAAATCTCGGAGATATTTGGAGTTGTGGGCTATATTGATGTAATTAATTAATATTAACTTATCTCTTTAAGAAATATCAGTGTTAGTGTGCCTAAAACTTAAACAACTTAAGCGTTATTCTACAATTTCATCCAACCCTATTATACCTTGAAGAGAGTTATGTCTAATTTTGTATTTTTACGCTCCCTCTTTGGTGTCAGAGAATTCCGCTATAAGCGCTGTAGTATCGGCTCAACGAAACTTATAGGTTATTTCGATGTTTATGTTAACCAATTATTCTATACTTATTCAGTTACTTTTTTGTTCCCAGCTCATTAAACCATACTCCAAATAACAAGATTTTACAAATATATAAAGGTTCTTTATTTGTTTACTTAATTCACATTGAATAAGATATGTTCTAATTAACATATGCTTGGGCTATAGGCTTCATGAATCGATTGTTGATTATTCTAATCCTTTATTTATATTTAGTTATATAGTGTGTTTTGATTTGTATTTAATTTAATTCAGGGTGTGAAGGTTCTTGTAACTGTGGGGAAGATTAAAAATATATAGATAAGAATGCAAGATTTACAAATTTGAAGTGTTGTGTAGTTAGTATGATTATTATAATATAATTTACCAGACTCGAACGAAGCAAATCGTGTAGGCGGTTGATCGCTAACTTTACTGTTCTGGACGATTATGCAGTACGGTTTTCTTTCTTCGGTTTAATAAAAGTAATTTTTGTCCTGTCCACTTCGGACTACAGCTTTCTGATTGATTTACAGCCCGATTGATGTTTCTTCTGCAGCGCCAGGATCCAAATAAGTTCTTCTTTCGGTTGAATCAATTAGTGTTGTTCCGTGTAATTGGAAGGTTATAATTTCTGGTGTAGTGAATATTATTAATTGTGTTACTGTTAATTCTTTCTATTTGATTAATATCTCATCAATTCCCTTCGGATATGGGACAGTTCAAGTTCTTTCTTGTAGACTTCAGTTATTTACTCTCTATTATGATTTCATATTGTAGTGTTATTTGGTTAATCTGTATTGGTGATAGACGTAAATATTGTCATTAGAATTTTGTATTTTTATAATCGTATCTGGTAATTTCGAATATTACGATTAAATAGATTATTCTTGGGGTTTTTAATCTCATCACATTCAGTTCATCCCCAGCAATTCTTGTCAAAATCAACAACTTCTTCTCCTTTTTGTCGTCCCTAGCAACACATAATTCCTTCCTTCCACATGTTTTAAATATATAGTGTTTATTTCATATATTTTTTGTCTATTCTTTATCAATTTGCTATCCTATCGGAATGTAACTTTACCGATAGTTGGTTTATTATTTTCTATACATATTCTGCTGGTTTTTTTATATAAGCCGGTTTTTTTCCTTTTTTTATATTGAATCCACTTTCGACATTATATCTTACTAATCGATATCATGGCATTATGGTATTATCATAATTTGTATAAATTTTATTATATATTATTATCAATTTAATGTTTTTTCTAGCTCTTCAAATCGTATTTATTAATTATTATTAATTGATGTACCTAATCTTTATGTTATGAGTGTTTATATAGTAGTTTGGCTGTTAGGCCTTTTATTGTAAACTGATCTACCTGTGTTTATAGCTGTTAAATATCTATAGCCCCTTTTACATAAATTCATACATAGAATCAAATCTTAATTATTAACATTTATATAAACAATTATTTTTCTATATCTAATAACAATTTTATCTTGATCTATTGATCACATATAACAAAATTCGAATCTATGAACATTGATTAACTGCTTCACACTTCATTCTACAACAGTCATTGCATAATACAAATTGTTTCATTATCTTTCATTAACTCAACACATATTTGGTATAACATAACATAAACTTTATCATAACATTTGTTGTCATAAAATAATACTTCTTAACTCAAAATTCTTATTTGTTATTACTATAAATTAAATCATTGTTTCATTTTTTGTTTGCTTTTCATTAAACATATATCATCAGCTATTATTTAACTTACAGGTTCGTTTATTCTTGTTAACACTACCTTGCATCCTTATTTAATTTTATCTATGATTATCTTTGTAATTATAGGATCTTTGTTCTATTATGGTGTTAAACATTGACTTATTTATTATTCGGTGAACCTTATTTTTATGTAACATGAATGCTGGCATTTCTGTTGCGTTACATATGCTCCCCCTCCTAAAAAAGTTTAGTTTACCTGAATGAAGTTTAGGTCAAATAAACTTGTCTTTTTCACATGCCTTTTCTTCATTTCCTTGTTAATGGTTGACGTTGGGATTTTCAATGTAACTTCATTAGACTAGTATTAATACTTTTTTTTTTTTAATAACATTTCATCATTTTAATTAACATTCTTGATCATTTTTATTTCTGTAAACATTATTTGTTGGTAGTTGGCTACACTATTCAATGATACATTAGTTTTACATCTCTTCTACTTATAATTACTATAATCACTGTATTTCTCAATTATTCTTCGGTCAACTCATTTCTTTCTGTTTTCTTCGTCGTACTCCTTTGGAAACTGAATTTATTCTTGCAACTATTCTAATATTCCTTAAATATTTAATTTCCCTAACAATCCCTAACACATGCGTTGGTACAGTTCAGAGAGGCACCTGTTTGGCTTCATACTCTGCTGCCCACACCACATTTTAATATAGTACTGCTGGAATTCATCTACAGTCAGCTATAAAATATAATAATAATCTCCTAATAATCTCTTTAATTATTTAATAATAAATATTTGGGAAAAGATTTTTTCTTTGTTGCATTTATATTTCTTCATTACTATTCTTCATATTTCGTAATTCCATTTTAATTCCTTAAACATTCGTTGATATTGACTTTGACAGTTATCATTTGTAGTCATTTTTGTTTTCATTTTTGTTGAGATTGTAATGTTAAGTATCTTCTTCGTTTGTTTTTTTTTTCTCTGATCACAATATTTTCTAAATAGTTGTTGTGTGATGATCATTATAATTGTATTTTTGACTAAATACATTCCTTAGCCCCAACTATTCTTCTTCTTATCGTATTTCACTATTTTGGCTGTTTATTTTTCAATGAATTATGTTCTTAAATACTCTTTCTTTCTTGTCTTCTTTAACATTATATTGGTTACATTCAATCGTTTACTGAAATTGTTCCATCATGTGGCAATGTAGTATATATTTTAGGTCATATGAATTTTTTTTTCTTTCTTTATTTTGCATAGGTAGATTTGAGGTAATAACTTTTATCTTGGGGTTCATTCTTCATTATTCACACTATTTCTTTATAAACATTTAATAATAATTATCGCTTTCTTCTGTAATCTTTAATAAGTTGTTCTTATTGTATTTTAGAATTTAGTGGTAGTATTCAACTCAAATTCTTTTTATATTCCAAGTATTTTTCTTCAAGACTGGTAATAAGTTGTTCTTATTATTTTTTAGAATTTATTCATTATATAATATTTCCGTATCTTGTCAATTGGTTGCCTGGTCAGTTTTCATAACATCAGTCCCATTTTTCTGGTTGACTGTTTCTTTTCTAACCATGGTCCATTAATTCGACTGCACCCGTTGTCCGGATGACTGCATTGTTCATACCAATTTCTACACTTTTTACATATCTCTTGTGCATGATACAGAGCCAGTACTGTAACTCGACTGTTGCAAAGTCTTCATTTAATTCAGGGTATTCAGTTATATTTAGCTCCCCTTGAATTATCAGGTATCGTATCTCCTCTATTCTAATATAATTACTTGTATATCCTATCTTTCCATTCCCTTGGATATCTGGACTATTTACCAAATGTTTTACGGGTATCTTCCGTATTAACGATATAATTGACTTGGCCAAATATTCTCTAACCGTTGATATTTTCAAATAATATTTAAATTTATTTAAAGTTTTTGTGATTGTTCTATGGTGGGTTATTTTGGTTATTTTCATAACGTTTCTTCTATAATTCATGCCTTTACATAACTCCCTTCGCTCATTAATTGGGATGTTAACAGCACTAATTAATCCACCTTTCCTCATCTCCATTTCTTCTTTGGTATTGACTATTTTCTTTCTCCATATTTTCCTTATCTTCTGGATATTCTCTTCTATGGTCAGATTTATTATAATACCTTCGGAAGTGCTGTCTAGTGTTTTAGACATATTCTTTAAACACAGCTCCATTTCTTTATTTGTCTCTCCCTCGTATTTATCCACTTCTGGGCTAAGCGTGTCATCGTTTTCAAAGTTCCCTTCGAAAGTTTCCATTATCTCATTATTGAACTGCTCCTTCTTATCCTCAATCTGTTTTAAACCTGCTTCGTACATTTTCTCAATTCTTTCATCCATTCGCCTTAAATTTTCTTTGTTCATTCGTATGATGTCTTCCTTCATTTGTTTTAAACCCTCATCATTCCTATCTAACCTTTCGTGAATTTGGTTTAATCTTTCGTTCATTTGTTTTGAGGTTTCTCTAATTTCCTCATTTGTTTTGTCGAATTTCTCATCCTGTTTCCTAAATTGTTCCCTTACGTTTTCCTTATTCTCCTCATTTGTTTTATCTAATTTTTCCTCCAGTCTCTTTGAGTTTTCCTTATTTGCTTTCCTTGAATCTTCCTTAATTTCCTCTTTCATTTGTCTATTACTTTCCATTATAATCCTCAACAGCTCCAGCATACTCATGTCTTCCTTTTTGTTGGATTTATCTGGTTGGTCCCCTTGGGCAACTTCTTCCATTACTTCCTTTTCCTTGTCCGTAATTATTTCAGTTTCCGTTATTTCGTCTGTCTGTTGTTCCATTTCACTGTCTGTTATTAGTTCTATTTCCTGTTCTTGTTCACCTTCTTCCTTCTCAGTATCTTCTGCCCTCCTCTTTAATCTAAATCTGGTATCATACATTTTTATTCTCCCACAGTTGCCTGCTCTGGTTAAGTAATGTTATTATAATTATAGTTACTTAACTTAAGCCCTACACAAGTTGAGCGCCAATTTGTAGATAATCTGATACGTACGATTCCCACTGTTGTGTTTGTCAATTTGTTTTGAATTACTTTAATTATGTAAATCTCGGAGATATTTGGAGTTGTGGGCTATATTGATGTAATTAATTAATATTAACTTATCTCTTTAAGAAATATCAGTGTTAGTGTGCCTAAAACTTAAACAACTTAAGCGTTATTCTACAATTTCATCCAACCCTATTATACCTTGAAGAGAGTTATGTCTAATTTTGTATTTTTACGCTCCCTCTTTGGTGTCAGAGAATTCCGCTATAAGCGCTGTAGTATCGGCTCAACGAAACTTATAGGTTATTTCGATGTTTATGTTAACCAATTATTCTATACTTATTCAGTTACTTTTTTGTTCCCAGCTCATTAAACCATACTCCAAATAACAAGATTTTACAAATATATAAAGGTTCTTTATTTGTTTACTTAATTCACATTGAATAAGATATGTTCTAATTAACATATGCTTGGGCTATAGGCTTCATGAATCGATTGTTGATTATTCTAATCCTTTATTTATATTTAGTTATATAGTGTGTTTTGATTTGTATTTAATTTAATTCAGGGTGTGAAGGTTCTTGTAACTGTGGGGAAGATTAAAAATATATAGATAAGAATGCAAGATTTACAAATTTGAAGTGTTGTGTAGTTAGTATGATTATTATAATATAATTTACCAGACTCGAACGAAGCAAATCGTGTAGGCGGTTGATCGCTAACTTTACTGTTCTGGACGATTATGCAGTACGGTTTCCTTTCTTCGGTTTAATAAAAGTAATTTTTGTCCTGTCCACTTCGGACTACAGCTTTCTGATTGATTTACAGCCCGATTGATGTTTCTTCTGCAGCGCCAGGATCCAAATAAGTTCTTCTTTCGGTTGAATCAATTAGTGTTGTTCCGTGTAATTGGAAGGTTATAATTTCTGGTGTAGTGAATATTATTAATTGTGTTACTGTTAATTCTTTCTATTTGATTAATATCTCATCAATTCCCTTCGGATATGGGACAGTTCAAGTTCTTTCTTGTAGACTTCAGTTATTTACTCTCTATTATGATTTCATATTGTAGTGTTATTTGGTTAATCTGTATTGGTGATAGACGTAAATATTGTCATTAGAATTTTGTATTTTTATAATCGTATCTGGTAATTTCGAATATTACGATTAAATAGATTATTCTTGGGTTTTTTAATCTCATCACATTCAGTTCATCCCCAGCAATTCTTGTCAAAATCAACAACTTCTTCTCCTTTTTGTCGTCCCTAGCAACACATAATTCCTTCCTTCCACATGTTTTAAATATATAGTGTTTATTTCATATATTTTTTGTCTATTCTTTATCAATTTGCTATCCTATCGGAATGTAACTTTACCGATAGTTGGTTTATTATTTTCTATACATATTCTGCTGGTTTTTTTATATAAGCCGGTTTTTTTCCTTTTTTTATATTGAATCCACTTTCGACATTATATCTTACTAATCGATATCATGGCATTATGGTATTATCATAATTTGTATAAATTTTATTATATATTATTATCAATTTAATGTTTTTTCTAGCTCTTCAAATCGTATTTATTAATTATTATTAATTGATGTACCTAATCTTTATGTTATGAGTGTTTATATAGTAGTTTGGCTGTTAGGCCTTTTATTGTAAACTGATCTACCTGTGTTTATAGCTGTTAAATATCTATAGCCCCTTTTACATAAATTCATACATACAATCAAATCTTAACTATTAACATTTATATAAACAATTATTTTTCTATATCTAATAACAATTTTATCTTGATCTATTGATCACATATAACAAAATTCGAATCTATGAACATTGATTAACTGCTTCACACTTCATTCTACAACAGTCATTGAATAATACAAATTGTTTCATTATCTTTCATTAACTCAACACATATTTGGTATAACATAACATAAACTTTATCATAACATTTGTTGTCATAAAATAATACTTCTTAACTCAAAATTCTTATTTGTTATTACTATAAATTAAATCATTGTTTCATTTTTTGTTTGCTTTTCATTAAACATATATCATCAGCTATTATTTAACTTACAGGTTCGTTTATTCTTGTTAACACTACCTTGCATCCTTATTTAATTTTATCTATGATTATCTTTGTAATTATAGGATCTTTGTTCTATTATGGTGTTAAACATTGACTTATTTATTATTCGGTGAACCTTATTTTTATGTAACATGAATGCTGGCATTTCTGTTGCGTTACAATATATATATATATATATATATATATATATATATATATATATATATTGTTACAATACGGGTTACCTCTCCTTATTCACCCCTCTGTTGTTTTTGTCAATATGTGTTGTATTAGTATTTAATTGTATAAATTCTCGGAAATATTTGGAGTTGTGGAATATATGGATGTACTCAATTAATGTTAACTTAACTATTTAATAATTATCAGTGTTAGTGTGCCTAGAACTTAAATAACTTAAGATTTATTCTACAATTTCATCCAACCCTATTATGCCTTGAAGAGAGTTCTGTCTGATTTTATATTTTTACGCTCCCTCTTTGGTGTCAGATAATTCCGCTATAAGCGCTGTATTATCGGCTCAACGAAACTTGTAGGTTATTCGATGTTTATATTAACTATTTATTCTCTACTTATTCAGTTACTTTTGTTCCAGTTCACTAAACCATACTCCAAATAACAAGGTGTGACAAATATATAAAGGTTCTTTATTTGTTTATCAATTCACATTAACTAAGATATATTCCAATTAATATATGTTGGGACTATAGATTCAGGTATCGATTGTTGATTATTTGATCCTTTGTTTATATTTGGTTATTTATTATATTTGATTCGTATTTTATTTATTTCAGGGTGTGAAGGTTCTTGTAACTGTGGGGAAGACTAAAAATACATAATAAGAATGCAAGATTTACAAAAATTATGTGTTGTGTATTTAGTATGATTAATATAATATAATTTTACCAGACTCTAACGACGCCAATCACGTAGGCGGTTGATCGCTAAATTTGTTGTTCTGGTCAATTATGAAGTACAGTTTTCTTTCTTCAGTTTAATAAAAGTAAATCTTGTCCTGTCCACTTCGGAATACAGCTTCTGAATTGTTTTACAGCACGATTGATGTTTCTTCTGCACCGTCAGGATCCAAATAGGTTCTTCCTTCGGTTGAAGCAGTTAGTGTTGTTCCGTGTATTTGCAAGGTTATAATTTCTGGTGTTGTGAATATTATAATTTGTGTTATTGTTAACTCTTTATATTTGATTAACTTTTCATCAATTCCCTTCGGACAGGGGACAGTCCAAGTTTCTTCTTGTAGAATTTGGTTATTTGTTCTCGATTATTACTTCATAATATATCGTTATTTTATTAATCTGTGTTAGTGATAGATGTAAGTATTATCATTAGAATTTTATCTTCTTTATAATCGTATCTCTTGATTTCGAATATTACGATTCAATATATTCTTCTTGGGTTTTTTAAATCATCACGTTCAGTTTTTACAAAAGCAATTCTTGTTATTTTTATAAAATCAACAACATTCTTCTTAAATTTTTCCCTAGCAACCTATATTAATTTCCGCTTCCACATGTTTGACTATATAGTGTTTCTTTCATATATTTTTTTGTCTATTCTTTGTCAATTTGCTGTCCTATCGGAATGTAAATTTACCGATAGCTGGTTTATTATTTTATACACATCTTCTACTGGTTTTTTGATATAATTACGTTTTTTTTCCTTTTTTATTATATTTAATCCACCTTCGATATTATTTTTTACCAATCGATATTATGGCATTATGGTATTATTATAATTTGTATAAATTTTATTAAATATTATTATTAACTTAATGTTTTTTCTTCTTTCTAGCTCTTCATAGTGTATTTATTAATTATTATTAATTGATGTATCTAACCTTTAAGTTATAAGTGTTTATTTAGTATTTTTGGCTGTTAGGCCTTTTATTGTAAATTGATCTACCTGTGGTTATGTCTGTTAGGCATCTATAGTCCCTTTTATATAAATTCGTACATACAATCAAAACTTAATTATTAACATTTGTATAAACAATTATTTTTCTACATCTAATAACAAATTTATCTTGATCTCTCGATCACATATAACAAAATTCGAACTTATGAACATTGGTTAACTGCCTCACACTTCATTCTATGACAGTCATTGAATAACACTATTTGTTTCATTATTTTTCATGAACTCAACACATATTTGATATAACATCACTTAAACTTTATCATAACATTTTTGTCATAATATAATACTTTTTTAACACAAAATTCTTATCTGTTATTACCATAAATTAAGTCATTGTTTCATTTTTCTGTTTTGATTTTTATTAAACATATATCATTAGCTATTATTTATTTTACAGGTTCGTTTATTCTATTCAACACTACCTTGCATTCTTATTTATTTTGTCTATGACTATAATTGTCATAATTGGGTCTCTGTTCTATTATGGGATTATGTATCAATTTATTTATCAATCTGTGAATCTTCTTTTATGTAGCATAAATGCTATCATTTTTGTTGCGCTACATATGCTTCCCCTCCTAAAAAAGTTTAGTTTACCTGAATGAAGTTTAGGTCAAATAAACTTGCCTTTTTCACATGCCTTTTCTTAATTTCATTGTTAATGGTTAACGATAGTCTTCTCAACGTAACTTCATTAGACTAGTACTAGTACCTTTTTTATTTAATAACATTTCATCATTTTATTTAACATTCTTGATCATTGATATATTTTTTTTTTCTGTACACATTATTTGTTGGTAACTGGCTACACTATTCACTGATACATTAGTTTTACATCTCTCCTATTTATAATTACTATAATTACTGCATTTTTCATTATTCTTCTGTCAACTCGCTTCTTTCTGTTTTCTTCGTCCTATTCCTTTGGAAACTGAATTTATTTTTGCAACTATTCTAATATTCCTTAAATATTTAATTTCCCTAACAATCCCTAACACATGCGTTGGTACAGTTCAGAGAGGCACTGTTTGGCTTCATACTCTGCTGCCCACACTACATCTTAATATAGTACTGCTGGAATTCATCTACAGTCAGCTATAAAATATAATAATAATCTCCTAATAATCTCTTTAATCATTTAATAATAAATATTTGGGAAAAGATTTTTTCTTTGTTGCATTTATATTTTTTCATTACTATTCTTCATATTTCGTAGTTCCATTTTAATTCCTTAAACATTCGTTAATATTGACTTTGACAGTTATCAATTGTGATCATTTTTGTTTTCATTTTTGTTGAGATTGTAATGTTAAGTATCTTCTTCGTTTGTTTTTTTTTTCCTCTGATCTCAATATTTTTTAATCAGTTGTTGTGTGTTGATCATTATAATTGTATTTCTTACTAAATATATTCCTTATACTTAATTATTCTTCTTCTTATCGTATTTCACTATTTTGGCTGTTTATTTTTTAATGAATTATGTTCATAAATACTCTTTCCTTCTTGTCTTCTTTAACATTATATTAGTTACATTCAATCGTTTACTGAGATTGTTCCATCATGTGGTAATGTAGTATGTATTTTAGGTCATATGATTTTTTTTTTCTTCTTTATTTTGGATAAGTAGGTTTGAGGTAATAACTTTTATCTTGGGGTTCATTCTTCATTATTCACACTATTTCTTTATACACATAATAATAATAATTATCGTTTTCTTCTGTAATCTTGGGGTTTGTTATTCATTATACACATTATTTCTTTATACATATAATAATAATAATTATTGTTTTCTTCTGTAATCTTGGGGTTTGTTATTCATTATACACATTATTTCTTTATACATATAATAATAATAATTATTGTTTTCTTCTGTAATCTTGGGGTTTGTTATTCATTATACACATTATTTCTTTATACACATAATAATAATAATTATCGTTTTCTTCTGTAATCTTGGGGTTTGTTATTCATTATACACATTATTTCTTTATAAACATTTAACAATAATTCTTGTTTTCTTCAAAATCGATAATACGTTGTTCTTATTGTATTTCAGAATTTAGTGGTAGTATTCAACTCAAATTATTTTTAAATTCCAAGTATTTTTCTTCAAGATTGGTAATAAGTTGTCCTTACTTCATTTTAGAATTTATTCATTTATATAAATTCTTTTTCTTTTTTGTTAATCCAGAAGTTGTTCAAATATAAGGTAATAAGTTGTCCTTACTTCATTTTAGAATTTATTCATAATATTTCTTTTGGATTTAGTAAATTTTTTTTTCTTACTAAATTCGTTTTATATATAATAGTTATTTCAAATAATTTTTGTAAGTTGGTCTTACTGTCTTTTAGAATTTTGCTGATATATATATGATTTCCTTATTACTATTACTGTTTACATGTTTCTGATCCTCTTCTAACAAATCTTCCCGGATATTCTTTAAATAGTGGTTATTAATTATGGTTATTTTATGATTACACTTAATTTTATTTATTAATTGTTGTTCCCCAAGATTACGGTTCAGTGACGGGTATTCATTAATTTTCACTGCCTCTATTAGTTTAAATGAGGGCTTACTCCCTCTTCTCTATTTTCATTCTGATTACTGTGTTGGTTTTGTACTGGTTCCGTGCGATCCTCCGTATTATGTTCTGCTATCCTATAATTTCCATCATGTGGGTAGTTGTCTTCATGCCGAGATTGGTCATAATGGTTGTCATATCGGTGACTCCTTGGGTAGTATCGTCGCTGATTACCTTGAGGTCTGGAGTAAATATAATTGACGTTATGTCTATAATTATTGGGTCGTCTGTCCCCATCTCCTCTATTATTGCGACTATCACGATAATTGTAATTGTTATTGCCGCGATAATTATAGTTTCTGGAATTATTATTCGTGTTTTCATTTTGTGTTCTATTAGTATTAGCGTTATGCGCAGGTCGATTGCGATCGTTATTATGAGAATTGGCTGGTGGCGCGTTATTATCATACTTCTGATATTTATGATTTAGCATTCTATTTCTTTGGTATTGGTTCTCGTGCTCATAATTCTCCAAGAATTTGGCCATGGTTGGAATCGTTTTGATTTGACTACACATACGCGCATTCTTTATCCCTTCCTCGTAATGATAGGATAGTTGTATTACCAAACATTCTTCAGGAATTCGGGGCTCTAAGTTCCGCGCCATACATACTTTTCCTAAAAAGTATGAAGTAGGGGACTGGCCTACATTTGTTTCGTATCGACCGTTACTCAAATTATTCCTAATCATGTTCTGGGTCGATTCCGACCAATACTTCTCCTTAAATTGTTTTTTGAACTCAGTCATGTCCAGTATATCCGGGCGCACCGCTGTCCACCAATTATCATAAGTATCTTTAAATGTTTCATCAATCATGCTTCGTATAATACTCCAGCGACTCTCTCTATTTCTTATGATCACTTCTTCCAATCTCTTTAAAAATTCCATAGGATTGCGCTTATAATTACGAAAATTAATCGATTCTCTGTTCTCATGGTTATTTGTATGACTATTTTGGCATGTCCTATCCCGCCATGAATCTATTTCCTCCTGTAATTGTAATTCACGCCTACTAATCTCTTCTATTTTATTTTTATTGGTATTGATTTGACCTTCCATATTATTTAAATTGCCATAGACCCTTTCGAGTCGTTCGCCCATGTCTGTCTGTATTTGCTTAATACCTTCCTTATTCTCTTCCCGTACCTGATGTACTTCGTTTTTAATTTGCTCACATTTTTCGACAGTTTCCTGTTGAATTTCTTCGACCAATGTTTTATTCTCAATTTTTGTGTCATTAATTTTATTCTGTAATTCTTCACGAACCTGTACTATTGTTTCGTTAGTTTTTTCTAACTCTTCATTTGTTTTGGCTATTTCTAATTTTCTTTCCTCATTATTTTGGTCCACCTTCTGGTTAATTGTCACATGAATATTTTCAATTTTTTCATTAATTTGCTTTAAATTTTCTTCATGTATTTGTAAGATGTCTTCCTTCATTTGTTTTAAACCCTCATCATTCCTATCTAACCTTTCGTGAATTTGTTTTGATGTTTCTTTAATCTCCTCATTTGTTTTATCGTATTTTTCCTCCAGTCTCTTTGAGTTTTCATCCTGTTTCCTAAATTGTTCCCTTGAGTCTTCCTTAATTTCCTCTTTCATTTTCCTAAATTGTTCTCTTGAGTCTTCCTTAATACTACTCATTAACTCCATTAATTTTTCCCAATTTAGTCCTTCTCTGGCTCCTGCTTTATCTATTTGGTCCCCTTGGACAACTTCTTCGATTACTTCCCTTTCCTTGTCTGCCATTATTTCATTTTCCGTTATTTCGTCTGTCTGTTGTCCCATTTCACTGTCTGTTATTAGTTCTATTTCCTGTTCTTGTTCGTCTATTTCCTTCTCCGTTTCTCCTGCCCTAATCCTTGATCTACCTCTGGTATGCATGTTTACTCTCCCACAGTTGCCTGCTCTGGTTAAGTAATGTTATTATACTTATAGTTACTTAACTTAAGCCCTACACAAGTTGAGCGCCAATTTGTTACAATACGGGTTACCTCTCCTTATTCACCCCTCTGTTGTTTTTGTCAATATGTGTTGTATTAGTATTTAATTGTATAAATTCTCGGAAATATTTGGAGTTGTGGAATATATGGATGTACTCAATTAATGTTAACTTAACTATTTAATAATTATCAGTGTTAGTGTGCCTAGAACTTAAATAACTTAAGATTTATTCTACAATTTCATCCAACCCTATTATGCCTTGAAGAGAGTTCTGTCTGATTTTATATTTTTACGCTCCCTCTTTGGTGTCAGATAATTCCGCTATAAGCGCTGTAGTATCGGCTCAACGAAACTTGTAGGTTATTCGATGTTTATATTAACTATTTATTCTCTACTTATTCAGTTACTTTTGTTCCAGTTCACTAAACCATACTCCAAATAACAAGGTGTGACAAATATATAAAGGTTCTTTATTTGTTTATCAATTCACATTAACTAAGATATATTCCAATTAATATATGTTGGGACTATAGATTCAGGTATCGATTGTTGATTATTTGATCCTTTGTTTATATTTGGTTATTTATTATATTTGATTCGTATTTTATTTATTTCAGGGTGTGAAGGTTCTTGTAACTGTGGGGAAGACTAAAAATACATAATAAGAATGCAAGATTTACAAAAATTATGTGTTGTGTATTTAGTATGATTAATATAATATAATTTTACCAGACTCTAACGACGCCAATCACGTAGGCGGTTGATCGCTAAATTTGTTGTTCTGGTCAATTATGAAGTACAGTTTTCTTTCTTCAGTTTAATAAAAGTAAATCTTGTCCTGTCCACTTCGGAATACAGCTTCTGAATTGTTTTACAGCACGATTGATGTTTCTTCTGCACCGTCAGGATCCAAATAGGTTCTTCCTTCGGTTGAAGCAGTTAGTGTTGTTCCGTGTATTTGCAAGGTTATAATTTCTGGTGTTGTGAATATTATAATTTGTGTTATTGTTAACTCTTTATATTTGATTAACTTTTCATCAATTCCCTTCGGACAGGGGACAGTCCAAGTTTCTTCTTGTAGAATTTGGTTATTTGTTCTCGATTATTACTTCATAATATATCGTTATTTTATTAATCTGTGTTAGTGATAGATGTAAGTATTATCATTAGAATTTTATCTTCTTTATAATCGTATCTCTTGATTTCGAATATTACGATTCAATATATTCTTCTTGGGGTTTTTAAATCATCACGTTCAGTTTTTACAAAAGCAATTCTTGTTATTTTTATAAAATCAACAACATTCTTCTTAAATTTTTCCCTAGCAACCTATATTAATTTCCGCTTCCACATGTTTGACTATATAGTGTTTCTTTCATATATTTTTTTGTCTATTCTTTGTCAATTTGCTGTCCTATCGGAATGTAAATTTACCGATAGCTGGTTTATTATTTTATACACATCTTCTACTGGTTTTTTGATATAATTACGTTTTTTTTCCTTTTTTATTATATTTAATCCACCTTCGATATTATTTTTTACCAATCGATATTATGGCATTATGGTATTATTATAATTTGTATAAATTTTATTAAATATTATTATTAACTTAATGTTTTTTCTTCTTTCTAGCTCTTCATAGTGTATTTATTAATTATTATTAATTGATGTATCTAACCTTTAAGTTATAAGTGTTTATTTAGTATTTTTGGCTGTTAGGCCTTTTATTGTAAATTGATCTACCTGTGGTTATGTCTGTTAGGCATCTATAGTCCCTTTTATATAAATTCGTACATACAATCAAAACTTAATTATTAACATTTGTATAAACAATTATTTTTCTACATCTAATAACAAATTTATCTTGATCTCTCGATCACATATAACAAAATTCGAACTTATGAACATTGGTTAACTGCCTCACACTTCATTCTATGACAGTCATTGAATAACACTATTTGTTTCATTATTTTTCATGAACTCAACACATATTTGATATAACATCACTTAAACTTTATCATAACATTTTTGTCATAATATAATACTTTTTTAACACAAAATTCTTATCTGTTATTACCATAAATTAAGTCATTGTTTCATTTTTCTGTTTTGATTTTTATTAAACATATATCATTAGCTATTATTTATTTTACAGGTTCGTTTATTCTATTCAACACTACCTTGCATTCTTATTTATTTTGTCTATGACTATAATTGTCATAATTGGGTCTCTGTTCTATTATGGGATTATGTATCAATTTATTTATCAATCTGTGAATCTTCTTTTATGTAGCATAAATGCTATCATTTTTGTTGCGCTACAATATATATATATATTGTAACGTACCGCTTTTATCACGAGGTGTAGTAGAGTTATATAGTATGCCTCATGCAGTATGCGTCACTTTTGAATTATACTAACTGACGTTTTAAGCGGTATAAATAAAGGATTTCGTTTATCTTGTTTTACTCAATCTAAAAGAAATCGAGAGTGTGTGATTTGGGGTCAAGGAGGTAATTTGTTCAGCCTTATGCAGAAGAGAGAGTAAGTATCAAATTTGCCCCTCTGTTGTGACGATTCCTTCTGTATGTTGTGCTGAAATTTTCATTAACTACCCACTACAATAAATTATAACACGTTATAATTCAATATTAATTTTCAATAATATTGCTTTATTGATTATTGACTTTTGTCTCCAGCCACCAAAGTATAGGTATCACCATTAATCTTTTTAAAAAGAAAACATCCTCTCGCCTTTACCGAGTAAACATAGATCTGTCTAAAGAACAAAACATATATGTTGTTATTTAACCAATATTACGCTATAATAAAATACATCAGTTATTACATAATTCTTATTAATTCCCCAGGGTTCAGGGTGAATTCTTTGTGTTATGAGAGTGTCAGAAATGGCTAAATGCTACGCTTTACAAATATAAGAAATTAATAAATAATTTGGTTTAATTTTCAGATATTACATAGTTTCCGGAACTGCCGTAAGAGAGCAGCATGTATTTGTTTACTTTTGAAATAAACATATGATACAATTAATATTTTTTGTTCTATTTCACTATTAACAACCGAGTTTTCTTCTGGATTTATTACGAAAAATGTTTATATTACCTCGCTCCGTGTTGTCCTTACTGGGTTGAAGTTTTATTCTGTGATGAGGTACGTCTTGCGTTATTATTTCCTTTACATTTCGAGTATTTTCTGATTGTCTACTAGAAGTAGGCCGAACTATATTGGATCCTCAGAATGTTTTCATCCACTGGTTTTTAAGGTATATCACCATTTAATTTGGATTCTTCAGGTATGATTAGTTAGTATTCACTTTGTTTATTACTCTTGCGTGAATTTCGCCTCCTCCAACGTTCAAAAAAGGTTATTTTTTTATAATTTTTGTCGCATCGATTCTTCAATTCTCTGGTTCAGTTCAAAATTTTTTTTTTTATTAACAATACTTGTTATTTTCCATCACTCTTAGTAACACATAGTATTTTTATTATGTAGGCAGTTTGTGATTATTATAAATTTATATTTTTATTTATGGAAAAATAATTCCCTTCCATTCCGGTTTATTTACTAATTTAATTCACATAATATGTTTTGGTTAATTTTTTTTTATGACCTTGTATATAAATATTTTATCATTTTATTATCATTAAATAAATTTATATATTATTTATTTAGTATCGAATAGTGTTCATACCCGGTACTACTTCCTGTTGTCCTTTCCTTCCTAGGATTATTTTAATTTTATATTATCTTTGGTAGTTAAAATTTTTATGTCTTTTAAAATTAACCCTGGGTTTTCTTACAATCTAACATAATTATTTGAAACAATATAATATTAACTTGGGTATAACAAATTGTGGTTAATACAATATAAATTACAGTAAATAAATAAAATTACAAAAATCAATTAGTATTATTACATACTACTTCCATAGTTTTATCCTACCCAAAACATACAGCACAGTTTAGTAATACATTAATTTCACTTTGGTTTTCCACCTCAATGGGTACACTAGAACTCACTTCGCACTATTTACCACTCGAATTGTTTATTATGTGGAGTGATATAATTAATTTTGAGCGAGCTTTAGTTCTACCCATTTCTGACTTTTATTCTCATTATTTACTTTATTGGGACCGGGTTATGTACCGTTACATAAAGCCCCCCCACTAGAACAAATTTATTTTAGTTCAACTCGTTGATAGAAATAAATTGTTGATTTGTTCAAGTCTCCTAATGGTCTTGACTTTGTTTTCATAATAGTGTTTCATTTTCGACTGATTATACTCTCTGGTAATTCCGACTTGTGGTAATTGTCGTTTTCTTACTTAACTCTCTCTCTCTTGGAGGCAAATTCATCAATTATTTCTCGGGGTTAGTGGTACTTCCACATTTTATTTGATAAGGACTGGTCACACTAATTACATTAAACTTGTTTTAACACTCATTTCTATTTACTTTTATAAATTCGCTTTATCAATTAAGTTTTGGTCTGCTATCTTCCTTCTATTTTCTTCATTTATACATCTGGAATCTAATATCAATCCTTTCAGCTATTTTATAATTATTATCCCTTAAATATTCAATTTCCCTAACATTTTTCCCTATCCTGTGCGGTGGTTCCAGTCGGGTGGCCACTCTGGGTCCATACACCGCTGTCCATCCTTACACCTTCTGAGACCAGGGGAACATCATCCCTGCTCATAAAAATTATTGCCGGAACATTTCTACGGTCAATACATAAAAATAAAAAAATCATAAGTAGTAGTCAATTAGCGACTTTACCAAACACTTTTGGGATTCTTCATACTGTAGCTGTTTGCATTTATTTATATATTTCTTCTTCTCCTTGATTCCTTCTTTTTTATCATTAATTAATAGCATATAACATCATTGATAGGCTTTATGTTAAAACTCTTCTGACTTTACTTCTTGTGACATATTTCTCCGTATCATTTCTTCTTATAAAATCTTCCATTCCGAGAAATTCTAACTATTGTTGTATTAATTATCATCCTCCTTCAGTTTCATTGGAGTCATTAAATTATTTTTATTCTTCTTATCTGAGCACATTACCATCAATTGTTTATTTATTTATTCTTCTTTTGTTACCATCAAAATATTATTTTTCCTATTAGTCCATTTTAAATCAGTTCTTTATAAATATTATTTAATCATCTGTTCTCTTTTAGTCTCTTCACTTTAAATTATATGGTTTCGAAATAAGTTGAGTAAGATGTCCTTACATGCTTTTAGAATTTTGGGGTTTTTTAGTTTCTTCATTTTAAATTATTGTTCGAAATAAGTTGAGTAAGATGTCCTTACGTCTTTTGGAATTTTGGGGTTTTTGTTTCTTCATTCTACATTAGTTTAACCGTTTTCAGTATCATTCACAACACGGATTGATCCACTCGTATATTTTTCCCGTGGATTCTGTTGATTAAACTTGTCAATAAAATTCGCTATTGGATTGCCCCATTGCGGATCACTACCATACATTTCAATATTATCGTATGTATATAGCCTCTCATCTTTATTACTGGGACCAGGATTAGACCCTTGATTTTTCCCATGGTCAACTCGTTTGTCCACTTTTCTTTGTGGCTGTTCATCGGGTCTCCTCGAATCCCTCTCATCAGCCATTAGATAATTTACTTGGACTTGATTAGTTCTCTGATTGTCATTTGGTGGATCTCCTGAGGGTATGTCCCTATTTCTATCTCCACTTCTGGACCTCCTATATTCGTCATGATCATTCCATTGTTGTCTGTTGTAGTTGTTTCTCTCATCTCTTCGATCATAATTTTGTCTCTGGTTAAAATACGGACGTCTTCCTTGGTAACTATTACTGTAATAATTGTTATTAGCATGTACATAATTAACTCTGGGCCGATTCTCTCTTGGTGGTTCATTCTTCCGCTCCTCGGTATTCCCTGACCTCCATCTACTTCTCCTATAATAAGATTCCTGTTCATAATTTTCTAGCAGCGTTTCCATGCCTCCAATAGTTTTGATTTGTCCACTCAAGCGTGCACTGATGATCTTTTCTTCAAAATGATACGCCATTTTGGTCACTAGACACTCTTCAGGTATCTTAGGGTCTAGATACTTGGCGATACACACCTTCCCTAAAAAGTAAGCAGTAGGTGTTTGTCCCACTGTACGGTCATACCTACCATGACAGATATCGTCCCTAATAATGTTTTGTACTGATTCTGACCAGTACTTAAGTTTGAACATAATTTTGAAACCCTCATAATCACACACCTCGTTCCTAATTGCTGTCCACCAATTATCATTGATATTTTTGAACGATTCGTCTAATAGACCTTTTATCATATTCCATCTATTCTCCTTTGATCTGTTCAAAATTTCATCTACTCTCCCTAAAAATTCAAGTGGGTTTCTGCGATAATCCCGAAAGTTTACACTTTCCTTATTGCCTGGATAAACATGATGACTGCTGCATGCAGATCTAGCGCTTATTCTATCTACATCACATTGAAAATTGGTTTGTATTTGTTGCAAACTATCTAATTTCTCTGCTTGGCTATCACATTGATTTTTTACATTCTCTACAGTTTTATGAAACTCTGAAAATTTACAGTTTAGACTGCTTTTAATGCTATCTAACTGGTCATTATTTTCTTGTCGTATGGCCATTACACGAACTTGATTATCTTGTTCTTCTTTTTCCATTCGTGCCTCGACTCCAGTTTTAATTAGTTCCATCTTCTCTTCAGTTTTATCTAATCTTTGGTTAGTTTCTATTAATTTCTTCTCTGCCTCTTCCTTATATTCTTCTACTCTTTGGCTTAACGTATTACTGACCAGTTCAATTTTACCTTCTAGACTTTCTCTTAATTCCTTGTTGAAATTCTCCATCTTACCCTCAATTTGTTTTAAATTCTCATTATTCTCTTCAAATTTTGCATTCATTTCTTCTCTTTGCCCTTCAACCGCTTCCTTCAGTTCATGGTATTGTTCATTTATGGTTTGCTTTAAGTTTTCCTCCTGTTTTCTAAAATTTTCATCTATTTTGTCAAATTTTTCCTCCTGTTTCTTAAAATTCTCCTTATTTTCCTCCTTGGTTTGCTTCAAGTTTTCATCTATTTTATTAAATTTTTCCTCCTGTCTCCTAAAATTTTCTTTATTTTTCTCATTGGTTCGCTTATTATCTTCCTGGATCTTGTTATTCCCTTCCATTATAATTCTTAACATCTCCTGTATGCTTATATCTTCTTTTTGGTTGGATTTATCTGGTTGATCCCCTCGGGCATCCTCTTCAATTATTTCCGTTTCCGTATCCATAACTACTTCGGTTTCTTCTGTATCACCTGTCTGTTGGTCCATTTCACTGTCCGTGACTAACTCTATTTCTTGTTCCTGTCCACCTTCTTCAATCTCCTTTTCTTCTGCCCTCTTCTTCGATTTTCCTCGGGTATTAGGCATTTCTTGTTTTCTCATAACTGCCAACGATAATTAGATTTTTTGATATATCTTTTTTATTAAATATCGAAATTCTTTTCTAATTACCGCCCTTTTACGTTGAGCGCCATTCTGTAACGTACCGCTTTTTGATGAGGTCTTAGCGAAACGTACACCTTTAGTCAAGCCCCAAATGTTGGGTTCGCCAAATTCTGTGACGTAACGGTTTGAGATAGAGGCGTTTTACTTAATGGAAACTTTGTTTTCTTTGCCCCACAGTTGTACGCCAATCTGTAACGTACCGCTTTTATCACGAGGTGTAGTAGAGTTATATAGTATGCCTCATGCAGTATGCGTCACTTTTGAATTATACTAACTGACGTTTTAAGCGGTATAAATAAAGGATTTCGTTTATCTTGTTTTACTCAATCTAAAAGAAATCGAGAGTGTGTGATTTGGGGTCAAGGAGGTAATTTGTTCAGCCTTATGCAGAAGAGAGAGTAAGTATCAAATTTGCCCCTCTGTTGTGACGATTCCTTCTGTATGTTGTGCTGAAATTTTCATTAACTACCCACTACAATAAATTATAACACGTTATAATTCAATATTAATTTTCAATAATATTGCTTTATTGATTATTGACTTTTGTCTCCAGCCACCAAAGTATAGGTATCACCATTAATCTTTTTAAAAAGAAAACATCCTCTCGCCTTTACCGAGTAAACATAGATCTGTCTAAAGAACAAAACATATATGTTGTTATTTAACCAATATTACGCTATAATAAAATACATCAGTTATTACATAATTCTTATTAATTCCCCAGGGTTCAGGGTGAATTCTTTGTGTTATGAGAGTGTCAGAAATGGCTAAATGCTACGCTTTAAAATATAAGAAATTAATAAATAATTTGGTTTAATTTTCAGATATTACGTAGTTTCCGGAACTGCCGTAAGAGAGCAGCATGTATTTGTTTACTTTTGAAATAAACATATGATACAATTAATATTTTTTGTTCTATTTCACTATTAACAACCGAGTTTTCGTCTGGATTTATTACGAAAAATATTTATATTACCTCGCTCCGTGTTGTCCTTACTGGGTTGAAGTTTTATTCTGTGATGAGGTACGTCTTGCGTTATTATTTCCTTTACATTTCGAGTATTTTCTGATTGTCTACTAGAAGTAGGCCGAACTATATTGGATCCTCAGAATGTTTTCATCCACTGGTTTTTAAGGTATATCACCATTTAATTTGGATTCTTCAGGTATGATTAGTTAGTATTCACTTTGTTTATTACTCTTGCGTGAATTTCGCCTCCTCCAACGTCCAAAAAAGGTTATTTTTTTATAATTTTTGTCGCATCGATTCTTCAACTCTCTGGTTCAGTTCAAAATTTTTTTTTTTTATTAACAATACTTGTTATTTTCCATCACTCTTAGTAACACATAGTATTTTTATTATGTAGGCAGTTTGTGATTATTATAAATTTATATTTTTATTTATGGAAAAATAATTCCCTTCCATTCCGGTTTATTTACTAATTTAATTCACATAATATGTTTTGGTTAATTTTTTTTTATGACCTTGTATATAAATATTTTATCATTTTATTATCATTAAATAAATTTATATATTATTTATTTAGTATCGAATAGTGTTCATACCCGGTACTACTTCCTGTTGTCCTTTCCTTCCTAGGATTATTTTAATTTTATATTATCTTTGGTAGTTAAAATTTTTATGTCTTTTAAAATTAACCCTGGGTTTTCTTACAATCTAACATAATTATTTGAAACAATATAATATTAACTTGGGTATAACAAATTGTGGTTCATACAATATAAATTACAGTAAATAAATAAAATTACAAAAATCAATTAGTATTATTACATACTACTTCCATAGTTTTATCCTACCCAAAACATACAGCACAGTTTAGTAATACATTAATTTCACTTTGGTTTTCCACCTCAATGGGTACACTAGAACTCACTTCGCACTATATACCACTCGAATTGTTATTATGTGGAGTGATATAATTAAATTTTGAGCGAGCTTTAGTTCTACCCATTTCTGACTTTTATTCTCATTATTTACTTTATTGGGACCGGGTTATGTACCGTTACAATATATATATATATATATATATATATATATATATATATATATATGAAGTCACAAGGCGGATTGGAAAAGTTTAGTTTGTCTATTTATACAAGTGACTTAGATACCATTGTAAACATGCATGCTATAGGGTATATAAATTTTCTTTAATACAAATTCGGCGTTGTTTCAATGTACAACGATCACCGTGACTGACGGCTACAACCGGCGCCTCAAGGCGCCTGCCTACTGGGCCGGGCGCATGCGGCATATGCCGTTCGCCTCGTCACCAGTGTCAGTGCTACCATGACCTGAACCCCTTATAAAAATAAAGATTTTAAAATTCCGGCGCCTCCGCGGTTAACCGCGTTGGCGTGTCCTTTCTTGTTTTTAGGACCCTGTCTCATAGAAAGTCCAGCACTGTTATCATCTGGCAGCCATCGGGCACGTCCCGGAAGCTGCAATTCAGCCATGGGTGCACAGACGCCCCACTACCTAACCCATTGCCTCGCATCGCATGACGGCTATATAATTTTCGTCTCTTATACTGTTTAAGTGTTCTTGAATTACATCTTTCCATCTGCTTTGGTCCTGTTTTTGTCTAATGGCTCTCGGTTCCGCAAGCGTTTTTCTGATAACTCTATTACTACGACCGATATCTTGATGGCGACACACCTCCCTTTTTTCACCTTTGGCTCTACCTTAGAGAACCATTCTCTCTTCTTCCATTACCGAGTTTGGAATTCATATAAACTAGGCTGTTTCATCGCTCTTCGTTTTCTTCATAAAAATAAAATCGAACTATGAGTTCTGACCGTAAAGTATCCGACCGTTTTGAGTATTACGAGAACCAGTAGTGCAACTGCCTCGGTAGCCACTCAGATATGACTTCTTGTACATTACGGTCATAATAGCTCAATTAGCTATTTATGTGTACATTAGCAGTCAAAATAGTTCAATTGGGCTATTCAGTTGAGATTTTGTTGTGTAAGCATATATTGTCTGCGATTGTTGTAAAGATACTGGTAAAGCACTTGTTACTAAAGATTAAAAAGAACGAAGGAACTTGAGTTAGGGAAAGCAGCAGGAATGAGTGGAGAAAGCGATAACTCGTATGAAGGAGAGAATGGAAAACAAAAAAAATGGAGTGACCCATAACAAGAAATTGATCAGAAAAAATCGAAATATAGAGTTGGTACAATTTGAAACTAGAACATACTGCCGTGTAGAATGCTGTATTATTCAGCTACTTAGAAGGACAGACCGTATTATTGTAACTGTGAAGGTAAGCAGTTCATGTTAGTTATCTTCCGCAGTATGATATCCTTTAGTAAGGAATGTAGGTTAAAAGAAAATTATGAACCTCACCGACTTACAATTTTATGTAAAAGAAAATGAGTCTTCTAATAAGCGCAAAAGCTTGTATAATTCGAAACTACTAACACAAAGGAAACGCAATTTATTTAGGTCAACTGTACTCTTACATTAAAGTGTGTCCAACACATTGTAATGGGATAACCCAAGAACGATGAGAAATCGTTAGACAAAAGCGTGTACGGTCTATCAGGTTACAATTTGTGGAACACGGACACTGAAATAACGAAAAGCTTTTTTTGAAAACAGTTTAATCATGATTTCTTTAATGCAATTACTAAAATCTAGCTCGTAGGAATTAATAAGATAGAGAATGTGCTTGTGTGAAATGTACGCTAGGCGGTACATAATATAATATGCATTAATAAAAAAAAAAGAAACAGTTTTCAAGAACTTTCTTGGTTTACGCATAGCTCTTTCGAGGACTTGCTGTTATCCCTTCATTAGTGCTGAATGACTTTGGCAATAACGAAACTACCCTTCAACTTGTTTTTGTCCTTTATGGGGTTTCCAATCTATACAATCTATATCTTTATGGGCTGTTGGTCCTATACAAATACTTTATGTTACGTGTGTTTGATAAATGTACATCTGTATGTTAGATAATTATTAATTTCTTTATTTTATTATTAAATCAAACGTAGTATCATTTCAATGATTGTGAAAAATTGTAATAAAAGTAATGTTCCTTAATTAGTCTATGCTTCTTATTTTTATAAATATGCAAACTAAATTTACTTAGAGAGACATCTAGTTTTTCACCTTTTGGAATTGATTGTATAAATTTAATGTTTTTCATATCAGAGAAGGGTGTTTTGTGTATATAGCGTGGGTTGCTTTATTACTCTTATATGCTGTTGGTAAAAGAAACACCTTTTTTATGTTCCGGCAATTCATTTTTTGTGTTTTTGTCGTAACGGTAATGACTAATTATTTTGATGTTCCTTCGTATGGTTACCTCGAAATTCTTTAAAAACAATACGTGTAGAACAAAGTAAGTCTTCAAAATTATTTTTTGTTGTTAGTGTAGAAATTTACATCAAGAATACTGCAAGAGTGTAGTGACAATGTATGAAACCAGTTTAGTACTTGAACAAGACAATAATAGTTACTTTAATAATTATTATTATTATATAGACTTAACGAATTAAGAACATGGTCAGACATCAATCGCTGAATAGGGGGGGATGGAAACGAAAACTTACAGTCACGTGTAGTCTTACGTAAAACAATTTTGGCTAATCTTGAGATTTAGTTTGTAACACACATTGGCTATGAAGGCAATTAGTCTTCTTTAGTCAAGTTACATAAAACAGGCAGGTGACAAGACAAAAAGGAATCGCGTTTGGAGTGGAGCCATCCGCTATACACTAGGAAGTAGATATATGTTAGAGGTATGTAATTTGGGCACGTTACGAGGATGTATACATAATATTAGGAAAGGCATCTGAAGCCAGTAAAGACGGTATGTGAAGCTAGCTAGATGCGAAGGGATTAGCCCACTGAGTCGGAAGGAGGCTGCCTGGACGGATAGTGTACGGGATACGGTTATGGCGCGAAGGGAGGAGAGAGTTGACTCTGACAAGCGGTATTCTTAACCTCGCTAACAAAAGGTAGATACGACATACGACTAAATCTTCGCCTCGGTTATTTCTCCTGGTGAAGATTCGGTGGTTCTGTTTCGTTTTAATCTGCGTTTGTCCATTCCATAATTATATTCTGGATTAGGTATTTTACTTTGTATGGTAAATGTCCCATTTATCATATGGGAGCTTCCTTAAGTCTCTGTACCCATCTCACTAGAGAGCTATACCTAGGTCTTGTCCTTCTATTTTTTCTACTATAACGTTTTCTATTCAGCTGTATCTCCGAAATAGTTAAGATCTTCGGGCGAGGTACTGGGCGAGGTATTGTTTCTGCACTGATTAAGTTAAGTCCCTGTTCCGATTTCACTATTGTGTCATCGGTCGCGCCCTTCAATGTTTCACTTCCCAAAGACCTGTACCATAGTCTTCTTCGGTATTCTCTCTGAGAAAATACATAAAACATGATCCCTATCCACCACCATGCTACTATTTCTGTTATTGCTTGCATTCATAGTTTCTATTTTATTTGGTCGTTTCTTATACGCTCG
The DNA here is from genome assembly GCA_034769895.1 of Magicicada septendecula. Lineage (NCBI taxonomy): Eukaryota > Metazoa > Arthropoda > Insecta > Hemiptera > Cicadidae > Magicicada > Magicicada septendecula. The sequence continues at coordinate 113,651,297 of CM068375.1, read as the reverse complement.
AGTCTTGTATAACCTCCACTGATCAGACAAATTTCGTTTCAGAGGATTCAGTCAGCATAAAATATTCTTTCCGTGATACATATCTATTCGAAACGTGGTAACGCGATGACTCCATAAAACTACGTTTTAATTTCCTTTATTGTCTTATTTTCAGAGTTTGTAGTGTAACTACATGCTCATCGACATGTCTTCATCTTATTTAAAATATCTTTATACTCCTAATATGTTATTATACAATCTAGACAATTTAACCTATGCACTACGCTCGAACGTCAGTGTAGCTTAGTTATGCATTATTGATTAGTTTTACTAAGCTATTTTTAATCTGCAGTTCATGTAACATGGGAGGATTCTCTTTATATTCGACTTATGGTATTCTACAAATATAAATATATTTATATTTAAATATAAATTTAAATCTATAAATATCAATATATTTATAGATAATATACAAACATATATAACAAATCTATATATTTGTTTATACAAACAAATATATGGAAGATTTTATTTTTTTGCAGTCTGCTTGCATAATGTCCAAACGTTTACTCTTGCTCTCCTTGAAATGGTTTCCTCTTTGCATATTTTATTTGTTTTGGTGTAACTGTTCTCGCTACATCTGACCTATTTAATTTCCTCTTTGCAGTACCACTTATGAGACAGTATTTTGTTGTACTGTGTGTACTACGGTTTGTTTTCCCTTTTTTTCTTTTCCCTATCCGTTGTAGATGTTCGCAACCACATTGGCTGTACTTTATCTGCTGAGAGTATCTCTGAACAGAGCTTTCTTGATGACTTGGAGGTCCAAGTTATCAGATTTCATAACCAGGAGATTCTTCTCTTACCAACACCTCTCTTTCTGAGAATTTTTCTGTGTAGAAAGGATTGCAGCAGGTGATATCTGCTTTCACTCCTTACAGTGTAACCTAGATACTGGAGCTTTTTTATATTTACAGTCATCAAAAATTCTTGTTCTTTTCCATCCTCTGAAGGATCTCTGTATTTGTGACACGACCTCTGTATGATATAACACCCTCAGCATCCTTCGATAGAACCACATCTCAAGCACTGGCATATCTAGAATTTGGCCTTGGGGAGGTCGGTTGAGTCGGCTTCTTACAAAAGAAATAACATGTTAAGACTAATCAACATTACTGTCTTTAAAATGGTTGAAAACCCTGTGATAACATCCTGAAATCAATTCCACTAACGAAAAATGGTAATAACAGTTAAAATAAATGCTGCTGAAACACAGTTTAGAATGATTTCCTATGTTTCATATTTAAAACGTAAGTAAATTCTGTGTAATAAACCTGTTTGTATAGTTACAAGAGTTACTACTATATTAGCGTACACAGTTGAAAAAGTAATAAAATAGTCAGTCTAAAAATTAAAAGATTAACAAAATTCGTCAAATTTTTTCGATCTTCTGGGATGGATCCGGTCGGTCTCATTCGCCCCCCCCCCCGTAAATACTCTCGTGCAAGGGCTTCTAATCTTTTAATGAGTGCCTGTGTCAAAGTCCATGATACCGCAGGATAATATAGGGCAGAGCACACATGACAGCGTAGAAGTTTCACATTTGTGATCATTGTCAAATCACTACTTTTAAAAAGTTTCTGCATTTTGTTGAGCACATCCTTGGCTTTCCAATGCGAGACTTCACGTCCTCAGTGTTGTACCGTTGGACGTTATCGAGACATGTTTATTTATGTACACGTTCCACAAGGTTCTAAAAGATCGTGAGACGGCATGTATGGACATGGTTTTTGCAAATTACCACAAATTTTGTTTTAGTTACATTAATACAAAGACCGTATTCGCAGCTACGTAGTGTTACTCTATTGATAAGACACTGCAATCAATGGAATGGTTAGTTTTACCACTTTGTAATTTGCATGCGCGCGATTTGAATGAAAAATGGATCTTAGACGATCTATAAGTAAGTAGTATAATTAATTTAAATATATTTACTGTGCCTTATAATTTATTAATATTTTATTATTCCTTCAAATGAATTTGTTTCTTCTTATCACGGCCATTCTCCTAGTCGATCCTACCCAAGTTACGTATTTCTTTTTTTATCTTGGAATAAGCAGGATACGCCTCAGAAGGCTTACTGGTGCGCGTAAGCGTGTGCGTACTACTTTCTCGTTGCTTCAGTCTAAACCGTATTTAAAGAAATAATAAATTATTGCGAAGTAATAACTATATAATTCCGTTTTGAACGAAGTATAGGCTGTAGGCTATATATGTTTTGGATTACAACCCTTACTATTTTTCACGCGAATTATAGATACTTCTTCAATTCCATCTTCTTACGTACTCGACATTTTGAAAGAGGAGTTTATTTTCTTTCAGCCGCGTTCTACTTAAGAAAATCACTCGATTTAATTCTAAAAAAGGAAGGAGAAAAAAATCTTTCAATAAGGTGTTTTGAAGTTTACGTTTCGCGCGGCGGAGTAAAAGCGCTTATCACATGCAGACCACATATATTTATCCGTAATACGACGGAGACGGTGGCGAGAGAGGTTTATTATATGTAGTGACGTTTGTGTATGTAGGGGCGCGAACGAGCGCGCGCGGTATTTGTTATGCATTGAAATACGCGAAGGAATCTTAGGTTTTCGTCGTCGTGGGGAAGAGCGGCTGTCAAACCCGCTTGATATACTGTAAGAGACGGGAGCGCTCGACTTAGGCGGGATTACGGCAAAGCAAGATTCTCTGGCATAGTGCCACTACCGCCAGGTAAAATATACCTACCTCCTGCAATTTAATTACTCCGCTTCGGTTCGGCCCAATGATGAAACGTCTTAATTAACTTTCGTCGGAATCCGTTTCCTGAACACCACCGGTAGGCGGACGAGTTTTTGTTCTGCTTAGCCTCTGTATTTACGTTTCTCTGCTCTTTTTTTTCTTTTTAAAACGCATTGACTTAATCTTGTTCTCGTTTTATTTTAAGGTTTATTTGAAGAGCTGAAAGAGAGTCTAATACCCGATGTTAATTGTATTATAAAGCCTGAGAGTAACGGAAATAGAGTTAATCAGGCTTGCGCAGTGATATCTAGAAAGAATTATTTGGAAACCGATGTGTATTTTCTTACCGCCCGTGAAAGAAAAATTAATAAATTTAAGTACGAAACAAATTGGATTATTTTTTGCGAAATGTATGTGTTTTTGAAACTCGGGCCTGGAATGGACCATTTTTAAGTATATACACATACAAACAGACACATTCTTTCTTTTTCACTCTACCTCTCTCCCTCCCTCTCTTTCTCTCACTCACTGACTCACTCACTCACTCGTGTATGCTAAATCCATGGTGCTAAACTGTAGTTCTAGTACAGAGTATAATAAAATCCTAATATACAAAGCCATATTAATAACTTTATGGATCTACTGCATTGTCTTGTGGGAATTTTCGGGTAAATGCAACATAGCGATTATCCATTATCAATCTAAAACGATAGTGAACGTTAGTTGAGAACAATAGTTAATGTCCCGTTGTATGTCTCAAACCAGACACTCCACAGTGACCTCGGAGTTAGTTATATACAAGACATCATACACCATGAAACCAGAAAACGCCACGGTAAACTAGAAACCCACAAGAACCTATTGACAGGATTGCAACTTGTGAAGAAAGGAGAGGAGACTCAAAGAAGATAACCATTTGACCTGATGTAATCGAGGAATCGTCATTGGGCTACTACCAGTTACGCCATGTAGCCTATGTATATTTTTATGAGATTAGGTTATAGAATGTACAGTTCTTATTGCTAAATCGTACAAACAAACAAATAATCGTATTATAAAGATCTTCTCGAAGGGACTTATTCTTCTGTTGGCGATAAATATAAATTATACAATGTTTACTGCTTGTAATTACGGTTGGGCGCCAGGGTTCATTAAATAATGACTCTATCGTCCAGATGCTAATAATATTTATATATTGAATCAATTATTCTAAAGACATGTAAATTGAATTTCACAAAACACTGATTATCAAGATTACCATTAATTATAAGACATAAATATTTTTTATCGATTCCATATATTAATACACATCATAATATTTCATCATTATTAAATTATTTCACTTACTAACATTGTACGATATTAATTTACTTAATCGATTCCAAGTATTATTATACTTCTCAATAATTCGGTATGATTAAATTATTGCATTCCATAACATCAACACCTTCATTATTCTTTGCTTGAGATCGAACTCTTCACACAAGTACTCTCTTGACTAATTTATACTTCAGCTATATCTTATTTAATTTCATTACATTATCATTCTACAAACTTAAATTGCTACTTTATACATTTACATACCTAACTTGGTATCCCTCCTGTCATGTCATATCACATAAAATACATTGTTTAGTATCTGAACGAAATGTGGGGTATTTTAGAATGAGATGAGTATGAGTTTGGTAGACATTCAACTACTATATGTTGAGAGTAATTGACTTATGAATTGTGTCATTATGATATACTGTTACTTGTTAGTAAAATCCCTCCTGAATGATCGGTTTGTCCACACTATACACTGCACTTATTAACACTTTGCATTTTATCACTTTGGTCTGCTTTTGGTACAACACACGTTCGCGGTTGTTAATTAGCGTCGCGCACAGATATAGATATATACTTCTTGACTCTTACTTCCGCGCACATAAATAAATAATACTTCTTCGCATATAGCTCGCGCACAGATATATAATGATACTCACACGGCTTTCGCGATAGTTTATTTAGTTCTTTACTTATATTCCAGTATAACGCTCCTCTATACACTATTTACACATTTGGCGTTAACGTTGCCGTTCTAGTTACATTGATTTAATAATTAAGTTATTCTGCGGAGTGACATAGATTCTCCGTTGTCTATGACAAAATTTAACTTGCGAATCCCCTTTTCATCTACAACTATTCTCTTTTTATAGGTTTCTCGTAGATACCCTCACTTCTGTCACAGTTGACTCCATTTCCATTGGTTCTAGTTTCAATTTTGGCCCGGTACATTTGAATGTACCCAGTATCCATACATCGCTATTTCTTCGCGCGCTGTATTGACGATTTTTCGATTGGCTGGATGGCCGCTGCGCATTTCTTCACCTTGTGGCAGTTAACTTGTTAAAAAAATGCTACTTTCTAAAATTCGCACCTTACATTGGGGTGTTGGCTATTGTCTTTTGGATGTCACTGCCTCTCGTTTCTAACGGGACTTGTGCGTTTTTTGCAGTTTTGAACATGCAAAGCATTTTATGTGTTTATGACATGCAGGGTGTGGATGTACATTGTATTTTTTATTTTGGTCGTCGCCAGTGTGTCGGTGCGTTTGGCCTCGCCCTGTCTACCTATTACAGTTTTACCGCTCTATTCAATCTTATTCTACACATTTTTCCTTTTTATATACATGACAATTTCTTACAAGAACTTACACATACTACTACTATTTATAATTCATTTCTATTATTTATGGTAATGTCTACACCTATGGTTTCATTTACCTCCTTCTCTACTTAATAAATCTAACAAAATTTTATTAATCAATTACTACTACTATTTTGTCCATTAATTATGACTGTACATGATATGGGATTAATTAATAACTTGTAAAGTTATGTTGCAGTATATTGTAAAGTTCGTTATAGTTATGCCACAGTGGTAAATAAATTTTATATTTGTTGTAAATTAATTTTATTTATGTGTATGTGAAGTCATAAAAATTAGAAAGACTGTGGGTCCATTATGGTAGGAAATGCTACATGATTCTGTAAAAAATGAATTTTAAAGAGTCACAATTTTGGTATTTTGGTACACAATTACATTCAATATCTGTTGATACGGAAATTTGTTGTTTAAAACGTACGTGGAACATTTTGAGTTGTGACAATGATAATCATTTGCTTTATTTATTAAAAGACATTAAATATTCTGCAAAATTTGTATCTGGATTTGTGTTTAATAAATAGTCTATGAAACTACGTTTCAAACTTCGTGTTACGCTTTTCTTAACCTTGTTTTTACGAAAATTATGTCTTTTGTCTATGAGAAGGGTAAGGGATAAAACTAAGTGTATATACATTTGAGTGAGTATAAATGAGTATATGTTGTTAACTTAACTTTAATGAATCAATTAAGTGAACATAATTGGTCACTTTAGTCATACCATTCCATGATGGACAGACTTGCTGTACATTCATCGTACACTCCTATGTTTTTAAAATTCATTCCCGGGCTGTTTAGCCGTGGTACATTGTTTTCACCAAAAACAGACGTTCCGGCAGTGCCATCGACTGCTATGATCAGTGTAAAATTCGAAGTTAAGGCTCCAAACCACAGTACTGTGGTCAATAAGGTCTACCACCTTACGTTAGCGGACCTTCGATTTTTGCACTGATGATGGCAGTCGATGGCATCGAAACGTTTGTTTTTGGTGAAAACAATGAACCACGGCCAAACAGCCCGGGAATGAATTTTAACAACATGCTCCGACCGAGTAAGCCTACGAACTGTACACCCTTGTGTTGCTTCCAATTATACAGTTAGCAAGGAAGTCTAGACGTTTTCTATCTGCTTCTACAGATTTTGTAGAAGAAGAGAATTATTCTGTAATCTAATTGTACTAACTGGCTTTCGACTGAGCTCGTTAGCGGCAAATTAGTGCTAATTATTTTATTTTATTTATAGCATTTAATTTTTGTCTTCCCATCATGTGAAAATATAAGTGCATTTTATAGGTACCAACAGTTTCATTTTATATAATTTTTTGAAGATATTTGACACATATTTTTAAATTAATTAACAATCGGTATGTACAGTCCATAAGCTGATCTGTGATTAGTACGTAACATAACGACATAAGCTTTATAGTGAAAACTATTTGTCTTTACATCCAGGATAACTTTAAAGAAACAACTCACATACAGCTTTTGTACAGTTGTTTTCATGATAATGCATGCTTAATGATTTGTTCTTTATTTTACTTCGGATAGCCTATCTACTTCCCACGGATAGCCTATCTACTTCACAGTGTGGTCTTGTAGACATGTATAACATGACAGAGGCAAGTGGTTTCCGCATGGCATAGCTCTAAGTACACAATTGGCTTATGGCTATTAGGTTAATGCAGCCGCTCAGGAATGCATCTGCCGTCCTTGTATGTAGCTAATTAACTCAGCTTTATTAATGAGCTGTATTATTGAGTGGCAGACGGCTGGTCTTGACGCCCGGTGACTCTCTCGCAGTGCTACAGTGGTTTCTCCTTCCCTTTTCTTAATGTTCATCCCATTGAGTACCTTAAAAAGCCGAACAACAGAAACTGCGGAATGTATTCGGACCGTGTGAATTGCGATACTAGTGTTATAAACATATTAAGGCGTTCGGTAAATATTTAGAATATTATTGGGAAGCAGTTCCTTTCCTCTTCTTTCTTCTAGGATTATTTCGACGAGGTGTGATATCGTGGAATATCGTGGACTGTTGAGGAAGAGTCCTAGTTCGCAGGTGGTGTGGGTTTGTAAAAGGACAGCGGCGATGTTTTCAAAGATAGACATGAAGAAAGACAAAGGATCTACACATGCCCTGCTACGTAGGAAATTTACAATAAAAGTAGTCCCCCGAATGTAAAAAATATATTTTTAATATAGTTAATACGAATTTAGATAAATGAACTGTACTATGTGTATCCATGAAAGTAACGTACGATGTTCATAAAAATGCGCTTTGTGAAAAGTTGGATCAAAAAGAATGACAGCTGTACATAAACTATAAGGGACAGTATATGTGATGGCGATTACCAGATCAACTAATTCTCCCTCAACTAACTAGCAGCAAGAACTACATTTTAAGGAATACTGTTTACCATGGATATTAGGTAACTTTGATTTATCTGTGACCACATGAACTAACAGCTTTGCGGATTATTACTATAGAGACGGTTTACCAGTTGGGACGGTCAGGATTAAGCAATGCCAGTCTTACTCCGTGGCATGTGCGTCATAAGATCGTTTTCGAATTCTCTGGAGGTAAATTATCCTACGGAGGTAATTCTACGACTGGTAAATTATTCTGCCGGAACCTAGGACAATGTTATAACTTTACAGTGTCAAACCGTCGACCAAGTTGCAAATATATATTTGGCGATGTTTTAGAAGTGACCGCGATTTGTTGTGAGCTGCGATTCGGAACTTTATTTGACAGCAGCTTAGTGTAACGTGTTAATTATTTTGCGCGTTTGTAAATTAGTAACTTTTGTTAGTTGTACAATATTGTGTGTTGCCCAATTATTGTTCCTGTTTATTTAAAACCATTATAGGATGTGTGATTAACAATTTCTCTGATGTTCAATAATTTATTCCACTGCTTAAAACGATTATCCATGCGACCGTCGTAACTAGTTATTATTGATCGTGTTCAGAATGTAATATCTTAGTTGGTGTATTTCTAATTCAAATAAAGAAGTTTTAAAAATATGAATTGGTATGTTAGTTATGCTAAGTACTAGCAGTTACGTAGTTACGCTACTCGTTACCAGTCTGCATAAAAAATGTTAAGTTACGTGTACTCGTCGAAAATACGGTCATTCTCTAAAGCCTGCTTTATGCACATGTTTCATAGTAAAATAGTTAGGGGGCTGAGGACGAGAAGGGTGAAACAAAGTCAGATTCGATGTAAAAAAATAGACGGTTGAAAACAGTGATTCAAACAATATATAGGTACGGTATAAGAGTGCAATGATGTATAAATAACCGTCCATATGGTAGAGCAAACACAGTAGTTTCAACATGGGCTGTATTCCACCTTCACTGGAGCGTACGTCATTTTATCGGGGGATATAAAACACAAGAGACCGTCTGTATTCAGGTCCAGTACCAATGTAATCGTTCACTCGTGACAGTACCTACATCAAGGTAGAAGCACCTCCCTAGCGTGTTCTTAAATTATGCACACGGTTTTTATTTCGTTCGGGTTCTGTCTCCAACATGGTGTCCTTAAAAAAATAATAACAATTCTATATAGAACATTACCGAATAAAATATTTTGATAATTACGACTGCTTTCTACGCTTCTTGACTTGTTATTCAGTCGGAGGTCGTCATAAAAAACTTACAAATGAAACTACAATGCTATAATCACCCAACTGTGCTGGCGAGTTTATACTGTAATTATCATTATCTTGTTGGTACATCCTCTTCATTTACTTTTTTTAAATATTTATATATTTTAAACTTTCACTGTGAAAACTTATTTTTTCGTTTTGTTTCCTAGACGTTTCGAAGTGGTGGTCGTCTTCCTCAGTGGGATTTAAAATACTGAATGTCTGTACAAAGTAACGGTTATGGGTTGTAGGTGTGTGTGGTGGGGGTTGCTGGTAGGAGGGAATTGGCGCTGGGATTCAAAGCTTGTGTTTGAATCAGTGTATCGAAAAGTATGTGTGATCTATAATGTAATTGTTCATTTAATGTTGTTTGGTTGTAGTGTGTGATATCTGTATATTTCAAATTGTTCTGCTGTGTTTAGTTTTCTACTTTTAGGTAAGTAGTGTAGTATTTCCATGTTGTGCTCTGTGTTTGTGTAACTGTGGTTTTCATTTTGTAAATGTGTGGCAAATGTGGAATGTATGTAGTTTGTGGTGAGGGCTTTTAAATGTTCAGAATATCTACAGGAAAAAGATCTTCCCGACTGGCCGATGTAGAACTGGTGACAGTCATTGCAGTTTAATTTATAAACCCCTGTTTTGCTGTATGTGTCTGTGTCTTTGTTAGTGTTATTTATGTGTTTCCTGATGGTGTTGTTAGTTCTGTAGGCTACTTTATAATTGTGTTTCCTAAATGTGTTAGCAATTTTGTGTGTGTTGGAATTGTAGTATGTGAGTGTGATGTATTTACTGGGTTGTGTGCTGTTGGTTTTATGTGTTTTACTTTTTGTGTTTAGGATGCGTTTGTGTAGTTTGTTTATTAAATCGGAATTGTATCCATTTTTGACAGCTATATATTTGATTGTGTTGAGTTCTTCTTGGTAGTCATGTGTGTTTAGGGGTATTGAAGTGAGCCTATGGAGCATGTAGTTGAAAGCTGCATGTTTGTGTTGAGTTGGGTGGTTGGATGAGTTATGTATGACCATGTCTGATGTGGTGGGTTTTCTGTATATTTTGTATGTGTGTGTGTTGTTTGTTTTGGTAATTGTAAGGTCCAGGAAGTTTACGCTATTGTTTTGTTCTAATTCAAGTGTGAATTTTAATTTTTGGTGTATAGTGTTAATGTATTTGTGGAAATTTTCAATTTGTCTTTTATTACCGTTGTATAGGAGTAAAATGTCATCAACATATCTGTGTCAGTATATTATTTTGTTGGTGTATTTGTTATTGTTTAATATGTGTTCTTGTTCTATGGCATGTACGAATATTTCGGCTAGTATACCTGATATAGGGGAGCCCAGGGGTAGTCCATCTGTTTGTGTGTAAAGCAAGTTATTGTGTGAGAAATAATTTTGTTCAGTGATAATTTTAGTGAGATGGATGATCTCTTTAATGTGTGTTTCAGGTGTGTTATTTAGTTTTAGTAACTGTTCTAATGTAGTTATAGTTTCTTTTATGGGTACATTGGTGTATAGGTTTGTTATGTCAAATGAAGCTAGTGTTGAATTGTGTGGAATGTGGACATATTGAGTTATATTCACCAGATCTAAATTATTTTTGACGGAGGTGTTGTTTGTTAAATTTATGTTATTTCTGATTAATTTATCTAAGTGTGTAACTATTTTGTGTGCAGGTGCTTGTGTGTTGTTTATAAGTGGTCTGATGGGCATATTAGGTTTGTGTAATTTTGGTAGTGCATTCAGTGTAGGGGGTTTGGTTTAATTTGTTTCAGATATTTGATCTTGTCAGGTGAGATTATGTGTTTTGTGTTATTTATGATTTTATTTATTTGTTTGTGATATTTTGGGGTGGGGTCTTTATTTAATTTGGTTATGTTGTTTTCAGTAAAAAATGTTTCGATTTTATTATTTAAATCCTGTTTTTCTATTATGACGTTTATGTTACCTTATCTGCTTTGAGTATGGTTAGGTTGTGTTCTTGTAATTTACGTTTTATATTTTTTAGTGTTTGGATTTCGTTGTTATGGTGTTTTTGTTCGTATTGTTGTAATTTACGTTTTATATCATGACGTATAGTGTCATGGTCTTTGTTATGCGTGTGTTGTATGGCCGTTTCAGCATCTATGACTATGTCGCGTATATACCTATTATTACTGTTGTTATTGGTTGGATTGTTTCCTAAATTGTGTTTTAGACCTTTATCTAATAGGGTTATTTCATCTTTAGTGAAATTGGTCTTTGTTATATTTACTGTACGTGTGTGAAATTTATGTGTCGGTGTAGGGACTGTTTCGTTTCTGCGTGTTAAGATGTTATTGATTTTCCTGTTTTGTCTTTCTTGTATTTTTAATTGGAGTTTCTCTGTGTTGTTCCGTGTATGTTGTATTGTGTTTTCGAGTTCTATGTGGTGTAATATTTGTGTAAGTTTTACGTGTAGGTTGTATGTTGTTTTGTTTAGTGTATCTTTTTTGTAGTATAAATCCTTGATTATGTTGTCCAGGTGTATTATTTCGGCTTTATGTTTAGTTTGTATTGCGGCGTGTGTGTGCACAATTCATGCACAAATATCCACAAATCACAATAAAAAATAACACACACGCCGCAATACAAACTAAACGTAAAGCCGAAATAATATAAATATAATTATCAGCTTATTTAAAATCCAAACTCTCGCGTAAAAATGCTGTTCTATGTTACGCCCCTCTTAAATAGAGTTGATAGTAAAAGGGAAAGATAGTATCACCTCTTTCTGTCATAACGTGTACAACCGAATTCGATCCATATTCGTCAGTTTTCAGAGTAAGCTGAAGTCCAAGTTGTAAGAAAGACGTGTAAGGAATGACGTAATATATCGCCCTTCGGAATATATTCTTCTGCACACTGATGCGGTAAACAAATTCCGTATTGCGAACATGTGGATGGAAGACCGTTGTTGCTCACTGACACTACGATCTTGAACCTCGCGTTCCTCCTGCCGCAAGTATATAGAGTGTGACATCATTAGTGACTTCGGAAAATTTGCAGATTTTCAGATTTTTTAAAGTTTTGTTTAGCTTTGCCAAGGATGAATGCAATTAATGAAGAAAGGATTTCTGTTTAAATTAGCGTGTTTTATTTACGTATCGACAAGAATGTAGCTAAGGCGAATTTTTCTCATTTCACTATATCATGGATTTATTATTATTTTTTTTTTTAATTTAAATATGCGAACATGTGTGCGGAGTGTGTCTTTGTATGGACTTTTGCTTTATGTGTTTCTCCTTTCCCTCTTGATTTTTTTTCTGGTGGTTCGAACCGCGTATGTAATTTCTTCTGTTTTGATGCTTATGGTCAATTGCTTGGCAGATTCTGGTGGGCTGATCAGAGGACACTTTATTAAGCTAAGCCATTGTATGTGGAGTTTTACCTGCGTAAAAAATTCATCTTTAATTGTATGTGTAATCACATCGGCTTTCTGTAATACATTCTACGTTTACAGCCAACCGTCATCACGATGGTCGTGTCATTAGGCTATATTCGGACTTTGCAGTACATAGTCCTACTCGAACTTTCCACGCCTGTCTACCTTGTGAATCAGCAAACCATCTAATGTCATCTACCCATCTCGCTGGCGGCCGTTCTCTGAATCTTCTGCTTCTCTTAGTCTGCAGTCTATTATCCTGTTCGTCAGTTATCAAGCCTCATACGCTTCTAACAATTTGTCCCACATGTCCATCTGTGATTGACTAGCTCCACTTCACTTAGGATGCCAGTGTGAAGTCAGCTAATAAGAAGACACAATCCGTAAAGTTATATTTCGCCCACAGTTAACAAACCATATAGCACATATATGCAGTAAGGAAAGATGAGTTAGAAAAGATGCACTAAATTCAAGAATATGAGAATGTTGGTACTTGCGTTCATTGTCGAAATCGAAGACAAAAGATGTCGAGGCGAAGTTTAAGATGTGATGATTGCTGGCTAATGATATACAGGGGGATCACGCAACAAATGAGTCAAGACGGCGTCTAACGATCAAAATACATTAATTATACTGAACTGCGAAAAAGACTAAGACGAATGTAGTTAGTACGTCATTATTTTCGATTACTGAGAAAATCGGTGGTGTCTCATAATCCTAAAAATGATCAGTTCACTTCAGATTCTAAAAAGTGTAATATAAGTCATTTGAGAATATAAAAAAGAAGAGTAAGAATAATAATAATTTTGTATTTCAACAGCTTGTTGTTTTGTGTCTTTCCCAAGTGATCAGTTGTACACTACGAGCGCCTAAAAGAAGTTCACAATACACTCTCCATCGTTCACGCTACGGTGAGTGTCTAAACCGCGATAAACGTTTGCACAAGAATAGAGGAGGAGGAGGAAAAGAAGAAGCGAATGAATGTATTGGGAGGTTTACGTGTGTTAGGAATGCTTTCATGCATATTTCGTTCTGTTCAGCTCAAAGCCGGAATCCCCTTCTTTTACGCCCTAGTATTTATATATAAATAAGAATGTTGTTAGAAAAAATTGAGTGTTTTCCTTTTCTTTATATTTTTTAAGCGTGAAGATAATTTTTTTGCTTCCTTTTTTTATACAAGTAACTTCTTACCAGCCAGAAACTGTGTGTACCTTTCTTTTACAACGTCATAACCCTTGCATTTTTGTTAGTTTACTATTTTTCATTTCCCTTTATTTTTAATTTCATAAAAGAGATAAAAGCTGAAAGCAGCGGCTTAATATCCCAGTTTATTCAGTTTTTAGTTTTCAGCAGCTTTTTATGTTTTCCTCTCTTTAACTTTATTTTCCTTTGTATAAAGCAAAACCCTTTAGCGTTATTGTTAAATGAAATTAGACGCCCCCTAGTAAGCGACCCTGTAGGATACGCCAATAGGTAATTTAATGAAATTTTCAGTTTTCAAACAACCTCAAAGCAACGGAAACAAGTAAATAAACAAAATAAATACGAGTCGCACCTTTCGTCACTTACCAATATTTATTTGGCAATTTAAAACACCTTACGTTACGAACGCCTTACTACACTAAATAAAAATACATACGTATGAGATCTCCTACTAATATCAGGTGGGAAAAGGAAGAAACGGGAAAATAGAGACGCGTAGTTAAATAGAAAATGCATTTTACAAAGTGAATGAAACCTTCTCCCACCACCACATACAAACAGTCTATAAGTAATACAAAGTAAACAATTTACAACATTTATTTACTGTGGGACCACACACTTTAAATTTCTAAACTATTCAAACGTCCTGCACTAATTTAACAATATCATACAATTCAAATAATATTATTTTAAGTAAAGTGAAAATTAAACAAAATATAATAATTTAATCTTAAAAGTGTATATAGGCCTATAAAATTCAGTATCTGGATTTTTAAATTTGTTGTTCCTTAAAAAAAAACAATTAACAGATTGATATCTCAGCACAAAAATGACACAAAACTCGCTCGCGCATATTCGTATACATATATAAAACCCAATATCTATAAATGAAATAAAGCAATCATTCAGAAGTTAACGTAAAAAAATCATTTTTTACAAGTAACAAAATTGATTAAACACATATTCAAAGGTAAAAAAAATGATTAGTTTGGAAAGTATAATGTACTTTTTATTACAATAATAATAATATAGTAGACGAGCGAGTAGAAGGTAATTGAAAATATGATAATTACTTTATGCGTGACAAATAATGCAATTAACATAATAAATTTATTTCGTATCACAAATAAGCTAATCAGTATTAAACAGAACGAAAAAACGCACAGAAAAATCAGTGAAAATTTCAAATAATGCTCTAAAGAAATGGATTGATAATATGTACTTACGTTCTGGAAACTTTCTCCAAATAAAAACAATAAACTAAATAAAAACATATTTTAGAGAAAATTAAGTTATGCTAAGTTTCTTTAATTTTATTCTCGTCTTCTCAAACTGTAGAACAAATGTCATTGTCAAATATAAATCCCCTTTCCCACGTAACTTCTACTCCCTCGTGCTTTTTTCGGCGTTTTCTTTCACTGGAAGAGACTTTCTGGTTAGCACTGTTATCAAGTGCACATTCGGGTTGCTAGAGAGACTGTTACTGTTACTCAACACGTTAATAAACTGTCGCGCAAAGAGTTATTGCGTGGTAGGACTGCACCAGTCGTTATTACGAAATAAAAACCATTCAGTGCGTGGCTCATGGAGAATCAAAACTGTTACAGACTGATTTTGAACGTTTTTGTTTAGGAAGTTTAAAAATGTGCACACTTTACATTATTTCAAAGAAAACAAAATTACAGCCGTAAGTTTAGCCTCTTATTAGGGAAGTGGCAATGTCACGCTAATATTTGGAGATTGTGTAGTAGTTTTCTGAGGTCACACTAGTTTTCCCCCTCTACTGTGAGAACTCTCTTCGTGGTAGTACAGCACAGTGCAGGGTGACCACAGAAGACAAAACATATTTTACATATTTTCTTTAGTGATGGAGTACAGTTATACCGAACAGGATTCCAGAACGTAATGATTCATGACTTGACTCGGGGCTGTGTGTTTGTGTGTAGCAGAGACGTATCACTCGGGAATCTGAGTTCCGAGCTACCTTACGGAGCTCCTGCCTCATGGCCCTGCCCAAGTAAGGCGATTTTGCTCTTTACCAGGCCTTACACCGACTGTTTGTGTTAGCTACACTAGCGCTGTGTACACCGAGGCCGTTTCCACGAATCACCTGGACGTATACGGTACTGGTCCAGCCCGGTTATAAGAGGGTTATCTGAGCACCTTTGTTGCACGTGCATACAATTTGATGGCAACCCGCCTGATATTGTCGTCCAAGGCAAGGAGCGGACGCCAAGTCCGTGAAGAAAATCGACTGGGGACTTTGGCGGCTAGCCGAAGACCCCTGTCGAGAAAGTACGTAAACATAAGTCCAATTGGCCTCATGCCGGAAGGCAGTCGATACATGTTACGGCGTAATAACCGGTAAGAGATTTTCATCGTCTGCAATAGTTGACCGCCAAATTTTGATATTGACATGTAGCCAAAGGCCCCCGTTATAGCCAATATCTCATCTACTAAAATAATATTTATTTAAATGTAAACCTAATTTACGCTACACGGATATTATACTCAGTGTCGTAATAATCGACTCGATTTTATTTTCGTATTCCCTGTCTAATTAGAGTTTTACTTAAGTCAATGTTTAGGGCTATATCCTAATTCGTTCGTTAATCTGTTTCAGGTAAAAACGCTGCTCAGCCTTCTAATAAGTCAGCTTAGAACCGAAAGTTTGATGTACGAGAGTTCTTTGTAGTTTGCTGTGACGTTTCAGGAAAGGTAAGATAAACATTTGATTACTTATGCTCTCGTTCACTTACGAGGAATATGTGACTTGGTCTCATTGTACTTTTAAAGAGACAAGCGACAATGTTTTGGGAATGAAGGCTAACTCGTTTCAATCACTAAAACATAATACGTAATACGAATAACATTTGGCTGATGTTACTGTCCTTGTATGCCGGACCGCGTCCTCTTGTAAACTACTTGGATGGTACAAAGAGAAACATTAGTTTCTTACAAACAGATCAGACATTCGACCAATTAACAAAATAGGCATATAGTATTCACCAATTTCATCTTTGTTTACGTAGTTTGGTCAGCTTGCATGTTTTATAAGGCAAATCTTACACGGTTTGAATCAGATTCGATTAAAACGAATAGTAGCCTACATAGCTAATCTGAGTATAGCAGTGTTAAAACAAAACCTTATCAGAAGGGTTTGGTCGGACTATGTACCGTCGTTAAAATTTAGTCCTACCAAATCATTCTGATACTGTTCGCATACAGTCGAAAATTAGGTTATAAAACAAGACATTTCGAGGCAGTACAAAATTAATTGAGCCGAACAGAATATGCGTACCGTAGCGTATCTTGTCTCGTTTCTCAGTTCAAAGTAGCAAATTTTGAAATACAAATTAATAAGAAGCAGCGAATAGCGATCAGTAATTAGTACAACAAATAAACACGCCAAGCAGCACACACTCTCGCCATGTAAATACTGTACATTTAAAGTCATAAATAACACTGTCAAGGTGTAGTTAAATTAGCGCTAACAGCGGAGCGCGCTGTACCCCATGAATATACATATCAATTTAACGAGGAATTAAAAGCCGTGTATCAGCTGAAGAGAAATCTTGTTAACAAATTGTTGTGATAAACATTTACCTTACAATTAGCATTTTATTGCAAAATAAAAACTATGCTGTATTTTAAAGCATGCTTCGTGAAAATAAAAACAGATTAAAGTACACAATAAATGCACAGAAAGCTAGACAAACGGGAATGTTTTGCGTTTAATTTGAATTTTATGTATAGTCGAAGGCGAAAAACTTTTGCAGCTACAATTTAATTTTTTTCTCATCTACATTGGAACGAGAAGAAAGAAGAAAAAGTAATTACTTTGCTAATTATGTTTTAATTAGAGAAAGAATTCTTAAAATATAAAAAAACTAGTTTTTATATGGAAAACAAAGACACAAAGCAGCGCAACTGCGCAGTCGTTTTGTAAAACACAATAAAAGATAAATTTTTTATCTGTTATTAATTGTAACTGAACTTTTTATTGACGTACGATTGCGTATTACAATTCTATTTAATTCACGGTGAAATTATTATTGCGTTCAAAGTAAATGTGTATAAAGACATTAAAACTACAACTGGTGTGTAGTTGTATTGTGTTTTCAGAATTAAAAAATAAATAAAATACAGTATGAAGATAAATCGTTGTCTGATTAGGTCATACGTATACTGAAGAAAGTGTTTAAGAGTATTTTTGAACGATAGTGGTAAAGTTAAGCTGGAGATGGAGAATAAACAAGCACTGTAGTCGATGAGTTATGTCTTGAGGATGGTGATAACATAGAAGTAGGGAGGTATTGGATGGTGTCGAGGTTATCTACTACCCAACACGAGACCGTGAAGACAGACGCAGTACTGAAGCCTTTGCGATAAATATTCTAAAGCAGAAGATATATTTTTCTCCGTCTTTTAAAAGATACCAGTTACGAAACATCTATGGCTAATGTTTCCTGTAACATTTCATATCTTTTGTGATTTTAAAGTTTCGCTTCCTTTCCTAGACCTGAAATAGGCTAGTGTTTCGGAACGTTAATCGATACCTGGCGGTATCTTTACGTTGATCACAAAGCTTACGATGTCCTCAAGATCTTTAGTGCTGTTATTTCAACTTGCCTTCTGCATTCTGTAGCGTCGGCCAAATAATGACTCTGTGTTCCTCTAAGAAAGTTTATTGGAATTTGAGATAAGAGAATTTTTTATTGCTGAACTCATTCGCCCCCCCCCCCCCCGATAACTCTTTACGTGTGCAAAGTACACCGCTTGTAGGAATTCTCATGTGTAAGGCCGTTGGAAGCGCCTCGTTACCCTAGATATAATGACAAAACGATAATGTTGAATCTACGTGTTTAATACGGATAAACACCTTGAAGACAGATACGACGAATCAACAATACATTAATGTATGGAAAGTAAACTGACGATAACACACAGAATAAATTATGGAAAGGAGAATTACAGAAACTACTCAATATATTTTGGGCACTTGTACATTGTACCTCACACACACACACACACACACACACACACACACACACCTGTATTAATTATTTATATTTTCAGTGCTAGAAATCCACTCGAATTACACACTTGGCGGGACTGTTTCGTGAAAAATTAAGATAGTTAATGCCAACAAAAAGTAAAATCAAAACCAACTTACCTAACCTCGTCATGAAACCTTGTAACGTAACACTACCGGTTACAGCTAGTTGTATAGTAAAACACACTTATATCAATTACATATTTCGATGTAGACTATTAATATTAATTTTAGTAATGTTAGTAAGTAGATATACAGATGAGCATTGTACCGAGTAGTTATTATATAGGCCTAAGTAAGAGGTGTGTTAGCGAGGCAACACGTTGGCGCCTAGTCAGTGTAAAATTGTATTGTAAGTACAGCTTTCTAAGTCGTAAAGATATAAAACGCTTTGTTTGCTAAACACAGCAAAAAATATGCAGTACCGTTAGATTTAGGGTGTTTTCGGCCTTCAAAATACAAAGAGTGATATGTCATAAACGAGGGGGGGTGGAGAAAGCAGATTTCTCTTTTTAACCAGAAAACGGTTTCGCGGCAAGAAGTGCGCGTCTATAAGATTTCACCAATCATAGAAAGCGTCACCTCTGCGCGCGAAGTTATTTCGAATGTTTACTGGACAATTTCAAACTTACCGGCAACACGTTCGAATTTCAGCCAATGATGGTAATCTTAAGAGTAGCGGCAGTAAGGGATGTTTAGGTGAAACTATAAAAGTAACTGATGCAGGAACTTAGGAATCAGTCAAATCAGTCAAAGCAGTCAAATTAGTCAGTCAGTCAGTTAGTTAGTTAGTTAGTTAGTTACTCAGTCGTTCAGTAAATTAGGCAATCGTCAATCGGCAGTCAGAAATCAAGAGTCGGAGAATCAGTCAGTCCGTGGAAGTTTGTTAGTGGCGATTTTGCTAGTTGTTATTAAAGAAAGAAGTTATATCTTAAACACCATTAAGGAAGCTAAGACAGTCTATAACAGATTCATTCAGTCAAGTAGTATTATTTATCCTGTGCGCTGCATCAAGAGCAAAGAAGTATTATTGATATGTCCGCGACCGTATGAAAAGTCAAAGTTTCGGAGGACGTGGAGATGAATGGTTATCGCGATAGTGTGGTGAATAAAACAAAAGCAGAGTAATATCAATTGTGTTGTGATGTGTAAAGTGTGGAACGAGCAAGACGGAGAAATGGATAATCAAATTCAAGTAACGTATCAAATTAAATGTTGTAATCAGATAATTGCATGTAATATATTTGTCTACCTACGTTTAACCCGTTTCATTCTAAAAGAACCTACGAATTGTTCAGATGCTGAAGAGTATTTTATATCTTACGACATAGAATAAGAGTACAAAGTATAAACATTTAATACAAATTTTGAATGATAGTTTGATATTTCTGAAATGTTAGATCTTAAGTCATGTCATTGATCAAAGTTAATTTATGTTGAGAAAGAAGGAGATTTACTAGTTTCAAGAGTAACTTGTTAATGATCAATAATATTTCATGTGTTCATTAATCTCTTAATAATGATAAATAATATTTAATGTGTTCATTAATTTCTTATTAATGATAAATAATATTCCATGTGTAATTAATCTCATAAATGTTAGAGAATAGTCAATGAACTAATTCAGCATTTATAAATGGTAAATGATATTAAATGTATTCATGAATTTCTTGTAATGATTAAATAGGGATAAGAAGTTAGTAGTAATTGAGAAGTAATTAACCTGTCAAATTAAAATGATGATAATATTATATGTTATATATTTAAATGTATTCAAATGGTAAATATAATATCTATTAATTAGCATCTGAACATAAGAGTTGTTATTAACAACACCCTGAGATTCCAAATTATCTCTGGCGCCCAGCATTTTATACTTAAAATTTAAATAACAGTCACAATTGACACCCGAACACGAAGGGCATCCAGTAAAAGTTATATTTGGCGCACCAAAACGTGGAGCTATAACCTTCAGTCTAAATTAACATACGTCCTCCGTTCAAGCGGATCGAATTCGGACTCATGGATACGAATGACTGGATCTATAACCACTTTTCCAAACTTCGCGAGTAATGTGTACATACATCCTCTATTTTACGTACCACATACCTAACAACAAAATAGATCTTCATAATAAATTATAGCATTAAATAATTACTCATTTATTTTACAGTTGTCCTATACTTGGTCGTACTAATTCGAACAAACGATAACGGGAACAACATCTATACGTTGTCGGATAAAACTGAGGGAAAGTGTAACGCCACAAAATTTAAAAGTATGTAACCAAACATCAGTTTTTGAATATTCAAGCGTAAAGTTAGGAAATCTGAATTTGGTTTAGTTAAAACAATTCCCACGAAAAAGTAAGCAAAATGAAAACCAAATCACTTCACTCCGCACAGGAAAACACATATATTAATTAATATAGGCCTATACCCTGTACAATACGCTATACGCGCCAAATTTGGAAGCACGGTTGCAAACCACTAAACATTGATTTAGAATCTGTGTATGATAACTTACACTTCTGGTATAACAGTAAACAAGATAGATACGAAAAAAAACGCAAGTTTTCGTAGCGGAGCTGTACGTGATGTTTTTAGAATGGTTGCGGTGTCAGTTTTCCTCTGTACACCTAGTGGTCTCAACTAACCTATCGGAACAGCTTGGTAGCCTAAACAAGATTTTCTGACAGTGATCTTCGTTGTAGTAAGATTTTCAGATACATCCAATCTCAAGACTAGGTGAAGTGCGAGAGCAACTCAGTATAGAATATTGAGATCAGGGTTTAGATTAGTAACAACCACCGAAAGGTAAAATGTACATTAATGCATGCATTCTAGCGTTCCCTACCTCAGACCAAAACCCCGCGTGTAAGTACATCATATAACACTATGTATTTTATACATCATAAAATTATTGTATCGTTTAACGACCAAAATTATTCATTTTATTTTGTTTATTCTATTCTTTCTACAGAGCACCTGCTTTTGTTTCGTGTAGCGAACACACACATCTTTGACGAAAACACTTAACATATTGTGACGACGGTCTACTTGATCGTCGTATGGTACAGTGGAAAACAAAATACAAGACACCAATTAAATCACTAATCACCAGCTTTAATTTTCACAGTTAAACAGTTCGTAATTAACTCGTACAATATTTCCAGTTAGATTTGTCCACACGCAATAACAGTGTCTACTTATATTACACAATGTCTATTAATTTCACACAATTATTAACACAATACTACTTCACTTCGACACACTCAATCCGCACTAGGGAATCGCTCACGTAACTGACTGACAATCCGCCCGCTATGGCTTTATATAGGCCGCGCTGAGGTACAGTACAGCTTTCCCTCCTTAACCGAACGCAGGCCGCTTAATGCGTATCTCAAGTGTTCTTGGAACTCACTAGAATCACGTAGTTGAATGACGCACAGCTGCCACACTGGACGGGGGTAGTGGAGAATGTTCTGGGTTTTTCGGTAGGCTTCTGTAACAATATCGATGTCGATGATAAGCCGAGGGTGAAGGGTACAATGCACAAATACAGTTTTTTTTTAAGTAAAAATATTTTTGGGATCTCAACGAGTTACAAAAACAATTAAGCGGTTAGAACTAGTAGGAAGTGGTTCTATAGACATGTTTACATGAAACATTTTGTGGCTGTTGATTTTTTTTATTAATATAAAGAAAAAAAATCCGGTCACGTTTACGCGACGCAATTGAACCAATACAACAAGTTGCAACAGATATTGTAGGACAGGTGGAGCGTGTGGCCAGAGCCGCGACAACTTGTCAGGGATTACAGGTACCAGGACGGCAGGAACAGTGGTAGCAGCACTTTTTTAATTCTGTTTAATCTATTTGCCAGTAAAACGCAATTAAAATCAGAGCGAACCACGGACGGCAGGGAAGCGTGGGGACACATTTCCAAATGTAGGCATTTCTACATTATTCATTTCTCTTACCGAAGTTTCCATGGTAACCCAACAACATTATAACCGCTGCTTTAATTGAACCTCCCCCCCTCCGCCACTTTCGCCCGTTATCCATCCATCCATCCCCGCAGACATACTCGAAACAAGCTTACAACACGGCTCTTTACATTTATTTGGAATTTGTAGCCGATTCGGTGTTTTTTGTTTTCGACAGCGCTAACATCAAATTACATGTAGTGCACACACACGTGTGTGTGTTTGCTTGTTTGATTTTTTATTTTCAAAGCTCAACGACGTTTCTCAGTTTAAATAAATATTTTTACTTCTCCCCATCCGAGTTTGATCATGTCTTTACTCAGCAATCTGTGTCTCTCCCCCACAGTACGCACAATCACAACTGGATTGCGATTATCATTTTAATTTACTTATTTCTTCTTTTATCTTTCCACTTCGTGCCGCTAAATATTACACACCGTGATTGCGCTCACGTTCTGTTTCAATTATTTCGTCATTCATCAAAGACGATCGCTTCAGTCAGTAAAGCGACGAAACGTATCGACCTGATTTTCTTTTTTAAAAATTGTTTCAAGAGTTTTTGCAATTTATGTTAAAGTGTTGGTTTTAAAGTTAACAACAAATACGTGAGAAACAGAGAAAATTGTCGTATGGAATTAAGATGAAGGCCGACGATCAAGGGGCTCGTACAATTAAATATTCAGCGTACACTTTATCAGATAGTAGGAACAGAGGGAGAACTAATAAAGCAGGACAGAGCAAATAAGAAATCACAGTAAACAGATAAATACTGTGCTACGGGGCCCAAGTTCTGCTATAAGTATTAGAAATTAAATATACAACACCGTTAAATACAAAGAAGAAGAAGTAGAAGAAGAAGAAGAATCTCTAGGTGATCATAGAGAGACGAAATAAAAAAATGTTTAGAAACACAGAAACTTCAGGTTAAAATGGGAAGACTGACAAGTGGAAGCAGTAGTTGAAAGGAGGAAGACAGCAAGAGCTTTAGAGATCTTTTCATACATGTGTGTGTGTGTGTGTGTGTTCAAAAGCAGTTTCAGATAAATCCTTCGACTAAACCTATTTTAATAACGTAGCCTACATGAAAAATTATAAGTCTAGCATACATCTTTACATACACACTTATTTAAAGACACCGTTTCCGATTATGTTATGAAGCCTCTGTAGGTTTCGTCTTATCAGAATCATTGTTCTTGCCGCTACATGTTATTTAAATTTTAATCTTTTAATACCTTTTGAAATTTTAAACTGCCTATACAAAAGAGTTGTACACTTATATTCTTCCCTATTTTGAGCAGAATTTCTTAATTTTGAATTTAACAGTTTTTGATCAAATTTTTTTTCTATTTCACCAATAGTACTAACATTTTACTCGCATTAAATTGCAGTATCGTATACAACATTTATTCCTTTACGTTTTTTTAAATACATTATACGAGTATAAACAATTATATTTATAAGCATTGAATGGAATGGAATGAAGGCGCTTTGTGTTCAGCTGCATACAAATTAATGATAGTGAATAAAATTACGTACCGCATACAATTTTAATAAGATTGTGTTTAATAGTTACTTCTGAAAAGGGTATTATATAATTCGTATAATGTTATGCTACTATGGACAATTTTTGTTGCAGCTGCATACTATTTTGACCATCGTTTTGAGATATGTCGATTGATATTATTTACAATAAAGGCTCAAAGGGTATAATAATAAGATTTTTTTTAAATCTGATTCTTGGAGAAATAGTTTTTCTACGATAATACAGTTAAGAGCTGCATACGGTATAGGCCTACATGCCATTGGTATTCTCTTCATGTGTGCTTTCCACTGCTGCCGGTAGCCCCTCAAGTCATCCACAGTGCTGATGGTTCACAGTGTAGTCCTGTCTGTATCTACATCCTTAACGTACCCAACCCGGTACAACCCTCCATTATAATGTTATTTTCGTCGGTTCAGTTCTCCCGTAGTTAAATCAATTACATTGTTTTAAATTCCGTGTGGCTATTGTTAAATATTACCTGAATTTACTTATTTTGGTGTCAACGACCTTCCACAACCGTAATCAAATTAATTTCCAATATTATTAAAGTAACTACAGTCAATCGCTCCTTGTTTGTGTAATATATGTATTATTTTTCACACACACACACACACACACACACACACACACACACACACACACACACACACACACACACACACACACACACACACACACACACACACACACACACACACACACACACACACACACACACACACACACACACACACACACACACACACACACACACACACACACACACACACACACACACACACACACACACTGCTCCCCCACACAAAAATTTCTTATTATACATTACACACGTAGCCTATATTTATATGTACTTCTGTGTGTGTGTGTGTGTGTGTGTGTGTGTGTGTGTGTGTGTGTGTGTGTGTGTGTGTGTGTGTGTGTGTGTGTGTGTGTGTGTGTGTGTGTGTGTGTGTGTGTGTGTGTGTGTGTGTGTGTGTGTGTGTGTGTGTGTGTGTAGGCCTATATATATATATATATGTGATACATACTGACATTTGTATATAGGCCTACTGATAACATTAAAATACGCTTGCAGAAGTAATTTATTATTTAATAATAATTTTACGAATATATGTGTATAGGCCTATGTACAAATGTCAGTATGTATCATGTATATATATATATATTCAATCACTTTCTGCTACAGTTCGTTTCTTGATATATATAAAATATTTAAAATTTATATTTATTTTACCTCAAGATGTTATTTTTCCTTATTTGGAACATGTTTCGAGAACTTCTGTGTTCTCATCCTCAGCCTTCGTGATCTTGCGTCTGGTGAAGTATTTGTATGTTGGCTGGACGTTATTTTGGTTTCTTGTTGGTCTCTGGTATTTTAAAGTGGTGTTATACCAATATACAAACATAAAACACGAAACAAACTAATACCTGAACAAATACACATCAATACAAAACATGACACAATATTCAAAGCACTCAACATCGAAAATACATAAAATAATAATACATACACCACAATCACACACAATAATACCACTTTAAAATACCAGAGACCAACAAGAAACCAAAATAACATCCAGCCAACACACAAATACTTCACCAAACGCAAGATCACTAAGGCTGAGGATGAGAACACAGAAGTTCTCGAAACATGTTCCAAATAAGGAAAAATAACATCTTGAGGTAAAATAAATATAAATTTTAAATATTATATATATATACACGTGCGTGCGCGCGCGCGCGTGTGTGTGTGTGTGTGTGTGTGTGTGTGTGTGTGTGTGTGTGTGTGTGTGTGTGTGTGTGTGTGCGCGCTTCATAGATATAAACTGGGAAGTCTTGTTACTGAGCTCTCCGTTACCGAAATAGACCTACGCGTCACAGTCTACACATGAATTTGCGCGCTCGTGCTTGCGCGTGTGTATATGTAGTGCGTGCGTGTCTTTGGTTTTGAAAGTTTTACGATTTGTTATTCGTTGCGGTATTCTCTGGGATAAAAGTACTTTGTAAACTTTTAAAACTAAATTATTAAAGCTATTAAAAAGGGTTGTGCGACGAGAAATATCGCTGCTACGTACTCCACAAAGTTTATTTAATTATTCGGCCTATCTTTTTCCACTATTATCTCAGGATATCATACACGCGGCTAAGCGCGTACTAGTATGAACTCCGTTGTAATAATAACAATAATAAATTATATACGAAATGCCGAGCTTCTGCGAACGCGGCAGCAGCAAACCGCAGAAAGCGCTTATCAGTCTGCGAAAATTCTGCGGTTATCAGACGAACTGTAGGCGGTGGAAAATTTCATTGAATCATTAGAAAGTTTGCTAAACAATGTTTCAAATCCACAGCACGCAAAGCGTAATGTAGTACCGAACGTAACGCAGAGGACGGTCTTGTCTCTGCTCTGCCCGTAAAGTTGGTTTAAAAATTACTCCATTAAAGCGGAAAGTGGAACTCTTAGCAATATACTCGCACACGCTGCTAAGGCACTCGCTACACTATATTGCTTTCAAACTGTAAAAATCCATAATTAAATATAGAAAAGTTTTAATTCCAATATGAGTTTTAGTTCAGGTACTTGGGTTATTGCAGTTTATTTAATTATTACACCGAGCTGTTTTTAGTCAACTAGGAATTCGTTTCGCTTGTCATAAAATACACTTTAGGTAAATTGAAAGGAAAATTTTAATTTTACATGTCTCTTAATTTTGATAAAGTTGGCTGACGCTAGAGAAACAGTGAACATTTTTGAACGTGAGATGTGAAGTTCGTACAGTTTTTTTGGAGATCGATTTGGTACGATGTGTAGCAAATTATAAAACGGAAAGTATAGTGCAAAGGTATGAATCCGATCACAATATGAGCAGGAATCATCGTTTGGTAACTTAACCCCGAATAACCGGAAGCAACAGAGAGAGGACAACATGGCCAGAACGCCCATTCAACTAACTAACTAATGTAAAGATTTATTTATGTGCATACAGTTTAGAAAGCTCACTAGTTAACTATTCAAAGAACAGTATATTCATATAAAGTAATTTCATGATGTTTTTGTATTGCAGGTAAGGTGTGAACTGAAATTCGAAGACACACAAAATCACTTCCCGTGTAAATAGTATATTCTGAAGCTCATACTCAACTCGTAACGAAAAAGTGAAAGCTATTTAAAAAAAAAAAAAGGAAACTGATATGACAAGTTTATAATCCGGCGCCGTTATAATACTGTAGTTTTAGTTTGTTAGTCTAAGACAAAATACTTTATTTTAACGGCGTATCCATGAATTCAGTGGAGTATCGTGAATGCAATGTGCACAGGTACTAGTAGTTTGTGCAAGCGCGTTGTTGATTTACAGGCACGTCTTTGTGAAACTGTGGGATCTCAACCAATGTCTGGCAACTAAGGTGTCAGACAAGGGTGCACTAAATCACCTACTCTTTTTAACATTTATATTGACAATCTGGCAAGGAAGTCAACCCTGGTATTAAGACATCACGAGACGGATATCTGAATGTGCTGTTGTTTGCTGGCGACTTGCTTGTAATTCAAAATACAGAATCTGCTTACATAAATCTGTTTTTAATCTTCACCAGATCTACAAACAATACAATATGAAAACGTCTACTGTATGGCATTTCGAGGCAAGGTACCGATACTATAAATAATTTTGATTAATGATCAAATCCTAGAACAAGTCGGCCATTTTAATTATTTGGGAAATGATATTAGCTACAATAGGAATTATAATGCTGATATTAATTTAGGTAAGCTCCAGACGATCTGTGGGACAACCGACCGCATTTTCAGAAGCAAGGTACGTCGAGTTACAAAGTTAAAGATTTATAAAGTTATGGCAGTCATTGAGCTGTCCTATGGGCGTGCATTACTGACAACAATCAAAATATCGGTATGGAGAACCATACATGACTTCCATATTCTAAGATTTATATTTAAAATCATTTTCAGCCAAACAGCCAGGGAAGGAATTTTAACAAAAAAATACTTCTTTGTTGCCAATAACGTAGTACACATATAAAAAAAAATTATCCCCTCCCCCTTCAACTATAATTTTGATTTATAGAAAATTACCCCCAGCCCGTTCAACTAACCTCTTCATTTATAGATATTTCATCTACGTTTCTACAGTGGATTATTAAGATCTTATCAGGATACTTTATCAAAATTAAGTACTTTACTCATGTTACAACAAAAAATGTTTCAGGTAAACTGCCCTTTCCCCGTAACCGATCTTCACCAAAATCAACAGACATTGAGTTCTCTACAGCTCAGGCACATATGTAAAAAATTATTTGATTCTGTTTGAATTTACGGCAGTTATGGTTCGTCATATAAAAAATTACCCATGTTAAAACATAAAACATGAGATTTATAAAACATATCTAAGATTTATATTTAAAATCATTTTTGAAATAAAATATTTTCATAGAACCTACTAACGCTGGGGAAATCTGAGGAGCCAATCAGAGTTGGGCCTACCTGTCACTCTGCTGAATTTGGTGGAAAGCCCTGTCACTGTCGTCAAAGTATCAGCCTTGACAGGGTCCTCTTTTTCTGCAAAATGGGAGAGGCTTGAGATGGAGTGAGTGACACGGTCCCCACCTCAATGAAGAACCCATTGTTTTATAAAAATATATTTAAATTTTGAAAACTGAAAATTCTTTTCTTGTTGTAAATATTGATATTTTATAATCAAAATAACTTTATTTTTGTTACCTGGCAACAAAATTATTTTATTTTCAACAATTACCATTGTTTCAAAAAGTTTAAATAAATTTTCGGCTGTTATCGTTTGCCATAGAAAATACGCTTGATAAAAAATGTTGCAGGTAAACTACCCCTTCCCCTCAACCGATCTTCACCAAAAACAATAGGTCTTGAGCACTCTACAAATCAGGGCTGTATGCAGAAAATTATTTGATTCTGTTTGAATTTGCGGCTGTTATCGTTTGCCATAGAAAATACCCTTGTTAAAAAAACGTTGTAGGTAAACTACCCCTTTCCCTTAACCGATCTTCACCAAAAACAGTAGGTATTGAGAACTCTACAATTTAGGGCTGTATGCAAATAATCTTTTTATTCTGTTTGAATTTGCGGCTGTTATCGTTTGCCATAGGAAATACCCTTGTTAAAACATAAAACGTTACAGGTAAACTACCCCTTTCCCTTAACCGATCTTCACCAAAAACAATAGGTCTTGAGAACTCTACAATTCTGGGCTGTATGCGAAACATTATTTGATTCTGTTTGAATTTGCGGCAGTTATCGTTTGCCATAGAAAAAAATCTACAGACACACACACAGACACTTTTCGGAAAACGACTTTTTTTCATGTTTTGAGTGTAGTAGAATCAGAATCTGCAATAATCTCGAACACGATTTTTTTTGCCATTGCCATACTCATCCTTACGGAATATGGAAGTAATATCGGTATGGAGAACCATACATGACTTCCATGTTCTAAGATTTATATTTAAAATCATATTCGAAATGAAATATTTCCATAGAAACTACGTCTTTCTACTTATTGCTTCAGCATTAACCACAGTACTGTGGTCACTAACGTATACCACCTCACGTTTTCGCACTCGATTTTCACCGATGATGGCAGTCGATAGCACTGCCGAAAAGTCTGGCTTTGCAGAAAACATTGGACTACGGCTAAAGAGCCCGGGAAGCAATTTTAACAAAAAACTACTTCTTTGTTGCCGATAACGTAGTACACATATAAAAAATTCTCCCCTCCACCTTCAACTATAATTTTTAATAATAGAAAATTACCCCCACCCCGTTCACCTTACCTCTTCATTTATAGATATTTCATCTACGTTTCTACAGTGGATTACTATGAGCTTCTTATCAGGATACTTTATTTATAAAAATTACGTACCGAGTAAAGTAGGGTTACTTGAGCCCACAGGTATTACTTGAGCCCAAAAAGAAAAAGTGTTTCAATCATCCCTCAATTTAACTAAAAGTCACGACAAGGACGGAGTTCGACGTTTTTCTGTTAGGTAACACAACTGCCTAGAATGACATAAGATTTCAGGGTTCGAGAAATGACCAGCAGGTTGCAGGTCTGAGTGTTTTGATTGTTGTGAAAAGTGTTGTATTTTTGTTTCTGAAAACTTTCATCCGTGTACATCACATTTTGTGCCTTAAGAACTCAGGTAAGTCTATTTTTTTATGCTATATATCTCTAGAAACTATTGACCACCTGATCATATAGTTACATGTATTCAGTAATTATAAAATATCTTTTTTGCTAAGCATGTCAACATAACCTAAAAATACGGGTTACTTGAGCCCAGGTTAATGTTGGGCTCAAGTAGCCCACATGCATGTTTTTTTTCTATTTAGTTGTTTGAATAATGGTTATTTGTATCAATATATATATATTTAAAACAGATCTCCTTTTTTCAGGGACGGAGACTAGCATGCCGAGCAAGTACAAAAGGCAACCGGGGAGCCGGAGGTACGCCGACTACACAGATGAAAAACTACAAGAGTGTTTGGAGGCTGTAAGAACAAAACAGATGACACAAAGAGAGGCAGAATCTTTTTATAAGATAAGTAGAGCTACCATTACGAGAAAATTTAAAAATCAGCACATAAATTGTCCAGGACATCCTAAAGTATTCACCACTGAAGAAGAGCTGGCTTTTGCGAGCCATCTCGACAAAATCTGTGATTTTGGATTTCCATGTGATGAAATAGATTTTAGATTCATAGTGAAAGCTTATTTAGCTAGGCAAGGAAGAATTGTAAGTCAGTTTAAAAACAATCTTCTCAGCAGAGATTGGGTCAAATCTGTTTTAAACAGACATCATCAGTTAGCTGAAAGATTTGCAGCAAATATAAAACGAGCCCGAGCCTCTGTTGACGAAAAAGTCATCACTGATTACATAGAAAATTCAAGTAATGAGCTTGTTGAAGGAGTTCCTTCAGCCATAATTTACAATTACGATGAAAGTAACATGAGTGATGACCCTGGTAGGAAAAAAGTTATTTGTAGGAGGGGCTGCAATTATCCAGAGAGGGTTATAAACTCAACCAAGTCTAGCATAAGCGTCATGTTTTGTGGCAACGCATCAGGGACTGCACTTCCACCCTACATCATCTATAAGGCTGAGCACTTGTGGGACACCTGGACTGAAAATGGGCCACTTGGTGCGCGCTACAACAGAAGTAAACACGGTTGGATAGACTTAGCAATTTTTGAGGAATGGTTCATCAGTCATCTGCTACCTGTTCAAGAGACGAGAGGGGAAGAAAGTTATAATAGGCGATAATTTGACGTCACATATAAGTGTTAATGTTGTCAAATTATGTGAAGAAAATACCATCAGTTTTATTTGTCTACCCCCTAATTCCACTCACTTAACCCAACCACTGGACATAGCCTATTTTAGGCCATTAAAAATGAAATGGAGAGATGTCCTCAACAGGTGGAAACAGTCTGATGCAGGTAAAAGATTGGGCGTGCTTCCAAAGGATCAGTTCCCCATGCTGTTACGAACTGTCTTAGATGAATTGCAACCAAACATGGCAAGCAATCTAAAGGCAGGCTTCAAGAAAGCAGGCATAGCTCCAATTAACAAGGAAGAAATTTTGCAACGGGTGCCTAATCAGGACAAACACTTAAATTTGAGCATGGTTGGAGAAGCATTCCTTGAACAGTTGGAACAGAAGCGAAATGAGTTTGTGAAACCTCGCCCCACCAAAACTGCAAGAAGAAAAACTGCAAGTTCCAGCTGGGAAGAGCATTTGTGTGTCTGATCTCCAAGTTGATGAAAATTCTTCTTCTGTGCAGGATGAAATTCCATCAACGTCATTATCGGCGGCCAAAAAAGAGCTAAAAAAGTGTCCTAAAACTGTAAAACCAATTAAACGTAAACGTAAGAGTGAAGTTTCTTGTAGTTCAACCTCAGAAGATGAAGACGCATATATTTTACATTCAGGCGGAGAAAGTGATGTCAGCGGTTACAATAGTGAGGATGAATTTGTGGAGCATTTGCCTATCCGATTTGGTAAAAGCCAGCTTTCAGAAACACAATCAAAACAACCCTCAAAAGAAAAACAAATTCCTATTAATAAAGAATCACTGCAAGTCGGAAATTTTGTTCTTGTCGAGTGGAATGGAAAAATTATCCGGGGGTTGTCCAAGAAATAAAAGATGATGATGCCCTTGTAGACTGCATGGAACCTACTCTAAAGGCGTGGAAATGGCCGGAGAAAAAAGACATTTTATTTTACAAGTGGCAAGATATTGTCTTAAAAATTGACCCACCAAAACCTATGAAGCGAGGACTGTTTTCTTTACGCCCAATGTAAAACGTTTTCTAATTAACCTTTTCTTTATATTCAACTGATTTCGGTTCCCAAAAAATATTCCTTATTTAATGACTTTTGTATAAAAGTAAACAGGATTTTTAATTTTTTGTACAAGAAGATGTTTATTTTCAAAGAACCTAGGTCCTACTTGATCCCTTGTGTTTTTATTATGGAATAGAATAGGAAAATATGCTGCGGGCTCAAGTAACCCAATCATAGGGGTAACTTGAACCCAAAGTAATTTTTTTATATATATATATATATGATAAAAAGCCAAAATAATAAAGTTTTCTTATTGAACCAACCAGAATATATCATAAGTTAAAGAAAATAACCCCTGTATATCAAATTTTTATTCTTTTATAAGTTTATATAAAAAATTGTTGAAAATTTTAAAAATTTGGGCTCAAGTAACCCTTGTTTACGGTACTTTACTCTTGTTAAATCATAAAATGTTTCCGGTAAACTACCCCTTTTTCTTAACCGATCTTCTCCAAAATCAACAGACCTTCCGTCCTCTACAATTCAGGGAAGTATGCAAAAAAATATTTGATTCTGTTTGAATCTGCGGCAGTTATCGTTCGTCATGGAAACATTTCTCTTGTTACAACATAAAATGTTGCAGGTAAACTACCCCTTTCCCTTAACTGATCTTCACGAAAATCAATAGACCTTGAGCTCTCTGCAACTCAGGGGGTGCAAAAAATTATTTGATTCTCATTGAATTTTCGGCAGTTATCGTTCGTCATAAAAAATTACCCTTTTTAAAACATGAAACGTTGCTGATAAACTACCCCTTCCCTTAACCAATCTTCAACAAACTCAACAGACCTTGAGTTCTCTTTAGTTGAAAAAGGTATGCAAAAACCTAGTTGATTCTGTTTGAATTTACGGCAGTTATCGTTCGTCACATAAAAAATTACCCTTGTTAAAACATAAAATGTTGCTGGTAACTACCCCTTTCCCTTAACCGATCTTCACCAACACCAATACGTATTGAGAACTACAATACAGGGCTGTATGCAAAACATCATTTGATTCTGTTTGAATTTGCGGCTGTTATCGTTTACTATAGAAAAAAATTACCCTTGATAAAAAACCGTTGCAGGTAAACTACCCCTTTCCCTTAACCGATCTTCACCAAAAACGACAGGTCTTAGGTACTCTACAATTCAGGCCTTTATGCAAACAATTATTTGATTCTGTTTGAATTTGCGGCTGTTATCGTTTGCCATAGAAAACACCCTTGATAAAACATAAAACGTTGCTGGTAATCTACCCTATTCCATTAACCGATCTTCACCAAAAACAATAGGTCTTGAGAACTCTACAATTCTGGGCTGTATGAAAAACATTAGTTGATTCTCTTTGAATTTACGGCAGTTATCGTTCGTCATAGAAAAAATACCCTTGTTAAAACATAAAACGTTGCAGGTAAACTACCCCTTTCCCTTAACCGATCTTCAACAAAATCAACAGACCTTGAGTTCTGTATAATTCAAAAAGTTATGCAGAAGAGTAGTTGATTCTGTTTTAATGTACGGCAGTTATCGTTCGTCATAAAAAAAAATTACCCTTGATAAAACATAAAATGTTGCTGGTAAACAACCCTATTCCCTTAACCGATCTTCACCAAAACCAACAGATCTTGAGAACTCTACATTTCAGGGCTGTATGCAAAATATTATATGATTCTGTTTGAATTTGCGGCTGTTATCGTTTCCCATATAAAATACCCTTGATAAAACGAAAAACGTGTCTGGTAAACTACCCCTTTCCCTTAACCGATCTTCACCAAAAACAATAGGTCTTTAGTACTCAACAAAACAGGGCTGAATGCAAAAACGTATTTGATTCTGTTTGAATTTGCGGCTCTTATCGTTTGCCACAGAAAATACCCTTTTAAAACATAAAACGTTGCTGGTAAACTACCCCTTTCCCTTAACCGATCTTCACCAACACCAACAGGTATTGAGAACTCTACAATACAGGGCTGTATGCAAAACATCATTTGATTCTGTTTGAATTTGCGGCTGTTATCGTTTACCATAGAAAAAAATTACCCTTGATAAAAAACCGTTGCCGTTAAACTACCCCTTTCCCTTAAACGATCTTTACAAAAAACGATAGGTCTTGAGAACTCTATAATTCAGGGTTGTATGTAAAATATTATGTGATTTTGTTTGAATTTGCGGCTATTATCGTTTGCCATACAAAATACCCTTGATAAAACAAAAAAAGTGGCTGGTAAACTACCCCTTTCCCTTAAACGATCTCCACCAAAAACAATAGGTCTTTAGTACTCAATAAATCAGGGCTGTATGCAAAAACTTATTAGATTCTGTTTGAATTTGCGGCACTTATCGTTTGCCATATAAAATACCCTTGTTAAAACATAAAACGTTGCAGGTAAACTACCCCTTTCCCTTAACCGATCTTTACCAAAATCAACAGATCGTGAGAACTCTACAATTCAGGGCTGTATGCGAAACATTATTTGATTTTGTTTGAATTTGCGGCTGTTATCGTTTGCCAAACAAACAAAATTACCCTTGATAAAAAAAAACCGTTGCCGGTAAACTACCCCTTTTCCTCAACCGATCTTCACCAAAAACAATAGGTCGCGAGTACTCTATAAATCAGGGCTGTATGCAAAGAATTATTTGATTCTGTTCGAATTTGCGGCTGTTATCGTTTGCCATAGAAAAAAATCTACAGACAGACACACACACACACACACACACACACTTTTCGAAAAATGACTTTTTTTCATGTTCTGAGTGTAGTACAATCATATTCTGCAATAATCTCGAACACGATTTTTTGCCATCACCATACTTCCATTCCTTAAGGAATATGGAAGTAAAAACAATACAGGCCTCTGACATGGAGTTCTTAAGAGGAATTTAAATGTGTCTTCTAAACTTGACCGTACAAAGAATGAGGCCATAAGAGAAGAGTTACAAATGTTTCACTTGAATGAAAAATTAAAAGATTACAAACAACGGTGGAAAGAACACTTACAAAGAATATCAGATTCCAGACTGACCAAACAAGTCTGGAAACACAAACCTATAGGTTACAGGTGTGTGGGTAGACTCGGGAAGAGATGACTGGAGGAAGGCGAAACAGGAACACCTTGCCTACGCCTGCGCCGTGCTGTGAAGATGATGACGATCATGATGATGTCTGTGACATGCACGTGGGGGATCCTCGTCGGTTTGTGATTTTTACCGTTCGACTGGAAGTATTCATTGTATGTATTCTTTAAACTATGTGGTGTTCGGTGAATAAGTTGATACTTGTTCTGCTTATAACCTGTTTAGGGTTCTCCAGTAAGTTCCTTACTTACCTCGGGTATATTGGGCAACACGTGTACATTAATCTAACATTACGTTTTTATACAAGTGGCTCAAGCAGTGGATTGCTATGAATTTACAACCTTTCATGACGTCGTTTGCTGCTTTTTAAGTATAATCCGCTAGACAGGTGATAGTAAATTATCTGGTTTGTAACTTTGTAACGTACAATGGACCGTTTAGCAGTTATTATTAAGTTCTTTTAGACTTTGCGCGTGCGCAAGATGTGTGTGTGTGTGTGTGTGTGTGTGTGTGTGTGTGTGTGTGTGTGTGTGTGTGTGTGTGTGTGTGTGTGTGTGTGTGTGTGTGTGTGTGTGTGTGTGTGTGTGTGTGTGTGTGTGTGTGTGTGTGTGTGTGTGTGTGTGTGTGTGTGTGTGTGTGTGTGTGTGTGTGTGTGTGTGTGTGTGTGTGTGTGTGTGTGTGTGTGTGTGTGTGTGATGTGTACTCAGGGTTTCTAAACCGTGGCGCCAAATTTCGGGAACTGATCTTACCAATTAAAATTAAAGAAAAATGTCCACTAAATATATAGGCTACCGAAAATGCTTCATCAATACTTAGAACAAATAATGTCTAGTTACATATAAAATTAGCTGTTTTATTCATAACCTAATAGTGGATTATTCATAACCTTACTTATGGAATTCGTATACGAATTAACGAAGATAATGCATTTCTTCCTAACCAAACGGTTGGACTATTTTCTTTATGAGAACCGTGTGTTTTCGTACACGGTTTAAAGAGCCTATTACTTTTTACGATTCCCAGATACTAAGTGAAACAAATTTAAATTAATATTTAATTATTTATTCACTTCTATTTTCTAAATGAATAGAAGTATACTTATTTATGAATGATCTATTACTAAATATAATATGAGTGAGCATCCTTTTGATACATGAGTTGCCGTGTGAGCTAAATATAGTACTATTCATTAAAAATGAAAGTAATTAAATCGTTGTTTACAACATAAACCAATTTCAAACAATGTTACTTATGAAACTGATCATGGTTAAATAACGTAAATGCGAATACGCCTTTCATATGAGAAGAAAAGCCAAGTGTTTTGTTATGAATGAAAATGTAACATCTCTGTAACTTTCTATCTGAATTCCATAAATAAGGTACCTTTCGATTATGAATAAAAGGGCTGGTTTTTTTAAGAGATAAGATATTTTTTCTTTTAAATACTGATTTTCGTGGAACTTAGAATACACATTTTCAATTAGCCTTCTTTTTGGTTAACTTTTTGGTTTGTTTAGTACTTATAAGAAATGTTAATTATAGTCCTACTGTGTATACAGAATTATAGTCCTACTGTGTACAGAATTTCAAGTCTACGTCTCATCTTTTCCGCCAGTAATTAATTTAAAAATGCTAATAGATACAAAGGAAAACAGAGGAATTTTCGACATAGGCGTATGGTTTCCCTTTCGTTTAATGAGCACAATCATTTCCCCAAGATTGGCACCACCTCCATGTCCTCATCCTCTGTGTGTGTGTGTGTGTGTGTGTGTGTGTGTGTGTGTGTGTGTGTGTGTGTGTGTGTGTGTGTGTGTGTGTGTGTGTGTGTGTGTGTGTGTGTGTGTGTGTGTGTGTGTGTGTGTGTTTTATATAAATCCAAACAAATATATAAATCGAAACACTGACTCGCTTATCACCACCATTTAATTTGTTGGTTTTTGACAGAATTTTTGTAGCCACTACCGATTCTTATGCATTCATTTTCTACATTATTTTTAGAATCTTCTGTATTTTATTTTATAAAATTATTGTGAATACTGTAAAAATGTTGATTCTTTTTTTAACTTTTAATTGGATCGAAAGGTGAGAAAAATAAAAGACTTAGTTTAAGCGGGAAACAGAATTAATTTAAACTTAACGTAAAGTATTATTGTCATACATCATGTGGAGCACAGTCTCCTCCTGAAACTTTGTAAATCGTAAGTCGTTAAACGTTTATAGTTCTTTACCAGTAGCATAAGCTTCTATAGGATTTTTTCCTGTCACAAATAAACAGGATTGAAGAATATGGAATGGAAACGTCATAATATATGCCT
Organism: Magicicada septendecula; assembly: GCA_034769895.1. Classification (NCBI taxonomy): domain Eukaryota; kingdom Metazoa; phylum Arthropoda; class Insecta; order Hemiptera; family Cicadidae; genus Magicicada; species Magicicada septendecula. The sequence continues at coordinate 113,613,224 of CM068375.1, read as the reverse complement.
ATGAGAATCTAATCGTGTGTGTAATTTAAGATGTGTGTGTGTGTGTGTGTGTTCGTGAAGGGTTGAAAACTTCGAGAATTATGTGAGGACCCATAGTCCTTTCATTAGCATGCTACCTACCCAATATAGCGAATACATCACTACCAGTCATTCCCTATTGATTTCGAAAACTAATCTTCTGCAGAACGTTCAATGAATATTTAAGTCCCTAAAGTTAGTATTATAATGTTTAGCCTACACAAATACAGATGTAGGTCCATAAGCACATACCTAAATATGCTTTATACGTGACACATACAGTAATACGCTCGCGAACACGTTTATTCTAATTAATCCGTTAGTTGTTTTTTACAAAACTTTGACATAGATTTTCTTGTAAATAGACGTATGAGCAGGGAGTCAACAGACGTATGTACAGACTTTCATCACGTGTTCACGTATGTACAGACGTATGTTCTGTCACTCTTATATCCTGATGTCTAAAACGTTTTGATTTGTTTACTATATACACACGGTATTTACGGCATCGATCGTCGATATTACGAAAGTATGTTACAATCGCGTAGGCTTCCGTGGCTCCTGTCCATTCTCTATCTCAAGTCTTCTTCCGGTATGGACCGCGTCGAATTTGTCTTGTAAGAAGTTAGCACAAAACCAATCAGACAGAATCCCGTTCAGCGCTGAGGGTGACTGCAGAATTCCTTGCGGCTACGGTTAGATCTATATTAGCCAGACGGGTTGCCTGATTTCTACAAGAGTCCAAGTACAAAAACTTACAGCTGAATTGTCTGCTGTTGTTTTTCCATTAAACCACAACTAACCATATAACAGATAACCATCGCAGACGTATCGTTCAGAGGTCGTGCGGTAGATATTATGACAGAATTGTCCTAAGACACATAAAAATACCTTGTTTACGATGAAAAGATACTTTTTGTAGAATTCAGAAGGCGGAAATGAAATTTTCTCGGTTTTTTAAAAGGATATGTAAGGGTACATTACTTTCAAAATGTGGAAATCAGAGCGTCCCCATACAAACAGGACTATGAGTACATATCAAAAAAAAAAATTGTGATTTCCGAAAACCATTAAAAAGTGACTAGTTCTGTAAAACTAGAAGAGGCGAATCTGCCCAATTATAAACTGGATAAGAAAAATGAATATTTAAATCAAATTTTTAATGTTATCAGGCTACTAAAGGATCACTATTAAAAGCCGTGTCTGGGGAAGACATTACGTGCAGAAAATGTTAATATTAATGTCAATACTATTATAAACTGCGCAATATAAAATGACATTAAAATATTCCCTTATAACTGTATTACAACTGCAAAAATGAGACAAAATTATCTTCAATGTGTTAATCCGTACAAAAGGGTTAAGGATACCTCAAGGAGCCAAACGTTTCTACGCAACAGTGTCGACCATGTCCACGTTTTCATGGTACGTTCATGAGTTTGGTAAAGTTTCGTGGTAATCGCAAACTTTGGGAAGGCGAAAGAAAATTTTCATGGAATATAATTAGTAAGTTTCTCAGCTTCGAATAAAACGACTGGTAGGCTGTATTGCTGAATATTATAAACTTTAGCTCTACGGTTGGGTGTACTGTTACTCATTGACGTGTAAATTTAGTTGGAAATTTTATCACAATGTATAAAGTCTAATGAGCCGGTCATTCTACTTACTACATACCTCCTTACCCCTCTCCAACCCTTTATCCACCATCCCCCCTCTCACACTCTCTATATCTCCCTCTCCCTACTCTTTCTCTTTCCCTATCTACTTACTTATTTCTCCTTCTCTCAGTTTTAACATACACCCAAGTACCCAGCAGTTTGTAAATACTGTTCTTAAAATTTTTCACATCTCGATCTCTTTTTAATTCTTACGTTTCTTTATCCAGTAACCGTCCATCCGTATCTCTTCACAACTATCCATCGCTGTTTACACCGCCATATATCTCTACTTACGGTTATACGGTACTTTTTGAAACATGCAGCCTATACACAAATTGAACTTCATTATCCGTTGTATTATTAATTCAGGGTTCCATTTCTGCCTAGTCTGCCTTGTTCTAAATGGTACTTTCCATCGATTTCTATCTTAATTTCTCACAAACTCTTCGCTGGTTTTGCTAATATTTAGCTTTTGCTTTTGTCTTCCAATTCCATACTTGTAGTGCCACCTTCTTTGGGCAATGTGCCCCTACAAGTATACTTTCGCCCCCACTGTTGTTACAGTTACATCCATGTCTTTCGTTTGCTACTGATAGCTTTGCTGTAATTTCTCCACTTTTTATTTTGTCAAATTTTTAAAACTACAGTTGCATCTCATATGTTTCGATGATAGTTTCATGATTCCAGCTTAAACTTCGCTGACGACCCTTCCAGACGACAAAAGGAACGCGTAAAACTTCTAGTTCGTTTTTATTTGTGAAGTATCATGAAGCAGGCTACACTTAATTTACTGTGGATTGCTGCAGCTCTATTCTGTCCACAAAGATGGATTTATGATTTCCTTCTACAGTTTTGTTTTATGGAGACAAATTAGAGTGTCAACAAAAATACGTATGTATGTGCAAATTACGTGATTTACACAGAGCATCGAATCCGCGAGGTAAGCTAAAAAAGTTCACGATCTGCGTTTAGCAAGAAATCGTTTGTATCCTGTGAATCGACGTTACCGAGTTCCGAGAAACAAACCTCCTGGTATAATGTCATTTGTGTTTTGCCTTTATTGTGAATAGACTACAGTATAAAACTGTGATATCAGCAACCTCTTCTATGATATCAGCAACCTCTTCTATGATATCATTAAACTTATTTGTATTATGCCTTCGATAGGGCTTACAGCAAATGTAGTTTGGGCTACTTTACATTAGGCGATCATCCGGACGGCTACTATTTTCATTAACCGCATAATGAAACTAGGTCCCGGGAGAACGAACCAGCCTATGGTGGATTCGAAACAACGATGGCCCGTTTTGGCGCCAGTATTCTTGAACACTTCACAGTACGACATAATTTACTGTGTTAATATTACGGTCGTTAATATTGTGTTTATCGTTTCATAAATCTTGACTAAAAGTGGACGGTAGCGCGATGATTTTATTTTACTAGGTTGGCTAATCTGATTTATATCTCATCAACGTTCGCGTAATCGTACTTTGACCAGTGCACATTCAGTAATCTCGGCGTTCGGTTCGCCGGACCTTTCCGTCAAGTTAGTGTCGACATTAGATGTAGGCCTTAGGCCTTACTATTTTCTATCATGGCCAACTAGCGCCACAACTTCATTCTTAACTAAGTTTATTAATTATTGATTCAATATGCAGCATTAGCCAGCCTTCTTTCAATTTATTACAGCTGTAATGTGATCATTCAAATTATTAAAACTATTCGTATACAGTCCACTTCTCTTATTTCTTAATGTAATTTAATACATCCTACACAACATCTTCAATCATAATGGAAGACCAGCAGACAAATATTTAATGCAAGATACATAATTTTCGCCCGCTCGGGCTGAACAAATTAACTCTTCCGGTCCGCACTTGCGGGACGTTACCTTTCTTAAACTGTTTCGGCCCACTTGGGCCGGGATCAGCCATATTTTTGGTCACTCCGGACCTGGATTTCCACTTAATGTCTTTTGTATCTTTTTCTGGCCATCACGGGCGGGTTAGCACGTCAGCTAATGCGACCGTGGCGTGATTTGCGTCGCCACTTCGGTCGTCGTCTTCAGGCAACGTGATAGCAAGTTCCTGCCGGCTGCAGTGCCTCAAGGTGGTCATCTTGCCAGCTGTTCACCATCATCATCAAGGAGCCGACGCTGCGGGACGACGCTGACCAGGTACCACCAGCAACAGTAATAAGGTGCGTAAAAGAATGTCTGAGGAAGGCCTCAAGGTACTGACCAGAAAGAGAGGCGGATTAAAGTCCGCGATAGTGCGGATACAATCCGCGGTAAATTCATTTGACATTAATTTAACCACAAAACATTTTTTGACTGTGAGATAAGAAAGTCTTAAGAGCTTAGCCTCGAAGTACGACGAAGTACAGTCTGAGATAGAGCTTATAAGTAAAGACGTGAGCACTGCTCAGGCAGACCGAGTCGAGGTTGAGGAAATGATATACTCAACTGAGGCAAACATTTTACAACTTCTTGACACTGTTAATACTCAGACTGTGCCTCCTGTACTATCGACGCCTGTGCATTTAAAACCGATAAGTTTGCCCTGCTTCTCAGGCAACATACTTGAGTGGCAACATTTCTATTCAATTTTTAATGATCTGGTGCATTCAAGATCAGATTTAACACCAGTACAGAAACTGCATTACTTGCATTCATCGGTGAAGTGTGAACCATTAGACTTAATTAAATCATTACCAATTTGTCAAGAGAATTATGTAATAGCGTTGAACTTGCTGTCCGATAGGTACAATAATCCATTTATATTAGCAAAATATTATGTACAGAACCTACTTCAGGTTAAGTCCACAATAAAGGACTCAGTCCAAATCTTGGCTGAGTTTACGAATACTATAACGTCTTCTGTTAATTCGCTGGCGGCAATGAAGCTGTCTGTAAACCTATTTGAGTTTATTACTATACAATTGCTTTCCACTAAACTTGACCCTATCACTTTAAAACGTTGGAAGGAGTCTATAGACCCTGACAACTTGCCTAGTTTTCAAGACTTTACTCATTTTTTGAATTTGCGCCGACAGCTTTTAGAAAATACTATGCCAATTGAACCCGGACAGCAATTCAATAAACCTAGTGTAAAACCAAACAATAAGTTTGAGAAATGTAGTTTAAGAAATACTGCTGGCAGCAGTACCTTTAAGAGTTATCATGCTACGGCAAGGCATTATTCATGTGTGTGCTGTAAATCTGATCACCCGCTTTACATGTGTAATAATTTTCGCATATTAAGTGCCGCTGAGCGGGGGCAATTGGTGGCAAACCATAAATGTTGTATTAACTGCCTTAGAGCAGGTCATTTGATAACAAATTGTAAAAGTAAACAGGTTTGTAAAATTTGTTCAAAGGGTCACCACACCTTGCTGCACGCTAATTACGTGCCGAAATCAGCAGCTGCCAGCAGTAACTACTGCTCATTTAAATTACAATGTAAAAACAATGTACTTTTATCCACTGCAGTTGTATATGTCATTGATCAGGCTGGCAATAGGCATAAGGCGCGCGCACTTCTTGACGCCGGGTCTCAGATCAATTTTTGTACGAAATCATTTGCGAAAAGATTGCACCTCAAACTAACCCGATCTAATATTCCGATTACAGGAATAAGCAACACAGCGTGTTGCGCTACTGACATTGTTTCTATGCGTATTATGTCTCGCTATCAGAGACATAGTTTCGAGGCCAAATTTGCCGTCTTATCTAACTTAACTCATAATCTGCCTTCAATATCGTTAGACATCAACCGGTTCCACATTCCAAATAAAATTTTTCTCGCCGACCCAGATTTTAATATATCTTCACAGATCGACATACTATTGGGGGCTCAATTTTATCTAGATTTAATATTAGCTAATAAGTACACACGCGGACCCAACTTCCCTATCATTCAGGAGACAAAACTGGGTTACATTTTGGCCGGCAATCTGCCCAAGCACTGCCACACCCAGGGTCCTGCTGTTTCGTTCTTGGCAAGGAACAATGACAGCCAAATCCTGCAATCTCTTGAGAGATTTTGGGAGGCAGAAACGATCCCCGGCGATACCCCTAATGGCGAGTCGGCTTGCGAAGAGCATTTTATGCGCTACACTCAGCGCAACCACGAGGGTAGATTTATAGTGTCGCTCCCATTTAAGTCTGATAATCCTCACTTAGGGGAATCCTACACAAGTGCCGAATCAAGGTTTTTAAACTTGGAGCGTCGATTCAGGCGCGATCCCAAGCTCGCTCGCGACTACGCAGACTTTATCGGGGAATACATGAAGCTTGGGCACATGACACCCATTGATCATGGCGCTATCAATTTAGGATCGTCAAATATTTATTACTTGCCTCACCATGCCGTGTTTAAACATTCTAGCTTGACCACAAAATTGCGCGTTGTCTTTGATGGTTCCTCCAAGACTACAAATGGCCTTTCGTTAAATGACCTATTATTGGTAGGCCCCAATGTTCAGCAAGAGCTCTTCTCTATTCTGTTGCGGTTTCGCACACATAAGTATGTCCTGATTGCTGACATCGAAAAAATGTATCGTCAGATTCGCGTTGCTGAAGAGGACTGTCACTATCAGCGTATTTTGTGGCGTGACTCTCCCCTCGAACCACTTAAGCATTTCGCGCTGCGAACAGTAACTTACGGCACGGCTAGCGCCTCCTTTTTGGCCACACGGTGCCTTTTACAAATTGCTAGAGACAATCAAACTTCCTTTCCCCAAGCGGCTTTAGCCATCACTAACGATTTTTATGTAGACGATCTACTTACCGGTTCTGACACTATCCCCGATCTGACTAATCTGAAATCCGACCTAGGTGCGTTACTTGCTCAATATGGTTTCACGTTGCACAAATGGGCATCAAATGAACCCACAGCGGTCGCAAGTCATCACAACCTTTCACGACCCCTAAATAAACAGGACAATGTGCGTACCCTGGGCATTCTTTGGAACAACACTGCTGATTCATTTTTGTTTGATGTTAACCTATCTCCGGTTCTTCATAGCATATCCAAGAGGCAAATTCTTTCAATAATCGCCGGAATATATGATCCACTGGGTTTAATCGGACCAGTTGTCTTTTTGTATAAACACTTCATGCAGCGACTCTGGCTTTGTAAGCTTAGTTGGGATGAACCGCTTTCCGGTCAGTCACTGTCGGATTGGCATTCTTTGTGTAACAAATTAAGTCTGATTGGTAAAATAGTGGTCCCGCGATCTATTCGTTGCAACCATCAGGCGGTTACAGTTCAGTTGCATGGTTTTTCGGATGCTTCCGAGAGAGGGTTCGGCTGTTGTGTGTATGTCCGAGTCATTTATCAAGATGCTACTGCTTCCTGTCGTCTTTTGTGTTCAAAATCTCGCGTGGCTCCCTTGCGCCAAGTGTCATTACCTCGTATCGAGCTCTGCGCTTGTTTGTTATTATCGCGACTTGTGTCTAAAATTATTCCTGCTCTTCATTCATTCATTGAGGATGTACATTTGTATTCCGATTCTATGGTGGCTCTTTACTGGATTCATGCGCAGTCTTCGCGTTGGAAAACATACGTTGCTAATAGGGTTGCTGAAATTCAGCGTCGCACGCAAACTTGTACCTGGCATCACATTGATTCGCGACGCAATCCTGCTGATATTATTTCTAGGGGGTGTCTCCCGGACGTTTTGCGCGATTGCTCGCTTTGGTGGCACGGTCCTGGCTGTCTGTCTCAATCGTCAGAGTCTAATCCTTTTCCATCTTTCGTACCGGCCACTCCATCATCTTCGGAAGTCATCGCGGAAGAGAAAACTACACATAACCGTTCGCTAATGTCTACCCTGGCTGTTGACTTATCGTTGGACTTTTCCTCGTTACACCGGCTGACACGTGTATACGCTTACTGTTTTCGTTTCATCAGAAATATTAGGCACTCATCTGCGGACAGGCTTTCGGGCGATCTGACCCCTGCGGAAATTCATCAGTCTCTTAATTTCTTTATAAGGCAATCTCAATCGACCCACTTCCCAGGCGAAATTAGTTGTCTTCGGAACGGATCTTCTGTTTCCATCAGAAGCAAGTTAGCCTCTCTCGACCCGTTTCTTGACGACACTGGAGTGATACGCGTGGGCGGACGATTGCAGCATTCCCAGTTATCTTACGACTCGAAACATCCTATCGTACTACCCCCATCGGCGCATGTCACACGCCTTATCATCGAACGCGAACACATTCGTTTTGCTTCATGCTGGTGCGCAGCTCGTGCATCATTCACTGCGTCAACGTTGGTGGATTGTTAATGCCCGGCTAGTCATCCGTTCCATTATTCGTAAGTGTCTCAAGTGCATCAGGTTTAGCGCCACACAGCAGGTTCAGAGGCTTGGCATCTTGCCATCCCCTAGAGTCACTCCGTCAAGGCCGTTTCTATTTTGCGCGGTTGATTATGGTGGTCCCTTCATGATTCGTCATGGCGGGCAGAAGTCTAGAACTCTTACTAAGGCGTACGTGTCTCTGTTTGTTTGCTTAGCAACTAGGGCTATTCACCTGGAATTGGTGTCCGACCTTATTGCCAGCGCGAGACGAGATGTGACACTATGGTTACAGCACAATGCGGCTTTATTCCGCCATTGACTTATTATTTATTACGACCATTTGGTCAACATGATTGTGATGGATTGTCACAATATTTTTGTCAATTTTGCGTCATGGCACGCTTCTGAGTATCACAGTTCTGGTGATATCTTATTGTATGTTAATTTTTGTGGCATACTATGTCACACTTTCATTGATCTCATGGGGTGTACTGCATGTCTTTGGGTGGTCTTATTTATTAATGTTATTACATAATATTCGCATGTTTGCTGTCAAGTAACCATGCATTCATTTCTTTATATTGTGCTGATAAATATGTACTATTTTGTGAATGTCTTAAATTGTTAAATTGTTTCTGTAATTTCAGTATTGTATTGTTGGCTGACATTACAATTATTTATCTTGTAATTATGCAAATTATTATTGTTGTATTCACATAAATTGTGTCGATGTAAACTATTGTAAGCGTCTACCGTGTGTAACTGCCTTGTCTAATTTATTTATATTGTACTTATATTTTATTCATTTTTGTAAGTAAGCATGCACAATTCTTTATTTAAATTATGACATACACGTCATATCTGGGCTACATTCAGCATCTAGCTTGCTCACACGTTGGCATACATTGTAAATTCCTGAAACTTCAGGAATAGCGTATTTAGGTCGATACATGTCGCCCTCCTGAATATACAATGAAACATGCAACTGTAACATGTTCAACAACAATTTTATTCATGTAATGAACTTCTGTACAGGTCTACGGACCTTAGCTAGCATTAAGCTAACTCTATGACTTGCATATTATGTATTTTTCGTTCATGTTTTGTAATGTTACGTACTGCGCACTTGTGTCAGTAATATTGGTTAACCAGACTTAGTGGTACATGAAACAGCTGTTTGCCAAACCTTGGCCTACAGTCGCCTATCTGCATGCTTATCTCAAATTAGCGGCCGATTGCCGTTATCTAATCTCAACTCAAGGTTCAACTCAGCCTTGAAGCTGATTCTAATTATTAAACTCCACTATTTCAAATTGAATTGTAAATGTATTATAATTTATTAAAGAATGTATTAAAAAATCTTTTTGATTTTTGACGGGCAGCTTATGGACGGTAGCGCGATGATTTTATTTTACTAGGTTGGCTAATCTGATTTATATCTCATCAACGTTCGCGTAATCGTACTTTGACCAGTGCACATTCAGTAATCTCGGCGTTCGGTTCGCCGGACCTTTCCGTCAAGTTAGTGTCGACATTAGATGTAGGCCTTAGGCCTTACTATTTTCTATCATGGCCAACTAGCGCCACAACTTCATTCTTAACTAAATTTATTAATTATTGATTCAATATGCAGCATTAGCCAGCCTTCTTTCAATTTATTACAGCTGTAATGTGATCATTCAAATTATTAAAACTATTCGTATACAGTCCACTTCTCTTATTTCTTAATGTAATTTAATACATCCTACACAACATCTTCAATCATAATGGAAGACCAGCAGACAAATATTTAATGCAAGATACATAATTTTCGCCCGCTCGGGCTGAACAAATTAACTCTTCCGGTCCGCACTTGCGGGACGTTACCTTTCTTAAACTGTTTCGGCCCACTTGGGCCGGGATCAGCCAAAAAGTTTGGAGTTTTTTTCATATTACTGCGTAAACCTCTGTGTTTTCTGAACAGGTTGAAGGGAATTATTAACGGATGTCTTGCAAAACGCCGAACGGCCTTCCGACACCGACCCAACACGACTCTCGCTAAATAAACAATAAAGATACATTTTTAATCCCAGACATCGTTTCTCAACACCCTTCCCACTGTAACACTCTCCGCGCCCTACGTTTTGATCTTTCACCTCCCGTCTCTGATAGTATGTGTAATGATAACTTTAAATGATATTTTTACCTTAGTAAAAATAAATTCGAGTACATTCCGCATTACCGCATTAGTCAACCTTTGATTATTACCTTCACTTTGATTTGTCTACGGTTGTTGTGAATATAAACCACTACTGCGGACGTAAGTTTTTAATCATTTAAAGTAACTGTGTCCGAAAAGTACATGTTAAATATGATTATTAATAACCTAATCTCCTAAATTCTAAACTTCTGTTAGTGCCACTGAAGCAGTTTATTAGACGCTGATAGTCCAATAAATAATAATGATAATATTAAATAATAATACAATCATTATAGTTTAACTACTATCGCATTTACTATTAACCGTTAGAGTTTATTGTGGATTTAAGTTACAATTCCAGAAACTTCTGCAGCAATCAAAATAAATCTTCTGCCGTAAAGATACTTATGTCATGACGAGCTTCAATGTAACTTGTAAAAAGCGGAGAAACAATCAGTTTGTTGCGAGTTATTTTGTAGCGAAACAATTGGACTGTCGTTTGTAAAGCACAATATATGTTTTAACTGGTTTTTAGTAAAATTAGTATTTTATCATTGAAATACTTATTGTAAATAAGTATTACTATTCGTTACTATTATTTAATTAATAAACATGTGTTAGTGGTTATAACCACAAATAGAACTAACACTGTTGCATACAACTACAGAACAATTTTTCCGATTGACGCTGTTAAGTTTTACGTTACGCTGTGAAGCTGGAAAGCACTAATCGGAAAACGTTTCTATAGTGGTGTGCAACAGTGTTAGTTCTGTTTATTATTATTATTATTATTCATTGTAAATAAATAAAATAACATCAAGAATACTGTGTGGTTCCCGTTCGCTACAAAATACTCTTGGCTGAGACACTAAGAAACCAAGGAAAAATGTGGGATTGTGGGAATAATAATTGTTAAGGATTGACGCATTATACTCACTAAATTTTGGCACCATGACCAGGTCATATTTGCAGAATTCTACAGACACTGGAAGATGAGTATAAAGAATAGGGTTTGCAAATAAACTTCAACAAGACGGATTATTTGGTGATAAGGGGCGAACAAAGATGTCTACAGATGGAAAACAGGTCCATAGTTAGGTACTGCTGGACTTCAAAATATTTACTACAACAATATTGACTTAAGGTAATGAAGAATTTAAACATTAAATAAGAAAAGGGAAAACGGAAGTATGACCGCTGCGCCGAATTTCATGGAATGAAAGTGATGTAATGAAAATAATAAAATAAATAATAATAAAAATAAATAAAACTAATTCTGTAAAAAAGAAAATAATAAAGGGAAAGTAGAAGGTGTTTCACTACAGGAGCAGAGGTGTAGGAGATCTCAAGTAAAAATGAGGAGAAACGAAAAGCGAAGGAGATAGGCTTCTGGAGAAGGAGCTGTTGTGCAGAAATGACAGAGAGTGCTAGAGATGAGATAATTGCGGATCAAATGGTGGCAACGACAAATATTCTGCAGAACATCGAGTGTAGGCGTTTACATTCGTATTAGAAAGTAAAGAAGGATGTCAAACGACAGGTGATAATAAAAAAAATGTGGCACTTGCCACCAACACAATGGCAGAAAGAGAATGGATAAAGGGAGGCAGGTAACGATTCCCCGGTTTGATGGAGTGAGGCAAGCAAGAGAATGGCAACATAGAAGTTTGGATGCGAGATACGCGCGCTTTATAGTCCTACCCCCGGTATTTGTTGTAACGTCTTTATAGGACAGTTATTTGGTTAAATATGTATACTAAGTGATTTGGTTAAAAAAAATGGTTAATGAAACTTGTGATTGTTAAGGAGCCTCTCGTGTTCGATTTCACCACTCCAAAGTTCGTAGTCTATAAATACGTTATTAACTTTCCTTAATATTTGTTTAGAAACCTGTAATGGAAACAGAACCTGATTTGTTGGTAACATTTGAAATAGGTACAGCAATAACACAATTTTAAGTGAATGTTTCGGAGCAGATTTTTAACGTTACTTCGCCAGGAAAGAATGCGCGCGCACGTGTATGTGATTGTGTGTTTACAAGCCGGATGAGGCGGAAAACCCAAGGAAGTGAGCGTGTGAAAAGTTGACCAGACGCGCTGCGTTTGTGCTGTGAGAGGAGGCGATTACAGTGCAAGAAGCTCCGTTAGTAATTTAGGATGCTGAAAACTTTGCCGTACTCTGCGAACGAACGGAGTTTTAAAAAAGTTTTTTGTTCGCCAACAGAACAACTCAACGGACTTAATTTATTTTTCATGAAGGAAGGAAATCTTCTATTTCCTACTCTCTTCCCCTGCTCCCCACTCGCTCTCTTCTCTCTCACCGCCGCATGCATTCATTCCGTCTTCACCGTTCTTAATCACTTTCATTTGGTAAAGTAGCATACATTTTGTTAAGGGAGGAATGGAAAATTACGTAGTCTTCTTCTTAAATACTGAATTTGTTAAACAAATTTTCTGTACGTCTGTACATAAATTTTATAGCCATTTAAATTATGTTTCATGAAAGCAAAATTGTAGCTATGTGCTTCTAGAGAGATGTTGGGTTTGACTCTTCGTATTTTAAGAAATGTAAATGTAATAATGACGCTAAAATCTTTATTATAATAACTAACGTTCGTAAGAAGGTATAACTATAAAATAAAAACCGTTTTCGGAATGTTTGTGTGTGTGTGCCCGCGCGCGGTAGTGGGAGAGATAGGCAGAAATCACGAGCTAAAGAACAGATTCTCAAAGCGGAGATCGACTCATACTTAAGTGCACTGGGGAGTTTAGGGTGGGCGTCGCTGGCTTCAAAGCTATGGGGCAAACGGACAATGTAAATATGGTAAAAATTGGTTGCCAAGAAACGTTGGTAGTTAGTGGCAAATTCATTAATAAACTCGTACATACGTTTTATAGTCTATTGTAATTCTTTTTGATGTTAAATTGGAAATCTCGTATCACTGTAAGTAAGTGTCCTGTAACAGGTTTTCAAAAAAACACATTCATTTAGCAACAAGAAGTTCGCAGACAACAATGAAACTCCTTGTTCATGCCGATTCGTTTAAAACTGATATAAACATACAATTTTATGAATAAACTCATTGTTAAGGAAAAGGTCGTCCTGATTCAACTAGTGAAAAGAGCTTTCCCGAGAATGACGAAAACAATTGGTTTTTAATAGGAGGCATGAGCCAAAATGTTCAGAAAACTGTGATATAAATCGACCATGGCCCTGCTTTTGAAACCATCCACAAAGTTTCTGGCGGTTCCACAAAGTCGTTTGTACATGGTGGGTTCAAAAAGAACACAAAATGTTGCATAAAGAAAAGCGCTTCGACATCTGCCATAGAAATTTTAATCGCCATGGTAACGACGGTAATGGGTTCTTGGACAAAATCGTCACTGGTGACGAAACACGGATGCATCCATGTTTGATGGATTGGGGAGTACACGGCTGAGTATGGTATGAAACCTCCACAGTCATCTACCAAGGAAGAGCTGAAAAGCCAAAAGTAAGCTTTCTTTACAGGACACAGTTCAGGTTAGGTTAGATTGGGTTTTGAGTTTTAGCACTGACCACTGACTTCTCAAGTGAATCAAATATCTTTTTTTATTTTTAACCATTTTAGCGGTTTTCTGGGGGCTATACATGCCTACTATAGGAACATTATGCGTAGCGAGGCTCAACAGTAAAGGTACTCGTTACAGAAAGATGCTTATTGACACGTTTTGTGGCCAAGCACTTCCGCATAATTGCAGCTGAAATGTTGACATTCTATTGATTGAAGTTTGAGGTAACGGCTCGTCCTCCGTACAGTACCGATCTAGCCCCTCATATTATGACCTGTGAGGCCCTCTAAAAGTGACATTAAGGTTCACCTCGAACTCAAAGGTGATTCACCTCGGACCAAGAACGCAAGGAAGGGGTGCATCTGTTGTTCGTTGATCAGGCGAAGCATTTTTCAGTGAGTATAAAGAAAATATACTCTTTAAATTTGTGTGTTTTAAAGCAGTGGGAGCCTGTTGAAAAATGATGTGTAAGTTTTTTTAATTTGTAAAAATGTTGTTACCATAAGGATAATTATTATCAGACCCGCAAAGATTATTTACAACTTTATTTTACAACTGCCATGTACTATACAACACGTAACAGCCACTGTGACATTTTTCATTATATAAGTTTATTAAAGTTAAACTAACATTAAACATATTTATTTATTGCTACTGGTAACGTTTATTATCTTCAATATTTTTTTAGCTTAATGTAAATCCCATAAACCCGCTGTGTGTATGGCATTTATGCTTCGTCACATCGATTTCACATACGCCGTTTGCTAGCGGAAACCGATTCAAAGACAATTTAGAATATATTAAACTGTTTTCATGAGTTCCAATATTGAGCACTGATTTCCCAATTGATTCTAATAGTTTTATGTTAAGTCAATATTATTAATTTAATAACATAAACTTTGTCACGCTGATCCTTCCTGGTACATATTTTTTTTCCTTCTTCAGATAGCAGATTTTATGCGTTACACGTTATTACAGATTTGTGGCTTCTGTGTGAGCTGCGATGGCCTATATTCCGGAAACCAAATAAACACCCACCGTAGAAACTTAATATGAGGAAGTACCGCCTCACTCAACCTTCAAGTCTACTCCCCATACCGATCCATCACACCTATGTCTGCACAAACAGCTTCATAACCGGAACAAATATGAGGAAAACAGCGCCCTCCTCCTATCGGTAAGTGAACAAACGCGTATGGACGTTCATGTCAGTGCAGCATACAGAGTTCAGCGAAGTGTTAACTCGCAATTGAGTATAACCTTTACTTTACAGAGAATTGTAGCCCCTCCACATGTACGTATTTATGGTGGTTCCATGCTGAACGTTTTTCTCAATTAGACCTACATCCAACAAAGTGTTAGCATCTCGTTTATTTACAACTTTCAGGAAGAATTTTATACTCCTTCTGTCTCTCCCTCCGATTAACGACCGAACCTTTATCACTCGATCCCTGTTATACTTTCTCTTGCCGAACGCGCTCTCGTCTATTACCACTGTTTCAACAACACCACCAGTTTTTTTTCTGTTCTCCAGCAGCCACACAGTTAATATTTTCCGAAACTCACAAACTAATTTTTTGGTAGTTTTCGTATTTGATTCGGTTTCTTTTGTAATTACAGAAGTGGGTATTTAAAATCCACGTAGGCTATATAAAGCGAACAAAATTTCTGTTGGAATCCGCGTTATGTCAAAAAACGTATTGTCACGCAGATTCTTGTTTGGTCTACATTGGTTTGTCCCATACCTCTATATTATATTTTTATTAAACCCATTGTTGAGATACATTTTACCACCATACTTCAGTGTAATGTTTTAGTCTGAGTCACACTTCCTTATTCCGTTGTCCTTCACGTAATTTCACCATTTTAACACTTTTAAAATACATCACAGAAAATAATATAAACTCTTGAAGACACCCATTAAACTCTTAATGATAATGGAGACGTTTTAAGAGAATTTGCTACAGTTAATGAGTTAGAAAGAACTAATACTATTTTCGGCAAGAAAGATGCTTACAAATACAAAAGGTCTGCAAGAGGACTTCAATCTGCGATAAATTTGTAATTATAAGAAACATCTTAACAAAACAATCTACCGTTACAAGAGTGTACAGGTGTACAGAGAATATGATGCTGGCTGTGATAATTACTTAGTAGATTCAAAAATAAGGCTTTATGCGAACGTGGAAGCCAACTTCCATAAAACAAGAAAATTAAGAAGGATTTAGAGTGTATTTACTGGAATAGGAAAGTATTCGATAAATCTATTACGATAGAATAAACGTACCAGGTGAGTAGGGTCCGTACAAGCAATGATACAGAAGAGGAATGGTGTAATATAAAACATATTATATTACAAGCAATCAAAAAAGCAACAGGTGTAAACAAATACTTAGTAGAAGAAGAGGTCTGAAAATAGGGACAGAAGAAGTGGAAGAAACAGCAGCTCAAAAATAAAAAACATATATCAAGTATTTAAACTCTCCTCCTACTTCAAATGAAGAATAATATAAAGAAGCCAGAAGCAAAGCAAAAGAATTGTTAGGGAAAACATAGCCTATTCTATGTGATATAAGCATCTTGGGATAGATTTGTCTTAAATATCGAATATGATGTACATGGCAGGCAAGACATATGGCTTTCAAAATATTGAAAATGCTGAACAGAAATCAAATAAAAACAGTAAAGCAATAAATAAAGCAGTTTGCTCCCATTGAAGTGGTTGCATGGAAACATCATTACACCTAGTTTGGATACAGTATCGAGGAAGAAGACGGAGAAATGGGAGATGGTAATTACGATAGTCATAATATAATTGAAACTGATAGGATAACTTTAGATGAATTACTGCAAGGATTGTAAGACTGCAAATCACCAGGTTTGTATGGTGTAAATACAGAACTGTTGAAGTACGGAGGCATTCTGGTACATTTGTGTGTACAGCATTTTTTTAATATGTGTTGGAGAGAACATATAATTCCTACAGAATGGTCAAAAGCAAAATTAATGTCATTATTTAAAAAAGGAGATCGAAAAATCCTTACTGTATACAACATACAAGATCTACGATAGAATAGTTAATGGGAGCCAACTCACCTGGTGAAGCCAATACCTGGTGCATTGCTAGTGGAAGAACGAAAAGGCTTGGGAGGGCAGATTATGCATTGACGCGATCATTATGCTTAAATTAATTATTGAGAAAAGAAGAGAATTTAAATTAAAAACGCATCTATTACAAGACAGCTATCGTCTTAGACTTGAATGGTAGACTAACGGTTTATGTTCCTACACATAAAGGCACTAGACAAGGGTGCCACATTTCCCTTACACTTTTGAACTATACACAGATGACATACTTCGGTTATAGAATGCAAAAGTGACTCAGAAATATCACTTCAAAGAAACGTATGATGTGCATTCTTTGATTTTCGCTGTCAATAGTGTAATAATAGAAAACGGAAGACCAGTTACAAAAGATGATGTTTACACTTTGTAACAGTCTACGATATTATGGGATAAGATCTCTGCTTCGAAATTACAAACTATACCATTTAAAGTAAACATCCAATTAGAACGAAGGTAGTTATAGGCAATCAAACATAAATCATAGTGGTCATTGATGTGACATCTCATGCAAAAGTGACACTGATTGGGAAGATAAGTTAGCAGTGCTCAGAAGGATATGTGGAACGTTCATAAATGCTTACAAAATAAAACGAGTAAAGATACTCGAATAAAATTTTACAAAACAATGGCTATTCCAACGTTTCTGTATGCCAACGAAACATGAATCCTTGGGTAAAAGGTAAGAATAGTAAAGTCATATGGCTGAAATAAAGGTCTTAAGAAACCCACAAGGATATTTTCTCCTGGATACGAAGAAGAATGAACATATTATACAAGAACTAAAAATCGAATCTTTGCACAATAAGATTAAAGACAATAAGAGACGATGCCAACACTTAGCCCGCATGCTAAATAACCTATTACCAGCGGCAGCCTTGTACATGTAATGGGAAAAGGCATGTTGCGTAGATCTAGGAGAAGATGGATTCAGGAACAGGTCAACTAGGAACTAATCCATGGAGTGAAGAAGATGAAGAAGACTCCACACAAAGCCATATATCGATACATATATGTAGACAACACACTTCCGTAATGACTAATTAAAGGCTACTTGCAACAAGTTTAGTAGTGAGTATTTCACCGACGTTAGTGCAAACATCGCATTCCAATAGTGTCTCTATCAAGGAACCAACGTGATTTACATTTCAGATTTTCACCACCACTTATTAGTTTCGTGTCAACGCGTTTCACGTTAATTCTGACAAATCGGATTTATTTAATAATCTGATTATGCACTCGAAGAGATTACACCTACTAAAACAGAGCTGTTTCAGTTTCCGCCACCACACAATAATGTGTTTTATGTCCACACTGCAGTGAACTACCACGTCCATTAATTTATGGATCACTCTGCGCACTTTATCAGCTTTATTCTTAATCTGTAAACGCGTCGCGCGCTGCAAATAACCGCATATACTGGTTATGCGGCCATACATTTGCCCAGAATTTCTGGTAACGCGCTATTCTCTCTTTGAGTGCATGCGTTAACTATACAGTTTAGGTTATGAAGCGGCTAATCCACTGTAAGTAGCTTAAAGTCTGGTTACGAATGCGTGTTTGGTAAAAGTAGGCCTACTGACAGGTGCGTTGCGTCTACTGATCGGTTTAAACATTAATTTTGAATAGAAATTGAAATATTGAAAAGCGCTTTCCTGTTGTTTAAGTGAAAGAGGAAACAGCACTCCTTCTGAATAAAATTTATAGATTCCGTGTCGAAATCGAAACTGTTTAAAATGTTGAAATAAAACTTGCTGGATATTGAGCTGCGTTCCATCGCGTTCGCGAAGAAGTATATTAGAGTAAAAGTATGTTGGGCAACGTTTTACCAAAGTCAAATCAGTCGCATATAACGATTGAGCGAAGTAATAATGTGCTTAGACTACTGAGAGTATTAACACTTTTCAGTTTATGGTGGAACATCCTACTAGTCCTGTTTTATCATCGTCTGTGATCCTGCACATTCGTACTCCTTACATCTTCGTCGAACTAATATTTACACTCCGTCTCTCCTGTAACAACATTGTAGATTTATTACAATAAATATAATTATACTACTACCGGCTCGGAACACAAAGTTTTTTATTGTTAAAAATCTAAAAGTTTTACCTCATAGCCTTATAAAAACCGTTTACGTTTTTACCAATAAAAAACTTTGTGGTCCGAGTCGGTAGTGGTATGAGATTATAGCCTATTTAGTTAATCAACGGACACCTCATGGACAACGAAATCCTAGAATTTTTATAATATTTAAGGTTTCACTGAGGGGTTCGTTGTCGTCAAACCAACTGAGACGTTGCGCCGTGGTCTCGGGTTGAAACAGCTGAGCGCACGGTCTCAGCACGGCACAGCGTTTCGACTTCTATTACGGCAATCTTCCTCAGCGGCGTTATTGGAAGACAGCCGATTTATGATATCGAGTTCGCTTCACTGAGGATGACGTCCGCCAGTGAATTCGGGCGTCGTTCTGTTGTTTCGATAAGGAACCGCGGTAGTCAACTGGTTTTCGCTAATAACTGGTTTCGATAATAGTCGAGATGGTTGATGTCAAAGGACCTCCCCGTTAAATGTTGCGATGAATCCACTCTAGACTCGCAGAAAAGGTGGTGTGTGGCTTTCAGATATTACATTGCACATTACCTATTACGAAGACTCGAGGGGGCGTATGTTTAACGTTATTTAACATCTGATCATACCGTTTTCCGAAGGTGAGATGCCTAGACGACCACAGGAATTGATGTGCACAAGATTTGCTCACCATAAACTCAAGACGTGTTCGGCCTCTGTATTCTGAAGACAGTACAAATTAATTTCTATCGTGCAATGTTTTATGTTGGAAGGCAACCCATTTACCTCCTTTAGCTCTAAATCAAAGACACATTGATTACAGACAAATATTTTCTCACAGGGCCTATAATAGTACAAGATCGATGGTATGAAAAGACCAAATAAATTAACAATCAAGAGATGTGTAAGCGAGTGGGTTGCGAACAGATTTTTTTATCGTTTTAAATCTGAAGTTGAAACACTAAATTAGCTAGTCTACTAAACGTTATCGTTTTAAATCTGAAGTTGAAACACTAAATTAGCTAGTCCACTAAACGTTACGCCATATGATTTCTTTCAATTCTGAAGGGGTACAGAAGGGAACATGCTCGCGGAATGTAACATGATTCACGGTCAACTAACATATTGGAAGTCCGTGAAGTTTCATGAAAATCATATCCTAAGCAGCAATTAAATGCAGTACCATACAACTATTTTTGTATGAGAGACTGAGTCTCGAGGTGACAAACTGTCACAATGAAGTGATAATGAAGGGTAATTTCAGTAATTTACTTAGACGAGTAATCAACAATTTGAATGAAAACTCTCTAGGGAAAAGTAAGTGAAGATCCTATGCAGTAAACATGAGAAAACCCATGAAACACTTCGATGGTGACACAGAAGGTAGAAACATGGGTTGCGGGGGGTTGCGGTAAATGATGTAGTTCTACTATATATAAAAATTAAAAATAACGGGAGGAGAAATTAAACAGAACCGTATTTAAATTGTTCATAATTCCGTGTCTGACAAATGTTTTTATAACGTTTACTCTAAAGCTAGTCACCTCGTCCTTGGCAGACTGTGTAAACAAATCTCCCATGAGACGTAACCTGCGGCATATTCTTGTTGCCAGTTTTGAAACGAAAAGTATGAACAGTTATTATTTTCGTAGGCAGAGCCAGCTCTGTGTCTTAAAATTTTGAAATGTTTTCTTGTTTTATCCTTGTTGGATAGAAAAAGCTGAAGCAATATCCTGATAAATATCATCGTTTCTGCGAAGATATTGTGCCGGCAACGGCAGAAAAAGTATATACAAGGACAAAAAATTAATTAAAAGCTTAATTAATGATTTTCTGACAGAGACGGCGCTTCTCTGCAGTATAACGCAAACGGTAGTTAGGTGGAAGGGGAAACTGTTAGGGGTTGGGGAAAGGCGATGGTTTTAGGCCAAAAAGAATTAATCCAAATATCTCTTTCTCTCCCCCTGTCGCTCTCTCTCTCTCTCTCTCTCTCTCTCTCTCTCTCCTGTTTATTCCTATCTCTACCACTCGCTTTTTCTATCTTTTTTTTTCGTTATATTATAAAAGTTGTTCCTGAATTATATCTGTCGCTGTAAATTAGGCGTGTGCAACGCCAAGTTAGAGAAGACATGTCATTCCGGCGTAACGAACCAACTTTATCTCCGAATGCAATTATATTATGTGAAAACTTTCTTATTATGTGACATCTGTTGGGAAGAAGCGGCGGTGAAGTCAGCACGCCTCGCGGCGATCGTCGGTACTAATACCGTAGTTAAATGGACTACGGAGTTTGAACTTACTTAACTCCGTCATTAAAAAGATAACGATCTGTGAAAAATTGCATAACAATAAAACTATTTCATTTTGTAGTATTTTATTGCACAAGAAAACTCATTACTTAGTTTCTCGTGAATCGGTATCTCTACACTTTTCTTCATAATTCTCGTAGTTTTGCGTTAGACCTTGAAGTTTAAATAAAATTGTTTGTGTAGATCTCATTGGTTCTTTTTATTTTCATGTATTTATTCAGTGCATTAACTAATTTTTATGTCTTTCTCTTTTTTTCTTGCTACGACATTTTTGTTTCCTTCTCTTCGTCTTTTCATAATTCCTTTTAGAATTACAAATGAAAAGAAATTATGTTATTATGTCTCTGAGAAGATATAATATGTTATGTTTCTTTCTTTCACCATTTTACTTTTTTTTAATAATTGATTCTACTCTTCCACTGTAATTTTCTTTTACAACGATTCGATTACAACACAGTCATCTCCCAAATACATAACATAGTTTTTTTTTAATTTCCAGACATTTTATCACCATAATCATTGTCGTCACACAGACTACATTTCACTGCTTAGACTTGACATCCCCCAATATTTGTCTAACGTTTTATAGAGCCTGTTTGACTTTTGTATTAGTTTATTTTCATTTGTTTTAACGGACCAAAGTAGCATTAATTATTAGTGTCAAGTCGTTACAATAATTATTAACAAATTTTTTTATCCGTCGTCATGTATTTAGTCTTACTTTTATTTAAAGATAAACACGTGTCTTGTGATAAATTCCTGGGCAAGGGAAGCTTCAGTCATCAAGCCTGACTTGATGGATCGACGTTTTTTGCGAACACCAATAATTTTTTAATTGAGTTTGCGAGTACAATTTTTGTTTTTCGGAGACAGGAAGTTCTTATAACTGCGCTGAAAGGTAAATATAACAGATCGTCACCTTGTTTCAAACCAGTATGAGGCCTTTCGCTTAGATAGGCCTCGATTTTAACTATACATTCATTCATTCACTTGACTGCATTCATTGGCTTACCAGCGGATCTGCTTCAAGAGGTACTGAGTTCCATTGAGTGATATATATAGTCGTCTCTATTTCTGCCATCATGAGCGGCCTTATAATGTTTGAATAAGTGTTAACTGACATTTTAATACTGGGACTTTTTAAACACGATTGTGAAATATAAACACACAATAACATTTTTATAAATGTTATGTAAGTTTACTAAATGATCCAATTGAAGATGGAACACAACTGTTCCGAAATGCATCTTGGATGAAAATCTAAAAAATCACCGACTGGAATACCTAGAGGTGTACTTGTAGGTAGGCTACTAAAAATTCTTTATACATTATTAAAGGTATTCTTTGACTGTTTCATAAAAAAAAATAAACACACAAATATGTTTCATGCTTCATGTCAAATGTTCGCCTCCTGCTGAAGCAACATGATTCCTTTGAATAGGACTACGACCCATCCCTCACCCTTTTTCAGCAGTGACCCAGAGAGCTGGCACTACCAAGATATAGTGACGTTGTTTTATACTAACTACGTGAGTTGATACAAATATTTTAAAATATAGAAAACATTAGAAATATACGTGTAGTATTCACTACAGAAGAAGCAAAGCGAAACGACTTGTTATTAGAAATATTCCAAGGAAACAAAAAAGAACTTGCAAACAAATATTTAACAATAGAGTAAGTAGGACAAGGAAGTTTTGATATACACGATCCAACACAAGAGACCTTTGTCTGCCCACACACGCAGTTAGCGGTTGTTCGAGATTTCACTTCGTCACGACTTAAAACGAAGAGAATAATCTATATCGTATATTTGCTAAGCAGCATAGTTTCAACGGTGCTTTCCTTAAGAAATCACATGATTTAACATTTCATAAAACGATTGGCCGGGATCGATATAAAATAAAAATTTCTGATATTGTAACTTTAGTTCAAAACTTTAACGTAAAAGTAAGAATCGAAATGTAATTAATCGGCGAGGAATCGAAACGAGACAGACGATGCTAGTGGGAGCGTATTTCCAACTCGTCTGTTAGACAGACATTCAATCTGTGTGATTGTAAATTCAGGGAGCGAACAACCGAATCGATTCATCGTTGAACAATCGACAGTGGCAGCGCAGTTAAAATGGCGGCGTGGGTTAACCGCTGCGGTTACTGCAGCTTACTGAGCGTATTTGCCACTGATTAATAAATTTCGCTCGTCAATTTCACCGTTTTTGGTTGACAGTTTCATTGTTGACGCGGCTAGTCGATCGAAACTGTTGCATGACTACCGGATTACTGTTACTGTATCGTTATATTTTGAAAGAATATTATTCTTAGCCTGATTTCGAATTTTTTAATGCATTTTAATCTCTATTCTTAGATCATATAATTATTTACCATACAACAGACAACATGAAAAACGCTGTAAGAAGTATTTACCTTCCTTAGATCTATAAAATCTGTTTAATAAAGTATTTAGAGAAAAATTAAGGCAGAAACAAGGATAGGCGTTTTAAAAGAAGGGACTGACCATACGAAAATTATTCGAACAATTCAAATAAAAGAATGATGTTAATTCCATGATAATGGAAGTCAGACAGTCAGAAGTTTCTCACAACAAAAGATGTATGAAAACTAGTTGGAAGATTCAGCCATCAATATTCATAATATTTATAGATGGGACTATTAAAGTGATGGTGATGGCCATTCTCTACTTCTCTATGAGTCCGAGAATTGGACTTTAAAGACGTCCCTTGCCAGTCGTATTCAAGCGGCCGAAATGAGATTTCTCGGGCACGTGGCAGGACATACTCTTCAAGGTCGCAAAGGAAATGTCGATATACGCTAGGAGATGAATATTGTGAATATACTCGATAGAATTGACCGATATTGGCTGAAATGGATGGATGACTGCCGCATCCCCAAACAACTATGGAATTCCAAGCCGAAAGTACGGAGAGGTGTGGAGCGTTGGAGTGACCAGCACTAATCTATCTTCTTGGGACCGGAATAAACAATTCTTGGTTTAATTCCTGCTGAAGGTAATAATGACTATTGGAATGTGTTCAACAAGAAGTAAAATAATGTAAGTACGTCACCCTACTATGCATATGTGCATACATACGTACATCCGTGGCTCTACAGCCCAGTTCGAGCCTTGGCCTCCAAAAAAATTGCCTCCACTTATTTATGTCCTCAGCCATCCGCCACCAATCCATTCCACCCAGCGTCCTCGCATCACTACCGACCTTGTCCAACCATCTGTTCTTCGGTCTTCCAATCTTCCTTTTTCCTATTGGCTTGTGTTTCATAATTCTTTTTGCCGTACGTTCGTCATCCATTCTCTGAATGTGCCCTGTCCATCCTAAACTATTAATTGATTTTAGCAAATCGGACAACTGTAACGTCATTGTATTTACCATAGCCTCACTATGAATAGGGTAAATGTTACGGATGGGCCTTTGCATATGATATGGTGACGATCGCCGGTAGAGATGAGGTACACCATTCTACGTAAACTGGGTTTTCACAAAACACACACGCACGTATAAGGATTAGTAGACTTTTGTGGGAGTCCCTCTTTGAATTGTGCTGTTTCCCGAAAAGTTTCAAGAGACACGTCTTTGTTATCTTTAGGCTAATATCTGCTCAATGTCTCGGATGTGATTGTTTTTATCTAGCACTGTCTTAACTTGCTATTTCTGGGGAAGGGTTATATAGCGTGTTCCTATTGGCTAGCAACTACTCTCGTGTCTGTTAGACGGTTGGCGACTTGTTTAACTGGTAGGCCTATCCGGTTGGTTGTAGTGTGTGAATGAAAAACGGGCTTCCAGCCTGAATGAAATCTAAGGTTCTCATCCGATTTGGCGGGAGTATCTGATGTTCCCTCAGTCCCAATAGATTCTCTGGTGACGCGTTTCTGCAACAGTTCAGTGGCGGCCAGAGTTTAACCGCTTATTCGACTGTTTTCTGTCTGACCATTGGTTATTGGAAACCTGTGTTCTCTGATCCGCTGGCTTATGTAGCGGATACACCGTATACTACTTGTTTTTCTAGGGGAAATCTAACCAACGGTGACGATAGTAATCAAGGCTGTCCTGATGCTGTGTTTCCGTAGTATACTGCATATGCTATCTGTAGTGCTTCTGATATAGGGTTTTGTTACTGTTGTTGGATGTCGTTGTTGTTGCTGTCCCTTTTTGTATACAATAGTCCTTTTGCTCTGTTATTCATATACAGAGCGTAGTTGAGCCGCGTGACGGTGTACGTAAGTTAACGTTCAGATACCTGTGTGGGTATGTGTGTGTGTGTGTGTGTGAGTGTGTTGGGGGACTTCCTTCGGTAAATAGTATATCGGAAGCGTTATTTTCATGATGATTACATTGGGGCTGGCCATTTACTACCTTAGTTGTACAGTTAACGTTGTATGTCGTTAAGATGTTTGACGTAGGAGTCCAGTTCTTTCTGCTGTACATGGTTACCTGAGCCTCGGAGTCGGTTTCGATGGTGCTGTTCGTAGGACAAGCTCTTCAGTAAGTTTGAAGAAGGATAGCACAGAACTCTTTGAAACGTAATAGAATAAACAATAGTTTCCTACTGACATTGAGGACCATTACGACACTGCCTGCCATGACAGCAACCAACCTATGAAATACACAGACAGTTGCTAGCGATATAATCATGAGTCGTACTTTGTACTGAGTCTTAATGCATTTATTTTGATCGCAGGATAGTAAAGTTAATAAGGAGCTTATTGAAAATACTACTTACTCTGACAGGACCATCCACGAAAAAATTCTTAAACTAATATCTTTTCCTTTCCTCTTCACTTTCAGAGCTTAGGCCTCTTCATATTCCATCAAAAGCACAGACTTCTGAAAGATCGCTATGAATCTAGAAAGTTTGTGAATAATTGCTGCAGAAGTATTAAGACAAAATATATAACAGTTTTTTGTAACGCTCAAGATTCTATTTATTTTGCTGTAACTATTGTCTGAATTCATGGGCTGATGTGCACGGCATTGGTGTGTTGAATACTCGTGGGCTTGTTTGTAAACTTTGGATGCGTTGCGACGTACTACATAAATAGAATTGCTGTAAGATACCCGATTGAGTCCAGTCGAATCAGTAAATTTTCCTCATCGTACAAAATCAATCTCAGTTTCGTGTAAATCAGAGATTACAAAATTTAATGCAAAAGGAGTGCTGTTTATTCTAATAAATTTATTATCACCTTTGACCTAACCTGTAAGACTTCTATTTGATCAAAATCTTACTGACTATAACAGTGTGTGTTGTTTTCTTTCTCCTGCGAGGTTCTGAGCTGCAGCGTTCTTTATTAACTTAACATCCTTTATTTACTACAGCGTCGCCTGTTATCAATAAAAGTACAACTCTCACATAACGCGAACCTCGCCACCAAAATTAATTTGTAGTTATACGTAAGTGAAATATACTCTCGTTTACAAAATGCATGCGCGCGCGCCCGTGAGCGATACAATCAATACTGAACACATTAAGCCGACGTAGACGACTACGACGGTTACATGTGACATAATGAACACGGTACAACCCTATTTGTTCGCCGTACATTAAAATACCCTCTCGGCATTGAAAGGGTTGTATCCGTATTAATTGCACATGTATTCAGCGAACGAGCGCGACCCGGCCCCGTCCTTATACACGACACAACGCGAATGCTCTTCGTGCACCAATCATTTTCGGAATCCACCGGTTGCAATTACTTGTCGATACTTTGGACTGCTTTTGTTCCCTTTCTTAGGTAGTATTTCCTTTTCATGCTTCACACATGTCTCTTCCCTACAACACACACACACACACGCGCGCGCGCGCACACACACACACACATTTCTACTGCCAGTGTTTTCAATCATTACAGAAACGAACAAAACTGTTTTTCTTCCAGCATGCGTCTGACATTTTGTAACCAACAAAATGACATTGTCTCAGAAATAATAAAAAAAAAAATGTGGTACTACCAAACAACTAATGTAGGCCTTCACGATCGGTGTCAGTTGTAACGAAACTCTTTGGGCTTCTAGTCATGGTCTAATGTAGCATCTTGATGTGGTCAATGTCAGTACTCCCCGTCTCTTCAGCAGCTTTGCTCATCCCAACAGATTGACACGATTTTCAGAATGTCACGAAGAATCCAAGAGTACCTGCGATCAGAAATTCTAGCTAGGGATGCTAGGGATATATTCTTCGTGCTATGTGTGTAAGGTGTCTTGGTCGTGCGGTCAAGTCTGTATCGCCACCAAGAAGCGGAGTGCCAACAAAGCCATCGATGCACACTGGCGATACTGCCAACTGGGTCACCCTCAGAAAGCGTTAACTCACGAAAACTACACCTTCGTGTTTGGGGCATGTATGTAGTCTTCCATGCTGCGTCTTTTTAGCGCGGTAATATATGGAAGCCATCAAGATTCACAAACATGGCAACAACTTTTATAGGGGGGAGGAGAATCTGGCGTTGAACAAACTTTGGTTGCCGGCCGTAAGGAATGATCGAGTAGCGGCGCCAGCAGAATGAAGTAGCTCCCTGGTTAGTTAACACTAACACTATGAACAATTAGAAGCCATCTCTGTACGAAGAGGAAATACGAATGAAGAGCCTCCATCGTTGGGGTCGTCGTCGATCACTTAAGATCGCGGATCTTAAGATCTCATCTCCCGCTCCACAGAAGATGACATGGCTGTAGTCAAATGTCTGGCATATTAAGAGCCGATATTGGACCATCGCGTAACAGACCATAGAGTTTCCTACAGTATCTGTAAAGATTAGCAGTAACATGTTGAGTACCAACATACCATTGTGTTTATGAAAGGCGTTTGAATTGATGTATACATCCCGTAACTGCTTATGGGATCAGAAACGTGGACAGTGAACATAAGAGTGGTATACAAACACTGCAGCTCCATGCGCAGAAAAAGAATACTACGATTAAAAGTACAGGCAGGAAAACAATTAATTGGTACGAATCCTTATTACAATAAATAATATAGTCTACTGAGGCAAAAAAAAAAAACAAAAAAAAACAAAAAACAACTACTGTGACAGGAGATTTTCTTAAATAAGAAGGTAACAGACGGTCACGAAAGTTATAAACTGAATAAAAGCAATAAACTTAATGTGGTCACGCCAGTGATCCTACACAAGGTGGATAGTGGATATTTTCTCATCCACGTAGGCCCTACACGCAATGTTTTCGTTTTTCGTCATTCACAGTCAGGCAGTAGAATCGGGATCTGAGCGCCGGGCAGGCCTGTGATGTGGATCGTAACTAAATTATCTGTAATAATAATAAGAATTATTATTAATATTATTATAAACGTTCTTATAATATTATCTATTAGGTATACATGTCGGATCGATTCTTAGGGTTGTCTACGCTTTAAACACGCTTTAATGCGAGGCGTTTAAGCAGAACAGATAGTTTAAGCTGTTCTGAGTCCTGCCTTATAGTGTTTTAAATTTCTTATACCACACACACACACACTCACACACACACACCACATATAAGGCCACTTGTTATAACACCTAGATAACATGGGTTTTTCGCACAACTCTTCCCTAATATATCTAATCACTTACGTTTTCGGGAAAAGAAACAAAATTGGATCCCAACTGGAATCGGTCTTCCATCTGACACCAGCCTTCGTCTTCTTTACCAGAACGTGCTCTGGAAGAATTTACCTCGCCATCCCTTCGCAAACAGAGATTTCCTTAACTTTTATACGAGAAATTAAATGCACATTCTGAAGCAAGAGCTTTAAATTAAACTTTATACTATCTGACGAAAGGACCAGATATAGTGTGAAGGTAAAATAAGTTTGAGATAAAAGGGTCACCTGAAGGCATGAAACAAATTTGTTATTTGTTTTTATTTTATAAATTGAGATGTTTATCGATTAACTTTTAATACCGATCAACTTTTCACATTGTAACCTTGCCGCAAGAGTGAATTTGAAACCTAAACGTTAATTGTAATTTTAACGAAGTTTGAAAATTTCATAATTTGTAATGGCATTTAAAGGCCTAACACGTGCAGTTTCGGTATAACGAAAGTTAAATGTAAAGAAAACCTTAAAACTGTAGAACTTGTCAGTATAATAAACATATGTCGTTAAATAATAATTCCTGGATTTAAGGAAGCAAGGTAAGTCAAGTCTCAACTATTTCTCGATCTGTCAAATCATCCTCAAGTGTAGAACATCACAAGCCAACTACGAGTTAGTTGACTACTTCTAACACAGGTTGATAAACAAGAGATGAAAAACAATATGAATGATAAAGATAAAACTAAAGTAAGACGTAGTTTTTTAAATAAATAATATATATTGTAAGAAACACGCTAAAATATGTGAGTATACAAATAAATAGAAGAGCTTTATAAAATCCTTAAGCAAAGCAGTGATGCGCAGTCAGTCGGGCGCGCGCGTTTTCCGTTCGAGGAGGGGTGTGCTTTAAATTGACATGTCAAATCTGTACGTATAGTAAATACAAATATGTTGTCGACTGACGTTTGAGGTGAAGGAGAAGGGGACGGGACGGGGTGTGAGATGAAGTTGTACGCCTGCAAGCCGAGGGTGACGACAAGATGTGTATTTGAAATGCAGGAAATAAGGTGATAAGGAAAGAAATTCAATAAGAAGGAGTTTCTTTTTTGTCCTTCCTTCATCTTACTTCTTCTACTTTTTTACATTTCCGTTCGGTTGAAGGAAATACGTTCGACCGATGCGAAATGTTCATAATAAATTCCATTTTGCACAAGAAATAAATATCGGGGTTTCTTTATTGCTATCTGTCAGCGCTTGCGTCATGGTGTTGCACTGCGTCGTGTTTTTTGCTTTCCCATGAACTTGACTGATACTGAGGTTCAGGTCAGAGTAAAATCAATTTGAAATATATGTTGAGAAATAATTACATAACGTATTTCAGATGTCATTCAGAAATCACACAGTGGTAATCACATTACCTAGCTTGTTATTACCTAGGTCTCATTCACATTCGAGCCGGTCGGCGGAAGGGGTCGTGACCTTAGGTCGCGTCTACCGGCTCGAATGTGTATGGGGTGGTGGAGCTCGTGATCGGGCTTGAGGTTGGGTCGGTGTTGGTGGCTTGATAGATATACCGGCGACACATCCTGCCAGTCTGCCGACGTGTTCTTAGGAAGTCCGACTGTGTATGGACAACTCCCGACTGGATCGTCGTTTCGTTGTGAAGTCTTTGAAGATTTATCTATTTTCAACTTTTTAAAGTCAACTTGTTTTTAATTTTCTAAGTAAGTTATTGTACGGTAAAATTAAAATATGACTTGTGAGGAGAATAAGCAGTTTTTGGAGGAGTTCATTGAAATCTACCACGCACGTCCGTGGTTGTGGGAGGTAAAATGTATTACGATTATCCTAATCATCATATCCGAAACGTTACGTACGAATCACTCATAGAAAAATGTAAGCAAATCAGTCCCGAAGCTGACAAAATTTACGTTATTAAAAAGATAAATTCGGTGGGGCATCCGTCTCAGGAATGGTTTTCCAAGTACTGAGGACATATTTGCACTGCAAAATTTCATAACTTCTCTCCCTAGAAATCCCAGTCTTCAGAACTGATGGTATCTGTCATTTGTGTTTCCTTCTTCTCGAGTCTGGGTCATATCGTCTCCAACGATTCAGAAAAAAACTGTTACTGTCCATAAACGTTATTGTAATCTGCAAGCTCATGAACTTTCAGAAATATTAATAGATTGACATGAGAAAATCGTGATGTATCTCCCAACCATTGTTTCATCCATACGCGTTTGTTCGTTTTTTCCTCGTCAAAGCACGATAATGCGACAACGACACCAATTTTCGCGTTTGTACTCAGGCATGTACATAATTTTAAATTGTAAAACGATAGTATTTTCAGTTCGCTATGTACTTTCCAGAAGTGGTATATGTCCATACTAGGAGTAGACTGGCAAACTTTGGTTCGCAAGTGGCAAGTGACAAGAGGCGAGCTGTCGCTCGGTTCGAGGTGGCAGTTGATTCAGCGGACAGGCTCGCCTCCTGGTACGAAAGTGAATGGGACATTTTACATCCATTGTACGCAGAAGATTTTCAGTGGCTTGATTGAAACATACATCCTTAGCCTAAGTTTCATACCTACATGGAAGACGGTTTATTTTAATACGGTTTTTGCGCTATCAGAAATATAACCTATCTTAACTACAAAAGTTACGTTCTGGTAATTAATGTAGTTCTGGAAACCACAAAACTGTGTAAAGTTAGTTTATGTGATTTGCTGTTTCATTATTATAGGAATTAAGTATTTCTTACTTTCATTATTTTATTTTTATGTAAAAAGAAGATACCATATTTAATGGATCAGAACAGATCAAACGTAAATCACACATAACGTAAAAATATTCATCATTTTAGTTTACGTGAAACTGAAGTGCGGCCACTTCTAGAGTTGCGAAGATGCCGTCCTGATCGCTTTCTGTTAGAAACCATATACCGTATTTTTCCAAACCCGTCACGTTCCCACTTGATTAAATCATCGGTTTCTTGTCTCTTTCTTAGCGCTTCTCCCGAGCCATCGAAGTTTCCTTTGCTGTAAGGCTTTCCACAGTTTTCTTTTTTCTCTTGTACTCTCTTTGCTAATTCTCTTTCTTTATGAAATCCTTTGTATTCTCTTTTAACACTGTGCCGCAAAAGAGTCTGATCACTGTTTCTGCTTCTTTGCATTGGTCCTTAGCTAAACATTGTAGCAAATCTTCTTTCCTATACTCATTACTAAACAAGCCTACGTCCCTCACAAAAATTATACCGAGAATTTCTCTTATTTTTACTCATACATTTCTTATAATTAGCAATCTTTTATTATCTCATAACATTAATAAGTTATAAGTTATAAGTCTTACATTTATATAAAGGGCATATTGACAGTGCGTGTGTACAGATTATTTTTCCAAACTACTTTTGTAGTCTATTAAAAACTTTTGGATAGGAACAATAACAAACTGTCATTTGTTTTTTAAAAAAAGTTCTTGACTGTGTACTTCCTGCAATGATTTTCGATTCAATACAATGTGGTTAATAAAAAAAAAGTAGGAGATAGTACAAAAATTATGAACTACATATAAAGGAATAATTCCAACAGTGTCGAGGCGAAACAGACAACGCAACCAAACCGGAATGGATGATATCGTTGTCATAATTAGAACAGTTAAACGGATATGCTGGTAAGTAAGACGATGACAGATACTACGAAGGTTGCTAGACACATAAGTTGACCACGAGGTTTTATACCTTGGACAAGGTGGAGTAATTATAGCACTTTTTGTCTACAGCAAAATACACAGATGATCAAGTACTGTAGGGATGTAAGCTGGACAAATCTGCGTGGACAGAAACCAATACGAAGAACGGTCAAGGACACGTTGCACTGGACCTAAACGAGTATGGTAAACTTGGGTAAGCTCGTGATAAAGTATATAAAATATCAGTTGTGCCAACCAAAAATTTAAATCCGTGTTTTCTGTTTTAATTTTTGGAAAAAATTGTTTCTAAGGACTTTATCCAAAAAATGTTATGGATAAAGCAACATACTATACTTATTTTAATTAAATTTTGAAACAATGTTTATGCTTGGTAACCTCGTGATATTCCAGGTAATCTCGTGACAACACTCCGCTATACTCGTGATATCACGACTTTACCTGGATTGAGGCAATCTCGTGATACGTCAGGCGTACTCGTGACATCTAAACTCATAATTAAAGTCATAAGTAAAATAAATCTAAAATCATACGGTCAAAAAACATGAAAATGAAAAACGCCATTAATATTAAAATCGTGCGTAGAAATCCAATCCAGGAAATAAACACTATCAAAAATTTTACTAGAAAACAATCTAGAAGTCTTTTTCAGAAGTAAATATCAAAAATTAATTTAATTTGTACATTACTAGGAAGCGTCTTTACTTGGGAAATAACGCAAAACATTTAAGAAACTACGATCCGGAGATAAGGTCCTACAACGTATACGCCGTCCATAACCTATCAAAACATGTACCATCGTATTCAGTATGTATTAACCGACAATTTAAGACTAAATTTGATACTTAATACAGTGAATTACAATTATGATAGAATCAAAATGCACGTCATATTAACAGATACAGACACATTCCTGTTAAAGAAATATTCCTTACCTTTCACTTCAAAACCTTGAAAAACAATAAACATGTGTCGCACTGGCGCCTACAATATTTCAAACTGAACATTAGAATGCGCTGCGCTCAACTGGAGAAACTAGGCGTTTGTGGGAGCCTTGGTTAACCCGTGAAAAGCTTCTGAAAAAGTATCATGAGCATAAGCGAGTTCACCATTCACCATAGTAATAATATTGATGATATTATGGAGAGATCGTATTTTATCTCTTTTGGAAACGTTTGTTCTTTTGATTTATTCATAACTTACTTGAATTACTGAAATACCTTGTGTTATTGGAGCGCGATACAGTGGTACGCAGTTAATAATTAACAAGAAAATATTTATGCCGCCGCGAGACCCGGAAAGCTAACATCGGTACGACTGAATAATTGAAACCGCCTAATTAAGGTTAAATTGAAAACCGTAATATATAATTCAGGGACGAATCAAATTAACAGGATTTACACATGTAAACACGATGTTGATTTCAATACGCGGCTTAGCTACTGTGTTGAATGAAAAAGCTTACAGCACATACACAATACACACACACACACACACAAAACACACAAACGTTCGCGCGTGTATTGATTGATACATTCAATTCCAGGAAAGTTGCAGCCGATCGAACGCAACTGTTTTACACAGCCAAGTTAATTAAATACATATATTTGACGATGAAGTCCTGTTTTCAGCATCGCGTTTGGAATCACCAAAGTCAGTAGGACTTAACATATACGTGTGTGTGGGGGGGGGTTGCATAATTGTGCGCCGTTATGACGACAGCTGACGATAATGTGATTTCCAACTTATCAAAAGCTGCAAAGTTATAGAGTTGCCTCAGTTGAAAAGCTTTCCAGAGTTCACCGTTCAGTAGAGTTGACGGTTTTCTTGTTCGTATAGGTTTCGTATCATGAAGCTTTCACCTACTAAAATTAGTAAATATTAATACTAAGTTCGTTTTTTTTTTTACATCCACGTAATGTAGCAAAGCCATTCCTTAAGTGTGAACTACAAAACCGGTTGCCCTGAAAAAATAATATTAACCTCTGGAATGGAAAAAAAAATAATAATAATTGCAATTGAGTGAAGGGATTGGAGTGCCAATCTGCCCTGCTAAGGAAAATTGCCACCACTGGATAAAATTCACATTTTGAGTATTTCGTTTCTTGCGTTTTTGGTCGTATGAAATACAATAGAATAATAAAAACTGCTGTAACTGCAGCCATTACTGGGACAAAAAGTAAACATAAACTTAGGCCTGTACAAAAAAGGAAAATTAACGTTTGCCGAATCTGCTCCCAATAGGCTGGTTTCCTCCTTCTGCATATACTGCACTTTTCTTTATTGTGGTTGAAGAATTATTCATCCCTTAATTTGCTGGTGAAATAAAACTGGCTTTATCGAAATGTCGAATAAAATAAATGCAATCAAGTCTGGATATAGACGGTTCATGCTATCTTGGCAATTTCCGCATATAACGTAATCATGTAAAACGCTAATAAGGCCTATATCAAACATGAGTTTTCTTTTCAGCGTGTTTGCTCAGTGAAAACTGGAGTATATTAAATTAATAAGTTTAGTATGCAACAGGGTTAAGAAAACAACAACCACGTTTTTATTCAAACCTTCTTCTCGTTTTTTTCTTCTTTTTCGCTTCATTTAAGTGATTCTGCTGTTCATCACCAGTTAATTACTGAATACAATCGCGTCATCGCATTCGTGGTCGTCTCATTCGTTTTTTTTCTTTTGGACGATTACTCCGGGTACTCTGGCCTGATATCTCACCATCCGTCCTGTCGACATGGTCATTCCAGAGTTGCCGCCTTTCCTGTATTCAGTCTATTCCGGTCACACGGAATGGTTCTCCAATAATGACATTTGTTATTCTGTCTCGCTGTGTTCTGCCTGTCATTCTCCAGAATTACTTTATTTCAGGAATTTCTGTTTGTGTTCTAGTTATCTGGCCTAGCGTCTTGCCTCTGCTCCATAGGTCAGGATATGCCGCACTCTAATTTTATGTATCCTTCCTTTCATTTCCAAACTTAAAAATTTACTATCCATAATCTTATAATTTAGTGTCACTCATACGACGTGACAACCTGTTTGCTTTTGTAGTCTGGCATGGCAGTTTATTTCTTTACCTACTGAACCATATCTGGTTATCGTTACTCCTAAATAGTCGACTTCCGTTATATGCTCCACAATTTCGTTGTCTTCGACTGACTTGCATCTGGCAGCGTTGCAGCAATAGTTCACGCTTTAGTCTTAGCTGTAAAGATCATCATATTATGTTGTTTACACGAATAAGTATGGTTGCAGATCATCTTCGGTCTCAGCTGTAAGTACGGCATCCTTAGCTCAGCAAATAATGTTGAAGTTAGTATTACCCATTTCATATCCCTTCATATCTTTCATTGCTATTATTATATCGTCCATTACCATTATGGTAATATCGTCCATTACCTTTATGGTATTATATTCGAACGGTATTGCCTTATTCGGTAGAAAATGTGATCTAACTATTGTAGATATTGATTTAAAAATATAATAGCGTGTTTAAAAATTTAATATAAAACTAATAGCGTGTTTAGAAGATAGGAACCTTAAATGTAAATAATGTTTGCATGTCCCGTCCACTTAGACCAGTGTCTGCTTGAAGAACGTCCCAAGTTCTCCATTTGCTTAACCAAATAAAACATCTGTGCAAAACCGTGTTAAACGTAGGCAAGATTTACGCGACTTCTCTGTATGTTTGCTGTTGGAATTTAAACACTTTCATATATACTCCAATGATATTTGGTGTCATGCTTACTGAGAAACCTTTATGATAATGTGGATTATAATAATGACTTCATTATTACTATTAGTCATTACTAATTAGTTTTACTTAATTAATAAATATCTATTTGACTAAAACGATAATATATTTATTTATTGTTGAACCATTATGTTATAAGGTACTACAATACTTGTAAACCTAAATAGTTCTTCTTAAATAAATAACTACATTCATATTTGCTCAGCTACATACTATGACGCCGATCACAGCTGTGTGTTCGGCGTCAGCAACAATTGTCCTGATGATGACAATAAACATTGTCGAAACGTCGACACAAATAAGTTAAACTTTGTGTTATATTTTTTGACCGATCCTCACAAACCCTTCACTGAAAAATTCATTGATTGATGGTCACTACGAATTTAAGGATTTAATTATTAATAATAATAAAATGTTTGTACAAGAATATATTCTATATTATTTTGTGAATATTATAATGTTTCAATAGTGTTTAATTATCATCATCAGATATATAATTAATAAATTTAAACATTTTAAAATCAATTGTTCATTTTAAATTAAATAAATAAATATGTTTTGTGCGTATCGCGAAGAAATTTGTCGGCTATTTGTGAAAGGAGTGGGTAACATTTGGAATCCAGTAGTTTATAGCCGGCGTACAAGGCAAGATCCATACCTCGTACATGGAAAAGATAGTGGCAGCTCTACACTTCAACCGCTAAATTTTAACCTCAGGAAGTTATCCGGAGTAAGATGCGAGTGTCGAGGACTTGATACTCGTTTTGATACTCGGATCCTTTAATTAGACACACAGCGAAAATATACGACTTTTACAGTGAACAGTTGGTGGGGGAACAACAAATAAAGTCAAAGAAAGATTTTCGGTTCAAGTGACTATATAAATTAATTTGAAAGGAAGCATAAAATTTTAAATAGACAACTGGACGACTTTCCCGTGCAATCCTCGGATTGAGTTTACGTGGAAAAAGTTCTGGCGATGCTGAAATCGGAACCCGGAACCTTTAAGTTGATATTCAACCGACATTGTTGTTACCCCATGCAACATCGTGGTTGTTGTATCCGACTTACCTAACTGTTACTCATTTGCTTGCTGCTGAATCTGTAAAACTTTCAAACATTTCGGTGTGTCGACCGTATTTCTTTCATAAACATCATATTCATCAGTTTTGAGAGAACTGCCACTGCAAAAAGTGTTCTTTCAGTTCGATTTATTGAATAGGTGTATATTAAAACGATACAGTGTTATCGCTGTTCTTCCATTTTTCCGAGTAGCAAGTGGTTTATTGTAAGCGGGAATCGAAATCGTGTCGTCGAAGAGGCGGTCAAACGTACTAACTTCAGCACAGAATTTTATAAATATTATAATTAATCATTACACTGTCGATAAGCAATAAGAACTGTGTTTGTTTTTTACTGAACTGTGAATAAGATGAGAAAAAAGCAGCTACAGAAACGGGGATGCAGGTGTGTGTGCGTTACACCGAGATACAGCGATAAATTCCGTAGGTGCGCAATCAGTGACGAAACATTAGCTACGGAAAGTTGATTCCGTCTTTCTTTTGCTGCGTCTGTTGTAATTTTGTTGTTTGTTTCTTTGACAATAAATTCATTACGTTTTCTTCCTCTTCTTCTCCTCTTCTACACTTCATTAGCAGCGTAAACTTGCCGCGTTAGTTACACTCACCAAACTTTGTGATGTTTTTCGTGAAAGACAAAAAGAATTTTTTACGTAAACATCATATAATAAAAACCATAAATTTATGTAATGTTATGTGCCTAGTTATAAAAATTACTTTATTTCTTCAATCCGGAATATTAATTTATTAATATAGACCCATTCTTTAAAAAAAAGAATTAAACAAAATCTTCAGTCTGAAGCCTCGTAACCAGGACTGATTGTCGGATGAAATCTATAATTTGCGTATTGGGCAATCGCAAACAAAAATTTCACAAGATTTGTCAAGGTGAAATAGACATGTTTATAGTGTTTTAGATTATAACACATTATAAGAACAGTCCCTGGGCAGCCCTGTGTTCCCACTACTTGCATAAAATTCTCCCATTTCTGTTGGGCTGTAACAACACATACACAACTATTTATAGTTAATAAATAATAATAGTATTTGGTACAGAAACATAAAAAACACCTAAATACATGAAACTTATTTTTAAAAATTCTTCTCCACACTTTCACTTGGGCTAAATCGATGATGTTATCTTCGTAATTTATTACTCAAGGCATTTCAGATTGATCAAGGAAATTCCGACAAAGCACATATAGTAAATATGTACTATCTTCTACCCTGCAGAAGATCGAAGACAAATCTTAGACTCTTGAGAGCTGAAATGACGTTTCGACAGAAGCGGAGCGCTATCATTTTCATTTGTATGCTACGCTGATGAAATAAGTAGTACCACATTGCTAAGTGTGCACATGACTCTTGGTGTACCGGGGAACGCGAGGCTTTTCCAGTTGTTTGGAGATCATTCTGTGCGGCAGAGTTGTGTAGCGTTCTGGATTCTTCCAGATTGTCTGTGCCCTTTTCAGATGTTTAGTCGACTACTCTGCCACCATTTAGGCCCTCTAGCTGGCTACACTGCAAGGCCAATATGCAGCGTTGACTATTGGAAATTGGAGTGGCTCAATTTAGTTTATACCTGGTGACATTCAACTACGAATCGAAGTTATTTCTGGCAGTTTGGTGGAAAGTGATCATTGCGCTAATTAGTGTGAACCTCTAATGGTAACATTTATTCTTGTTGATGGACGAATTTAACTTGAATTATTGTATAAGAGTGCCTTTGTTGATTTGTAACTGTTGTTTGTGTCTAAGCAAAGTTTGTAATTAATTAGCGACTTCACTGGTTCCACTGTACTCACAACGATCCGGCGTGACCATCGTAACAGTATTCTTAGTCTGCCCAGAAGTGGTCTTAGATTGATAAAGTCGTAAAACAAGCATTCCATTTGGCCGTTAACGATAATAAATCGTCAGCTCGTGCTTGTTTTTATTTTACCGTTTACATAATTGTGCTTCACTAAGCTTTTCATGTTCCCTCATTTTCTGCGCACAAGTAAGAAACCAATAATAAATCACGTCACTAGCCTCATTCACATCAGTCACCTCGTGAATTCAGTAAATAATGAAACTGAAGACCACGTTTGATATGTCGTAATTATGAATTACACTAACTTAGGCAATTATTAGTTGTTGAAGCATCGAAAAGAAAGTCTATTATTCATATTTAATTACCGGCGCATCATTTATGTACGGTAATTTCAAGCTGTCTGCCGTAACAGAAGTGTTGTTGCACCGTATCAAAAAGGGCGTATTGGCTAGCTAATTCTTCGTGTCTAATTACCATGCCGCGCCTTTCGGGAGTGCCTTTAAGGACGCCCACCGTGACGCGGTGTTATTTATCTGTCAACCTACGTCGCCAGCGCGACTTCTCTCCGCATCCCACGCCGTTTAGAACATCAAACGAACGCATCTGGGAACGGAATGAGCGTCATCAGTGTCCATGATGGACGATGGATGGATGATGCACCGGCGTCTTGCGCCCTAATTTGTGTGCGTTGTCCAGGCCTAGGCCTGATGAACGCCAGGTGCCAACAGGTCAGCTCGGTCGTTTGCTCTGCACAAGGGTGCTATGTTGCAGTCCGCGGGTACGTGATAAAGACATGGTCACCACGGGAGCAAGCATTTGCTTTTGCTTCAGCCAATTGTCACGCCGAGGCGCGGCACCATGGTCCCCTCGGGCATACGCCTTTGGGAACGTAGTGACGCACTGGCGAAAACAAGAGGCTCGAGCGCCCTAGGGCGTCGGCCGAAACGATGAGGAATGGCTCCAAGACAGCTGGCACCCGCAAGGAAGGCACTTGCACAACCTCGCGGATCCCGTGTCTCAGGTCATACCCCGCCGAATCAGCAAAGCAGGTGCTGACGGGGATCTCAGTTGTCATGGCTTCAGCCAATTGCCACACCTGGGCGCGGCTCCGTGGTCCCCGAAGGCATGGCCCACGGAAACTTAGAGGCGCGCTGGCGAGGACAAGAGGCTCGACCGCCCGAAGGCGGCGGCCAAGTCGAAGGGACTCATCACCGGGGCAGTCGGCTCTCGCAAGGAAGGCATTTCCAACACCTCGCGGGAGCCCGTGTCCAGGATCACAGCTCTGCTGAGTCGGCAAAGCCGATGCTGGATCAGTGACCACCTCCCCGACCTTTTATAAATATGCTCGTTTATTATATGTAAGTGCCGTAACTCAAGACTTCGTTACACCAAAATGACGGGAATAAAAGTAAAATAGCGTGAAAAGTAAAAAGAAAGCTAGGAGCTAGGAACCACCGCCGCCAACCACCAGTGATGTCCTAGAGCCGTCTAGAGTTGCCTCTAAAATGCGTCTATGCTGTGTCTAAATCCAGCCGTGCATAACAAATGCATACCTGAAGTAATAAAGTGGAAAGAATGAAGAATCGCCCAAAACACCGAAAGAAAACAGCGTTCGTTGTGCTAAGAATGGAGCAACAAAGAATATCCAACATCTCTTTTTATTAGTATCAAATGTGTCTGAGCAATTGAGAAATGGAGAAAATTGAGGTGCTGTAATATACGAGTTCAAAACGTTGGTTTTTATTTTTATAGCTATACTCCGTTGTTGCCGATTTGTCTATTTCGCCAATCTGCGTAAAACCTAGTGGTAAGGTATCCAAGTGTCGCTCTTGTACACGTCACTACAACTACCCGAAACCTTGTTGTCGGTAGGAATTGAAAGAGGCATCTGTCACCTACGGTAACAGCTCCTCCCTAGTCGGCTCGAGTTTAAACCGTGAGCTATGATCTTTCAAATTCTAGTCGATTCCGTCACTAGCCTCATATGCACACGGTCCGTCGACTACGAACTTCAGTCTGAGTGCTTAGACAGTCTGCAGAAGTCTTCTCACTGTTACAGTACATTAGCTTCGAGAAACCTAGTTTTATTAAGGACATATAACGAAGTCTAACAAGGAGAGTGAACCAAGTCGGGAACAGAAAAACGTGCCAAAATTGACTGATAAGAGTATAGAAACAAAGTAAGTGAAGTGGGGAGTATTAGAAATTGTATACTTCTTCTTCTTCTTCAGCACTACAGTCCAACGTGAGCCCTGGCTTCCAACACCAATGTTCTCCAAAGTCTCCTGTCCATTGTCATTTCATTGTATCCCCTCATATCTATTCTTCTGAGGTCTTCTAGCACATCATCCAACCATTTTATAGTAGGCCCCTCTCTCTGCTTTTTTAGACTTGCACCCTCAAGATTTTCTTTGGCGTACAGTAATCACCCATCCGATCTAGGTGACCTAACCATTGTATTCGGTGACTCTGTATGAAGCTTACAATGTGCTCGTGATTCAATAGCTCATCCATCTCCTGGATATTTCTTATTCTCCATTCGTCACCTTCTTTAATCGGGCCATAAACACGTCTTTCGATCTTTCTTTCAAACCTTCTTAGTGTTACTTGTTGCTTTTGGCAATGTCCATGTCTCACCTCCATAAGTAACAACTGGTCCGATAAGTGTCTTATATATTTTTATTTTTGTGTTCGCGACTAAAGAGTTTGCTTCTCAATAGTCTGCTATTGGCATAATATATGCCCTATTTCCTATTTGTATCCTGTCATGTAATGTCGTGTTTATGGACCCTTTATTATCTGTCTTGTTACCCAGGTACCTAAGCTTATTAACTGCATCAAATGAAATATCCTGTATGCATATATTATATTGATTTCTTCTCCTTCCTGATGCAGAAATCAGCATATATTTAGTTTTGCTGATATTACATTAGATTTACATCAGTCCCATTCCAGCGGATTTTTTATTCAACTCTTTGTATACCTCAACTAAGCGTTGTCTTGATCTGGCTAATATCCAACATCGTCATAGTAAGCACATGTTTGTCTTGTCTTATTTAGTGTTGTTCCTCGCTGATGTATGTCTTTAATGGTATAATGTAGCGCAATAATAAAGAGTGTGACTCATACCTTACTTAACTCTCTTATTAAATGTAAATGATTCACTTTGCATATTCTCACACTTAATTTTGGCTTTTGTGAATCTGATGTCCATCTTCGTTCACATTAAATTAACTGTCTTTCATCTGTGTTCTACTTTCTGTGAACTAAGAAGCATTAGTGTGGTCTTAATGTAGATTTGTAATTTTTGTTGAGTATAAAATGTATAAAGTAATTGGTAATAACAGTCTTGTCGCGTCATGGTGCGTGACAGGACTTGTTTCGGTTAAATAAAAATGTTATTCGCTGGCAGAGAGAGGCTAAGTATGGCAATCACAAATGTAAAAATAACAAAAACATTGAAGAGGACAGCGTCAGCCGCAGAAATACTGCCTGAGGGGGGTCGGGTTGGGGCTGGAGTTGGATTTGAATGTCTGAATAAACGACAATGTAAATTTTCCTTATCTCAACAAATCTGTTCAACCTTTGCAAAAGCTCAGACACTGATGTTTTATATTAGTTTTCCTTCCGGTTTTTTGTAACATTCCGGTCCGTAACTACATTCTGAAGAATATATTACCCAATAATCAGTTATTGAGACATTTGGAATAACTTTCTTGTCTTCACAATATTTATTTAAGTGTTCAGTGACTAGGTTGTATTTGAGTACTCTGTATTTTACGTATGTGCACAAATGTTATTCATTTCATGTGTTATTTTTTTGATAGTTTACAGATTATTGAAATGTATTAAACAAAATGAAATATAGATTTTTAAACATTAGTATAATATATGCTACACTCACTTGTTGCACACACCAATAGTCACTGTGACACCGATTAGCGCTTTCGAACGTACCCGTTCATCATCAGATCGTAACTGACACCTCATTGTTCTGATGATGAACGGGTACGTTCGAAAGCGCTAATCGGTGTCACAGTGACTAGTGGTGTGTGCAACAAGTGAAAATTTAACCAGTAATAAAATTTGTAATTGAATTAGTATAATATACAGACGATACGAGAATTTTCATAATGAGCACCTGTCTTGCCTTGAACTTCTTGCTGAATGTATTTTAGTTTAGTCTCTGTTATAACTACGGTAATAGGATCTGCAAAGTTGCGAGGCAAACGACCAGAATCTCCTTCCAGCATCAAATATGGACTGGAATCTCCTCGGGACCTCATAGCCATTTTCTAATTCCTACTCAGTATCGGCTTTTCCATCCCACTGAATTGAAAACTATATATTTAATAGTCTCTTTCTTCAAATAGGGTTAGTTTTCCGAAGAAAGACATTACATTAGATTGGTTACTGATACGGGCAGTGTTCGTGAGCGTAGGAATTTCGCAGGCGTGCATTTCGAGAGACAGGCCTACATTGTTTTAAATGGGGAAAGAGAAACGTTTCTCCACCGAACTTCAATTAACAGAAACTCCTCTTTAAAAGTTCGTCGTTGTCACACATATGAACACTTATAATAATTACCCTGTTGTATAGTGTTTTTTGTTTTGTTTTGGTCATCACATGAATGTTAAGTAAAA
Organism: Magicicada septendecula; assembly: GCA_034769895.1. Taxonomy (NCBI): domain Eukaryota; kingdom Metazoa; phylum Arthropoda; class Insecta; order Hemiptera; family Cicadidae; genus Magicicada; species Magicicada septendecula. Next base: position 113,569,446 of record CM068375.1, on the reverse strand, counting down.
TATTATTGACGTTTAGAAACGACTTATAGTAGTTGTTTCTATTCGATATAGTTCACGGCCAGTTCATGTAGTTATTCGGATAATGTATCACAGGAAAAAATCAATGTGTTAAAAACATTTATGTGTTAAATCAATGTGTTAAAATAATATTTATCACAGAAGGCTGCTGTTAATGACAAAGGAGTCTTAATTACTTCGACCACTCAAATCGAGAAAGTCGATCATTATAAACATATCTTTGACACGTTGAACAAAATAGAAACCGGACAGAAAAAGTCAAAACTCGTATAAAAATAGATACTGCTTTATCCATAAATATAGAAAAATTATTTGTCTCCGAGACGTAAGTTTCACTTAACAGTGCAATTTTTACGTTGTTATGTTTTCCCAATACTGTCATATGGTGCCGAAGATGGACTTTACTGCAGGTCGATATGTGGAAAATGGAGTCGTTTGAACGGTGAAATTATATGGAAACTTCGTCTTGGATAGGGCGCATAATGAGAAATATTCTGAATTCTCAGTAGGTCTATAGGAGAACAAACGGAATGGATTGTAAAAGCGAGTACTTAGGCCATATGATGAAAGTAGCAACGATTATTTTAATATTAATTATGTAAGATTTTTATATTAATTTGAAACTTTTAAGTAGGCAACTTGGTATATTGGTATAAGGACTTGAAAGATACGTCCGGATTGAGTTTAACTCCATTAGAGATCCTCGAAATATCAATTGACATGATGCTCTGCCATTTCCGGCACAGAAAACGAGTCAAGAAGAGGAGAGACATCCGATAGGTCTACAGTAGTTTTCCTACTGCATACGTTGTATAATTAATTTTTTTTTTTTTTTTGAAGATACGACCATAAGTGAACTTGTAACCCAACAGAAATTCTAAGCCAAAATATGACGCCATAAGAGTCACGATTCCTACGTGCTGATGACTTTGTTTTTGAGTTATGAGCGGCAAGGATAGAATAAAACAATTAAATAGCTTTTTTTTTCTTTTATAAAATTGCTAAACTGCTATAATTGTTATTATTTAGACAAAGCTTTTCGTCATCACTGACATCTTCAGGTCTTAAACAACAGAATAAACAAAGGTAATAGAAAGATTAAAAGAAATAACCACAACAAATAAGACAAAATTAATGTCATTAGATATAAAAGATATGTACACCAATATACCAATAGCAAAAACAGTAGAAATAATAAAGAAAAAGAAATTAAGTAATGTAGAATGGAAAAACGAAATAATAGAAGGATTAGAATTATGCCTAAGCCAGAATTACTTCAGATTTAACAACAAATTTTACATACAAGAGAATGGATTACCAATGGGATCACCGCTTTCACCATTAATGGCAGAGATATTCATGAATAGCTTTGAAATCAAAATTTTAAAAGATGTAGATAAAGAAAGAAGAATTAAAATTAAAAATGGATCAGGTATGTAGGTGACATACTAATAGTTTGGGAAGGTGAAGTAAATGAATTTAAAAAATTTACGGAAGAATTAAATAACATAGAAAAAACAACAAAATTTCAAGAAGAAATTGGAGGATTAGAAATTAATTTCCTGGATATCAATATAAAAATTGAAGAAGGTTGTTTAAGACCTGAAGATGTCAGTGATGACGAAAAGCTTTGTCTAAATAACAATTATAGCAGTTTAGCAATTTTATAAAAGAAAATTAAGGATGGCAGTAGGGGGAAAATAAGGGTTCTGGCTCACAAAGGAATGCCGCCTTTCTTAAAAAACAATAAAAAACACTAAAAAACATGATCTCAGAGATGACGCCGCCACCGCTGGACCCGCAGCATCCCGATGGACCACAGCACCGCGAATTTCCGCGAATAAATTTTTTTATTTTTTTTATTTTATTTTTTTTTATTTTTTTAATTAAATTGATTTGGTGGGATGAGGTTCAATGGACCACCAGCATCCGTGAATATAATTTTTTATTTTTTTAAGAAAGCTGATTTGCATATCAGTGGGTGGTGTTGGGTGGGAGGTTTTTTTATTTCATATCAGTGGGTGGGGGGTGGTTCCAACTCGAAGCATTATAGTGTATACTAAAATATATGATCAGGTGTACCAACCTGTGCATGAGTTCAAATTTGTTGTGTGTTATAATGTATATTAAATCTATATGATCAGGTGTACCAACCTCTGTAGTATTATTATAGTGTATAGATATTTTATATGAGCAGGGTTGTCAACATTTTCTGCGGTGGGGGGAGGGAAATGTGCGTGTATAGAGCAGATCTGCCAACATTTCTTTCTCTTCTGTGGTGGGAAATTCAAACTATATATGATCATAATTGTTACTCTCTCTCTCTCTCACACACGGTGTGTATGTCTCTCTCTCTCTCTCGTTGTCAAACGTTATGCTCACCGGCATTATAGTGTATATTAAAATATATGATTAGGTGTACCAACCTTTACATGAGTTCAAATTTGTCGCGTGTTATAATGTATATTAAATCTATATGATCAGATGTACCAACCTCTGTATTATTCGTCCTCTCTCTCTCCCTCTCTCTCTCTCTCTCTCTCTCTCTCACACGTTGTGTATGTCTCTCTCGTTGTCAAACGTTATGCTCAAACTGTGGTCAGTACCGAGCGCATGTATATGAAATTAGAAAGTTTATATTTATTCGACAAATATTAACGTCCTCTCTCTCTCTCTCTCACACACTCTCACTTGTTTCAACTGTGTCAACAAATAGTAACGTCCTCTCTCTCTCTCTCTCTCTCTCTCTCTCTCTCTCTCTCTCTCTCTCTCTCTCTCTCTCTCTCTCTCTCTCTCACTCTCACACGTTTCAACTATGCAAGGTTCCATACCCTTTCTCCTGTCTCCCTCTCGTACATTGAGTAGTCGGTGTGATGAATAAATAATTTTAGCTCTCTTTCGTTGTCAAAACGTCGTCTTCATTTTCAATGTATTAAATAATTAATTAATAGTTTTATAATGCAGTCAGTGTGATTGATCCTTGTTAGAAATATATATATATTTGGCGTCAATGAACTACTTACCTGTTATGTTGTTACAGATGACAAATCCATACGTTAACGGCTTAGCAATCTGGTACAATACTTCTGTTTTAAGGTTGCAGTTTACACACACACACACACATAGGTTCAGTAGTGTATAGCGAAATAAATTAAAATTATACACATACATGAAAACGGCGGCTGAAATTCATACAAATCTTCTGATGTAACAGTTCACAAAAAATAAATTAATTGTACACATGTTCAGAGGTGTAGAGTGAAATAAAATAAAGTCATAATTTGTTTAATGATTAAATATATTTTAACATTCACAATATAAAATTCACAATTAAATAAATACATTAGAAATTGATATTTTTCGAAAGTTTATATATAATTGTGTGTCGTACTTGTAGAAGAAGCAACCTGCAACATAACAATACAACAACAACATTAAAATCATGTTAAATATCACACACACAGATGCACACGCAACGCGCGCACATACAGACGCATACGCAACGTAATCACAAGCACACACACACACACACACATACATACGCATACGCACACATACGCAACGCGCCCACACACAGACGCAAACGCAACGTAATCATACACATACATACAACGTGTACATGCAGGGCCAATAAACAGATAACAGATTTAAATATGCTATAGTCATTGTAAGACGTTACAATCATTGAAGTGTTTAATAAGTAAATTGTATGTATGTATATATCACTGAATAATAATAATAATATAATCGTTCTAGTGTTATCGTTTGCTGCAACAGGTAAAGCAGTTACAAATAATTACATATAGGTTCAGAGGCGTATAGTGAAATAAATTAAAAATCCATTCATCAAAACTTTGTAAATTAGAATCTGCACTACATTCAAACATACGCACACACACAATGATAAAAAAATTGTTTATTAAAAGTAGTTTGTTACCTTAACGTGGTACATGCAGAACTAGTGCTGTTACAAAATATATATATATATAGTAGGAAAGCCCACAGACTACTAGAAATAGTTATCACCTGAAAAAAAGAAACCACACATTACGAACTAATATGTATAAACACAAATATCGTTACAATAATAATAATAATAATAATACATAAACTTACGTTTACTGCCGTCCGAACTGAAGTGTGAGGAGGCAATAACTATAGATATCACAGTAAGAATTTTTTTGTTAACCAGTGGTGTAACGGGGAATTTTAGCAGGTGGAGGAGCAGAGTCGTCATCGTCGTCGGCATGTATCCGATAATGTCCGTACGCAAGGGTATCACGACCATTGTCTAATATATAACGCTTATCATCATACGGTGACAACGCTTGCTTATTTACACGCATCGTGTACAACGTATGATGATCGCTACGTAAACACAACGCACTGACAGAAAACGGACAATGATCAGTGAGACACTTGCGATACATATCGTGTCGCAGACTCCTCTTAATAGCAACTCGAGGCACACCTTTACACACACGTTTTTGACTCGCATTGCTAGAATCTTCGTGGGCCACAAGGAACGAATAACATTTCGCTCTGAGACCTACGAATTCTCTAATAGGACGACCACACGTTTCATCCTTGAACAGTCCGACAACCTTTTTGTTCTTAAGGCTATAACAAGGATGAGACGTAGGGTAATCCGAGGTGTCAAAAACGTGCAAGTCCTTCTTCATATCTGCATACAAGTCTGATGTTTGAATATGATACATCAGACTGTCTGTATCAGTCATTAACAATTTAACGTTGCGGCCGTACTTGGCGACAGCATAACGATAATGAAAGTCGTACATTATTGTTTTGCTAACGTCAAGCACCGTGAAGCCGACATACACGGGACGAGAAAGAACAATGGATTTTTTACGGAGTGAAAGCCCCACCAGATCGTTCGTATAACGAATCATACGTTTTAGCCTGGGTGTGGAAACTAGTTTTTGAAGCCGTCGTTCATTCGAGACTAGTTCAAAGTCTATATGTTTCCGTACGTTCTCCAGCGACTTACCGTATACGGCTTTGTTCATCAGTTTGAAAAGGTCTTTTTCAAAGCTGTTGACGGCTGATTGCCTCTTGCGGGTGTTGAAATCGATAAACGGTTTCAACCAAGCGCTTTGCTTAAAACACAACACCCTATGAGTCGCTTTCAGCTCTAAACCAAGACTTAAATACAATTTCAAATTTCGATAATGGAGAACGTAATTTTGTTTGTCCTCCAAAGTTGTTAACAACTTCTCTACGGATGACCCTGATTCGTTATACGATGATCTGCATATACTCTCGTGTAAACGTTTGGAAAAGGGAGAAAGGATATCGTGTGTTATGCGCTGGCGCACAGGTGCAAGCGGGTAGTCGGAATGCAGGTCGTGTAAGGTATTAGGATAGTGTAGGTCGACTTCGAGGATGTACCCGATGTCAGCATCATCACTCACAGTACGTACGTCCAAGGACTCGATTTCGTTACGATCGAGTCATCGGAAGTCTGCGTAAGGGAGTGGTTGCGACATGGCTGCACCGTATAAATTGTTACAGTCCGTATACAGAATGAAGGAGGTCGGTTTCGAAACATCGTACTGGTCTGGAATCAGAGGATTGTTAGCGACTGCATGACGGTTGGATATCATCGCGCAGCCTCCGCGGATCCCAGACTCGACGTACAGATGCATATTTATTTCTGTCAACAGTTCTAATTCGACCCCTGTCATTTTTAGCATCGCGTTCCAAGCGAGTCCGGGAAGCGAGTAAAAATGACATGGGTCCAAACAGTAATCGCGTAAGGCCGTGTCTCGGAAACTTTCAAAGACATCGGCCAGCAGCATTACGTCTGTCAACAAATACAAATCATGGTAATCTCCAAACGTACGCAGATTGAATGCACTCCACACGTTTTGCGCGTGCTCGTAATCTGCGTCGGAAATAGATGATTCCATCAACCGGTTATCAAAGTGTTCACGAGCGGGTAGACTTGTTTCGTTGAACCGATCAATAATGTCAACATACTCGTATGGGTATACCCCCTTGCGTACGAGCAGATTGGTCTGTTCATCGAAACCCCGTCTAAGCATTTCCTCTCTGAGCAAAGGAAATTGGCTCCCGGACGCGGACAGATTGGTAACGAGTGTGTCCAGAGAGCGATTAAGAAATTGAAAGGAGTCTACGAAACGCAAGGGACCCAGGGAGAACGACACGTAACGCTCACTGGATGTTGCGATGCAGGATACGCGTTCGTCCTTATATTTCCCTAAACCAAGCATTAAATGGTGACAGTCGTAGCCACGAAGGTTGTGAAAGAAGACGGGGATATGACGAGGCATCTTGTAACTCAGATTACAGCTATTATGGGCTGCTCCCAAGAATTTCCCCGTAAGATGGCAATGATTGCGTACCTTGTCATCGTCTGTCAAAGGGCGCTCACACAAATGACAAACGGTGGCGTTAGTGAACACAACATTGTCATCATCGGACATAATTAATTGTACGTTATGTCGTACCACCTTCATCATATCCTCGGCGTCTTTCAACAACCACGAGAAGAACGTGTCTACAACGTTTTCACCCCGATAAACTTTAGCCTCTCTCCAAAGGCTGTGCGTATGATCGACGATAGCATAGGAGAAACCTGACGGGATATGCATCGCTTCGTATGATGTGGACGATACAGGAGGAGAAGTTATTTTCTGACGGGCACCGCTGCTATCGACGGAGTAGAATTCACCTAACTCGTGCACTGTCGTCGGGACGTCGTTACCATGTAAACACGATTGAAGCGGAGTGATGAGGGACTCGAAGTCGGCGTAGACGGTGAATGGTACTTTAAGACTGTGCGCGTTATTTTTAAAGGACATAAACTTCTCCTCCTCCGTGGGCATTTTGGTTTTCTGCTCGCCGTAAGGTGTGCAGTAGGGGAGATGATCGGACAGACCATGTTCTGTAGTGAAACGATGCAGGCAGTAGTCACAGTAAAATGATTTATTGCTACATTTTGTTAGGGATGATAACAATCTACTCATGTTACTGATAAGACAGTAATGTTTTCGGCTATTCGTATCGGTCAAAAGCAAAAGATTAACGTGATGCGACCTGTCCTTATTCGGGGTAATTCTCAGAGGGTAAACCTCATTTTTTGATTCATTTTTGATATTGTCTTCTATATCATAGCCGAAAACGTTTATAGAAATGTTAGGATTCTGTGCTTCAAATTTGGAAATGGACTTTAACGAAACAGGGTACTCGATACCGGACATATTTAATGTGTTTATGAATGGGATGTAGTTTGAAGCACGGTCTTTATTATGTTGTTGAGGGTGTATGTGGGCTAGAACAGACCACAGAAAACACATTTCATCTCGGGGGTTCTTGATGTTGACTACTGCCTTAGTGAGCGTGAGTTTTCGCGGGGTTGGAAGGTAGGAGGACGCTGCTAGAGGCTGGTACCGTCCAACAACCAGTTCCAGCTTCAGTACAGCATCCACCGACCATCCGCTCCCGTCACGGGTAAAATTAGATATGCTATTGAAAATTTTATCGTAGGATTCATCGAGTAGACAATTCAACTCGTCGCTGTCGTCCGCGAGCAACGTGCGACAACGTCCGTGGAAGACGGCGTCTTTCGTTACCTCTTTCTCCTCACCACTGTCACCATCTACCACGGTTTTGGTAAAACGTATCCTGCACGCAATATGCCACTTGATATTGCGTAAACGTGCCTGCTCTGCCTGAATATCCTCAAGCAATAAAGGACGTGCCTCAGTCATTACGAATACTACGTCATGATCCGACTCGTTGACGTTCACTGGAATGTAGTCGAAGGTTGTGATGCACCCTCGGACACTACTGTTCCTCTCGATATAAAACCGAGTCACAACTGAAACAATAGAAACATGAGTATTAGTAACCAATAGGAATGATAAATAACGTGTACACACAAATTCATGTTTGTAGTAAATAAATAACACTCGTCGGGGTAATATGTCAGTTTATTACAAACCGTGAAGATGTTGGCTACTCCTGATTTTAGTATTGAAAGTGAAAGAATAAAATCATTCAAGTATTGGGAAGTGACGTTTATCAGCCCCGACGAGTTAGCGTTTGCGGGGTTCTACTTCTACCCTAGAAATTTCGATGTTTGTGGACATAGTATGTCATTCGTAGACGATAGAGTTAAATGCTTTTGTTGTGGAATTGAATTAGTTGATTGGAAAGAAGGTGACAAACCTATGAAGGAACATGAAAAATTTTCATCTACATGTCAATTTCTAAACGATGTTAAGAGTGATACTTTTCATGCACACACCAATAGACATAGTATGACTCAAACGTTAATTCGCATCAGCAAGTTTGCACACTACATAATTACAAAAATAATTTCTTAACTGTGACAATTGGTATTGGACTTTTTACCTTGTTCAGTCTGCTCCTCCCCACGTTCCTGCTGAAGGTTAGCCATGATCTTCAAGTGAGAATGAATGAATACTGAAAAACAAAAGGTACTGTTATAACGCTGGTATTATGTTAGTGTATCGTAAACGTTTTATATATCAATTTGTACATAATACATGTACGCTTAGACCAAATATTTGCTAGATCGAGAAAATTAAGTTTATTTTCGCGCACACACACAAACAGATTTAAATAATACTTTCATGCTTACAATATACAACCAATGTACACAAACTATATATATCATTCGTTGGGTTGTAATTATTATTAAACAGTAAATATGCTTAGAATGAAAATATTTGCTATGATGTTAGTAACATATAACAGCGTCTTACATACCACTCTAATCTATATATACTGTTCTGTTTCAGATAATAATAATAATTTGATCACGCACACACACACACACACACACACACACACACATACACATACATGTATTAAATCAATAAATAATGCACTTGATAAATTATGCTCACCAAACTAGCGTATGTTGACTACACACACACAGGAACTTGTGTATACTGAGACGTACAATAATTCAAGCAGTCTTTCAACTATTAAAAAAACTGCTGAGATAGATTTATCAACGCACGCAAGCAGTCAGTGTGAAACCGATAAAATTCAGTTATACCTAAAAATATATATCTTCAATTAGAAGTGTAATATAAAAGGTACAGTAAGAATATATTTCAGAAAATTGATCACCCACACACACACACACACACACACACACACACACACACACACATGTATTAAATTCAAATATATATCTTCAATTAGAACTGTAATATAAAAAAATACGGTAAGAATATATTTCAGAAATTGTGATTTGAACATACACATACATGTATTAAATTCAGTAAATAATGTTTTAATGCAAATAATTTTTACTAGTAACATATAACAGCGTCTTACATACCACTCGAATCTATATATACTGTTCTGTTTCAGATGATAATAATAATTTGATCATACACACACACACACACACACATACACATACATGTATTAAATCAATAAATAATGCACTTGATAAATTATGCTCACCAAACTAGCGTATGTTGACTACACACACACAGGAACTTGTGTATACTGAGACGTACAATAATTCAAGCAGTCTTTCAACTATTAAAAAACTGCTGAGATAGATTTATCAACGCACGCAAGCAGTCAGTGTGAATCCGATAAAATTCAGTTATACCTAAAAATATATATATCTTCAATTAGAAGTGTATAAAAGGTACAGTAAGAATATATTTCAGAAAATTGTATTAAATTCAAATATATATCTTCAATTAAAAGTGCGTTAAGAATAAAAGTACGTTAAGAATATATTCAGAAAATTGTAATTTGATCATACGCATACGCTTACACACACATGTATTAAATTAAAATATATATATCTTCAATTAGAAGTGTAATATAAAAAATACGGTAAGAATATATTTCATAAATTGTGATTTGAACATACACATACATGTATTAAATAATGTTTTAATGCAAATAATTTTTACGTTTAAATAAAATCTGTACATACAATAAATTATACTCACCAAAACTATTGTATGTTGACTACACACAGGAACTTGCGTATACTGCGATTGCACAATAATACAGTCTTGCAACTATTAAAAATGTTGTGATAGATTTGTCAGTGCACGCAAGCAGGTCAAATGAGAATTTATCATTAAATTTGTTGAGTATACATATATTGGTCTAATATTCATTTTTAAAGTATCCAAGTCACTGTATTAAATAAATAATTGCTTATCTAATCCGTCGAGTGACTTACTTGTAATTTGACGCGTTTCAGGGCATATGCCCCATCTTCAGAATAATTCCTCTTCACAGAACGTCAGACATTAAGATTAAAATGTAATAAATTAAAATTAAAATCCATGGTTAAAATATTAACTCGTCAAAATATTAAAATATATGAATGCACAGAGAAGCACGCACTATCACAACATGAGTTCACTTCGCGTTATAGCCGGTGTACACCGCCGCGATGTTAATCGCGTACAAAGTGCGCGATTAACATCGCGGCGGTGTACACCGGCTATAACGCGAAGTGAACTCATGTTGTGATAGTGCGTGCTTCTCTGTGCATTCATATATTTTAATATTTTGACGAGTTAATATTTTAACCATGGATTTTAATTTTAATTTATTACATTTTAATCTTAATGTCTGACGTTCTGTGAAGAGGAATTATTCTGAAGATGGGGCATATGCCCTGAAACGCGTCAAATTACAAGTAAGTCACTCGACGGATTAGATAAGCAATTATTTATATATTGGTCTCCGGTGGTAGGGGACAGCCGATGTTTGTTTGGACGTGAATACTTTCTAATCCATAATTACTTGTGATGGGTGCAACTAATTAGTGTCATGTGTCATATTAGAAAGTGAAAGGCGGATTTAGCGAATACATACACACACACACATACACACACACACACACACACACACACACACACACACACACACACACAATGGTTTATTTCGGTAGAACCATCTGAACATACATGCAATTAGTTGTATAGTAATCAGAATGTGTGTGAGAGAGACAATTTAATAGTTTGAATTTTATACCACAAGGTAAACTATATTTTTTTTTTAAGTCGGGGGTTGTTTCCGAAAATTATTATTTAAAACTGATAATTGTTTTATTAAAATCTCACGTACGTGCCAAATTAATTGCCGACAGCGACTCTGCTCCCCCTCCTGCTAAAATTCCATCTGTTAAAAACAAAAAGAATTCTCACTGTGATATCGTTAGTTATTCTCTCTCCACGCTTCAGTTCGGACGACAGTAAACGTAAGTTTGTGTATCATTATTGTAATGATATTTGTGTTTATAAATATTAGTTTGTAATGTGTGGTTTCTTTTTTTTTTATAGTATAATGGAAAACGCTGCTGTAATAATTGACTTTCACTGCTTTTATGATGACAACGGCAATTATATAGTAAAGGAGTTGTCGGTTATGGACGTAACACGTTTTGCATACAGACATTGGATTTTCGCCCCGCCTGCTACAGTCGTTACGAATTCGAAATACACTAGAACCAACTGCTGGTTAACGACAAACTATCATGGGCTAAGATGGGATGAAGGAGAGACACCGTACGACAATCTTGTTTCAGTGTTAACAACGTATACGAACATATATAAATATGTGTTTGTGAAGGGTCTTGAGAAAAAACGTTTTTTAGAATCGAAAATAATTCATTATCATATAATAAATCTTGATGACATTGGTTGCCCAAAAGACGTACCAAAAGACATTCCTGGGGCGTTATGTCTTACACATTGCAATTCTTCTTCTACACTATGTACAAACCATAATGTGCACGCACTTAGAGAGTGGATAATTAATGATTTTTCTGTTATACAAACATTTTTAATGTAAGTGTCTCATAGCATTGTTAATTTCATTAGGTAAACTTGTATATGGCTGCAGGCGATAACTATTTCTGTCGACTTTCCTAATATATATTATGTAACAGCCATAATTCTGCATGTATGTACATGCAAAAACACCACCTGTTAAAAACAACAACAACAAAAATTCTTGCTGCAGGCGATAACTATTTCTGTCGACTTTCCTAATATATATTATGTAACAACCATAATTCTGCATGTATGTACATGCAAAAACACCACCTGTTAAAAACAACAACAACAAAAATTCTTGCTGCAGGCGATAACTATTTCTGTCGACTTTCCTAATATATATTATGTAACAGTCATAATTCTGCATGTATGTACATGCAAAAACACCACCTGTTAAAAACAACAACAACAAAAATTCTTGCTGCAGGCGATAACTATTTCTGTCGACTTTCCTAATATATATTATGTAACAGTCATAATTCTGCATACAAAGCTTCAGGGGATAAAAAACATCACCTGTTAAAAACAACAACAAAAATTCTTACTGTGATATCTATAGTTATTGTCACTCCATACTTCAGTTTGGACGACCGTAAACGTAAGTTTATGTATTATTATTATTGTAACGATATTAGTTCGTAATGTGCGGTTTCTTTTTTTTCAAACGATAACTATTTCTAGTAGTCTGTGGGCTTGACTTTCCTAATATATATATTTTGTACCAGCGCTAATTCTGCCTGTGTGTATGTATATGCAAAGCTTCAGGCGATGAAAGTGAACTTTCCTGATGGCCACACCATTCCTTTCACTAGTCTTCTTTGTAGCGAATATTCTGACATTGTATGGTTCCACCTCGCTTGATACAGACGTCTTCACTTCTAATAATAATGTCGTTTATCACAAAATTCAACGCAGTTTCTGCTATTGAGTACAAACGTTGTGCAGAATTAACAGTGGACAAACAGTATCCGATCGTTAACATGTTGCATGTGGACACGCGATATGGGAAGTCTGTGCTTGTAACGTTGGAAGATTGTGAGCGCCGCTATCGTGTATATCTACCTAAGAGGTATGCTGACGTCTTTACAGATGAAGAACTCCGTCATATAAATCCCAGCGACCTACATCTTGTGTTTCGAGGGATGAAGAACCAGACAGCGCATGTGGAAATTGTATCTCGTTAAGGTAACAAACTACTTTTAATAAACAATTTTTTTATCATTGTGTGTGCGTATGTTTGAATGTAGTGCAGATTCTAATTTACAAAGTTTTGATGAATGGATTTTTAATTTATTTCACTATACGCCTCTGAACCTATATGTAATTATTTGTAACTGCTTTACCTGTTGCAGCAAACGATTATATTATTATTATTCAGTGATATATACATACATACAATGACTATAGCATATTTAAATCTGTTATCTGTTTATTGGCCCTACATGATTCAAACCAAACGTGTACACGTTGTATGTATGTGTATGATTACGTTGCGTTTGCGTCTGTGTGTGCGTGTGCATATGTGTGTGTGTGCGTGCGCGTGTGGTGTAACCCAAACGTGTGTACGTTGTATGTATGTATGTGTGTGATTACGTTGCGTATGCGTCTGTATGTGCGCGCGTTGCGTGTGCATCTGTGTGTGTGATATTTAACATGATTTTAATGTTGTTGTTGTATTGTTATGTTGCAGGTTGCTTCTTCTACAAGTACGACACACAATTATATATAAACTTTCGAAAAATATCAATTTCTAATGTATTTATTTAATTGTGAATTTTATATTGTGAATGTTAAAATATATTTAATCATTAAACAAATTATGACTTTATTTTATTTCACTCTACACCTCTGAACATGTGTACAATTAATTTATTTTTTGTGAACTGTTACATCAGAAGATTTGTATGAATTTCAGCCGCCGTTTTCATGTGTGTGTATAATTTTAATTTATTTCGCTATACACTACTGAACCTATGTGTGTGTGTGTGTAAACTGCAACCTTAAAACAGAAGTATTGTACCAGATTGCTAAGCCGTTAACGTATGGATTTGTCATCTGTAACAACATAACAGGTAAGTAGTTCATTGACGCCAAATATATATATATTTCTAACAAGGATCAATCACACTGACTGCATTATAAAACTATTAATTAATTATTTAATACATTGAAAATGAAGACGACGTTTTGACAACGAAAGAGGGCTAAAATTATTTATTCATCACACCGACTACTCAATGTACGAGAGGGAGACAGGAGAAAGGGTATGGAACCTTGCATAGTTGAAACGTGTGAGAGTGAGAGAGAGAGAGAGAGAGAGAGAGAGAGAGAGAGAGAGAGAGAGAGAGAGAGAGAGAGAGAGAGAGAGAGAGAGAGAGAGAGAGAGAGGGGACGTTACTATTTGTTGACACAGTTGAAACAAGTGAGAGTGTGTGAGAGAGAGAGAGAGAGAGAGAGAGAGAGAGAGAGAGGACGTTAATATTTGTCGAATAAATATAAACTTTCTAATTTCATATACATGCGCTCGGTACTGACCACAGTTTGAGCATAACGTTTGACAACGAGAGAGACATACACAACGTGTGAGAGAGAGAGAGAGAGAGAGAGAGAGAGGGAGAGAGAGAGGACGAATAATACAGAGGTTGGTACATCTGATCATATAGATTTAATATACATTATAACACGCGACAAATTTGAACTCATGTAAAGGTTGGTACACCTAATCATATATTTTAATATACACTATAATGCCGGTGAGCATAACGTTTGACAACGAGAGAGAGAGAGAGACATACACACCGTGTGTGAGAGAGAGAGAGAGTAACAATTATGATCATATATAGTTTGAATTTCCCACCACAGAAGAGAAAGAAATGTTGGCAGATCTGCTCTATACACGCACATTTCCCTCCCCCCACCGCAGAAAATGTTGACAACCCTGCTCATATAAAATATCTATACACTATAATAATACTACAGAGGTTGGTACACCTGATCATATAGATTTAATATACATTATAACACACAACAAATTTGAACTCATGCACAGGTTGGTACACCTGATCATATATTTTAGTATACACTATAATGCTTCGAGTTGGAACCACCCCCCACCCACTGATATGAAATAAAAAAACCTCCCACCCAACACCACCCACTGATATGCAAATCAGCTTTCTTAAAAAAATAAAAAATTATATTCACGGATGCTGGTGGTCCATTGAACCTCATCCCACCAAATCAATTTAATTAAAAAAATAAAAAAAAAATAAAATAAAAAAATAAAAAAATTTATTCGCGGAAATTCGCGGTGCTGTGGTCCATCGGGATGCTGCGGGTCCAGCGGTGGCGGCGTCATCTCTGAGATCATGTTTTTTAGTGTTTTTTATTGTTTTTTAAGAAAGGCGGCATTCCTTTGTGAGCCAGAACCCTTATTTTCCCTCTACTGATGGCTGCTAATTTAAACAATACGAAGAATTAAATAGCAAAAAAAGATGTTTATAATCTTCAATTTACCAACTTTTAACCTTAATTGTGGGATAAGTTCATTACGATTGGTCATTAAAATGATTACAGTTTCCTTACATAAACTGCACATGACGCGTACCTAACAATTTCAGCTTCCAAACAAGTATATTTCAAGTCGTAAAACAACCGGCGCTGTACAGTTAACTACTTGCGTGTGTAGGGGTTACACAGATGTTCGTAAGTTACACGGCGTGTGTAGGGGTTACACAGATGTACGTAAGCTACACGGCGTCCATGTAACGGCCGGTTTTATTGTAATTTCTGATTTCTAAATGTAAGCCTACACAGCGTTCCAGCTGTTAGCCAATCGTATCGTGGAACGTGAGGAGCGTGTGGGCGCCATAAAGGAAGCGGTAAAGCGTTTCTAACTTTGACTACAGGCGCCATTCCCATTGCTTCCAGAGGGCAAGCCACGCTGTTTGTAATCAGCAGGGTCCATACAGCTTACGTCATTAATCGGTTTACAGATTCCAGAGTCGCATTTTTTCCCTATAGAGAGACGAGAAAATAGACTCTCTTCCGATAACCAAAATGAAAATCAAGAACGTATAACTGTCCTTGTTCAAGTAAGCATGCGGACGCTATGTGCTAATACCGTCTGCTCAGTAAACCTACTTGCAGCTGCAAATATATTTTATTTCACGTTTATAGATTACATATGTGAATTCAGAGTTATGTAACTGACATAAATTACAGTACACGAAGAATATTTTTTTCTTTGTTAAGTCAAGGCCTCGTTGTAAAAAAAAAAAACAAAAAAACCGTTATCCACAATTTTTGTAATTCTCTCACACACTCAGCTTCTATCATCATCCGCAGATCGTCTAAATATTTTCTCTTCGGCCTGCCTCTATTTATCTTCCCCAAAATTTCCTAAAAAAAAAATCTTCAGAATAACCTAGAACAATGATCAGAATGTCGAAAAATTATGTCAGAACACATGACGTGGAATTTTTTTCCTCTTCCATTGTTTTTGTAAGTTATCTTTTCTCTTTTCCTTCTTTTAAAAGTTCCATATTTATTTTCTTTCTACAGAACTTTCCTTTACTATACTTCTCCGTATCCAACTCTCCACTGCTTCTTGCCCAAGACCCAGGTGTCATTTTTGTGAAGTAGGTTATGCGTACTCACATACAAAATGTATTTGAAACATATTCTGTAAATTCTGTATCCACATAATTATTTGTAGCCTATTTCTTATAATCTGAAATATAGATTAGAAAGCGATACTCTTATTTTAACGTATTATTTGTTGTCCATATTATAAGAAGTTATTATCATACGAAGAAAGCAATTTACATAATTTCTACTATCGTCCAATCGCATCAGGTAAATATTCGAAGTAAGAAAATAATCTGATTCTTGATACCTGCTAATTATGGGGAATACTCTTGTTTTATCTTAGTTGTTTCTGTACAACTAGACAAAATCCGTGCATCCAGACCGTTGTTATTATAAAGATTTGTGCCTAAGAAATTAGTTTTCTATGTTGAGCTAAGGTACATATGTCAAACGATCCAGCTTATTTCGACTAGTCATGTGTTCTCTGTAGTTTCATATTTCCCGTGTAGTTTCAGATTTTCTTTCCAATTATATCAGCGTTTTCTAAGATAATCGTTTACGATAATTTTACATGAACTTTATTTATTTTTGTTCTGTTTATTGTTATCGCAGGTTCTTGAGACTAAGGGGTCCTTTTCGAAGGTGTTCACTGATAATTAATGTGTCGGTACGATTATAGAATGTCACAATGGTGTAGCATAATTTGAATGCCAATTCTTGTAATTATGATTAGTCGATATTATTTCTCACAGCAAAGATTTTTCTCCGCTTTGTTTATGTTTTCCTAGATAAGCCCCTGGGGTCAATGTTTGTTCAGCGAACGTTTGGCCTACATGTGCAGTACTTCTTCGTCAGTGCTCTATTGAGGAGCTCAGTGACAATAACTTACTGACTACATTAACTTTTTTCGATTCTGAGAATTATTTGCCAGTCGTGTGGCTATGGTATTGTATTACTACCAGCCAAGTGGTTTCCGTCGGTTTCTGGAGCTGATGTTGAGCGGCCCCTATGTTCAACGTTGCATTCTCTATTCTTTGACTGGGTATACAGTATTTGCTAGTGCAGCTCTCTTTCTTCTCTGTCCTTCACGTTGTGATGTATTCATGTTACTCTTTGTTTTTTATCTGCACTATTGAAATTCCTCCAGCACCAACATTCCGTTAGACGATAAGGAGGATAGGGAAGATGTAAATGTGCAGCATAGGAAATGCCAATAACCATCTCAACGCAAGTGCGTGCCACGTGACTGGGGAAATAATCTGTCAGTAAAAAAAAACCGCTAGTCGATAAAACTATGTATATATAAACAGCCAGGATTATTGTTGCTATAGTCAAGATGTCTGTCCAAAATGGACCGTTGGGATTAAAAGCAGGGAAAACAAAACAAATTGAAGATTAAACTTCGCCCGTAACAAGCAAATAATACAGACAGATAATTTACATAAATATTAATGAACCTAAGTTGCACGATAGTGGCATTCGACGGTGGCATCGACTGTATAGTTGTGCATGCCTGAGTCTTACGTTTATTACAGAGTTCCTACTCAACAACCAACACCAACAATCAACGTCTCAACATCTGAAAGACAACCAAGCAAGCTCAACAGGGTGGTACACTGTATCCTGCGAAGACAGAACCCTATCGTTGATATGATAACAACAACGTTGTTGTAACAGTCAATACGTCGTGCTTTCAGTCACGTCAACAGGACACGAGTTGGCTCTCTTCGATGTGACATATAAACGGTCACGTGACATGACGACGGACATGTTTATTTTGAAACCAAAGCTTTTACGGCGTCACATTTTACTTGAATTAATTATCACTTACGAAGGGGAAGAATTTTTAGTACTTGAAGTGTGTTTTACAGTTTAATACTGTGGGGACAGGAAGAGGGACATTTTATTATTTATTGCCATCGCCCAGACCTGTTGCCCTTGTCTCAGTTAAACTCTACCGCTGCTGACGGTACTCGATTGGCTATTGTAAAATAAAAGTAAAAAGTGATCTCGTGTTTCAAGCTAATTCCGCCGACTGTTGCTCTCCCCTCGTCCCCCTCGCCCCTCGTCTCCCATCACGTCTCTCATCAAACGTCCACCTCTTGCTGTTCCTCCTACCATACCGCTCCCTATGTCCACTCTGCCAGTCGATACAACGTCATTAATCATTAGATCTGTGTCATAGTTCTTGTAATGTTTATACTGGTAACCTCTTTTAGTTAAAGGCGGATCATTACTGCTTTTCCACGTTCTGGACGTTCGTGTTTTAGGTACACACTTCTGGGAATGCTTTTTTGAAACTCTTCGACATTACTCAACAATATGACTGGCAATTCTTGCTTAATATTTAAAATGTTCCTTAAAAATATTTGCAGTATTGTGTACTTTATTTAATAACATTTACCACCATTATTACGCTAGAGTAGTCAGATACATGTGGTTCCCATTATACAGCAGCTGTTTTTGCCCTTTACAGGTAGTTCGACCTTCTTGAGGCCACTGTAGTGTCACTCTCACGTTTGTTTTGGGCTTTTGCTTGCTGCCGTTTCTGACATTCGTCAAACTTGAGAGATCTTTTTTTCTCTTCAATTATTAGGTTATATAAACCTGTTCCGGCACCTATCTCATCCTCGGACGACCATGTCTCTTCTACCAATGGCTTTATAGTTTACTCCGTGGCTGCTTTGGGTACTACAAGTATTATAAAGTTTTACATGAACAGGTTACTGGCATGTTGCACAACCCCCTACCAGGAGGACCAGAGACGTTTCTGTCAGGGTTACCATACTTTAGCCAAAAGGCACCCGTTTTGGGTAGCAGGAGATTCACCCTCACCCTTTCTCTCTGAGATAGGATTTGGTGGCTTTGTATCAGTTATTCTGATACTGAACGTTTCTTAGTATTTTCAGTGGTTAACTGTCGGCATCAGTGAGCACTCTAGGATACTAAGCCACTCAGAATTAAGAAATTAAAATGAAAAAAGGAATGAATGTGAAATATTCAATTGTTGATTTCATCCAAACAAAAATTTACAATGGTATTGACACACGAAAGAATGGCACAGGAAAGATTGCCAAGGGGATTTATGGAATGGGCCCCACCAGGAAGAAGGAAAAGAGGAAGACCACCTGTCACCTGGATAGAAGAAATGTAGACTATATTGAGGGAACGACAAATTGAAGAAGATCTTTGGATGGACAAGCAGCAGTGGAAGATGAGAATTCAATCAATTCTGTAATCTTTGGTTCCGGAAAATGTGTAAACTTTGTACACCGAGAATAATAATAATCAATGGAAAAAGGAACTCTCGATTAACTTGAGAGATACAACTGAATATTCCGGTCCTCTAACCGGAGTGTGTTATTCCATGCTTCTGCTGTCCCCACTAGTGACGTCCTCTTCTCTTCTCTTCTCACATACGATATAACGATACAAACCTACGTCCACAGATCGGATTGTATCTTTCCTTTTTTTTTGAAGCTGTTCCTCATTTCTTCATTATATTTCCAAGTTACATTTAGATTTTAAAAATTACAATGATCAATACAAAGTGGCATAAATATTAAGTTATAAAAATCTCGTCATCTTAAAAAAGTGTAAGTCGAAAACATTTAAGCTTAAACGTTTACTAGACTTCTATCGATATGAGGTGCAATACAAAGAAATTTAAATAATAAATCACGCCGAGATGTTTTTTCAAGTTCTACAAAACAATGTCAGTTTCAGTTGTGACTTACATTCGCAAAGTATGGAGTTTGTTTCAATAAACTCCTACATAAAACACAAAACTAACAACAGACAAAGACAGAAAACAACAAATTCATAATACTGACATAAGTTACATCAAGAACCACACTGAAAGAATGGCCCACAAAATTAAAATAGCAGGATACAGAATCACATACAAAACTACAAACAAAACAGTACACACACTATCAAAACACACACAAAGAACAAAACAAAGTTGATCTAGCTGCTGTTTACAAACTAAATTGCTCAGATTGCAACAAATTCTACATAGGCCAGACAGGATGTTGCTTCAAACAAAGATACATTGAACAAACAAAGGCACTCCACTCCACTACCGAATCCACCTTTGCAAATCACCTCATTGAAGCAAACCACACATACACAGACATCGACAACAACCTGGGTATTTTACGCGTACACACAAAAGGCCGAAAACTAGACAATCTTGAACAATTGGAAATATACAAACACACAAAAACACATAAAAACGACATCCTAAACGAACAGACACAATTCAGATCACACATATTATTCGAACATATAAGTTGTCCCCCCCCCCACACACACAAAAGTCGGCGCCGTCGCCAAGAACAAGACGGACAGCGCTCCCAGTGGCAGCCTCTGACGAAGTTTATAATAAACGAAAACTGGTTCAGGCTATAAGGTAAAAATGTTACGTTTTTACCAATAAAAAACTTTGTGTTCCGAGTCGGTAGTCATATACTTATATTTAGTTAATCAACGGACACGTCATGGACAACAAAATCCAAGAAGATAAATATTTCGTAATGGTTACCACTACCATTGTTTACCAATATGAAGCTATGAAGCTTATACTGATTATGTGTTGGCTATGACTTATCTATGACTATAAACATATGGCTTACCTGTGTATTAACTATTGTAGGTACTTCAGTGTCGGTATGAAATATATTCATATATATTTATATGAATATATATTTATATTTATCATTTTCTATATAAGTAACTCGAGGTTTCTTGCAGTAATTTTTATAAAAGAATATACGACATTTATACTACTTACAGAAGAAACAAATTGAAAACATCACAAATTATATTTATATTTATATAAATTTATATGTCTATATATACATAGACCAAATCCTATACAAAAACAACAAAACAACAAAAATTTCAAACAACACACAACAAAACAAATACATCACACTCACATACTACAACTCCAACACACACAGAATTGCCAACACATTCAGAAAACACAATTACGAAATAGCATACAGAACCAACAATACCATCAAGAGACACATTAACGGCACAAACAAAGACATAGACATTTGCAACAAAACAGGCGTATATAAATTAAACTGTAACGATTGCAATAAATTCTATATAGGCCAGACAGGAAGATCTTTTTCCTCCAGATTTTCTGAACACACAAAAGCATTATCCAATAACAACATACAATCCACATTTGCCACACACATCCAGGCAGAAAACCACAGTTACACCAATATAAAAAACAATCTTGAAATTTACACTACCTACCCAAAAGTCGCAAACTCAACACCGCAGAACAATACGAAATATACAAACACAACAAAACACAACCAAACAACATACTCAATGACCATTTACCATTTAAATCAAACACACTATTCCACACAATAATACACAACGTATGCAACAATTCAGAATCCCGCGCCAACCCCCTTCCATCCCACACCCCCACACACAACCAGTCACCTAAAAAAAAAAACGTTACAAATTACCGACTACTTGACACATTCCGTATTCAAACCTCACTGAAGAAGGAGAATACAACTCCGAAACGGCGTTTGAGGGAATATCAACAAGTAAGTTCCACAAGTGAATGTACCATTAAATAGTAAATATTCAAATGAAGTTAGATATTTTCGACTATAGAAATAATGAGTCATTCTGCTATCTGGAACATCTTAAACGAGCTTCTAAACACAGGATTGAATAGTGGCACTAATTAACTGATAGCAGAACTGGATACAACAAAAGTAGATTGCTGTCTAATAACCACTAAACTCTATACCTCGCTAGAGCCCGTAATCTATTAAATAATAATTCTTAAAAGCTTTGAACACAATGTTATTTTACATTGACAGTGCACAGATGTGTGTGTAACCCAGGTGCCGGTTAATACTGAAATGGAAATGTCGTTTTCATCATGCTAACGTTGCAGGGCGAGTATAGTATTTGTATTAATGTACGGCAACGTAACGATATAAATTATTACGTCCAAAACAATTAACTGGAGCATCGTTACGATCGTGATTTCAATTTAATATTCCATTTAGAGTGCAAACGAAGGGGAAAGTTATAACTACAATAAACCAATATTTCGCTAGTGGTGGTTAGGACCGAAGAGGAGGGAATAGGAATGAAGAAGGGAAGAGGGAACTGATCATATGGAATGTGAAAGGGAGGTAATCAATAATAAAATGTGGGAATGTCAGGGGTGAAATAGACATGATTATGTTGAAATGGAGGGAGCAGATGCACGCTGATAATACAGATATATGTACTTAAGGAAGTATCGATTCGTAGTTCCGTTACATGTTCAGGTTCTTCAAGTACGCTAGTCTGCTGTCAAAGCAGTACAGTTAATTTAAACTTTTATTTCCTGGTAGTCAATAAATTTGTACTAACCGCGTTTCACTGATTACTGCGGGCCAAAACTACGTGCGCTGCCGAAACTTTGTCGTTTCTATTTGTACATGGCAAAATGTTGTGAACGAGGCGTTTCGGTGACTCCACCATTGTCAGGTCCGCCATTAGGTGGAGATTGGGAAAGTTCTTGTCCAGACCGAAGCGACTGTCACATTAACGATAAAAATTGACAACGCCAATTTACACCTGACCTTTTCTAGCAGACACTTCGAAAGCATTAATTCTTAGTGTACTAGGTTTTCGCGTGGTTCATGCCCCGCTGAAATAATGGTTACACTACACACACACACACACACACACACACACATTTTATATTATTATTAATAATAATAAAACTTCTTACAATAATATATTTTTATTATTTTGTGAATTACAGTGTTTCAATAGTATTCAACTATCATCATCAGATATAAATTAATAAATATTTATGATAATGATTTATTAATTTATGATACTTAATTTAATAATATGATAATCATATTTATGAATTTATATCTGATGATGATTGTTGAATACTATTGAAACATTGTAATTCACAAAATAATAAAAATATATTCTTTTAAAACGTTTTGTTATTATTATCAATAATATAAAATATGTATATAAAAAAATATGAGCTTTTATGAATATATATTGTAACGTTTAGACTACTTTCCTTCTTCCCTTTTGTTCAATCAAAAGATAGTGTTAATGTAGTTATAAAAAAAATATTTTATTTAAAAAAATTAAATTTTTTTTCTCTAGTATTTAATTATTTATTTATTAATTATTCGTATTTTACTTTATTTTTGTTTTATCTTCGTTGTCCGAATTAATTAATTCGGGATTAAACTGTTAAAAATTATTAGTCAAAGCTTATTTGGTTTCCATCAGTTCGGTAAAAATTTATCTAAAGAAATGTTTTGAGGAAGTTCGGATCGAGTATTTGATTGATTATTACTCATTATTATTCACTGGTTTATGCTCGTTATCACTGCACTCTTATCATTTAATCTTATATACATTTTTTTGTTTATATATTATGGTACATTACTCCATTTACTAAATGCATTGTACTCCATTGTCATTTATTATTGTTTTAGTTCAATTATTTTTTATAGGTCTTTTTTATTTTTGAGTTTTTACATTTATTTAGTCTTCCTATTTTGTTACATTATAATATTCGTAATGGATATATAAAGTATATATGGATATACTTTAAAAATCGTTAAAGTTAAAACATGTTAATGTTTCTTTTTAACAAAACACTCTTTGTTTCTATAACTCTAATTCTTAGATTTCTCTTGCTTCTTATGTGTTCTGTAGAAAAATTCAGTCACCTCTTCCACATTTCATTTCTTATTTTAATATTCATTTCATTACCGGCATTACTCCTTCTCTATCTCATCTCAGTAATTTTAACTTTATTAGTTCTCAACCCATTAGCTCAATCCTTGGCTAAACCAGATAGGAAACGAATTAATTTTTCGAAATGTGCTGCTACAGAGGGATGTTAAAGATCAAATAGACAGATATGGCAATGAATGAGGGGGTTTTGGAGATAGCAAACGTTTACAAATGGGAGACTCTTATTAGAAGAATGGATTGTTGTTTGTAGGAGATTTTCTGAGATGTCCAAACTTAGGTTATGATGGTGGTTAAATAGTATAGAGGAAGACATCTGTTGGTTATCACTAGTAAGATTATTGTTCGCGTCGTTGTGGGAGTTATTCTCAGGTGAAGAGATACAGAAACACACACACACACACACAGGCTGGAATAGAAATGGCTCGACGTCGCTTCAAAGTAAGCGGAAGACTGATTGCTAGAAGAGAAGAGGTGTTCAGTGGATTTTCAATAGAGTGAATACCGTTGAATGTCTACTTTTTAGGTTTATTTCGGTGTGGTATAGTATAAATATAACTGTTTAATACCTGCAAAATCACATTGTTTCTGTCGTCTGATTTTGTGGGTAAGGACAGGAACTTGAGCGGTGTCCTCCCAGTTGCGAACAGTGGCACATGCAACTAGTTTCACTTGTGAACACTTAGGTTGATCAGACACGTAATTTATTTTTTATATGTGAGAGTTGCAAACAGACAGATGAGGGATCTCTTTATACCGGAAGTTGGTCAAGTTACCCTTTTTTAATAAATGTACGCTTTTTCCCAGTAGGCTACTCAAACCAATTTACGAGTAAAAACTAATATCGCCTATAAAAGCTGAAGTACAGTAGCTACATTGCCTTCTCATATTGCAGTTATTTTATTTTTTATTTTAAATATGTATAAAAATAAAAAAATTAAACTTTAAATGAACCTTGTTTTTTTTAAATTAATTTTTGGGGTCAGATCAAATTTGTTCTTGTGGGAATAGTTTTGAAACAAGTCTCTGACTTCATTTACCTGGGTTGGACTATCGGTGTTGGTACTGACACAGGCCGATATCTAAAAAATATTGAGGTTTCAGATGATGTGTAGCGTCATACATAGTACGTTGAGGAAAAGACAAGGAAAGAGACAAAGCTTAAATTTTATAAAACAATGGTAGTGCCTGTTTTACTATGTGAAACATCGGTTCCTACAAAGAAGATTAAAAACGAAATTCGAACTTCGCAAATGAAGTTTGCGAGAAGAACAAAGGGTTGCACGATGAGGTTATTAGAGACGAGCTACAGGTATTCCCCATTAATGATATGATCCAGACATATCGCAGGGAATGGTTACAGCGTCTGAACAGAATGGAGAATGGACGACTACCTAAGGTTGCGTTTGATATAGACCCTTTGGTACAAGAGATGCAGGAAGACCGAGAGCGATATGGAGAGATGCTCTGTAAAGGCGGAACAGGCAAAGTACCAACTCCGTCAGGTGCAGAAGAAGATTTATATTAACTTTTTAGTAATTAGTGTATGTTTTGAATTATTTTTGCTGTGTTTTATTGTGTTTTATAATATTTCATTCTATGCATTATTTTACTACATTAATAACTACACTTATCAAATTATAATTTTTAACACGCACACACACACACACACACACACACACACACACACACACACACACACACACACACACACACACACACACACACACACACACAACAAACATGCGCGCGCATGTTTTATGTGATTATGTTTTTATGTCTGAAGACAATAGTACAAAAAAGTAACGAGACACTGTTATACAGATAAATAATAAAAATGTTCTTGTATAAAATACTATTTATTATTAATATTCACCTGTGTGTGTGTGTGTGTGTGTGTGTGTGTGTGTGTGTGTGTGTGTGTGTGTGTGTGTGTGTGTGTGTGTGTGTGTGTGTGTGTGTGTGTGTGTGTGTGTGTGTGTGTGTGTGTGTGTGTGTGTGTGTGTGTGTGTGTGAGAGAGAGAGAGAGAGAGCGTGTGTTTCTGACTTAATTAATTAAAAAAAGTTTTAATAACAAATTATTCTTGAGGTTTTAAAATTACTTTTGTAATTTTTTAAAATTCAAATAAACTACGTTACTCACCGTCAGAGGCTTATACGCTGTCCAGGCAGTGAAGGCGGCTGGAGGGTTAGGAGACCCTTGGCTCACGCACGCACACTGGCAGGCCGCCTAACAATAGACGGGGGACGGCACTTGACCTGTGCTTCTGTCTTTTTAAATACAGTTTATTATAATAAATTAAATTTTGTTATTCTGCTTAATCTTATAGTTTTGGTCGTTCCATTTAATTCAGACTGTGATTTCATTTAAAATAAGTCCAAACACGAAGTTTGTACGACGATTTTCAAATGTTTTACTCTTATTTGTTTATTTTGAAATATTGTGATTGCTAAACTTCTGAGAATTATTTACGCGACTGTTATTAAAAAAATGTTATTATTAAAAACTAAGATTCTGATCATTTAATTTACTTTTCAACTATTTTTCTGATACACTCCCTTTGGATGCCAGAAGCCGGTTAAATGGCCCTATGGTTCATTGTTGGAACTGCTAGCGGCCGATTAAATCGGCCCGTCAAATGACACTGAGAACTGCCAGCGGCCGATCTCGCTGGCTTTTTGTATATTCATCGTAGCGGATGCATTACTTTTAGTATATTTTTATACTACACGTCAAATTAATTCTAAATAGTTAGGCTACTTTACTTTTTTTATACAAGGCTTTAACTCGAGCTCAAAATTCAACTAAGTATATACTCGGAGTTTTAAAATTAACTTTCTCTCTGCGTTCAAAACTCTGATGCTTATTTTGCAGGCTTGAGACTGCCGATGGCCGCATTAAAAGTTATATACAAGTTTATCAATATTTACAAATTTACAACAATTAAAAATCAAAATTCTAATAAAATATTTACAAAATGTAGCAATTTTGTTGTTTTGCTAAATGTAGCTTGGGTTGAGTGCAACTTTATACTATAGGTGCACAACCAAAATCGTCTTCATCAGTGGTGTCGTCATATTCATCCTCATCGGAGTCATCAGGTGCTAAGTTTACAATCAGTTCCTGAACACTTGCTTCATTTAACCCCTCGTTCCTCCAGTCTTCATCAATCAACTTCTGTACATGGTCGACGTATTTAGTCCACATGTCGGAAGTAAAGTTGACAACAGATTCTCTAAATAGGTTTTCAATATCTGCCAGTTTAAAGGTTGTATTCCTAACCTTTACGTAATTTTTTAGATTCGCCCAAACCATTTCAATAGGGTTGTAATGACAGTGATAGGGCGGTAGACGAATTAATTTGAAACCCAACTCAGATGCTTTTTTATCGATCACATAGGTAGGCGTTGGTGGCTTATGTAATCGAACTAACGCATATAGTTCCACCTTAAGAAGGTTATCTGGGAAAGGGACACCTCGAGCTTTCAACCAGCTGATCATTTCCGCTTTTGTTGATGACGATGTCGGTGGTTTGTTTAGAATCCTGGAATGATACGGAGCATTGTCCATAACAATAGTTGCTCCTTGAGGAATGGATGGCAGTAATGTATCGAAGAACCATGATTCAAAAACAGTCGCATTCATGTCTTCATGGTAATCTCCTGTCTTCTTAGATTGGAACACAAAAGGGGGAGCGCTAATCCATCCGTTGGAGCCACCAGCATGACAGATGATCAATCGTTTGCCTTTACCCAAAGGGCCGCCGAGAGTTCCTTGGATAGTGCCATCAGTCCAACCAGTGTCCTTTCTCGTGTTTTCATTGATCCAGGTCTCGTCCAAAAATATAGTGTTTTTAATATTTACTTCAAGCATTTTTCTTAAGAAACGACACCTTAACAGGGCCACTGACGGCTTTTCCATGAGGATTTTTCTGCTGTTAAATTTCTTGTACTGAAATCCCATGTCTGATAATAGCGAGCTCAGTGAAGATTTTCCTCCCATATACAGTCCAGCTTCTTGAAGTGACACACAAAGTTGTCTGAGGGTAGGCGCTTCTTTTCGAGCATAGTAGCTCAATATGTGACGTCGAATAGCTCCTTTGTCGAAGTCATCCATGTCTGTTACTGGCCGCTTTCTCTTCAAACTTTTCTTCCGAGGAGTATGAATAATAATATTTTCCCTTTTGGTGCTGTTTAAGGTGTTATCTTTTTGATCGTCCTCAGCTGTGATTAAAACAATATCTTCAACTACACAGGGATCTTCTTGATTTTCCAAACTTTTTTTAATCTCTGCGTTGATACGTTGTATTGTTCTCAACGAAATGCCACAAGCATCTGCTGTTCTCTGCATTACTTTATTAGTATCAAGTAAAGGACCTCCGTTATACTTCTCTTTCTCAAAATAGAACAGAACAGAAGCAATCATTGTTCTGCATTGAGTATGTAAAACGTGGCGTTTTTTACAAGAACTCATAATCACAAATCAACTATACACTAACCACAAATGAACTGATTCACTCACAATATACGAGACAGATCGGCTCTCTGACAAGACTGGCTGGTCTCACTACCCCGTGCAAGCTATTTAACGACTAAAAAAAGTCGGCGGGTAATCAGTGACTCACTCGGGGTACCCGGTACACGAGCAATGACCTCTACTGTTTGTTGGTTTGAGGGTGAATCACCCTCTCTACCTGGAAAAATGACTATAGCGACCAAGTGTAAACCAAGTAAGGAAGGGACGTCTCTCTTGCATGTTACTGAAATCTGTAATACCGGTAATTATTTTCCAAATTACGTGATACAATAATACACATTTAATTCCTGACGCGCTACCTCGTCCTCTCAAGTTATAGTTAAAGTTTAATAACATGGACAGTAAATTTTTAATATGTTTACATAGATACATATCACATTTCATTTTGTGTGTCTGTAAAACAATAATATATAATATTTTTATAATAAATAACATTTTTAAAAGTTCGTGCTAGTAAAAAGACAAACAATTATTTCGATAACGTATAACAACTATTATTTCATATATTGTTTATTTGAAATAAAAATATGAGGTTTGAAAATAATCTTTATATCTTTATATTAAAATCTGTTACATATGTTGATTAATTTTTTCAGTATTATAACAATAAAGAGGTGGGTCGTCAATCTGCTCTTTATAGAGTATCACAATTGGTGAATCGGAAAAAAAAATTAAAGGGAGTGTCACAGAAAAATAAATAAGATGATCAGTAACTTAGTTTTTAATAATCATCATTTTTAATAATAGTCGCTTAGATGGTGTTCCAAAGTTTAACAATAATTAACAATAGTTTAAAATAAACAAATAAATGTAAAACATTTGAATATCGCCATAAAAACTTCGTGTTTGGACTTATTTTAAATGAAATTACAGTCTGAATTCAATGGAACAATCAAAATTAAAAGTTTAAGCACGACAATAAAATTTAATTTATTGTAGTGGACTGTAACTAAAAAGACAGCAGCGCAGGTCAAAGGCCTGTCCCTGTCTATTGTTAGGCGGCCTGTCAGTGTGTGTGTGTGTGTGTGTGTGAGGGTCTCCTAACCCTCCAGCCGCCTTCACTGCCTGGACAGCGTATAGTTCTTATACTTGTGATGTTATACTAACTCAACATGTTTCGGGACAGCTTGTCCCATCTTCAGGAGTAAAACACATTCTTCAAACTCATTTGAGGATGAATCGTCAAACATTAAAAATATAAAATCCCAAAACACACATTGAATAAATTAATAAAACTACAACATTAAGCGCACGTGTAGGTGCACACCTCACGCACGTGCGCTTAATGTTGTAGTTTTATTAATTTATTCAATGTGTGTTTTGGGTTTTAATATTTTTAATGTTTGACGATTCATCCTCAATTGAGGTTGAAGAGTGTGTTTTACTCCTGAAGATGGGACAAGCTGTCCCGAAACATGTTGAGTTAGTATAACATCACAAGTATAAGAATTAAGCCTCTGACGGTGAGTAACGTAGTTTATTTGATTGTCATACAAGTGGCTTGGTACTGTAAATAAAACTTAATATTTTTAAAATTGCTTTTGTGTGTTTTATATTTTGTATATTTCATTCACTCCAATTTTTTCCTAAATTACTACACGCACACGCGCACACACACACACACACACACACACACACCAGTTATGTAAACGTGCCTTTGTCTCTTGTTAATTAGTCAAGTTTTATAACGTAAGACGGAGTAGTCTTGAGAAACTACCCCCCCCACATCGTATCTTGCAGTTCTTTCATCTAGTTCAGTATATTTCTTCTTCCTTTTCATACCTTCCAAATTTTATTCCATCCTCACAATGTTCTGCATAGATTTCTCAGCTTCAGATTTTGAACAGTCGAGAAGGTTGGACGTCGTCTCCCAACGTGGCTGTTTAATTTACGATCCCATGCTTCTACTGCATTATTCGTTCTATGACGCCGGCAGTAGGAGTTCCATTACTGCTGCGGCAATAACCGAATCCTAGGGACTGTTCCACGAAGTAATTAAAGAACTCATAGTTTCTATCTTCTCCTGGAGCTTGACCATGGATATACGGCCAGCCATCTTATACATCTTTAGGCCAAAGGAAAGCAAGTTCAGTACCACATTCTGACGTTCAGCCTAACTACTTCACTTTCTTTGTGTAGTGTTGTCATACCCATATCCTGTACTTTCCTCTAGAGGCATTACGTGAAGTGAAAATAACACCCACGGACACCCACATCCGCAATATCCTGACCCAAGGAAAACCGAAATCAAATACGTTTCAATAACAGATTTTGTGCAACAAGAAATTACTGTATAAATAATTTTTAGTATTACAAGTACCTCTAGGTATTCCAGTCGGTGATTTTTTTAGTTTTTCATCCAAGATGCATTTCGGAACAGTTGTGTTCCATCTTCAATTGGATCATTTAGTAAACTTACATAACATTTATAAAAAATGTTCACTCAGGTATAAATGTTACATTTACATTTCCATGTTATATATGCATTTGTTTTTGTTATGTAAGTTTACTAAATGATTCAATTGAAGATTGATTATTAAATAATTTTGGAACACAACTGTTCGAAATGCATCTTGGATGAAAAACTAAAAATCACCGACTGGAATACCCAGAGGTGTACTTGTAAGTACTAAAAATTCTTTATACATTATTAAAGGTATTCTTTGACTGTTTCATAAAAAAGAAATTACTTTTATGGAGAAACAACCTGCTTATTCACCAGGATCCTTATTGTCTACATTAAAAAGTGTATGTTTGTTAATATAATGTGAGGAATGAAGGTAAATATACAGTAAGAGGGCATGTTTCTGTGATAAATGGTCGCCTCCCATCAAAATATGCTGTTTTCACCCCTCCTATGAAGACGGTTTTAACGAGGTTTTGCTGTAACTGAATTTAAGATACGTCTTTTGCAATAAGTTGTTAGAAAATTAAACAGTTAAGAGATGTTTTCTATAAGGGTGGCAACGGGAGAGTACAGAATAAAAGAAACCCGCAATGGTATAGAGTTTTAACAAGGGACGTACACACACGTGTTCCGAGATTGATTGGTCTCACAAAGAGTACTGGACACTACGGGACCGGTCGTAATGAGACTACAGTGA
Source organism: Magicicada septendecula (assembly GCA_034769895.1). Classification (NCBI taxonomy): domain Eukaryota; kingdom Metazoa; phylum Arthropoda; class Insecta; order Hemiptera; family Cicadidae; genus Magicicada; species Magicicada septendecula. The sequence continues at coordinate 113,537,581 of CM068375.1, read as the reverse complement.
GGCAGAGATAGCGAGTGGACGAGAAAAAGCGAACAAGTAAAACTAACTTTTTTCGTCTGAATCCACTCTTTGGTGCTGGATTACTACACGCACAGGTACAAAAGGAACTATAGTATAGCTCAATGTCGCCCCCTCCCCCTCTGTAAGCCTCACTTTCCCCATCCATCGCAATACGATATTACTTTCACTCTGACCGCACTCTTTCAACGTTTTCAAATAATACGATTCCAGAGGAAATTTAATCATTATATGATTTGCATTGTACATAAAAATTATGGAAAATATAAAGAATTATTTTATCGGGAATGGAATTGTGTCTCCTATATTAATAAGCGCCCCAAAACCTCGAGTTTGTTTAATTATTAGCACTTAATTTTAGTTTAGTTATTTTGTGTTGTATGAAAGTTTGCATTTTTTTTTTAAATTATTCATTGCTATATAGTGAAATTGTTAGTAGCTTAAAATATTAGACTACCGGATGAAGTTAATCATTTTGTGATAATTAAAATATGATAGTGTCGTGCTATATTATTCAATTACAACTTTACACTTAAATTAAATTGCTAGTGTTGGTATACGTAAACCCGTGCTAGTGCTAGTGGTATTTATTTGATATTAAAGCACATACTGTACTCGACAAATTCGTTAGTACACAGTTACTCTCAATTCACTTACGTGTGTACGTTATGGAAAGACTAAATGATTTTTTTTTGTGTATATTCGCTTAACTCAAAGTAACCAGTACTTCTGACTTTTCTTTGAACAAAACATCATTTACAATTGTACTGTATAATGCATAATAATTATGTTATTCTTACATAATATTACTGATATTTTTAAACAATAATTACCAATTTTAAATAGGCCTATGTGTAGTATGACATATTTCTGGTTTTAATTACCTTAACAGAGTTTTGCTAATTTATAGGTGTTTTGCAACACAATACAAAGTGTGGATGGATGTCATTACATATTCGTGAGGTTAACTCTTAACTAGTTACATAATTATTTACTTAATGAATGTCCATTAGATTCATTAAGTTCACTGGTCATCCAAACTAAAAAAAAGAGTACTTTCTCATCATGCCTATCAAGTATAATTTTTGTTGTCTTTTTCCACAACGCCACAAATTGTTTTTTGTAATTGATGAGAAGAAAATATATTGTACGTTCTATGGGCATCCCGTGAACATGGAAAAGGTTGAAAAGTTGGTTGTTGACAATAAAACAAATTATTCCTTGAAACGTTTCCTTTATCAAATTGGAAATAAATTTTCATAAAATATACCATTACAGCTTAAAACCACGCTAAAGACATATTTTTTTTTTAGTTTTTGAAATACTATCTGTACACGTTAATTTTAAGATCATGCTTAGAAAAATTTCATTAATTACATTGTTATTGAACTACTTCCCCCCACAGTCTTGATATAGTTTTATTGACAGTTTTCTGAAAACTGTTGTCATCCAACAGAGTTCTGATGTTCAGAAAAAAACAAAAATATCAAAAACCTTTTTATTAGAATACTGTAAAGTACTTATATTTTTAATACAGTGCTTCTTATTAAGTTATTGAATTTTTATCTTTCTCATTATTTAATGTAATACTTCTTACCCTATATGTTTTTATTTCAAATAAATAAAACAGAAAATTTAATACTGATAATTAGTTATGCGCAAAAAAAAACCTAAATTTAGTTTGTAAGCTAAACCTTTATTTAGTTATATGTTCCCTTTTATAATTTTTAAAGATACAAACAAATGGGTTACGTCATCTTTTAAAAAATACTTTATTGTAATAACAGAACGGATAAATATTTTTCCCTAAAAATAATATTTTCTCCACGTTCATTAGTAGCATAAAAAAGGGTCAGTATATAATATGTGTAGTCTCGGAATGTTCGTGAAAAAGAAAAGAGAACAAAGTAGACGTACGAAACGATCTTCTAAAAAGAAGAGAGTTAAGTTATTTTATGAATTGGGGAGTGTATGTGATTTGAATAATTTAAGATAAGGGGGAGCGAATGCATATTTAATCTGCTGCAAGTAGATCGTATTGGAATTGTAAATCTAAATAAAAGTCAAACGACAATGCAATTGTTTCTTATCTAAACGACAGTGTGAATCTTTGCAAAGCGGGGCAGTATATTTGGATTTTTTTACGTTTCCTTTTTTTTAAAGTAAACCCTAGCGTAGTGTCTGGCGATCGCTGGAGACGATATGAAGCAAATCTATGTCGTTACATTAGCAAGTGCAAATGTTCCCTGCATAAGAAGAGAAGGAAAAAAAATTATATTGATATACTTCTATGAATTATTCTTTTTTATCAAACAGAGGCATCGCTTAATAAATGTGACAATATTCGATAAAGGTGCGTTAGTCGTCACACCACTGCAATTTAAAAAAAAAAAAGTTTTTCTACACAAAAATGTCTAATTAAAAGTCATGAAGTATAATATTAAGAAGCAATACGTACTTTATCACTTGAGGGATGGAGAGTCAGGAAATATGAATTTTATACTAGTTAACTAGGTACATCAGAGTGAAAGAACTTATTTATTTGCTGTCTTCAGTAAAAAAAAAAAAAAAAAAAAACTGTACCAGGATTACCTACACTAAATCCAAAACGCATTTAGGAAGAAACCTAAATACAGGAACTTATGAATAAAAAGGAAACATGAAGGAAACAATTTAAATGATAACAATTTTATGAAGAGGAAATTCATGCAAGGAAACTATGGGGCACAGGACTGAATTGCCTTATGAATATATTTTTTCTGTCTCTGTAAATTGATATATGACAGATATATATATATATATGGTCGTATAGATATATGTCTGGCGCTTTAAGAATTTGATTCTTCATGAATTTATTTTTCGTAACCGTTCATAAATAATATGTGAAAACCGGAGTTAAACAAGGAGAAAACACCCACGCACTCTCTCATTCTCTCTCTCTCTCTCTCTCTCTCTCTCTCTCTCTCTCTCTCTCTCTCTCTCTCTCTCTCTCTCTCTCTCTCTCTCTCTCTCTCTCTCTCTCTCTCTCTCTTTCTCTCTCTCTCTCTCTCTCACACACACACACACACACACACACACACACACACACACACACACACACACACACACACACACACGTACACGTACAGGCAGTGCTCGTACCAGAAATGTGTGGTTTTCCTATAATTCTTCAAGCTTCGAGTGCAATAACGGTATTTCAAATATTTGTTTAAGAATTATGTAGACCACGTGATAAATGTCGTGCCGACGTTGAGTAAATTTTAAAGCACGCGATTCAGTGCCAGCGGTTGTCGTTTAAATTTATTGCAGTAAAAATAAAATATAATTATGCTAACAACAGCGTGCGTCATTGTTTTCGAGGAAAAATCGGTAATCGATGATAAGACTTCGCTTAAAGAAAGGAGCGTGCATTGTACTGGCGTGTTTAAGTGCCTCGTGCATGCGTTACACGTGTCTCGTGTCTCCTACATACACTATTTTTTCTTTCAGAAACTACGTAACTTTGCCTACGCTGTGAATCGATTACGTTCGAGAGTTAGTGCAGTTTTTAAATCGCGAACACGTTTGTGCGAGTTGTCATGCACTTAACCCAGTTATACGGAACTAGCATGCTCAAAATGAACTGCGAGAAGTCACAGTAAACTAAGGCTCGACCGCTAGTGATTAAGAAAAAAAAGGTAACGCGCTTTGTTTAAATTCGCTTAATTACTTTTAGAAGTGTGTCTTAAATGTCTGTGCAAACCTCTGTCGATTGTTGTTTTAACTCAGCCAGCTCCTTCATTGTACCATCACATACTTGTTGTGAAGTCAAAGTTATCCAATTGTTATTTTCGAGAGTATGGAACCCAATTGTATCGCGAACAGACTATCAACTAAACAATAAAAGTCCTTTTTCTTTTTTCTTTGTTAACTATAAAATATATGGTAAACGAAAGTTATTCCTTCTGTACATAAACGGATTGAAAAGGAAACCAGAAGGAAAATGAAACTCTCTCTCTCTCTCTCTCTCTCTCTCTCTCTCTCTCTCTCTCTCTCTCTCTCTCTCTCTCTCTCTCTCTCTCTCTCTCTCTCTCTCTATCTCTATCTCTCTCTCTCAATCACTCCGTTTTTTTCTTTTTTTTCGTAGCGATTTTTACAAATGACCCAGAGCCTCTCAAATGAAATATATTTTATTGGTAAGCTGCAACCGTATCCCTAGATTCTGTCCGGCACAACCTCGCAAAGCAGGGTGCACGAAAAATGTTTTACAATTTTTTTATCATATGGCTGATAGTCCACAACCAAGCGGTATTAGCGGAAGAAATTGTTGGTCGCTATTACTGTCATCACGTCTAAGGTATGTCACCGTCCGCTTTGTCCATGCTTGCAATTTGTTTAATGGAGGTTTTGTCTTGTGTAATTATGTAATTATGCTATTAAGAAAAATACTTTCTGGTCAACAGAAATATTCAGAGCACGGGGACTTTGCTTACATTATTATATTGTTGTCTACTTATAAATAAAACAATAGCAATGTCTGTAAGCGAAATGGAGTTGACTGACACGTTCCTCTTGTATATATTCGTTGGAAAACAGAGAAGTGCAGCATACGTAATGTAAGCGACAAGATTAATTACAAAGTGAGCGTGCTCACTTGTACATGCATAGCATACAGTATATTATACTGACGCATACTGTTGGCTCTCTAAATAGAATCGTGAACTGCAGCCCGTTTTGCCTCTGAGCACACGCTGCCATCGATACAATTTGTTTTATTCTTCCCTGGAAACATTAACCATCCAAACTTACCCACTTCAGTTTACTTTTCTTAGTCAAAACAACATTGACCTTGGATTAAAAACTTCACGTTAAAATATTTTTAAACCAGTGGATTAAAAATTTTGTTTATGATTTTTACAATCGAAAACGAGTCACACGGTGAGCCGATGGTGAAGAGATTGTTAAGGGGATTATATAGGCCTCTCGAAAGGTGGTGGTCGAGGTGCGCCGGTGGTCAAAGGGGTCAGGTAAAGACCCGAAAACGCATTAGCGTCAGCACATTATGCAAGTATTCTCACAGTTTGTGTCACAACAGGTAATAACCAACAGAAGTCGTTGTTGCTTTCAAAAGTGTACAAGAAGAAATTTACATTTGAATTTGTATCTGTTAAAATCCAATGAAAATATTCAACGGTCGATACAAAAGAAAAAAAGAGTACAATTCTTAGAATACCTCTACATCCAATAGTCTTCTGGGTAGATTTTAAGGATGGATTTCATAAAATGGGAGTCTCATCAGTATAAGAAGTCCTAAAGAACGAATCAGTGGACAGCAGACAAAAGCCTTCTTATGTAAATATTTAGTAAAGAAAGTCCTCCATTCACTGACAGAGTGCTTTTAACACTGATTGCAAGAAGTAATTGACAAGGCTGAAAGGTAGCTCAATATATTCGTCACATTGTCCTGTGAGACAATAAAGGAACAGTTTTAATATAGGGTTTAATGTGTAAACGGGTAGTTTATTCAACGAAAGATTGTATACTTCGAATACTTCTCAGAATAATTTCAGCGCCAGAGGAAAATCAGATATATATTTTATTCCTCAGGCTTTCACGGCCGGTGTCAGTTGAATTGTAGCAAAACCAAACGTTTCGGCAGCTCCACTGGCTGCCATCATCAGTGGTATAAGAATCCTGCACGCCGGGTGTTTACGTACAGGCCCACAGTACTGTGGTATAGGCTAAAGCTGTCCTGCCATGCTACCTGTACTTATAAATTCAGCTAAGTCCCACGTACAGGTAAAAATGACACCATCAGACAATCACAATAAAGATGGTGTATGATTGGCTCGCACCAAGCTATGCCATTAGATACTCACTAGTTTTCCGAGAAGTACTGTGGGGAAGGCTGCTGATTTCCCGCGATGCTACCTGTGCTAATTGTTATACTAATTGGCTGCTGGTGTCATTTTTACCTGCACGTGGGACTTAGCTGAATTTATAAGTACAGGTAGCATGGCAGGACAGCTTTAGCCTATACGACAGTACTGTGGGCCTGTACGTAAACACCCGGCGTGCAGGATTCTTATACCACTGATGATGGCAGCCAGTGGAGCTGCCGAAACGTTTGGTTTTGCTATAAACCATGGACCACGGCCAAACAGCCCGGATATCGTAAACAATTCAAGATATATATTTTATTTACATGCTTGTATTTATTCATTTACAAAAGAAGAATGCATAGAAAAGAATAAAGAGTACAAAAAATATTATATTTCGCTAAAAGCAAAAGTAAAAATTAAGGGTAATCTAACTAATTTTGGTAAAACTGTAAAAGCAAAATTATTGTATTTTAATACATTTTTAATACTCTTTATCTTGTTTTGAATGGACTTAAAAGCCCAACTATTTATTAAAGTGGGTCCATATTATTCGAAAGTAAATTAAAACTTAAAACACTTTGAATCGGCGCACCTCGACAATACCCATTAAAACGTACGCTGAGTATCCACTTTACGTTGGCTGATTCACGTCGTTTCGGTATTATTTTGTGTACACACACGCACCTTTCCTCGATATAAAGTTTCAGTAGTTTCATTGTAACGTCGCTGGCGTTCCAACGCTTCAAGTTAGATTTTAGAATCTGGAAACGTCGCACATAGAAGAAGTGCTCGACTCTCATGCGGAAGAACTTACTAACTTACTAACAAATAGGCTACATTCACAAAATTTTGATAACGAAGAAGAAATTAATACGTAAGAAGGTGTATTTAATACTGTTACGCTGCTTATCAAGATTAGATCGCGGGCCATATAAGAAAGCGTGGTGGGCCACAAGTTGGAAGTCACTGGTCTATGTTATACATACCTACAGGTTTCAACTAATGTCACGTGTTATGTATATCTCAACGAGACACCATGTTCGCAACGAACGCCTACAGAAGGGAAGGCATTTATTTTTAACACTGAAAATGTTTATAAGGACGTGTCGCACATTTGCGGCCGATCGCTGGTGCGTTATCAAAAATGTCAAAAATGGGAACCGGGGAGTTTCCATAGAAACTACTTCTTTGTTGTCCAATTCCGATCTGACGATGAGTTGTGAAGCTTGAAAGCGCTAATCGGGATAATTTTTATATAGTGGTGTGCAACAGTGATCATTCTGCTTGTAATAACGTAGTACACATATAAAACTTCGCTTATGAATGCGACTACATTTAACTTACAATCTGTACATTGGTAAATGAAGATTGAATTCATTGATTGGTGAATGAAGAATGAATTCATTGATTGGTGAATGAACATAAATATATATATATATATTTTAGATATATTGAAGCATTTTCAATGCCCTTCTCTGTGCATTGCATTTGTGCAATGCCTGTAAATTTTGTTTGTTATTAAATATTGCTCTTGTTTTACAATAGCAAACGACTCTTAATTGCTGTTAGCGCACATATTAGATTGTGCTGTGATACCATCGTGGAGGCATATAATGTATAGACTAAGGACACTGACAGTGACTTAACATAATAGTTATTAGCTGACAGCTGCACATATGGTATTATTTTTATTTCGTGCCTTCCAGTCCAGACTTTCAAATACAACAATTCCACTTCACACCCCAACAAAAGGAAGTTTGGAAGTTAGTAATTTAATCTGCCTCCCCTTGGGACGTTAACGGCCATTAATCGCTGTTGCACTTCCGCTGTCAGGCGTCACTCCAGAAGTGTCGGCCACGCCAACGCAAGCCACAATGCGTTTTGTGTTCATTAGTTTGTAAGTTACGTGTAGCCGTTGATCCTTACCATTCTTGCAGTTCCTAGTTCCATCTTGTACTGTTTCGATTATATACAATTGGTAGTTAAAGTAAAAAAATACAAATTCACGAATGTTGTGGATTTAATAATCCTTGCGAAACCGAAAATTGTTTTCCCATTTTAGCGAAGAACACGTTTACTAATAAACCGACAGAAAGTGCTGTTATCAACCTGAGTGGACAATATATTTGTGATATTATTACAAATATACCACATTATGTATTATAACGTTGCAGAACTCAGACCCTATAAGCGATCCACAAATATAATACAGCTGTAAGAGAAGTAAACTAATTTGAAGCATAATGATCAATAACTATACAAAGGTAATGAGAGAATAAAAAGAAAAATAGTAGACAAAGATAATAAATGAGTGAATAGACTAGACTGACAGACAAATGACTGTGACCCAACCCCAGTGATTGGCCAGATAAAGGTTATAAAATAAAAAGTAAACGAATAAAAAACCTAACTAATATTTCATTTTGTAGCATGTATTACCCAAGTTATGTAAAAGAAAGTACACTGCCAGTAATAAACATATAAACCCATTGTTATTATATTATGATGATAAAAATACTACCAAGAAAGGGTAGAATAGAATCGAATTGTAAAGACTTGATGAAGGAATTATGGGGACTAATGTTAATAGCCCAAACAAATAACTTTACACAAAGTTATATGACTAACTTTGTGATTTAGAATCTTATGTGTTTTAAAATAACATTATTAATATAAAAACAAACACATAAGGTTTTAAAAACTGACTTTAAAATTAGATTTGTCAAAACTAATTTAAACCAAGAGTGAGAGGTAGGTAGTGAGTGTTAATGATAACCAGTGAACCAAACTAATATATGATAGCAACAGTGATTGTAAAACTTAAAGAATTTGAAGATGAATCACTACTGTGAATTTAAACAGAGTGTATTACAAATGTGACTGCAATTTAATAAACACTTAACCAGTGTAATCAGTGAAGGTGATAGATAGGATAGGGATGAGTTAATATAAACAATTAATAGTAGTAATAAAAGAAAAGAACAGTGGTAATAAACAATAAAAAATACTAAAATGTTGATAGATAAACAATAAGAAACATTAGTAGTGTGTAGAACCTATGGTACAAGAATTATGTTAGACGATTATTAAAAGGTAGTTTTAGTAGAAAATAAGATCAATTTAAAAACCATATTGTTAGATTTAATTAAAGGAATTCTTTTGTTCAATTAAGAAATAATGTTAAATGTTCATACAAATGGTAGACAACAAAGTTAGTATGTCAACCAATTTTATTGTGTTAATAACTAAGAAACTAATTACTTATGATTTAAATAATAGTAAAACATCCTATGTTACAAAATAGTAACAAGGATGGTGATGACAATATTGTAAATGGTGTCAAGACACCATGCACCAAAGTTGTTAGTTTATCTAAAAAAGTTGTATTTTGAAAGAAGGAATGGGGCTGGATCATGAGAAGACCATAAACCATCTTAATGTTATATGTTACCATAGAAAGATTAAGTGGAAAAAGTTTGTGTAAGATATATTAGAAAATACAGACAAGCAATTGTAAAAGTTTAATAATCACAATAGTACTCACAATTGTAATAAGATAGGAAAAAAGGATGTTAGACTAATGAACTAGCAAAGGTCAAGGAATGATTTTTTAAATTATAATAACATTTATTTATTGTAAAATGGCCCAAAGTCATTCAAAAGTAGACACTATAACTAATTAATGGCAAGCAGAACCTATGAAAGTAATAGGTAATGTTTAAATTGTGTAAATTAAGAAATTCCAGACATTTATAGCTTAGGCCTATAAAATGCCTAACTGTCAAAATTCAGAAAAAGCAATTTATAAGCAATTAACCATTGTATTTGAGAAATAAGACAAAGTGACTTGTTAATTTCAATTATCTAACCATAAGAGTATGTCAGAAATACAGTAAACATAAAAAATAAGTGAAATATGTAATAAAATAACATTAGCAAATTGGTCAAAACGTTGATACAGGACCAAGCCCAGCATTATGGGATATCAAATTAATCTTTGAAAGAAAATAAAGACATTGATGTTAATATCTCACACATTGGTAACAACACCAATGAATTATAACAATTATAAAATATTAGGTCAATTTGGGGCCAAAAACCCAAGCTTTCGTAACAATGTAAACAAAATTCTTAACCAATCAGAAGCAGGAAATTATGCTTGGAATTAAGAAAACCGTTAGAATTTTTAGACAGTCCATTATTAACGCTCAAGGTATGCAGACGTCAAACTGAATCCGCTCTAATTAAAAAGTAATATGAGGGAAATGTACTCAAAATGAACAATTATGAATAATATAAATTGAATCTGGATCCGTTGAACACATGATGAAACCATAAATCAAAATTCAATAATTAAAATTTAAAAAAAAATTACTAAATAAAATAGAAAAAAAGAAAACCCGAATGATCAAGAACTAAATACTATAATCAACAATTTTTGAAGAAATACCTGGGACTAGTTAGAAGAAACAACAAGGTTTTGTTAAGTATAAATGAATTATATATAATTGCGAATAAAATTAATTAACTTTTCCACAACACAATAACTCTCACTCTGAACTTGGTATAATAAATTCTTTCAAAGATTAGTTGAAACTATATCTTAAAAAAAAAAAAAAACTGAACAACTTCACAAACCATTATTGAAAATTATTTAAAACTGCATCAGCCTATTTGAAACTGTAACTTAACCTCTATGCGACGCCTATAAGTCGACACACTTTTTAGACACTAAGAACCGAGTTGTAAGTAGACCTGTATAGTATTTAATTAACACTGATGTAAGGTTGTGTACTTTCATAAACATCTTGCTTTATTTTGTTGTAATCCAAAGAACTTATTCATTGTTCTGAACAAAACATTGTATCATTAACCAGAACGCTTGAAGACACGCCTGACCACCAGATGAGCGAGTAAAATTTAATAGCCGGAGCAAACTTTTTTATAATAACAAATATTTTGTACTTAACTTATAAATAATCAGCGAATCTGGACATTATTAAATTAGTACTGAACACTAATAATCGTTCCTTGTTTTATTTGATATATGTCTTAATAATTGTGTACTTTAGCAGTGAAGAAAATGTTTTACCAGAATTATAGGTTGGCAACACTGTAGACTCCACTCGAGATTTGAATTCGCGCCAGTCCGTTTGGGTAAGTTTAAATTATTATCGAAGAAAAAGAAGACGACGCAGGAAGAAACGTTTAACTGTTTTTAGTAAAACAATTTGGCGCCTATCGGGAATTAAGGTACATTAATATAAGGACAGGTAAGGAGAAGAACGATACACATTCGGTACTGGTTATTAGTGCGTTCGCGATCGTCATCGTTAGCGATAGACTGAAGATCAACGCCGAGGCGAGTCACGTTACATAATCAATTACTGATCAAACAAAATATAGAAGGACGCTATCGGTTTCTTTATAAATTGACACCAACAACTTGGGGCTTTTAAAAGAGATACAGAAGTACGTTATAATATATACCAGTCGAACGACACTCTCCGTCGTTTCTCGCATTCAACTTTGCATTCTGCCTTCAACTGTCCCGTCTTTTCATTGCATTTAATGGCTGTAAATTGATTTCTTCAGTCCAACTGCATAAGAAACTTCAGTCTTCCAAGATGCCAGTTCCAATTTTTTTTGGCCACCCATTTTCTGCCTTTCCTCTTATGTCGTCATTCCAGTTCAATCGTTTTGAGTCTACACAGAAAGACAAATATTAATAAACAAACAAATTCAGAAATACATGCCAGATTATGTAGAAAACAGTAATGCCTAAACCGATACAGACACATACCAAAAACGTACCTGTACGGATGGGCGACGAAAGGAACTGACTGGAGTGTCATGGACAGACGAAGGAGAAGAATACTAGAAGTTCTTGGCGTGAGAAGTAATGGAGTAGCAGTAGGTAAAGTATTGAAGTTGTAATATAATTATATTATATTAATATAATATATTAAATGTTATATAGTTGTTTAATAAATTATACAAACTATTGAACTTGTAATATAATTGTATTATCTTAATATAATATATTAAATATTATATAGTTGTTTAATAAATTATGTATGAATTATATAACTTATTTCATTATTAGATTACCGACATTAACAATTATTTTGCGATAGTAAATATAAACGACAACGACGTTACGACTTATGTAAAGTTTAACATTGCGAATCAGTCGTCGTGACAACGTTGAGAGAGAGTGAGAGAGAGTCTGTGTTGTATAGAATATAATGCTTAAAGCTACTTAACTGTGATTATGTCGGCGCTGTTGCTGGAACAAGACTTAGTCATTAATTACTTATTTAATTGAATTGGCTGAGCACAACAAAGTTCATTCATATGATACACGGGACGGGCTCGGGGTTACAACTTTATGCGCATCGGCGCTGTGTAAAACACGGAAGCCAACTCCGGCGCTCGTGTCGAACCAACGCGTCGAGTCGTTTTGATTCGCGTCCGCGAACTTTGCAAATTAAATTCACTCAGTAATGTATTAGACGTAACGCAGTTCGTACGGATGAGTCGGTTTTCAGATTTTATTACAGAATTCAGTTCAATAGAACGGTGTTAATGAAATAAACTGAAAAAGGACGCGATGCAAATTTACGTTTGTACCAACTCAGATGTATGATTAATCGCAGTTTACACCTTCAGCATATCGGCCCATAGTTTTTCATTATAGTACATAGGACTTTTTCTGATTCTTTACCTTGTGATTTCTAGATCCATTCATGACGGACATCTGTCCACCTTGCTGGTGATCGTCCTCTGAATATTCTACCTCCTCTTGGTCTCAAGCGTATAGACCTTTATTCAGTTTATTATCTTCTGCAGTCTGTTATTCGCGTAGACCAAATGTTCGTTAGATTCTTGGCAAACTTACTTAATCTTAATTCAGTAATATCGATGTATTGGTGCATGGATACAGTTATATTCTGTGTAATAAATATGTAAATTTAAACGTTCATATAAAAATTTGTCTTTATATTGGTTCATATCTTTAGACATTTCGTTCATATTCAAGTCAAGTCTTACCCTTTATACCTACTACCATAGTTTATTGAGTCAATTATCTCTCTCACTTCAACTATTTCTTATAACTATTTAAAACTTTTGCTATCTCGATTCCTCCTTTCATGCAAAAATAAAATCGTTACGGATATTGTTTCTTGACTTATTTAATATAGAACCAAATCAATTTCGTATGATCGACACTTAAACAAAACCTGTTTTGAAATTTCATTTAGTTCTACTATTTCTTCACTGTTATAGTTTTACGATTTAGTCGATACTCTACTCTCTTCCGAGAATATGTAGTTTTATTCGATTTGTTAGGAATTCAACTTCTAGCACCAAGGAATTGGATTTGGTTCCGTGTGGAATTTCTCTTAAGATTTACATGTTGTGTTATGTTTTCATTGTTCTTTTTTTTTAGTATTAAATTTAAATAAAAAGTTTTTTAGTATTAACGATATCGTTCCGCTCTTCAGTATAAGCGTTTCAGAAAATTTTCTTCTTCAAGGGATCTATCCATCTTTGTAACTTTTGTTCACGTTCTGTTAACGAGTTTTGCTTTGCTTATAATTTCCTTTAATTCTTTCCTGCCATAGAATTTTTCTCTCCGCTCTGTTATTCTAGCCCTTGTTATTGTGTTCACAATAACTTGTTCGTTTCGTTTTTTTTTTTATTGTACCCTTCCACGATTCTCTGTCATCTCGTATTTCTGTACGTATCCCTAACCCCACCGTACCGTTGCACCTCAATATTCTTCTTCCTATCCTTTATCTGTATTTAGTATATTCCGATAATCATTAAGTTTTTGTATTCATCGCCGTTTTGTTTAAGCAATAGACTTTATGGTTATTTTTCTTTCGATATTTTCGAGTTGGCCCTGTTTTTTGTTTGGAACAGACAGTTTTTCCTCCCCTTTGTGGGGATTAATTTTATTTTCCTTTTCTAATAATCAGTCAATAAATGCACCTGTAAATGATGGCCGGTAATGTTATGTATTTGTAAAGTTTAAACCTCGACATAATGGCGTGTATACGCAGACAGATAGGCATTCCCTAATAAAATTATAGACTGCACTGACATGCAGGCTGTTAACACGAAAGGAAGTTATTTAGATTTTCTGTACATGAAACGGTGAATAGTTGGACACGCAATAATCTGATGGCGTAGATAGGCAGTCAGACGTCTGCAATACCGATGTGTCGACCGCGAAACGATACTGGATTGCGTGTTACATTTGTGTAGGTGTACTTACTTCTGATCGAAGCGTTTAATATCATCTGATTACTACTTTTCCGTGGATGCTTTTTTCTCACGCGTAGAGTATTCTCTCTTCCACGTATTATAGAACTTGGTATTTTTGAGGTCGCTTGTGTTGGCGATAACTACAGAGTGGTTTTACAAGATAACTTTCGTGGGGTGATGTTACGTTTTAGCTTATATTTGTCCTTTGGAGGATTTTCTGTCCAGACCTAAATATATTGCTACATGTCCCACACCCGTGAGCCTTCACAAGACTATTGTCCTACCACATTGTAGCTATATCTTTAGGCGTTTTTCTTTGTATTATGTCTTCCGCTACAAAAGTTTCCATATTAACCTGTTCTACTGGCTATAGGTTCGTCGATTTCGCCAGGGAAAATCCTCTTCCCTTCTAATTATACAGAATGCGTTTGTGATCTGTTAAACAGAAATCATCAACTGCGCGGACGGTAGCGTACCTGCACGCCTGAGTGCGTACGCGCACATTTGTTGACTTGTTGACATATTGTCTGTATTAGTTATATAAATATTTATTTAAATTATACGTGCAGTACCGCCCACATTTGTTGGTTGCACATCCAAAAACATATACATAGTATAATCATCGTCATCAGCCGTGACTCTACAACCCTTGGTGGGTCTTGGCCTGCTCCAACAGTAGTCTCCATTCTTCTCTATTCCGTGTCCTGGCTTTCCAATTTCTTATGTTCAGCTTTCTGAGGTCAGCTCTGTCTGATCTTTGAGTCTACTTCGGGGTAGACCCCTTGCTCTACTACCCATTGGTTTCTGGTAGAAGATATGTTTTGTAGGCTGTCCTTCCTCCATTCTCTGTGTCCAACCCTCCTTAGCCTGTACATTTTGATTATCCTGACGATGTCCGGCTCTTTGTAAAGATGGTATAGTTTATAATTATAGCGCCTCCGAAACATTCAATTTTCTTGTACTCCTCTCAATATTGTTCTTACAATCCGTCTTTCAAAGCAACCTAGAAGTCTCTCGCTATTTTTTGTCACCCTCCAGGTTTCTGAAGTATGTATCAGCAATCAGCACAGGCCTGATAAGTGTTTTGTAAATTTTGCATTTTATGCTTGGCGTAGATGCCAGGTGCTTTTATACGTAATATAAAACAGTACAAAATTTTGCGCAAGTTTAATGTGTAACTATTGAACATACCTAAAATATCACTCCTAAAAGCACATTGAAGACCGGAAAAGACGAAAGAAATGAAACGTCATCCTGGGTAGGAAACTGTGCTAGGCCTGTATCCCATAGTACAAGGTCCCTTGTAGAACGTAGCCACTCCCGATAAATAAGCAGCAGTGTCCGCCCCTGATCCGTGGACACGCCTACCAGTGAAGGTCGGGAATTATTCCAGACCAGTCTTGAGATGTTCAAGGTTGACATTTTTTTAATCTAATTTTTATCGATTCTTATTAGTTTCCATTTCCTAACCACTGTATTGTTTTTCGTGTAATTTTAATTTTTACCTTTTATTTTATTTTATATTAATTTCTTTTACTCTCAGTCAACTCTGTCAATTCTAAGCACGCTCTTACAACCTGACTTTATTTTGTTTTTTGTAATAACACGATGCACGTTTGTATTGAAATCATTTGTTTTTCCATTGAGTTAAAACAGTTTTGTACCGATTTTTCCTTTTAATTTTTTTTTAGAAAGAGGCAGCGTCGCGGATGTCCATTGCCTGGCTTTTATTGCATGCAGAACAATGAATGTGTTGGGATTGAGGTTACGGAAATTATCTGCTGAATGAGAGTGGAAACTTTCATACTTATTTGCAGTGCTTATGGGTTCGAGATGTATCTCACTCTTGAGAAGGGTATCTACAGGCTTCTCCTATAAAGCCTAGGTTTTAACCGAATAATCACAAAGTTCCGTCATTCTATCGTCTTCAGGTATCCAAAACATGAAATCATCTACAAATTGTACATCTTCTACTCGTCGAGATTGTTTTACTTCTTCTACATCCTACGTCATGATGTCTTCGGCTGGAGTAGTATTATAAATTTCTCTTACTACATTCGCTAGTCGCTAGCTGATGTCTCTTCTGCTTTCATCTGTAGACTATTGGAAATACTTTTTCGGCACAGGTATTCGCCTGGGTCATGGATGTGGATATATTGGTTCACGAAGAACGCGGCTTCGGTGTCATCAAGGTATATTTTCGCTGTAAAGGTCTTCCTGGTATCTCCATTTCCAATCTTGTGATGTCTCTGTCGTCCTTCTAAACGTGAAATATTTATAACACATAAAAACACTGCCTCGTTCACTTAGCACTCTCTCACCCTTGCAAATTGTGTCTCGTATAGGTGAGGGAGAATGCAAGTGTGACAAAAAGAGAAAGAGAAAGAGAAAGAGAGAGAGAGAAAGAGAGAGAGAGAGAGAGAGAGAGAGAGAGAGAGAGAGAGAGAGAGAGAGAGAGAGAGAGAGTGTGTGTGTGTGTGTGTGTGTGTGTGTGTGTGTGTGTGTGTGTGTGTGTGTGTGTGAAGGGGGAGAGCCGCATGGATGTTGCGCGTGAAATAGGCCGCAGAGTTTCTTCCACCGCGTAGATAAGTTTGTGTGCAATGAATGGGAAAACATTTAGGTTAGGGATTAAACCGGAAGCAATCGATAGCTACGTCCAAAGTGGCTTAGTATTCCTGTATTACTGTGTTTCTTTAAAACAGTTTAGTTATCAAGTTCTTGTAATATGGAAGCCTTCATTCTACTCTTCATCTGTGAGACACTGATAAGACGCCTGAAACCCACAATTAGAAAGCTTTGATTTTTTGGTATGTAATTATCTCAACGTCCAGTTTCAGTCCCATTTTTTAGATTTAACAATCTCTTCCCGACACAGGGCAGAAGCAGGTTTGTGCAGTCTTGATTGAGTATTTTCCATCATTGTTGTGAAGCAAACGTCTTATGAATTTGCATCACGATTCTACGATTCTGTGAAAATAATGTTTGCGGTATGCCTGTTTTGCGTTTTTTGTAACCGTGGTATTTTCACTATGTTTGCAAAAAAGTGATTGCATGACCGTGGATTATTTAATGACAACTTAATTTTCGTTTATTGGTTTTGAATCAAGTCGCTGTTAGCAATCTCTGATGTGTTACTTAATATGGGTATTATAGGGACATGACCAATAAATCGGGTGAATAAGTATCCATGTGATGTAAGAAGTAGGTAGGCAGAATTCTTAGGATAACATTTTGTATCGTTATATTTGTGCCATGGTCTGGTCTGCTTATGAAGATTCTTTGTACCGTGAAATGTAGAAACGGAAATAGATTGAGGAATATCGATATTCGATACTAAATGAAACGTCTGTAGTAAACGTATTAAATTTGAAAAGTATTGTTGGGTCAGGCACCTTGACTGGATGGTCACCTAGAAATTGCCATGAGAATAGGCCTATACATAACGAGGCAGTCGAAGAAAATTCGTGGCGACCCAGAAAGCGCTGGATAACATAAAGGCAGTCGCCTTATGAATGCTTTGGGTTGTGAAAGAAAAGGAAGCAAATTTTTGTTTATTTTTGTCGAGTAAAAATCGGAAATTGAATAGAATGACCATCAAATAATAATAAGATAAGGATTAGGACCGTGCAACAGACAATGCGAAAATCATTAATTTGAACACGCAAATAAATTTTCCTACTTAGGCTCACAAGTAAACTACATTAGCACCACCAGCAATGATATCTAGGCATGAATGCCTTAGTTGTAACTGATTCTATTACACCTAATCAAAATTAATAAAGTCGAAACTGAACAAACGATCAAAATGTAGTAAATAGACCAGTCGTAATATATGAATGTGAAACCTGGGTAACAGCGCAAAAAGACGTAAGGTGTGTAAGAATATGCAAACGAAAAATATTGAGAAACATTTCTGGGCTAGTGCAAAATAACGACGGCTCGTGGGGAATACGAAGGAATCACACGAAATGTATATAATCTAATACGCGGAGCTCATGTAGAAAGGTTTGTAAGGCGTAGAATGATAACGTCGCTGGGGCCCACAGTGAGGATGGAACAACACAGAATTCCCAGAAACGTCTAGAACGGAGATTACAAGGGTGACGATCTGAGGGGTATGAGGATACTAAGATGGAGGAGACTATGCAGTGAAAGGGCTGAAAGGGTCATACTCGGTTGTAACGCCAGTAAAAGAAGAAGAAGAATTTTACTGTTCCCTAGCAGATTTGTCTTGCAATAATTCTGTTCCTGATAACTTCCTTTAACATGCAAAATTCTGCTTCGCTGTAGTGTTACTAAATTTTCATATCAGTGCTGGATTTCATGCTCGGTCTTCTCCCAGAACATAATTTTACCGTTTAGTGGAATTTCGAGTTTCTCCCAGTCTGCTCATAACCCTGTCCATTGTAATGCTTTTAAATTATGAAATCCAGGTATTTAAATATATCTTTTTTAAATCTTTTATATAAATCTTTTATATATTAAAAATTTATTATAATTTATTACGTTCGTTATTGTACCATCCTAATATTCTTATGCTAAACCTTAACTACAATAGCGCACTCTGTGTAGTATCTGCCGCTTAAATATTAGTAGATTACAAGTGGGAGAGATGAGACAGAGGGAATAAATGGAATAAAATGAGCAGACAGAAATGGGAATGGTGCAGAAATTATAAGAATAGATGGGAAGGCAGTAAGAGATACCACAAAAGAGGGATGGTAAAGAATGGTGCTACTGTGTTTAAATTACAGCTACTGATGCTATTGTCCCTGCTAAAACAAATACTACTGCCACCACTAATACTTTTGCTGCTGCTATTACCGCAACAATATCTGATACTGTGTTAACTAGTTTATCTATGAACTAGATTTTAGACAATTTACCATGCTTTTTTTGGGCGACTTAATTACATATTTAGCACAATTCGTGATTCTCACAGACACTTTCAACAGCTGAAAATAACTTTATTGGTTCGATTACTGTCAGTGTTGGATAGATAGATTTTCACAAAGTTGATGAAGTGTGCGTTAATCCTACTACAGTTACTGCTGTGGAATTTGCATTATCTGAAAATGTGGCGGAGAGAGTGAAAACAGAACTGAGAAGAGAACTAAGGGAAAGTAAGTGAAGGGTAGAGAAGATTGAGGAGTAGCAATTCCTTTTGTATGTGTACCTACGTGCAATAGCAGTCCCCAACAAAGGGTGGATTTAGACGAAAAAGGAAGTCGGTTGTAAGTTGGTCCGCGTTTGCTCGGATTCCCCCTCTCTTCTCTCATTCTATCTCTCTCTCTCTCCCCACTAGACATTAAAACATGCACATGCACACACACGCACGTACATATGAACAACCTCTGTGTGCGTGTGTGTGTCCCTCAGTAAGCCGAATCGTGGCTTTCTAAACTTAACCCAGTCCAATACCGCATACACTTCTCCGTGACCGCTTCACTGGGCGTACGATACAGCTCGCTGGAATGTCAAAATTTATTGACAGTAAGAACATTCCAACTGCCGAGGAATGTCTTTTGTCGGGTAGCCCTTTATAAAAATAAAATCCTAAACATAAATATCTTGACTCTAACAAGTATCATTGTCAATCATTTATCGTCTTCATTCAGTAAGAATATTTTCGTAAAATATTTCTTGTGGAAGCTAAATCACATTTCGTTTACTTATAGAATGTTACTTCGTTTATTCAGAAAATTCACTTGTTACTAATTTCACCGTAGGGCTACTCATTTACTTTCATACTTATGACAGATATTTGACTTTGTCGCTTTCTACAACCATAGGAGATCGCTGCTTGTTGACAAAGAAATTACTGATCTTTAAAGTATCATAGTTTCCAATTAATTACCATTGTGTTATTTCTGGTTGTCAGGTCTATTGTAGTTTGGCCCAGTTATCGGTTATCCATTACAACAAAGTGTCAAATTGTAGACAATTAAATGTACAAAATGATAATATAGAGACGATTATATTTTAAATGAATGACAAATGTGTATTTCATTTCAAAAAGAAAATTATAAATTATTTTCATAATAATGTAGGATCAAATAAGGGCGCGAGCCCGCTCGCGCGTGTTGTCACATCTTCTAACCCTGGCCTCTCTAACACTTCGATTCTTCTTTTTTCAACCTCTAGTCCGTTTTTTCAATAAATTGGATAACTGGCTTTAACAATTCTTCTGGTGCTCTTTCTCTTCTTGAGAGCGGTTGCCACTCTAATAATTTTTTGGTCAATCGGTTGTTTCCCAATCTTTTATCATGTTCGTGTCGTTTTTAGTCGCCTCGTCTGTGTACCTTTTGTTATTTTCCTCTTTATTTGTCACCTTTATTTGTATACATGGGTCTTTTTTGTCTTGACGCTTTCATCCGCTATAGTAAATCCACTTCGAGAGCTTTCGGCAGAGACACGGCGGTACAGGTACACTCTATAAACGTAGGATGTATAGAGTAGACAAGCTTAGTGAAACAAATTTGGGAAACAAGTAGGTACTGACGAAAATATTGAAATTTTAGCCTTTGAAAAATCTGGTAAAATGTGACATTCTGTAGTATTGTACACTACTGTGTGTGTGTGTGTGTGTGTGTGTGTGTGTGTGTGTGTGTGTGTGTGTGTGTGTGTGTGTGTGTGTGTGTGTGTGTGTGTGTGTGTGTGTGTGTGTGTGTGTGTGTGTGTGTGTGTGTGTGTGTGTGTGTGTGTGTGTGTGTGTGTGTGTGTGTGTGTGTGTGTGTGTGTGTGTGTGTGTGTGTGTGTGTGTGTGTGTGTGTGTGTGTGTGTGTGTGTGTGTGTGTGTGTGAAATTAGTATTTTAAGTACAGTTAATAATATGTTGGTCCCGAGGGATTGCAAGATTACAAATTTAGGATAGCTTTGCTGTGCGCCCAGTTCGTTTTCAACTTCAATGTTGTCTTTCCGATTAACGTATATTTTCATGTTTCAGGTAAGAAACGCTGTTACGTCTGCTGTCTGTGTAGAATACGTGTCGTGTGAGTATTACACGTCTTTTGTATATAAATACGTTAGATACATGTTTAAGTGTTTTAAATAAGTCTGTGCGCGTGCATGTGTAGGCCTATGTACAAAGTGTAACGTAAAATGTGTACTCACTGTACATGTTCGGATTCTGTGCATCAGTATAAGAAAACAGTCGGAAAAGTCTCTTTTTCCGTCTGGCAGCCATTTTGTGTTTTTTAAGGGAAACTTTTGTCTCAAGAAGAGATTGAAATATTTTAATGAAATCTGATACGCGTGTATAAATTAACTTTAGTTAATAAGTAAAATAATTACGGTTATTTTGCGATCTCAAATTTCAAAATGGCGCCCACTTTAATCCTTTGACCACTAGCAGCTGTGTAAAAATGTTAACTAATTATGGTTTACTATGTAAAACGTTAAGCCCCTTATTGTAAACACGTCTTGTCTGTTCAAATCTGTTATGGCAGAAATAACTGTGTAATGGCAGAAAACAACCTATTCATAAATTCTGACTTCTTGTTCTAAGGCTTTCACGGCCGGTGTCAGTTGTATTAAAAGTGTTTACCGGGCTGTTTGGCCGTGGTCCACGGTTCACAGACAAACCAAACGTTTCGACAGCACCACCGGCTGCCATCATCAGTGGAATTCAAAAAATTCGAGACTACCTGAACGCGGGTTGTCAACGTCAGGCCCACAGTACTGTGGTAAAGGCTGGTAAACACTTTTATTACAATCTGACTTCTTGTTTTTCTTTGTACTGGAATTCGATTCCTCCTCGGGTATAAGAAAACATTATTTAAAGTTATTGCTATTTATTTTCAAATTAACTCAGTAATAGTAGTTTATAACAAAGTAAATGTTCTATTTTCAATTAAATTAACGACTTTAAAAGTTTAACTGCAACCACTTACAAATCATAATTTGAACTACAAGAATTAAAATTATTTTGAATTAATAGAAAAGGATAATGACATGTTGCGATTTGTGGTTTGAACGTTCACACATTTGACATTTCAACAAAACTATAGTTAGCCATTCTTGACAGTTACGTGATAAACAATGAGTAAAGAAACACAAGCCAATGAATTTAAGAACAATCTTTAAGAAAAGTAACAGATGATTTTTGTTAATTAAATTACACGTGTTATAACTGAACTCAATAAAGGATAATAGATATTTACGATACAAGTGGGATAACAGCATTATTAATATACGCGTGTGAAAGTTTGGACGACGAGTGCGTAGCACGAGTCGTCTAATCACACAAGTATATTAATAATGCGGTATCACTCGTGGGTCGTACAATATTTTATCTACACCCGCTGAAAAATAAAAATGTGAGAATCAGAAAATTTAAGCTATCTACATAGCAGTTGAAATAAAGTATTGTGACGTATACGTTCCCATAGCAACCACGTTGTTATGATTAAAAATAGTTTGTTTTTGCTGCAAATTAGTAATTTGTAAGTTGTTTTAAAATGAGTGAATCTGAAAGTGCGAACAAGCAATGAGTTTATAAACAATGCGAATGGAAATGTAATTCTAGTATATTTCAGTAAGTTATCTAAAGTTTGTAAACCTTCATCTTTATGGGCTTATTATTCCATGATACGTACTATGCTTTCTATTAAGAAGAATGTGGACATCAGTAAGTACACGAATTTGATTGCGTTTATGAAACGTAACTCTGAAGGTTATAAACCAAAAAAGTCAAGAATATTGAAGAAAAGTGATGTTGCAAGAGTTTTGAATGAAGCTGCAGATCAACAATTCCTTTTTATGAAAGTCGCTTTAATTGTGGGACTAGCTGGGGCGTGTAGAAGAGAGGAACTTACATATTTACTTCTGAGCAATGTAAAGGATGAAGGAGATTGTTTTCGCTTTATGCTGTCACACTAAAACTAAAATAGGTAGAGAATTTTACGTGACAGTGGGAAACATTGATGGAATTGTTATGGTAAAACTGGTTCGAGATTATATTACGCTTCGTCTGAGTGGTGTTGGTCATGACCGATTTTTCCTCCAGTCGCTTTATTTTTGAAGCTGGATCATCATAAGGAATATACAGGACATTGTTTTAGAAGGTCATCTTCGTCACTGTTGGCTGACTCACGAGTAGATCTCTTTTAACTGTAAAACTCCATGGTGGCTGGCGTTCTAATACTGTTGCCGAGGGATATATTAAAAGCTCTGTCGAAAATAAGAAGAAAATAGCTTCACTCATATTAGGCATTGGTGATATCGACAATAAGTGCAAGGAGCTTGCAACTACTTCTGACGATCAAACATTTAACTTGGTGACGAAAAAGTTCCAATCTTCTTCTACAGCAGGAATTTACTTAAATAACTCTAAAGACTGTGTTATTAATATCTACAATAAGTAGATAACATGTTTAGATTGTAATATTATGTTGTATTTTGTGTTATGTTTCAATAAATTTTAAAATATAAACGAGTGGGATAACAAAACTAGTGCGATAATGAACTTGTTACCCCACTCAAAATGAGTGGGATAACACACTATTACGTTACGGGTGTATATAAAAATTATTTATAAAGCCAAACATGTGATTATATTTTTCTATTAATTCCAAAAATTTTTAATTCTTATGATTCAAATTGTGATGTGTAAATAGTTATTGTCAAATTTTCTAAATGTTATTAATTTCATTGAAAAGTATTCCTTTATTTTGTTATAAAGTATTGTGTCTGATCTAATTTTAAAAAAATAACAAAACTTTAAATACATTTTTCTTATACTGGAGAAATCGAAGTCCGGCACAAACAAAATCAAATACAAGTCAGAATGATGGATAGGTAGTTTTCCGCCAAAACTCGATTAAATTTTAGAACATCAGCAAGAGTGTTACGGGTATTATTGAAAATGTAGAACATCCGCAATGTAGGTTACAAGAAACTCACTGGTATTCATGTTGGAAGGGAACACAGGATCACACGCAATTTGACACTTAATGTTCGATATGTTGACATGACGAAATTGGGCATCTACGCTACATCATGTTCCCGATATTTCGGAGACAAATGTCAAGCTCATTAAATGGGGAAAGTTGGTTAGTCAATGCAATCTCTCCGTCTTCAGGTTTGATGCGGAAACCGCGACCCTGACCAAAAGAACGGCGCAGAAACTTGAAACAGCCCAGAGGGAAGTGGAGGCATACCGTTGAGCATAACGTTTAAAGATGTCATGAACACCGCGCAGGTCAGAGATCAGGCAAAAGTAACCGATTTTATCCATTCAGTTTAGACGTAGAACTGGATTGGACACATTACGTGGATAAGGAAGAATCAGTGGTAGAAGAGACAATAAACGTAGATCAAAACCTGAGACAAGAGGAAAGAGGCGACAGTTTGCAGCGTCTACTGGATTATCGAAGCACAATGTAGGGAACCGTACATATCGTGTACTGCCATGATAACTGTGAATCTAGCTTATTATTTCTGGCAAGATATTACTTGTTAAATCGATGAATCACAACGCTAATTAGGAACATTAGTATTATTGATTCTGTCGCTAATAATAAAAAAAACAAGAGACTGCATAGACTGTTTTATCATACCTATAACATTCTTCCCCTTCTACCTAATCGTAGATAAAATTTAGGTAAACCCACTACCCACTGTAATTGTAGATCAACAACCACGTAACAGAGGATACATACTCTAGCTTTATCACTTTGGCTTACCAAATTTGATTTGGCAGACTCTTAATTCTTTTAATGAAGAAATTTGTGTTAGTGGTTGAAATCACAATCAGAATGATCACAGTTGCACACCACTATATAAAAATTATCCCGATTAGCGCTTTCGAGCTTCGCAGCTCATCGTCACATCGGAAAAATGTCTTTATATATATTTATACCTAATCAGATTTTTCCGATCTGACGATGAGGTGCGAAGCTCGAAAGCGCTAATCGGGATAATTTTTATATAGTGGTGTGATCATTCTGATCTTAATTCTTTTAGTCAAACACACCGCATGTTTATGACACCCAAATGTAACCGTGTCGCAGTTTTCGCTGGTATCGCGTCCCAGCACGGAACGTGAGACAACTGCTAGCATGCGACTCCGTAAACAGCCGATTGTCGCCGTTCCAGCGGCCAGCGACAGATGTTTACTGCCGGTTCGTGCCGTTTCTAACGTGAAAAGGGAGTTGCGGAAGCTTTTGAACAATCTGTCAACCCCCAAGCAGTTACATATATCATGAGTGCGTCGCATGCTCAGCATTGCGTTAGCGTTTCTTTGTTGGTCTGCTATACACGGACGGATCCAGAGAGGATTTAAAAAAATGTGCCCACCATTCTAAAATAATTTACTACTACGATTCTAAGTTATCTCATGTGATTTGTGTCATTAAGGCTTATAAGCTTAATTGTTATCTGTTAATGAGGATGGTAAACTCGTAAATGTTAATTTTGTATATTTTGCGATTTTCTGTATTTCTACATTTACGAATCAACAATAAAATCAAAACGCTTCGACAAAATCTGAAGAATCTGAGCAGATATCACAAGTGAGCAAGGACAGTGTATTGGTCCTTGAACACAGTCATGTCTTCACGTTACATCGGCAACTGTGGGGTTTTCCAAGTGAGTATGCGCTGAAACATATAGAAATGCTAAGAGATGGTATACACGTAGATGTTTGTACTAATATAATTGTTTCGACTCCTACGTTTTCAAGGCAAACAGGAACATGTCGGCAGGCGAGCATGTACCCGTCCCGGGTCGAGTGAATATGTGTACGGGCGCACGAGTTGTTGCTTATGCAGTCAGAATCACGTAATCAATATTATAGTATCTTACCAGCAACGAGGAAGACAGCCCCAGTAGCAGCAGCGACCCCCGACACAATGGCTAAATACTACATTATCGCTGTACTCCCTTAATGCAGCGGCGACCCCTCACAAGCCGGTGCTGGCTGTCAGTTACACTTCTCGTGTGTCTATCATGCACACGACGCAGTATGCACCATCAGTACGCATTAAGCGACGTTACTGATGGCGTCTGAATTATACACGGCATTACTAGTGTTTGTCTTACTGTTTGCTGAATTTGTAACGCCGTCACCTGTCATCTGTTGAGTGTATCAATGGGATATTCATACTGATATACGGAGTGCTGGATAAGACGTATCACCGTAAACTAGAGATACCAACTTGCCGACAACTGAGGGGTTCATAATAAATTCTGAGCGGAACAATTCTTTTGGGTTTTACTAAAACAAATAAGACACTAAGTGAAATATAATCTCCTTTAAATTAGAAGGAAGAAGGATTTATGTCTAATGCAAAGGCAGAATGTAATGTTTGTGTTTGCTCTTGCTGGAACATAAGTCTTTGCTAATCTTGTTTCATTACTGACGGAATACTGTGATTTATGATGCTGGAGGAAGCGTGTTTTATTAATATCAGCTTTCTATGAATTCACACGCAGGCACGTGTAAAAGCTCAAGAACATGGAGTAATTTTATAAAGCACCTATAGATGCCTTGTTAACCCATGTCACCATCATCAACGTCCAAGCATTCAATCAGCAACGTTTCTTTCGATCCCGTGTTTGCGACAGACGTGATAACTCGCAAACTGAACATTCTATCATCTCCTTGGACGACCCAGTCTTCGCCTGCTCTGAGCCTCTGTTTCAGAATATGCTTAGCAGATGTCTGTTATCCTATCTGCTTAATTCGAATTTCTTAAGACAATGGTGAACAGTATCGAAAGTACTTATTTTCTGTCTCTATTCCAGATGAGAATATGTTCCTTTCATAAGATCTTTAAGCGTACATTCACCTATACCTCAGCAGTCTCAATCAGCATAGCGTGGGCTTTGTCAGAATCAATTCTCGGAGCCGTAAAGAAGTAAACAGATTGCCTTACATACGGCTAAACGTGTTTTTTTTTTCTTGTTCTCGAGACTTTATTTAATAATACATATATGTTGGTAAATATGTTTACGCCAAATTCCGCAAGAGATATTAGCGGATTGTTGTAAGCTTGTTTATATAGAGTTGTTATTAAGGGAGGAGGTGTCTACTCAATTCAAGAATACCCCGCTCTGCTCTGAATGTCCCATCTTACACGCTCGCTCTCTATGTGCTCAGTCTCTCTGAATATTTTTCTCCCCGCCCTCCTAGTCACATTTCGTCTTTTTATTATTAAACAATAATCTTCACCCCCGCTTACGATGCAAAGTATTCGCATTTCACAGTTCATATATGTGTAAATGCATACAGAATCACAGGAAAATCCTGTAATACGATATTAGATTATAACATTTTTGACATTCATTTGCTGTATAATATTGCACATACCCGTATGTCGTATTACATTCGTCCCTCCTCGTGAAAAGAGAATATTAAAACAAGTCACGCATCTCGCGTATACAGACAGAAGCGTGCGCGTTTGTTCATTGTAACCGTGTTACGAAATCGCTCCTCAAAACGAAGAATGTAATTGGCGTAGAACGCACGTAACGTGTCAACACTCTATAGTCAGCTGTCGGCATACGGACAAATGACATAATTCGAACACCAATTTTTTGTTCGTATCGATTAGTAAAAATTAATAAAGCCATTCAGGAAAATGATTAATGAAGCTTACTACATCAACAAAACATTCGCGTATAAACTTCAGGTCACCGCATAATATCATCGGATGAATCGTTACGGTGATATTTGTTTCTTATTTATATCACATTTTAAGGAGTATTAGCGGAATGCGACGGTGCTTATTTTCAATTGTTCCTATTTTGTTTCATATTGTTCCTATTTCTGTTTGTTATTACTACTTAATGTTTTTAATATCGGTTGCTGAATTTATATTTACTTAAATATGGACAGGAAGTTACGACTATCAAAGTACGAGTACTGATGCCACATCGCTTCAATGTGGACTCACACAAATTACAAGAGATTAATCAGGCGGTAGTGCGAGGCAGTGAAACGAGTGACAATTGTGTTCGCCATGTGTCGAAAGAGGAAGACAAACTTTTGAGGTTTGGTTTCATTTCACTGAATAGGAAACAAGTATGGGTAGGACTGACCTCATGTCCTTTGTGAGTCAAACGTCAAATACCGGTAAATGATATACAGATAACTAAACAAACATTCGTGACTACGTTATTAATTTTTGTATTATTTTTTCTGTATCGTTCCGAATTATTTAACCACGCTAAGACAAAATAAGAAAATCACCGTGTAAATAATATATGATACCAAACCTATTTGCCTTGAAAAATGAAATTCAATTTCTTTCCCAGAATAGATTACGAACCTAGTTCGTATGTTATGTGTCAAGGGGAATTGTCTACTATTCATATACAAATACCCCCATCACGTGTATGAACTGACGTTTAGCGCTGACTACCGTCAGTACTCGTGTTGTACACGCCGTTGTGTCTTATCCTTTGTTAATAAGCCTAGTGTTTATAGACTGCGTACTATGAGAATGAACTGTGTGGTTTGTGTGGTATTACTGGGTGTGTGAATTAGCAGTGCTTAGAGACACGAGTTTTGTAAATAGGGTATGGATTTAAAAAAAAAACAAATAAAATAAATAGAATAAAAATAAGAGTCTGGAATATATATAAGTACTCAAAGAGTTTGGTGAGAGTGGGAAATGGTCCTGTCAGAATTGTTTCCAACAACAAAAGGGCTTAAACAAGGGTGCAGCTTTCACCTACCCTGTTTAAAATATATATCCAAGAAGCCATCAGTCACTGGAGAAGAAAAACATCAGGAATGGGAATTCAAATGGATGAACAGTGCTTAACAACTCTCCTATTTGCCGACCATCAGGTAATTATAGCGTGTGACGAGGACGACACAGACTATATGTTTAGAAAATTTATACAGGATTACGAGAAATGGGGTCTAAACATAAACTCTACTAAAACAAAATATCTGAAAATAGGAGACATGCAAGAAGAAGACCCAGATCTGCAAATCCATAGAATAGGAAAGTGTAGCGAATTCAAATGTTTGGGAAGCATTATTTCAGAAGATGGAACAACAAAAAAAGACATCAAAAATAGGATACAACAGGGGAAAAAGGCTATTCGTTTGCTAAACTCGTTACTTTGGTCAAACAAAATGAAACTTCAAACTAAACTGACAATCTACACAACTATTGTGGAGCCCATTTTAACTTATGGCTGCTGATGCTGGCAACTTTCAGATAAAGAAAAAGATGATAGAAACTGTGGAAGTAGACTTTTTAAGAAGAGCGTGTAATATTTCTAGAATGCAGCAGGTTAGAAACGAAGATACAAGAAGGAAAACAGGGCGCGTATTTACAACAGCAGAAAGAATAGAATCCAAACAGTTACTATATTATGGTCACGTAATGAGGATGGAGGAGAAGAGATGGCCAAAGAAAGCACTGACTTACACACCACAAAACAGGAGAAGAAAAGGAAGACTGACAACACAATGGAGAACATGAATTAGGAAAAGCATGAGAGATCGAGCTATTGAAGATGATGACTGGAAGGATAGGGAGAAATGGCGATCGAATGCGCGATGCGGCATATACTGTGGGACCCCCGCTAATAATAATAATAAATAAAATTAAGAAAAAATAAAAGCGGACAAATGCTTTCAAAACTTTGTTCAACATGTATTGTAATAATGTTAACTAATAGAGAAGCATTATTATAACTAGTTACTTACACTTTAAGGTTTACAATTACAAGCTAACATTGCGAATTTATATGCAATTTAATAGGAATTCTTTTCGTTAGACGTTTAAGACTGTGTTCTTTAGAATATTTGGAGTGGCCTGAAAAGGCTATTTTTTGATTTCAGAAGGATTTGAGGGGGGGGGATTGAAAGAGATCCGGCAGCTAGATTCGCACCCGGCCCCACAGTTGCTAAGGGCGTCTCTGGGGGTATGCATCGTATTGTCGTCTACCCGTTTGTTGAGGTGATTCGGAATGAATTCATCTTGTCTCCAGGTTCTATGATAGAGAAAACGTCGAGAGAAATAATTCTGGAAAAGTTAGAAGTACTGTAGTATAATGAACAGAATGATAGTGAGTCAGGGCGGGAAACGATGGATAAGGACGGAATAAATGGAAGGTGTTTCCTCAGATTTCTCAGTGCCGATAATTTTACCAAAACAATAGTGATAATATGGAAAGTTCCGGAGCTTAAGGAATAGAGAGACGTAGGATAACAGAAGGGGGGAAGACGGATAAAGGAAAGGAGAGAAGGTGTTCACTAAAATTCCTGAGTAACGGTAATTATTACCAAACACATAGCGATAAGCTACGCTCTCATCCCCCTTCTTCAAATCCTGTATGTGTGTGTGTGTGTGTGTGTGTGTGTGTGTGTGTGTGTGTGTGTGTGTGTGTGTGTGTGTGTGTGTGTGTGTGTGTGTGTGTGTGTGTGTGTGTGTGTGTGTGTGTGTGTGTGTGTGTGTGTGTGTGTGTGTGTGTGTGTGTGTGTGTGTGTGTGTGTGTGTGTGTGTGTGTGTGTGTGTGTGTGTGCGTAATCGATTATGCACCCTAGCTGCTGTGAGGAGTTTGTCGGCTTGTGGTTGGGGGTCTCCTCTTCAAGCCGGCTCTCCGCACTTGTCACACAGTTTACCTCGAGATGATGAACTTCCAACACCCGGAATCATTAATTAATGCCATCTTCTTCACAGCATCCCTTGTAGACCATACTAAGAACCGCGGGTAGTGCTTCTCCGTGTTCAGTAACGTTAATCTTCTTTACATTTATTCTGTAACTACGAATACGGGGCTTATTCGACCAAATGGCTTGCGTTTCTGCCAGATTTGTATCTAGTAGACTAAATATGGTGAAACTGTCTTTAGTTCTTGTTTTAAGGTTGTCACCCCGTATTTATGAAAGATTTATATTGTGTCTAAAGTGACGAATGGGGTGGTAGGAAGACTTAAAGTTTCAGGTGTGTCAAGCTTGTATAAATATTGTGCGCCCCTATGTTTCTGTAACTAACTATGTAAAATGGTAAAGTTCTTAAATAACGTACAGATCTTGAACTTCTCTTTCTGAACGTCATGTAACGCCAGATTTTCTGTTTCATAAATTAATTTTGCTTCCGATTAAGTCCATACAACATTTTTAATACATGTTATGGGGACGAAAATTAGCATAAGTATGAAAAATTTAGTTATTATGTTGTGTTTTCCAAAGACATCGATTTATAAGTATTGTTAAAAATGGAAGGAAATGAATTTCTAACAACAACAACGCTAAACCTAACTGCGGTTAATAACTCACTTCCAAACTTCATCCAGAAGTAGTTGTGTAAACAACAATCGGCAGCCTTAATTTTTCTTTCCAGACAGAATATTAAGAACAAGTATGGACATATTACGTATTAGCCTTAAATCAGCCTTTAGTTGGTCTAAAATATGGAGACACATCATAACTGAGGGAAAGCTAAAGTAAATAATTTCAGAAAAACATGTCACTGACCGGAGATCAGTAGTAGACTGGACGTCTTGTGGATCGATTATACTTTGAAAACATGGCCAACACATGTATATGTGTGCGCCCCCCCCCCCAAGTGCGTATATCGAAAACGGTTTCGAAAGTTACCTTCACGACACGACAAACATAACAGTAATTACCTAATGAATGTAAGAATACCGTGAAGAAAGAACGTACTGATTAATGATTTTTACCGTTGTATGGTAGTATAGTGGACAGCGGTAGAAGAGGCAGCAAGAGGTGGACGTTTGACACGGGCGGGAAACGACAGGAGGCGCGGGATGGGAGACAGGCGGTGGAATTGGGTTGAAACACTAAATGCTTTTTACTTTTATTTTACAATAGCCAATCGTGTACCGTGAACAGCAGTGGAGTTTAATTGAGACAAGGACAGCCAGTCTGTAGGGCAGGCAATAAATAATAAAATTTCCCTCTTCCTGTCCCCACTGTATTAAACAGTAAAACACACTCTAAGTACTAAAAAACTTTCTCCCTGCTTCTTCCCATCACTGAATACTAATTAATTCAAACGAAATGTGTCGACGACGTCGTAAAAGCTTTGTTTTCAATACAAACGGTTGGGCCCGCGTCATCGTCGTCACGTGATGGGAGTACCACGTGCTGAGAGTAGTTCTCGAGAGACAGAGAGAGACCCCGATATTCCTTCATTTCAGTCTCTCCTTCACTTTATTCACTGATTACGTAATACTTTCTTTTCATTCGTATGCATGCATTCTTACTGGAATATATAGAATTTTCAAAAGCTGTAAAAAAATCATTTTTAATAGTAGTTAAATCCCTATGTGACGGTAGGGTTCTGAACCAGCGGAAACAATAAAAAGTCAGAGAATTCAGTAGCTTTGTAAGAAACGCTTCAGATTTAATAATACAGCCAACAGGAATTGTATGAATTACTATAACAAGAGAGTTATAGTTACGAACTAATTAATATAATTTTGAATGTAGCCTAATTACAGGAATTATATTGTTACGGCGGTCTAATGAGTACAGTGGAAAAACAAAATACAAGACACCAATTAAGTCACTAATCACCAGCTTTAATTATCATAATTATACAGTTTGTAATCGACAAGATAGTCTCTTTCAACAAATCAAATAAAAATTGTTCACACGCAATGATAATGTCAACTAATTATAATGTCAACGAATCTCGCACAATTATAAAACACATAACACTTCGCCACAATATTTCGAACAGCACTGTAATAAATCGCCGACAATAACTGAACTGAGCGTCGCTGAGTACTTGTCTTTATACCCCACCGAAATTCCAGAAACATCCGTACTACGCATCACCGCTACACTAGAACATAATTGACTGCGGCCTTGATACAGAGCGCGGCTGGCGAAGTCTATAAAAGTCTCGCTAACGCATGTTGAGATCACGTATGCACACAACATTACAGCCGGATTCCACTGGAACACCAGAGAAACACGTACAATGTTTTGTAATGGTGTAACACTTTTTCCGCATTACGTAACAATATGAATACGGCTCAGCCCCGTATCATCCGAGCTTGAACCTAATTAAGGTGATAATGGCTTACTTAAAAATGCAATTTCAATAAAAGACAATACTGATTGAGTGAACTTGAGTACTTGGAGAGGAAATATCTTTGTCCCTGGTTGACTGGGTCTTGCTTGGTCTCTCGAGTTTCTAATAGCGTTTCTCCAGAAGAAATATTATTTCTCAGAGGAGCCCTTAGCCTCTCCCCAATGTAGACCGTACTTTGCTGATCTTGTTTCTAAACAGTCCCTGAGTGTCAAACTCAAACAGAATTAACTGTACGTCATCGGAATAGTAAACCATACAAACATCAGAGTAATACGTACCAAAGTGGTATATAGTTACCCTTTTATATTTTTGTTAGAGTTTTTTTTTGCTGGTGTCACAGGGCACCTTTCAGACATAACCATTGAACAACACCGTTTGGTAACACTTTCTGTCTTGGATAAATCCATAGGGAAAAGGGTTGGATGTGACTTGTCTTATGTTGGTGAGGTAGATGTTCACAAAAAATTAGAGATCTTTAATCACATATGTGGAACGATAAGAACACTGAATGGAAAGGTCAGAATAGATACTCAGAAATTTTATAAAGGGATGACATTGCTATGCTTCCTTTATGGCAGTCAGACTTAGACACCGAACGCAAAGACCCAAAGGCGGATACAAACTAGTGAAATAAGATTTTTACGATCAGTACTAGGAACATCACGGAGAGACAGGCTAAAAAATGATTATATAAGAAACATCCTTGGAATCTACAACCTAAACGAATGAATAAACCAATACAGACAGGATTGGACAGACATGTTGAAAGAATGAATAAGAACAGGATACCAAAACATATTTTGGTAACAGGACGGAGGAATATTGGAAGACCAAAGAAAAGATGGCCGGACCAAGGAGTGCGTAACGGATCGTAAGGTCAACAGCCTGAAGAAGAAGAAGAAGATGAAGATGAAGAAGAAGAAGAAGAAGAAGAAGAAGAAGAAGAAGAAGAAGAAGAAGAAGAAGAAGAAGAAGAAGAAGAAGAAGGATGAGGTGGAGGAGGAGGAGGAGGAGGAGAAGGAGAAGGAGAAGGAGAAGAAGAAGGAGGATGAGAAGAAGAAGAAGAAGAAAAGAGCTTAACCAATCGAGCAGCTAACCTATCCAAACTGCTTCACTTTTTGTATGATTTATAAATTCTAATGAATTATGTGAATTCCTATTTCAATTTTATTTTTCCATCGGATTTTATGATTACTCTTAGTAACATTCTGGCATTAAAGTATGTCCTAATCATCTATCTTCACTACAGTTATGTACCTACAGCAACATTTTTAAATTTTACAAAAATATCTCGTACTTCTTTTTAACAGACAGAATTTCTGTTCTGTATAATACCATACTGCATAGTTTTCACGTCGTCTACCTGGAATACGGTTTTTAAATATCACCAGTAGATACTTGGCCTCGTGAACTGGGAAGTTAATTTGGTGTAAATATATTGCTAGGAAATCGCTGTACTTATGTACGGGACGGCTAATAAAATGTAGTCTGACCTAAATTAGCCCCTAACCCTTTTTTACCGCTACAAATAAGGTAGCTTTATCTTAATAATACTACAGTTCTTATAAACATTTCTGCGTATCATTTTCTTAACTTTGAAGTAGTTTCCTTTACGGATAGAGATGTGCTTTCCTGAAAGTCTTGCCTAAGCTGATTCTCTCTCTCTCTCACGCGCGCGCGCGCGCCCTCTCTGCTGTTGAATTCAAAGTAATATTATGCATAACCATTCTGACTACCCACCACAACATAAAATGGCAGCTTTCTATTCACTGCCAGACAGTGAATAGAATATAGACAGTGAATACTATAAGTGAATACTATAGACAGCGAATAAAATATTATAGTATTTTAATAGAATGTACAAAATAGTCCTAATCAAACAGGAAACAACAAATATAATTTACCAAATTGCTTATGAAAATAGATACAATAAAAATACTATAAACAAAATAGAAAATAAAATAAAATGAAAAATAAAAACTGAGAAATTAAGAAATGATCAAAATGAACAACACATAAATAATAACAACAATAAAACATTCACGTTCATTAATAATAAGATGATAAAGCTAACAAAACTATTTAAAAACATAAGACACAAAACTAATAAAAATAATTTACAAAAACTAAATAACCCACACAACAAAGATAATACAACAACCAATGGTATATACAAAATTGAATGCCAAGATTGCAATAAATGTTACATAGGACAAAAAAAAAACTGAAAAAAAAAACGTTATTTTGAACATCTAAACGCATACAGAAAACCAGAAATATAGGCCTATCAAACTAATTTGGCCACACATGCAATTAACACAGGATATGAATTCTCAGATATAACCAACATGACATAATAAAACACATACCACACAAAGGCACCATAATGAACATATGGGAAAATTCAAAAATATACAAACACAAAACAAACTAATACCTGAACAAATACAACTCAATACAAAACATGACACAATTTTGAAACCACTCAACATCGAAAATACTAAAAAAGCTAATATATACACCACAATCACACACAGTAATACCAGTTTAAAATACCAAAAACCAACAGGAAACCAAGCAAAACACAAGTACTCATGAAGATACAAAATTAAGAAGGCTGAGGATGGAAACAATAGGATTCCCGAAACATGTTCCAAATAAGGGAAAAACATCTTTAGGTTTAGAAATTATAAATATTAAATAAATTATATATATATATATATATATTTATAAGTACTCACGTTACAAGAGTAAAATATCAACATTACACTTATATTAATTAACCGAACTAGAAGTAACATGTCGTTATCAAATAAAAATAATTGGGCCTTATATAGAAAAACCCAATATCGTAATGGTATGAACATAGATTACACCCCTCACGATGTGTGACGAATGAAGTAATCGAAATTTATTTGGATGTCTGACTTTAATATGAGTCCTCTACAAACACTATAAGAATTTGGAAATATTCTTAAATTTACTAACAAAACTGCTTCTACACAACTGTGTATACAAAGATTAAAGTTCTAAATAGACAATGTTCAAGGTATCTGTCATGGAAGAGAAGACTCTGCGTTGGAGGATACCGTGTGACGCTAGCAGATACAAACTGTACTCCAAACCAGTCTACTATTTATTAAAAGTCTAAATAATTACCACAATCACGGCGAAACAGGGTATAACTCCATACATGAAATTGAGTAGGTTGTTATTACCTCGATTGTTATTAAAATAACTTTCCTTTGATGTTACGTGAAAAATACCGCAATTTTTTCATCCCCCAGGCACATTCGCCTAGTCCGAGCCAGGTTCATGTATATAAATATTTTATTATCATTTTGCAGGCAATTATTTTCTCCGGAAAGCAAAAAAAGCAATTTGGCTATCAATGCTATTGATAGCTGTAAAAATTATGACTCTATAAACAAAACTCTGGGAAGAGGGAAATACCGGTTTTCAGCGTTGACGTATTCTATTAAATGATAAATCAGTAATTATGGGTACATGTTTGTTCAGTCACCGCGCATGATCGTATCGGGTTGAATGGAATTACCCAATCGGCCCACTCGGACCTACAGCAACTCGTTGCTATTGACCTTTGTGATCTCTTTCTGACTGTGGTTGTCCATATATGTACAGACGTCTGACAGTTTGCATATATACACACACGTAGTACACGTTGTTATTAATGTGTGAGCGGTACGTACAACTTCGATTATAATGACTCACTTATGATCTGATAACGTGAGTGTATTGAGCGAGGAAATATTATTTTCTAAGGTTGTCTGCAGAAATTACATGTAAACCATACGTGTTTAGAAAATATTTATGTTACTACACAAGAGTTGTAAGTAAGCAATTTGCAATAATCTGCTGCTAAATAATTACTTTTGGAGTGTCAAAACGCTAGCACGTTTTCACTTTCATCACGGTCGGACTTTTTCTAAGTTGTTCAAAGATGGAGAACGTAATGCACAGGACGGAATTTAAATATTTCCTTGCCTAAATACTTACCCTTAAAATATTGCACAATTTGGTTGCTATCTTTGTCTCCTATGAGGCATGAACGAAACGATAATCATACATCCTACACAAATACGTACAACCTATTTACATGGAGTGTAAAAAGTGGATAAGTAAACGAGATGTCAGATGTTTGTAAAATAAATAATTTCTGTTTTCTGCTTTAAGAGGTCACTTATTATAATAGACGAGGTCTGTAAAAAACCAGTTACCCAACAAAAATATTACGCACAATAGTACTAAATAATTAATACAGGATAAAAACGAAATTAAACACAGTAATTTTTAAAATATAAGTTCCTTAAAGTATTGTGTTTCCTGGCTGGCGACGCGATACCGCAACTAGCGCCTGGCGACGCGTTGTACTAGCCATGCAACCGTCACACTAAATACAAAAAGCCGTGCGGTATGTCTTGGTCCTTTACGGACTGCTGAGCGAAGGCTTAGTTTTTTAAAGTGTTGTCTTTACATTGAAGTTACTGAAGGTCAAGTGTGTTTTCTGTTTCTGCCTCACGATCGTTTCTCCTGCTGTAAGGAAAAGCGATCTTTAATTTACAGAAAATAAGTTAATTGACTTAGAGTTAAGACAGATAATTAAAAATTCATTGAACGCATGAAAACTGTAGGAAAATACAAAGTTTAAAAGCATTATAAATGGATATTTTTAGAAGAATATTGAGCATATCATAACAGACAAAGTTTGTATGAAATGTACAACAAATGGAATTAAATGTTCCTGTACTGACAAAAATTGAAATGGAGCCAGTAGTTTGATATGATTACGTCGAAAAAATGGAGGGCACGATCTTCAAACCAAACTTTTTATGGTACGTGAACATTGTCAGAAGGATTAGGTCGGACAATAACTAAGGTAGGAATGTATCACACAACGTTTCGACCTGTGTGACAATCGAAACTTCACACTAAACAATCTGTGGTCGTCTTCAGGTGTAAGTTTAACTACTAGGCTACACTAAATAGGCTATAAGCTTAAGCCTATTCGTTCACTAACAAGCGTGAACCGTCAGAAAGTTAATAAACCACCACCACTTTCAAAGTTAAACACGATTGTAAAAAAATATATAAAATAGAACTTTGTGTAAACTTGCGTCAGCGTGGTTGTGCTTCCGGTACTGTCCAGCGGGCTTAAAGAGTAAGCAGCTGTTCTTTTTATATAGTTTTTTACAATTGTCTTTAACTTTGTAGTTGGTAGTGGTTTATTAACTTTTTTGACGGTTGTCACTTGTTACTAAACGAGTAGGCTTAAGCTTGTATTTAGTGTAGCTCACTAGTTTAACTTACACCTGAAGACGACCAGATTGTTTAATGGTCGAAACGTTGTGTGATAAATTCCAACGGTGCTTACTGTCTGACCTAACCCTTCTGATAACGGAGGACACAATAGGCCAACTACCGCAGAAGATCAGTGTGTTTTGGATTTTGAAAACTCAAATGTCACGAATTAACGACAGTCATGATTTCAGTGCTAGCAGGTTGGTGTTGAATCAATGATTCAAGCTTTTAAGGAACTGGACGTTCAGAAAGTGCATCCTATCCTGTCTCTTGACACGTCCTGTCTCGATCGCTAACAACAACAGGTATCACAAGACGATGGTTCCCAGCCACCTGATAAAAGGCCATCTGTCTTCTGACACACTGATACCTTTGTTTCTCAGATTGAGCAAAGTCACTCACTGCTAGTTGAAAAAAAAAAGATAACAGTTTCTTCCTTTTATTCTTCTCTTGCTGTCGTGAGTCTACCTTGTGATGTCATTCAGGAGTTTGTGATGTCGTGCCAGTGATCTCTGTCTTCAGCCTTTCTTATAATTTCAGCTGTTGAGATCTGTGGGGTCTCACGTTTGGTGGAAAAATCTGTACAGGTGACGTACCCTTACTCACCTTCCGTTTGATGTAGGTTTCTCAAAACCACTTCGTCGTATGATGGGTTTCACAAAGCTCACAACATTTTACAGTGAGTCTACAGCATACCTGTATTATATTGAGATAAACACCACGTGAATGTGCTGATAATATCGGCTTAAAGCAGTAATGAGAATGTCCATTACCACAGGAGGACGGGCTATTGAACATATATAAGGTTTCATTTTAACGTCTAAACAGCAGTAGCATATGTTCTTCGTGTTGGGCATCATTTAACAGAAGACTCGGGAGTAATCCCTTACATCATGTGCGTTTTGCAGTAGTAGAGTTGCTTTGTATCATACAGACCTGTGCTAGGGATTCTACATCGCAAATTACTTTAATCAAAAATTTTCCCGACATTTTTCGAGGGATAAGTACATAAGTATATTTAAACGTTTTGAAACGATCTTACTACTTGGGGACAGAATTAACGCAATATAAACTCTCATCGTCAGTGAAAATAAAATAAATAAATAAAATTAGTAATTATCAGACTATTAGATACAAAATAAAAAGTGACTATGTATTTAAAAAAAAAATACTACCACGCATAAAAAAGAATAAGACTTTTTGATCAAAAATTGCTGCAAGAATACGTAGCGCCGTAGTGAAAAAACGGTCAATTTTACTGTTTTCTTTTGTTTATTTCTCAAGGAACACCGTGACTGAATGCACCGTAGTAACGAAGGTACAGTCATAAATCTACTAGAGAAAACAGAAAACATACAAAAAGCATTACTAATGTTACTTTAGATTTTGCAGTGTCACCATTAATTAAATCCATAATTTAAATAAAGTTTCGTTATTTGACCATAGTTACATACTATACGTTTATTTAGATCTATTTTATATTATATAGTATATAATATATATCTAGTTGGACTTGTAAGCTGCTAGACATAAGAGAAGGTTACTATAAATTATTTATAATTATACATGAACTGTACTTTGTGCAGTAGGACATTGTAAGAGCTTCAGACCTTTGTTCACCAACTCCTTACCGAATTTCTCCAACCCCCTTAGACGTATACTCTCCCTCACCCTCCCCTCACAACATGATCCCCAACATCTGCCGTTGTCTCAGTCTAAATGTAACCTTAAAGCTGCCGTAACTGGGGAGACATTTATCACAGTTAACAAAACATTTGTAGATCTCAATCAAGTGTGTATTTATTGCATTTACATATTATGGTGGTCAACTTTGTAGATTTCCGTGTGTAAGGCTGGGCAACCGATTCTTCATCTGTGGTCTTAGAACGTGTAATATACAACCGTTCAGACGATCGGACGATCAGACCATCAGACGACTTAACGACAGATCAGCGGTTCCTCGCTGGTGGGGCGAGAGCCGTTGATACACGTGCGGTACTCAGGAAGTTGTGAGTTGTTATAGAATCCCTGTTGTAAAACAAAATGTTTCTTTTAATATTTATTTCTTTTAATATTTATGTCGACCGTATTCTTAGACATTGGATAAAGTGTGATAACCTCTTTTCCATTCAGGTGAAAAAGTTCGTAACCACTGCTAGAAAGGATTTATTTATGAACATTGTATTTGGTTTGCCTTTACCTACCTCCACTGTGCAACGAGTGCCAATAAGTTACATCCGGATAAAGACGATTGTAACAAACGTTGTAACGACGGATGTGAAATTCTAATATCGTATTGACCTTTAAGGAAGGCCACACGGAATGTATCGATCCATGTCTACCGGGCTATGAAAGTAACAGACCTGTGTATGAGATGCTGAGTACCAGCTTGTTACAGGCAACAGTGATCAAGACGCACTGAACGATATATACACTTTTGGTAATTGCTAAGACGGCATTTCCGTTCGTTCAGGGAGGAAAATTTTCCCTATAAAAAGCTCCGACACTACGTTTCCGGTTTTCACACAATAACGTATACGTTCCCTTGCAATAGGGTTGACATTTTTTCCTGCAAAAGTGGTTCACCGTAGTATACCGTTTGATCCATGTTTTAAGCTTTGGCCGTTAGACAGAGATGATCAGTTTATGTTTAATTTGTCCTTCAAAAACAAAATACCATTGACAGTTCCAATACCAAACGCAAAATGTAATTTGTTTCGGTGAACTGGTTTGGAATGGTTTTAACCGTTAACATACATATCATACTCAAGAATGGAAAACTGTTTCTGCTCTAGGCTTAGAGAAAATTTAAATGTGAATTTTAAACGTTATTTTAGAATTTTTAAAATAAAATTTTTCATTATTTCCTGAGATTATCCGTGGTTTGGATCGAATATTAATATCGTATGGCAATATTTCGCCCAAAATATTCCAAAATATTTATGGCAGTTATATTCCAACATTTTTATCTAATATTCTTAATTCACACGTGCGCTCTGCCGCGTCCTCACTAACATCAGTTTGAAGTGGTGCGTTATGTTTATCTTGTGATTGTATTTTGCTTAATATCCGTGTGGGTCCAAATGCCGAACAGAAGCTTGTTTGTGCAAACGACCGTCTTGCTTCAAGGCAAATATTTTTTGTTTCCTGTACTACGTCCTGAATCTAAGATGTACTGCCTATGGCTTTTAATGTATACCACGAAGCTACATACTATGTTTGCTTATAA
This sequence comes from Magicicada septendecula, assembly GCA_034769895.1. NCBI lineage: Eukaryota > Metazoa > Arthropoda > Insecta > Hemiptera > Cicadidae > Magicicada > Magicicada septendecula. The sequence continues at coordinate 113,495,847 of CM068375.1, read as the reverse complement.
CATTATTTGAAACGTAAAAAAAATAACTTTTAATCATTTTAGATTGTGTACTGTAGGAATGTAACATACGAATTCCATTTAACTTAAATACGTGTAAATAAGTGTTAAATTCGTGTTTAATACGTTATTTAGAAATCAAATAATGTTATAATTTATTATTTAAGCATCTTATTTCATCTAGAAATAGCAGAAAACGTCTTTTTTGTTTTTATAAATTTTTTAAGGAAATTATTGCAGGAATATGATCATTACATTCAGGCGTAAAGACGGCAATTATAAAAATCTGAAGTTTTGAAATTTTAAAGATAAATAAGTGTAGGTAATTTAAAAAATAAACTGTCCTGTAAGTTAGTACTTTAAAAAAATAAAACTCTATTCATATGCGTATTGTGTAATGAGAACACATATAACAATTAAATAATTAAAGTAACAATAACAATAAAACAATTAAAGTTGTCTCTTGCTTTCTAACAACTGCACTTCTTCACTTTGCTATCATTCTTCCTAGTTTAGATCATTCTCTTTAGTTCTCTTACCTTTAGTGATCAGCTAGGTCTAATACTTATTCAAAAATACAATTTTTCTTACATAGGAGTTCACTTTAGTGTTTTTTTTTTGTATTTCTTCATTTTACCCACTTCTGGCATCCACTAAATGTTGAGCCCAGTGTTTGGGCTGTATTGCAGGTGGGAAATTTATTTTTCCCTTAAAAATTATTTATTTAAAAGCATTTTTAAACAAAAATAAAACTCTTGTTCAATTCTTTGTAAGGACGAGCTCGAAGTGCTGTCGGGAGTTTTGTATATAGTGATGTGCAACAGTTTATGTTACGTTTGCTAATCTTATATCTACTAATAAAATGTTATCATTTAAATATTAATAGAATTTAGTTATTGTTCATTACTTCAGATAAAATTGATCGTATTTCCGATGTGACAAGTCACTACATGACACGACATTCACTGTCCGGGTGTGGCGTATATTCTGCATTTTTTATCATTTTATATCTTTCATGAAAACAGTTTAATTTAAAACGAAAATTGATTTACGTTTTCTTTTTAAATATAAATTGAATTAGATTTTTCTGGTTTGGCACATAGAGAGATTTTGTGTAGATCCTTATAATTCCATAATCCATGGCTGTATGTAATTTTTATTTTCAACCTGTTATAATACATAACAGATCCTTAGTCATATGCGTTTGTATGTACTCCATTGCCATTTCCTACATAAATATTTCTTCTAACTGAAACGAAGTAAGAAACGAGTATATAAAATACAGTTCATGGATTACTATGACGTATCCGCTAACAAGGAATTAACTTAAGTAAGAGAATCGAAAATGCTATAAGCCTCAAAACATATAAAACTTAAACCAAGGTAAACACTGTCTCTAGGCTTATCTGTAGAGGAAGCCCTGTATATCTCTGCATCATGAACTACGAGAAGGTAGGTAAAATCAATTAGATTTTTACACTGATCGAATGATCGCTCAGCACTTTGTAGAGTTTGGTAGCGACCAAAGTGTTTTATTAATTATTGAGTTTAACAAATAAACACTTGGAATATATTTCTACAGGTACTTTTTATTTTCCTGACAATTGTTTCACCAGTTACGGCAGCTCAGTGAGATTTTTTGAAGCCTGGTGCTTGAAAGGAATGCAGGGAAAGTCCTGAAAGAGGGAGTGCATAACGACGATGTTTCTAAAAGGATACACGACGAAAAATTATAGAATTTCCTGAGAAATGAATACGTTAACGGCTGGAGCAATTAGGTACGAACAGAAGGTACATGAGTATGGCGTTACATGGAATGATCAGTGGGAGAAACGGTAATGGAGGTCCAAGATAGAAGTAATGCAGCAACGTGCATTATATACAGCAGTATACAACGTACAGCAGTTTGAAAATATACACGGTTTTCAAACTGTCAGCAGACCTGACGGGTTAAGGATGAAGGAAACCATCAATCTACGCACTGAGATTGAAAGAAGGTATGTTTTCTGAAAAAGAAATATGTGTAAGGACAACTCGATGTCTGGTAATCTTAGTCACAATTTTCTACAGACGGTTCTGGACACGAAGTCAGAACTTGTTTGTAGTATATGTGTAGAAACTAATATTTCTTACAAACAGAAATATGCCCAAATATCAGACCGTGGTTTCAGTATTCTTGTTGCGGCGTTTGTTTTAATTAATACTGGCAGAACTCAAGTCGTGCTGTATAGTCGCACCTGCATTTATGACAATTCAACATGTTTAACGTGAGATCGTATATCACCTCCCCCTCGAGGATTAGTAATACTCACATAGTATGCAGATAGAATACATACAGTACACTTACGAATGTTGTATGCAATTCAGACGACATCTGTGTATTGCCCCAGATAGAATAGAAGTGCGTTCGTTGCATTTATCATGGAGAGCTTCTCGGCGATTGTATTACAGGAATCGCGCACATACATTGCAGTTTTCTTCGAATTGTTAATTCACTTATAAGTTATCTGTATTGTTAATACACAGTGAAGAAGTAATAATAGACTACGCAACGTTTCAGAATTGTTAAATGCAGAAAGTCGTATGTTCAAATGTAACATCGAAATCTCTATCCGAGGCTCTCTGCCACCTCACAACTACTGTTTCCATCCTTTGTTCTGTCAGTTTTCAATCGTCCTAATGGTTCTAAAAATTCGTCTGTTACTAAATCTCATCTTTCTCATCCTTATATTTTTCTCCAAGGTCTACCTCTTCTTTTTTTCTTTTTGTGGGGCTCCAATCCGTAAGACACGTGATGTCCAGCTGTTTGTATTTAGGCCTGCTCTTTTGGCATACCCTTTAATGTAATTTAGTATTTATTTTATTGTTGCTTTTGACCCGAATTTTTTAAGTATTTTTTTAACTTACAAACAATTTTAAGACCAATTCTTTAAATTTTACACCTCCTTCTCATGAAATCCACCTCAATTTCAGTAATTTTGCTTATAACCTTTGTATTTGTTGGCTAGTTTTAGAGTTCATACTGTACGCACACCAGTTTTGCTGCCGAAGGCCTGAGGAGCGGGGGGTCTACTGAATGATGGTGAGCGCTTGTGTTGGTGGCGTTTTACTGGTTCTGAAAACATTCTTCAGACGTTCAGAAGACGTATTTAGATGTAATTTTGTGTGGGTATTAGATTAAACCTTTGTACGTTATATGCCAGTGTAATTTATTGAATATTTTGTTAAAGTGTGTTTTTTTATTCGCTACAAGAAATACCGTGTGAGAGACAGTCAAGTTACACCGAAACTGTGTTAAACATATTTTAAATGTGTAGTATTACAGTGATGCGTGCAGTGGAATAGCATACGTCACCACATTCCTTGCGCTGTTGCAAAGGTGAACTGCTGATAGTGCGTTATTGTACTGCACACCATAGCCTACCGCGAATTTTCTGTTAATGTTTCTAGTAATATACTGTTGCAGAGAATTTGATTAAACTGTCTAGTGTAATTTTTGTTCTGTGTAAATATAATTATAATTTCTTCTTCTGTTGCTTCACTGTTTGAATATTTTAAAATTCTATGTTTTTTATCTCCCGGTATTCAGCTGTTACCAAACATCTGATTCTTTTGAGCCTTGTTGCTAGATTCTTATTTCTAGAAGTTGTATCAGACTTAACGATCATTATCTTTAATCATTATGTTATATACAAGAAATTTGTTTTCATTTGTGTGACTTCTTTCTACTAGCAAGACTATTAATTTTTGTCGATTCAGTACCGTTTTTATAACTGCGCCGGTTAACGTCATAGTGGCCTACAAACAACTATAAAACTTTTTATTCTTGTGTAAATCAGTGTATCTCACGTTATCCACGAAAAATATAAGTGCTAAGTTAAACTTAATGTTTGTCACTACAGACTATAAAGCTTCCAAAATATTACAATTCTTTTCTGTCAATAGTCTTAACATTGCAGTTAAAAGTCAATTTTGATAATTTGTTTAATTACACTACTAGCATTCTAAGCGGCTCAATTGTTTTTATACCTTATTTCTACAGAACTAGCTGTGATTCTGTTCTCTTGTGCTCTATTTGCCTGGTAGTGCTGTTGGTATTCTTGTATCACCGAGTCGCTTCCTTGAACGTCGTCTTTCAAGAATCGTCTCGGGCATCCTCTCTTGTATCCATTTGTATATTCATTTTTGTTTCATTGGTCGTTTCTTCGCTGGAAATATCTATACTGTATAGAACCATTATAATGTGGAAGATATATCTGGACAAGTCCTTAAATTTCTAGATTCGTAATAGGCTTTACCTTTTGGGCAATTTGTTTACCGTTTCAGGAAATTTATCTTCCTTTGCCGATGTAATTGTTTTGGTGTTCACCGGTGTGCCACGCGCGTAAGAGGGGCAGTTTATTGATTGTAATTACAACAAGCGGACGTTGTCGTAAATAATACTTAATTGCGCGTACGCCGTACTGCTGGAGGGATTCGGTCAGTCACAGCCGTATGAATTACTTATGTCAAACACGCAAAGGCGCGGCGGGTCGCATGCTTGTCCACATTTAATCTCCCTGTCTCTCACAAGAGACAACTGCCACCCCATACGACACCAATTAAACAATTTATTTACTGCCGCCGGGAGCTGAGGAGGGAATGAGTGCGTCCATTATCTTCGCTTAATGTTTTGCATAAACAATTCAGACGATGGAAACTAGAAGTGAGACATTCAAGACTCGTACGCATGCAGTGCGTTCCTAGCGTTTGTGTGCTCACATTAAAAATACAAAAATGCACTGCTATTATTCATTATTTTATGTTATAAAGGATTGAGGAACATTTGCTACTGGTGAAGTAATATATAATTGCCTAAGAAATGCATTATAGTATGTGTTAATACAAAGTTATATACACTTTCGTACACTGTACACTCGCAAGCATTTGGTTCAGCAGTATTTATGTTAAGGAGTACATGACTTGTCGGTGAGCAACCGTTTCGTTTTTTCTTTAACCGACCGGCCTTCTCAAATCGGCGTTTCTTTAAACGTCGCACTGTATCCACTCTGCTGGCAAAGATTTCTTGATGTTGCGCAGTGTTTTGTCGCACGGTCCTCATGGTATCCCGTGTCGCGACTCTTGAAAGTTTACTTCTAGATTACTGTACTTAAAGTTTTATTTAGCGTTAGGTATAAAGTAAATAAAAATAAAAAATATAAACTCTGGGGAGCCTCGAGGCCGCGTCTCATGATAGTTGAAAAGGGGATACCTTCACTAGTCTCTCTCCAGGCAGACCGGTAGATAGACGGGAATTAAAATACGTCCAGCTGACAAAAGTTAAGGGGAAATAGGGTTCTTTGGCTATAAACGCCTTATCTGATATAAGACTCTCTGAAATCAAACTTGGCCCTCTAGGTTAGGACTCGGATCATCCAGATAAACGCAGATAACACACACACAGTGGAAGAGAAAAATATTTGTGATACAGTACGGGCGAAATACGAGTTAGGTAGACAAGAAATGAGTAGGCCTATATAGATTCCACACAGCTAGTTTGGTATACCCGTGTACAGAGGGTAGTTTCTGTAGCTAAATAATTCCGTAAGGTCCAAGGCGAAGAGAATGGTTGAAAAGAATCTGGAGAGACGGAACTGAAAAGATGAACATGAAGGGAATCTGGGGTTTACGGGGGACGGGTGGTGGTTAGGAATCAGAAGGTGTACAATTATATCATAAACCATGTGATAACATATGTGATGACGGTGATTCAGCGTGAGGTGTAAAACTAAAGAAAGGTAAAATAGGAAACTGTGTTATCTTGCTTCATGCCGTTCCTGTCTCTTCCTTGTTTTAGATTTTTAGGCTTGCTCTTTATTTAGACAACTTCTTTCCACATTTCGTTTCCTTGTATAATGTTTTAAGACGTTTGTGTTACATTCCTTATTTGATCTTATTTTTTATTTAACTAAGTATATTTCTCTTCTGTATTAGTTCTGTATGTCTCTTCATCTGCAGCCAATCGCCTTGGCAACCTTACTTCTTTCGTTTGTATCCTACCTTTTTGTATTTCTGCCATAACCAGATGGCTTCTGTTGTAAACGTAAACAATTACTTGTAACACTTATTGGTAACCATCTCCAGTACTGATTACTCGCTCTTAAGATTTTGTAAGAAACGTCAATAGTCATCACCGTCACTCAGCAGAAGGTAAATCTGGATTGTGTTTTACCTGCAATAATTTGACATTGTTTCTTTAGCAATATCGTTATATCACCTTCACGCAATTAGGCACTTCACCAGTAAGTGTTTCTGTCTTTTCCTCAGGCTTCCCCTGCCTTTTGTGACAGTCTAATTGCTTACATCCTCTCCAGATGCTCATGACATCAATATTCTCGTTAAATATTTCTCTTATCGTTATATTTATTATGTGTACCTTTTGTGGCTTACTTTAAGGTTTCTAAAGAAGCTCATCTCCTGTGCTTAGACCTTTCTTCCTTGATTTTTGTCGTACCCAGAGCATCGCTGCAACCTGGCAGTGTGAGAATTACAAATTGCTTATAGGTTTTTAACACTGTCTCTTTCCTTATTTTGAAATGTCAGCATCTGCTAATAATTTTACAATTATTTTTAAAGAATTCAATTTTTGATGTGGATTTTGTTATAATGAAACAAGATAATCAGGGAGATAAATATACACTATTAAACTCCCTGAGCTGCAGAACTCGCCCATTGTTTTGCACAAAATATATTTTTTGATATTAAATAAATATATAAAAAAATACACTGTAAATTTCAATATTAGATAATTTTTTTTATCAGAAAATTTATGAAAATGCCGATTGCCTACAACTTCTGTAGCAAATTAACAGTTTTAACGCTGACAATAATCACTACAGTTTCTTCAATACATATCACATTTTTTTAAATTTTGTGTCCTTTTCTAGGTCGTGAGGGCCTAGATTGTTGAAACTTACAAATATTCATATTTTGTTTAAAATTCTCTTTAATTTGCTAACCCACAGGATTTTTGCTATTTTATAAAAATTTTGACCCACTTTTTGGGATTTAAAATTTTGAAATTTCTATACCTGATCACTGTATTTAAATTACGGTTAAAATTCTTTTTAATTTGATACCTAACATAGATTTTCGCGTTTTAATCCAAATTCTTACCTACTTTTGGTGCCCTGGTTTATTAAAATTATTATTTTTCAAAAATTAAAACTATATTCGGATTTTGTTAATATTGCCTTTAACTACCTGTATGGATTTGTAATGTTTTCACAGCTTAGATTTCCTCACATTTTTACCTTTCACTCCGATTTTGGAGGGAATCCATTTTAAAATAATAAGGGTTTGCAGCGTAAAAGTATGGACATGTCCCACATGGAGAGACCTAACAGTTGAGTTAAAACTGAGAACTCGTCAGACGCAGTATTTTATCTACAAAGACGATATTGGCCCTTTGGCCCTTACACGATCTAACAGGGAGACACCGTCCCTTTTATTTAGGATTAATATTTTTTTCTAATATCAATAAAGGATTCTGTTTAAAACCACTGCGAAAAGGAGAAGCAGTCAGGGCATTCAACCTGGTTCACTACTCCATTCGAGGGCATGATTGAGGGGCAAAATGGAGACTCAGACTCAGACTGGAGTATATGGGTGAAGTAAATGTAGGAAAAGGTATATAGATAAAGAACTAAATATCACTATTACTTTAAAGACTCGGAACACTAGGTTTTTTATAAGTAAAAGCAAAAAGTTTTACCTTACAGCCTTAACCGGTTTTCACCTTTAAAAGGCTTCATCAGAGCCTTTGAGCCTCTGAAGAAGCCTTTTAAAGGTGAAAACCGGTTAAGGTTGTAAGGTAAAACTTTTTGCTTTTACTTATAAAAAACCTAGTGTTCCGAGTCGTTAAAGTAATAGTGATATTTAGTTAAGTAACGGACACGTCATGGACAACGAAATCCATAGATAAAGAGACTGACTTCAGAAGGGGAAGAAATTGGAAGCCCACCAACCTTTGTGTTGAGGAGAAGAAGCCTTTTTTTTCAACTATCGGCTGTTGTTTATTTGTTAATAACTAACATAATAATAATGATAATAATGATTGTAAGTAAAAGTAATTGTAATTGTAATAATTACATTAATAATAATGTTTACTTTGTAAGTTTAATACTGTTGGCTGTTTTCATCCGTTATTGTTCCGTTCGGTAGTGTGTATGTGTGAGAGCTTTTGAATTTTCAGTATCATGTATTTGTTTAGCGGAATAATCAAAATAATTATTGTACAAACAGCAATAATAATTAGACCCTAAAATCATATTTCTGTTGTTATAATATATAATAATATTAACAATAGTAATAGTAATTGTAATTTTAATAATTACAATTTCTTCCGTTATCGTTCCGTTCGTTAGTGTGTGTGTGTGTGTGTGTGTGTGTGTGTGTGTGTGAGCGCTTTTGAATCTTAGTATCATGTATTTGTTTAGCGGAATAATCAAAATAATTATTATATTAAACAACAATATTAATTAGATCCTAAAATCAGATTTCTGCTGTTATATTTACTGCTACTGTATAACCATTAACTTAATCACATGTTTAAGAACTGCTTTAACGTCGAGTCGATTCGCATGTGTGAAATCCGAATATCTTGAGGTGAAAACGACTCACCTGGAAACGGAATCAAACTTATCCCCAATGTGTAGTGAGTCTAGCAGAAGTGATCATTAAAAGGCGATAACGATTCTACACACACGTCACATCAGAACGCTTAAATCTGTACGTGTTTTGTGTGTGTGTGTATGTGTGGAGGAGGTTGTTTTTGGGGAAGCGTATGAAGCTCCCAGATTCAAGGAAGGGGGACAGTTAGAAACAAGGCTGTTAATAAGAGAATATTGATTGTGTCGTGAGAATCTGATTGGTGGTTGGCCGCGATTACCACTACTGCTGCTTCTACAGCACAAGGTGTAAGAAATGATTGCGATCCTGTCGTCTATCGATTTTAAAGTAGTAAAAGACTGGCTCACTTGAAAGTGGGGTAATTTTAAATCTAATTTACGAAGAACGCAATCTTGACACCCACGCAAACCAGCTGATCACTGTTTGGAAATATCAGATAAAAACAATGTCTTGCAATACACGAAAAGGGGTTATAAGAAAGTCGGATAAAGATCAAAATGTCGTGTCAGTTAATAACACGTCTTTCCAATTTTTTATCACATTAGTTATTTTAATCTTTTGTGTGGAGTCCTAGTCTCATATTTTCAAGGAGGAGGCAACATGTGTATAATTGTTTAAAATTAAAATTATAATTATAATCTGAAGCTGCACTGCATCATTAAAATAATTTATCCATACACAAATGTAAAGCGTTTCGTTCACGGTAATGGCAGAACAGGGCAGCGCGTCTAATTGACTTACAGTTTTGTCACTTCCAATACACTGTTAATTATCTTCGTGTTATAACTCCTAATATCGCAAAATATCCGTTGTTGTAGCTGAAGGGGGCTCTTCCTGTTGCTATATTTTGTCACAATCGTACAATCGCACCCGTTGTACGCGATCCTACATCGCATCACTCGTTTCGGCTGAGTCCTCCTGGTCAGGAGTTTGGTTGGAAGATGAGTTCCGGGTTATTCTATCCCGGAAAATTCCCTTCAACCAGTGGGTGATGTCGGTTTGCATGCTAATGCGGCAGAGGGATGAGAATTTGGAGACACAGAGGGGGAAGAAGTATATGATTTTGTGTGTTTCTGTTGTTAGCGTTATAACGTTGTTATAACGTTGGCAGATGCAAACTGCAAGGAAAAGTTTCAATTGTTGTTGAGAAAATGCAGAGCGTTGAGTTGCAGAGGACGTTATTTATGTAGTTGACCACCAGGGTGGCATCAAGGAGTTCGGTGAGGTTTTTGAAGATTTTTGGAGAAGTGGGAATTTTGTGGAGCTTAACAAATCATGTATAGTGTCCTTCGTACAGTGGTATCGGCTACCGTGAGTGTTATGGTGGAGGAATAGCTCACTCCAATAAACGGTTGATGAAGAATGTTGAGCGAAGTGACAGAAGTGAGGGATGGAGCTTGACTTTCGATGCGTACCAATCATGTATGTGACGGCGGAAAGAGTTAGGTTCGGTGAGAGCCTATTAAGACTTCTCAATATTGGACAGGGTTGCTTGTGTAGCTGTTGCTTTGGGAAGTAGCTACAATTGCTAGGCTCCTGTTTGGTAGCTGCACCCAGGACGACCACCACGACGAATCGTACTCTCTTAAGGAGGTTAGAGTATTCAGGCCGTTTGTGGTGTGGATCCGTGCGCTCCTCATGAATGTGGGTCAAGTGGGTAAGGAACTCATTAAACGAGGTGCTCAGCGATTTACGGTGGTGTTGGCTGTTGCTCTGTGTCCGTTAACCATTGGAGACGTACGCAGAGTAACAGTAAAGGTACTTCTGGTCTGGCTAGGTCGATCTCACTAATGTCTCCCTTGACCGCGTAACGTAATGATGGTCGGTCCACACCAGCTCTTGTGCCCCGCATGTGTATGCCTCATGAATAAAGACTTTGCACAAGTGACAAGAGACAACTCTGCTTGCGAGCCACGAACGGCTAAGCCTGCAGTTCAGGCAGTTTGCAGATGTTTTACTTAGTTGTGGGCTAGATAGGAAGTGGGTCCTTCAGGAGAAGGGTTTAACGCAAGAGACTTTGGTGGGTTGTTCAGCAGGACGGAGGCCTTTTAATGACGGACCGTTCTCTCTTTTTCTCTCTGGCCGGATCACGTAGGTTGGGGTAGAAGGAGATTGCCCGTGGAAGAAGAGGGTTACAGACGATCTGAAAACGATATCTTCCACCACTGACAGACGGAGGCCAGTTCTGACAGCTAGGTTACAGACAAACCAGGGCGAATTAGTAATGATTGAAATAGTACTGTTATCGAACTGTTCCATATGTTTCGCAGTGGATAATAGGAGCCACCACACAGGTGCTGCGTATGTCAATATTGTGAGCAGTGGCACCAGATACAGAGCCAAATTTGTGAGCAAGGTGAGCGTACTACTATACGAGATAATGGGAAAGATGTTGGCTAGGACGCCGCGGGTTTGTCGAAGTTTTATATGGACGTGGTTTGCCAAGAGGCGACTGTCTCCAGTACAGTCACTTCCAACTATTTCATCAATTTTCATCATTTTTGAGATCTGATTTCTATCTAAAGTTAGGGGCTGGCATGCGGACCGATGCAGATCACATCGTATTTAGTTTATTTATACAATATTGTAGTGGGCAAGGTTGCTGCCTTTTTATAGGCCACTGACTCACTTGGTGGGATATAAAGTGTCTAATTGGTTTATCGGTTCCTCATCGTCGTCGGATCTGTGTATTGTGGTGTAGGGGTGGGGTGTTTGTTGTTCTGTGTCAGTGTGATGTATGTAATAGATATTTTGTAATTTACGAATAAAGTAACTGTAATATATAAAACATTTTATAAAAGTACGAACTAAACGACATATATTTAAAAATTGAAATAACAAGTGAACTATTAAATACATGAAAAATAATGAATGTTTAACTACTGTACCCATAAATATTGTAATAATAAATTTGAGTACATTATGTTGTTCTCGATGATAAGAGATTGTGAGACTCCGATGTAATCAAGCCCCACTGTTTGGGCTAGCCAATTTGTAATAAAATAAATAAATTGTAATGTAATATATTTAATTGGTGTGTAATTGGAGTGGCTCTCGACGTCTTACTGGCGTTGCCTCTTTGTTGTCCATATCGATTTCTATTTCTTTTTCGGCCTCCGCCGCCCGTTTCTTAGATGTCGCACGTCGTTGCATTTTCCCTTGAAATTCTCTGTTTTGATGAAGTTTAGTTTCCATTCTCTGGCCTAGATTTTTTAACATTTTTTCCTTACAAAAACTTTACAAACAATATATGATGTGTGATACCCTCTCTGACTTTTACATATAGTATTATAAATTAAACATGTTTTCAAATTACACAATAACAATTAGTATTGGTTACAATACAAATAACAGTTAAACCAAATAAAGAATTTTTTTTTTTAAATAAATGGTTGTGTTCAAGTCAGACATCTTACAACAAAATCCTTATTTCTAAACATGGAAATATGGCTTACAAAAAAGGTTTTTTACTAACTAACATCTTAATTACTCTCTACTATTTACAAGTAGTAACTATTTTTATAGTTCTGATGTTAGTTGTATCAGACCCAAACAAATGGCCTTATATCTAAAACATTTTTAAACATTCTTATATTATATACATAAAAACCTTATATTTATATTCTTATTTCTAACTATTATTATAAGTAGGATTCTACAGTTTTTATACCGTCTTTTACACATTGTCTTTGGGGAATTGTACCCTGTCATTAATAAATAAATAGTATTAATTGTTCGAAAAGTTTTATGAAATCTGTTTTTCTTTTTTCATATAAAACAAAATGTTATTTTAAACAGATTTATGTCTTATGAACAACATATTGTCACAGTACACATTTTAAGTCATTGAAAATTGCATGTTTCATTGCATTCAATGTTTGTGATTGCCAAGAATGAAACACAAGGTTCATTTTTTATAATACCCAAAACTATCACTGGTTCACTTTGCACTTATATATTATGTTAATGCTAAATGGTCGTATAGTCTTATTAACATAATAAATTGGTTAGCGTTTTTTCAATGGAGATTTGTTCCATGGGTACTATATTATTGTTTCATCTTAGTTCACAGGAAACTTTTACTTTATACACTTCTCTCTCTTAAATTTATATACATGTGGTTTTTATTTCGTTATACTTTTATTTTTAAATATTAATTTTGGGGATATAGGGATTTGGGTGTCTTTTATAAGAGCATGACATCTTCTTCAGGATGCTGCCTTCTTCTTCTTTCATCAGTCTTCTTTTCTCCTGCCTTCTGGGACTGGTATCTTCTCCATCTTCTTCTTGATGCCATCAGGTTTCTTGGGATCTTCTCCATCTTCTTCTTTATTTCAGAAATACACCACCTGTATTGGTTGATCTTGGCTTATTTTAGGGTTTCTATTCTATTTATTCTCCCTCGTTGTGGGTTTGGTCATATTCTGTACTGCTTGGTTATTTACTTTTTTACCTTCCTGGGTTATACCTTGAAAACCTTTGGTTATGAGACTGGTCTTGGATGACTCATCACTAGTAACTCCTTTTATTTGAACTTGTATTTTCTTTATAATAATGATTTCTTTCCACAGTTGCTATGAATTAATCTATTTATATTAAACTTAATGCTTTCTTCCAAATTTAAATATTATAACTTCATTATTCTAATGATCAATTGCCATTCAATATTATGCATACATCTGTCACGCTACAATATGAATATTTGAAATACAGAAAAAATTGATATACACTTAAAATTTATAGACCTAAATGTATTCCCTGAAATCTAGAAACATTCTATATTAAGTCATTAAGTCGCTAATGAACTATAATGAACGAAAGTGTTAACTAAATAAGAACACTGAAACAATGTTTGCCAGATTATAAAAGTAGTTCATGTTAACACACTTAATATCAGAATTACAGGCCTAATATACAATGTAGTGGTATACGGAAGCATCAGGGACACCAACATTTTGTTACGACGGTCTAGTACAGTGGAAAACAAATACAAGACACCAATTAAATCACTAATCACCAGCTTTAATTGTCACAATTAAACAGTTTGTAATCGACAAGATAGTCTCTTACAACAAATAAAGTAAAAATTGTTCACACGCAACAATAATGTCAACTAATATAAAACACAATTGTATTACAATTGTTCCGCACAATTATAAAACACATAACACTTCACCACAATACTTCGAACCGCACTGTGTAAATCGCCCGACAATCACTGAACTAAGCGCCGCTGAATGCCTGTATTTATACCCCGCTAGAATTCCAGAATCATCCACACTATGCATCAGCGCTACACTAGAGCGTTATTGATTGCGACCTTGACGCAGTGCGCGCGGCCGGCGAGAAGTCTAGAAAAGTCTCGCTAATGTATGTTGAGATCACGTACGCACACAACATTACAGCCGGATTCCACTGGAACATCCGAGAAACACGTAGAATGTTCTGTTATGGTGTAACACTTTTTCCGCATTACGTAACAATTTATATAATAATCAATTATTAATTATAATTTACTTTCAGGCCGTCGCGATAAGTAATGTACGTACTGGCTTTGTCATACGATTGTGATCGGTCGGTTCGAACACTGTGGAGGCTTTGGCTATTGCTACGCCTTCCGAGACGCTACCCGAATATTCTCGCGCAAACAAGGTGACGTGGCGCGATGACGTGGCTTGCTTTATTCGAACTTAGTTAACTACTCCATCAGTTGAGTTCTGTGAATTTCAGTGAGTTTTAGTTGTCGGGAGTTCTTTTTAGTTGCCAGGAGTTCCCTCGCTTACGTACGTGTGCGTCTGTAGACAGTGTATAAGTCAAATCGACTTCCGCTTAACTATTTATTTGTCCTGAGGACTATCGTGATGATATATTGTTACGACATCACAGAACAATCTACGTGTTTATGGAATGTTCCAGAGGCTGAAAATTATGGCGTACGTGATTCTCAGCGCATTTGCTAGACCGTGGCAGAATTCGCGTGGCCGCACGCACTGTGTCAAGGCCGCAATGAATTACGTTCTAGTGTTTTCTAGTAGACGCCTATTAGCGAATATTCTGGAACCTCAGCGGGGTATAAATACAGCCTAAGCTCAGCTCATTTATTTGTCGGGCGATACTGTGTACGTTCAAGTGGTTATTAGTGAAGTGTCGTGTTTTATAATCGGGCGGTATAATTGTAATACAATTGTGTTTTATATTAGTTGACATTTTATTGCGTGTGAACAATTTTTATTTGATTTGTTGTAAGAAACAGTGTTGTTAATTACGAACTGTTTAACTGTGAAAATTAAAGCTGGTGATTAGTGACTTAATTGGTGTCTTGTATTTTGTTTTCCACTGTACCTACGACGATCAAGTAGACCGTCGTAACAATATATTAGTGAATTTTATATTGCTTGCTGCATAATTTTGTCGATAAACTGAATGGTATGAGTGGTTATATGTTGTGTGAGTTGACACACATATGAATACCTTTTAATATTTATAAACGTGAATTTTATGTTAAGTTGTGTGTAATATACAGCTTACTTTATTAATACCACATTGTCTACATGTAGGACTTTGTGAACCGTACTTCAGGTTTGTGTGCAATTTTAATTGTGCGTTAAATTGAATTTGCAAACACTGGAACATTATAGGGGTTAATATGATTACTTTCCATCGGAAATTACTTTTATTCGGACTAGGAAAATAAATCCGTTTTTTACGTTCAAGTGAAGACACGTCCGTACACGTGTATTTTTATGGATGTTATCTTATGTCTAATCGAAATAAAGTATATGTTAGAATTTATCTCCAGATACTTATCACCTTCCTTTCGTAACTGCATACCCTCTTCTGTCGTAATAATTGTACAAAGAATTTATGAAATCGGCGATTTTCGCTACAAGACGTCAACTATATGAAAGTATAGGAGGTATTCTTTATTCTTTATGCCTGTATTTGTAGTTTGCAAAGAGGATACCAATAATTATGCTGGTCTTAATTCATTTTACCCTTTTAAGAGGCGTTTACACTTAGCTCTGCAGACATAGCAGCGATTCGAGCAGAGTACAATAAAAATCAATAAGAAATTATCCAAAGTGAGGATAAGGGTGTCGAAAGAACAGAGAAGGGAATTCTTCTGATTTTGCTTTAAGTTACTTGAGCTTAAGCCGTCGTGGGAGAAAAGTGGCGTGAGGGTTAGAGAAAGAGAGCGGGATTCGTATGCAGCCGGCGTCGATGGCGGCACTGTCACTGCAACCCTAACAAATATAATTACTTCTGTGATTGTGAAATTTAATTAACGGTTAATTAAACTTGTCAGTTACAATGACGTCGACCTCTTGTGTGTTCTGCCAGCAGTACTTTGTCTCGAACGCGCGCGTAGACGTCTGTTGACTATGGCTTAAACCGCATAAAAATAACCCAGATCCGTGTTTCAGAGAACATGTCATACACATACGCACGCAATTCTCTCTCTCTCTCTCTCTCTCTCTCTCTCTCTCTCTCTCTCTCTCCCTCCTTTCCCCTATACATATGTATATAGGCCTATGTCTGTTTTATTTTATAACTAATACAAATTATACATATTTCAATGGTTTTAACTAACATCGTCAGGTTTAATGTTTTCTCTAAAATAATTTTTTTTCTTTGAATTCTGATATTGTCAAAGAGCTGATTATTAAAAAGTAGTAATATACATGAATATTCAGTTTTTTTATGTTGTTTACTTAATTTTTATCATGTTTAATGAAATGTAGAATTTTAAAAGTTTTGTGATCACTTTTTCTTTAATTAAATCACAAAAAGTGTGAAATTAGATGCATAGTGGCATAAAAAGCCTACGGCGACAACCCTATGTAAGGTGGAGGGAAGGTTTGTTATGTATGTTGGTATGAATTGCAGACGTGTTGGTCCGCATGAACGTGAATCACTGAAAAATGCTCAGAAAGTATTCGCTCAGCACATGGTAGGCAAGTACTAAAGATAACAATGATGGCGATGATGCACACACGCGCGTACGTACCTCGAATCCTTAATTGGTTTACACTCTAGAAGACGAGGTGGGTCTTAGACGTTTACAATGGTTAAAGTAATGCCGATTTCTCTGTTAAAGCGGCTGAGAAGCCATTTGCATTTAAACGGCTGTACGGTGAGTTATGATAATTAATCGTTAAGAGGAAGCGAAAGTATTGTATTCAGAATGACACGGAGTTTAACGAGAATGAATATAATGCAATCTGAAAGACAAATGGAATGGAGTGATAATAATTTTAATTTTAAAGCGAATTAGGAAGTAAGAAAAATCAGTACGAAAATTCGGTAGGATATATTATCCGATAAACTATCATATAAACTATAAACTTATCATAACAATATATCTTACAAACGTTAAGAAAAACATAAGAATAAACATATAACAATAGAAATATAAGAATAAACTACAAAATAATGTAAAATAAAATAAACCATTCTTACCTGTGAGTGGAGGTAGAAAGACCCTGTTGGAAGATCTAACAGCGACTGGACATTGCATTATTGGACCGAGGTGTCTGCACCTGTAACATGATTGTAGCATCTGGATCGAGCCCAGTGGCTGCCAAATGATAAATATATTGCTAGTTAAGTAGACAGGTGCCTAATACTGGACTGGACAACCACCAACTCGTTCATTCACTAGATTGCGGGGGAAGAAACCTTTAGTGTACGGCACTGCTGCGCGAACCGATTCAGGCGACAAGCGTCGTCTGTCTCAAGCCCAGCTACCAGACGTCTTAAGGTGTCGGTCGCTATCCGCGAGGCAGAGAGCCTCCCTGCCGGTACGGCTAGACAGTTGACTTCTTTCGTATTTATACCCCCGCCTACCTGATAAGACCACGCCCCCTATATAAATATAATATATAATCCCGTACCACTTACTCCTACATAAATCGAAAATTCCAAACCTACACGAAAATTTCCAACCCTAACGGAAATTTCGGACGTACTAACAACTGTCCCCACTGTCACTGCCTTACGTCGCGTTCGTCAAAACATTAAACGAAATTTGAAGAATATCCTTGGTCGCTTGGCTCAAACAGTTCGCGTTAGCAATGATGAAAGACACACTGTCGAATTTACGTTGTCCTATCTTAGCCTCTTTACCTACTATGGACACGGGCATTCCAGTGGGTTTGCCCCAAGCATGTTCTGTCAATCTCGAGGCGTTAGTCTTACCTCACATATAACAAACGACTCACATTTGAAATGCGATAAAAAGGAACATGAAATCATGTCTTCAGGAAAATTGTCTTCCGGGCTGACGGACCATGGTCACCTTTTTATAGAACTCCGGTCCAATAGTATGGAAGAAAATTTTACTGTAGTATCCGGACTACAGTCCGTTTCCGGACGTGAAAGTTCTAATGTTGCGATAAAGTCATATCTTTGCATATTCAGACAAATTTTTGACCATAATAAGACGAGATTTACATGACGGGCTTGTCATTCCTTCATTAAGTTGTAGTTATGGAGAGAAGCAACTAGTTACGTAGTTATAGTCGGTAAGTAACAGACCGATCAGAGCTTTAGAACTTCAGTAAAGATTTAGTAAAACTCGGTGTTAATACCGGTTAACTTCGGATATTCAATCGTGCCGCACTTGATAGTGACGTCCTCTCTACATTCGGTAAGTTTGGAGATAACGACCTCTAGTCGCCAATTCACCATATTGCACACTGCCTGTCTCGAGGAAATAACCTCCGAAATACGTAAATATTCTAAACAGGCGTAGTTCGAGCGCAGTTAGTAGCCTACTTTGCGTGTAAGTGGAAGGTTGTACGTATAGGCCTAGACTTTTGGAATGACACTTGAAGCGTACGTGCAAGTC
The DNA here is from genome assembly GCA_034769895.1 of Magicicada septendecula. Classification (NCBI taxonomy): domain Eukaryota; kingdom Metazoa; phylum Arthropoda; class Insecta; order Hemiptera; family Cicadidae; genus Magicicada; species Magicicada septendecula. The sequence goes on along the minus strand of CM068375.1, from coordinate 113,477,330 downwards.
CAGTCCGATAAAATATTTTATATAGAGTTTCATATAAAGTTGTAAATTTTAGAACCCAGTGACACCTCGAAAGCTTACTCGAGTAAGAAAGCAACTCGACGGTAAGAAAGTTTACCATCTACATTTTAGGCCTACGGGCGTACAACGCGGCTGTAGATCATCAGGTCACCAGACTCCAGCTACGGACATCGTTCTTCAGTCTATGTACAAAGGAAGTCCAAATTATAATGCACTAACGTTAACAGTCACCTCATAAACTTTTATAAGAACATATAATGGCCGAAAACTGTATAAAAACAAAATATCAAAAATAGATAATTAATTTTGTAGTCGTTAACAGAAAAATTTGTAATATAAATCAGTAGTAAGAATGTTTAAATTAATTAGTTGTCAATAAACCGTCATCTATATATATAAAACTCTAAGTCTGAGGATTTTTGGGTACTGAATACAAATCCACACCGTTACACCGTTGCCACCAAATTTTGCATAGGCAACCTTTGACACAAGGCGAAAAATACTGTCTAACTAGGAATTTGATATTTTGCTCCGTTCGCACGATTTAGTCCCTTTTAATTTTGCTTTTTTGTTGACGAGTATAAAGATGTCAAAAACACCATGGAGACCAGAATTAATTACCATAGTAACAAGTAAATAAACAAATGATATTTAGCAGCATCAGAACTGTACCTTTATCCGTTCCTCCAGTACATTTTCGATGTATATATAATGTGCGATTGTATCGATATATTACGATCTGGAAAAGAATTGTACTAATCGTAAATTGTCCTATTACTTAATACAAAGCGAAAATACGTGTTGTTTTCATTTGTGAGTTTAGGTGACAACGGGTTTTGGTTTTCAGTTTACTGCTGAAATAAATAAAAGCCATGGTTGAGGAAAACATAACGTTTAATGTGTTATACAATGCTTATAAGACAGTAACACTTAAAATAAAGAATTTAGCGTTTCTGATTTAAGAGCTACTTTATAAATATCTTCAAAGGCTTTATAAACGGGTACTTTTAAATCGTCAAAGGCTGTTGCAAAAATATAATAATTTAGTACATGTTACAATAATACAAGTGTTGAAAACAGCTTTGGAGAGAATTTGACTAATGAGTACAAAATTGTTATACGAGCTGACAGACCCCCATATAGACATAGACAATAAAAATTATATTAAAATACTTATTAAAAGTCAAATATTCGCGTGCGAAGCCGCGGGTAACAGCTAATACCATATATTTTTTCTCGGCATTAAGAATTTATCTAAGCATATCCGTAATATCGCAAGGTATATGCATTTTATTTTATTATAATATTATTTTTGGATGCAAGCATTTGTTTTATTTACTTATGCAAATTGCGTTGACATTTTGTTTAGCAACCTGAGAGGAAATTGAAGGTTGTATTAACAATGTAAAATTTTACGTAAAACTTTTAAATGTACAATGTAAACAAACCTTTTACTTTACTCTAAAGATGCTGAACAAAAGTTCAACGAAATGTTTTATTTATTATCAAAATACCCTTATACCATATTGGTGTCGGGTTACATAAACTACACTCTATTTCAAATTTATTCCATCTTACTCTATCCATTGACAATGTCTTCTCTTCACTCCAGCCCAAGCTTCTTTCTCTCAAAATGTTTCCCATCATTCCATCCCAAGTCAGTCGCGGTCTTCCTCTCTTCTTTCTCCCCCCTGATTTTGCCTCCCAAACCTTTTTTACCATTCTATCACTATCCGTTCTCTGGATGTGTCCCCACCAGCATAGTTGTCTCTGTTCAATAAAATCCAGAATTGATATCATTTCTAAATCCTCTCATATTTGTTTATTCCTAACTCTATTATTCCTTGTTACTCCTACTACTCTCCTAAGATACTTCATTTCTGCAGCCTGGATTTTACTTTTTTGGCTTTTGGATAGACACCCACGTCTCACAGCCGTATGTTAAAACCGGTCTGTAGCCTATACTGTTTTATACACACTCATTTTCGTTTTTCTTGATATCTCCTTCTTATTTATAAATCTATTGTTTAATGCATAGTATACTTTTATTGCCTTTTCAATTCTTTCATTTAATGCGGCTTCTTGATTCCCATTACTGTCTACTATAACCCCTAGATATTTAAATTGTTTGACTTGTTCTATCTTCATTCATCCAATCTCTATTTTTATTATTTTCTCCCCAATTACCATTACCTTTGTTTTGGTCTTATTTATTTTCATCCCTTTTTCCTGGAGAACTTCATTCCATATATTCAAATTACCCTGTAACGCCCTTCCACTTGTAGCCATTAGCACTACATCATCCGCAAAAGCCCCTTCTGCTACTTCTATACTTCGCAAGTTCCTGTATCGAACATGCATTTTCTTAACCTTCAGTGAGCACTTCTTAATAATGTCGTCCATGTACAAGTTGAATAATGTCGGACTCAGTCCACCTCCTTGTCTTAATCCATAATTTGTTGTAAATCCTAACAACCTCATATTTTTACCAATTACATAATTTACATTATTTTTGTATAACCTCTGTACTACCTTAATTATTTTACTCCTTATTCCTCTATTTTTTAAACTTTCCCATATTTTTGTTCTAGGCACACTATCAAAAGCCTTCTCAAGATCAATAAAAGCCAAACGTACCAATTTATCTTGCTGTATCGACCTCTCAGCTATCTGTTGCAGAGTAAATATGTGATCCTGCACACTTCTCCCTGATCTAAAGCCACTCTGCAATTCCTCCAAAATATTTTCTAAAATTGGGACCAATTTATTATTAATTATCTGCTCATAAACCTTTACAATTGTATTTAACAGATTGATACCCCTATAATTATTACAATCTCTTGCGTTACCTTTCTTAAAAATAGGAACTATCAGTGCTTCCTCCCATTCTCTTGGTACGTCTACACTTGTCCACGCTTTATTGTTAATTTCTAAAAGTATTTCTTTCCCCTTTTTCCCCATATTCTTTATCATTTCTGCTGTAATTTTATCTGTTCCAGGTGATCTCCCACTGTCATTTAATCACTAATTCTAATTCATGCATCCGTTATTTTTTCTTCTTCTGCAACTTCACCATCCTCTCTTTCTTCTTCTTCATTAATATTGACTTTGTGATCATCTTTGTTGATTTCTTTCCTTACCACCTAGTAATCCTTGAAAGTATTCTTTCCATCTATTCATTATATCGTTTCTTTCCGTCAGCATTTTCCCATTAGCATTATATATACATATATCATTCTCAGTTTTTTCTTTTCTAAAAGATTTCAATACTCTGAAGAAAAGCTTTTGATTTTCCCACCTATCTCTTTCAAATTTTTCTCCAAAATCTTTCCATGCACTCTCTTTCGCTTTTCTAACTAATTCTTTAACAATTTTTCTTTGTTGCTTATATGCTTTATAGTTATCCACAGTTCTCTTAGCTGTGTACTTTTTCCATTCCCTTTTCTTCCGTTTAATCTGCTTCTTTATTTTATCAGTCCACCATACCGTCTGTTTTCTTTTATTATTCATTCTAGTAACACCACAAACCTCCACAGGTGTATCTACTCGTATAGTTATATCTTTCATTATTCTCCAGCCTTGGTGTATATTAGGATGCTTTATATTTTCACTTACCTTTTATAATTTTTCCTCGATCACATCTTTAAACTTATTACTTACATCTCTACATTTCAGTTTATACGATCTGTAGATTTATATTCTATTCTTCCTTCTCCATTGTTTATTTGTTTTTTATCTAACTTTTCTTTACATTTGGTCATTACTAAATAATGGTCGCTATGTATTTCAGCACCTCACCAGACTGTAGTGTCCATTATCATTTCCCTGTTGGTCCTTTCAACTAGTATATAGTCAATTATCGACTTCTCACCCCTATTTGGTTGTTCCCTTGTGAATTTATGTATACCTCTGTGCTGATAAAAAGTATTCGTCACAATAAGATCATGTAATAAGCAGAAATCCACCATTGTTAGAATTCCTGCCGTTATTGTTTCTCATTCCTTCTCCATATATTCCTATTACTCTTTTATATATCTCATCTCTTTTACCCACTCTACTGTTAAAGTTACCGACAATATATTTATTTCCTTTGGCTTCCTCTGTTACTTCCGATAGTTCTTTCCAGAATTTGTCTTTTACTTCCACCTTCTCATCCTCGCTTGGACCATATACCACTATAATTGTAAAATATTTTCCCTTTTGACTCTCCATCTCAACCAGTCTCCATCTCTTTCTGATACTGCTTCCCATTTCCGTATCTGTCTTACTAAATCCCTGTGTATTATGAATCCCACCCCCGCTGCAGCTTTCTTATCTTCATCTACTCCACTATATATAAGTATGTGATCACCATTCATAGTAATCTTACCCCTTCCTTTTTTTTTAGTTTCCCTTAATGCTAACATTTCTAATCTATACCCTATAAATTCTTTCTTTATTTCCTCCACCTTATCATATAAACTTCTGATGTTCCATGTTCCTAAATTCCATTTACGTCCATTTACTTCATGAGCTCTCCCCTTTATCCTATCCAATTTCTCTGCTCTGTCCGTTCCCTTTGTTCCGTCCTCTTATTACTACTCAGTTTTTTGGTTTAGCTATGTCCAACTTCCCTTTACTCTTATTCCATCTCCATTCTATTCCATCTATAATTACTTTATTGTACCCTTCTTTAACTTCCCTTCCTTTTCCCCTCTCCTCCTTTACCATCTTTCTTAACTGTCTTTGTATTTCTCTTTCCTGCTTCGTTAAATCGTTATTAATGTATATTCCTTCAGTACCTGTATCCTTTTTTAATTTATATTTATTTTCTAGAATTTTCATCTTATCTTCTTCCTTTTCTAATCTAACTACCCACATTTTTTGCCCTATTTTATACACTTCGCTGGTCAGCACATTTACCTCCAGGTACTGTCCTATACATTTCTCTACATTATTTTTAATGTCCGTTTTGTTATCTGCATCTATTTTTAATCCACTTATGATCACATTATTCTTCCTTCTATCTTTCTCGAAATATTCCACTGTATTTCTAACCTCAGCCAACTCCTTCTTAATGTCCATATTTTCTTTCCTGAGCGCTTTGTTTTCATCTTTTAGGTTTTCCATTTCTTCCGCATATTTCCTTTGGTCCTCTCTTACTTGTTCAATTTCTTCAGTTAACTCATTTTTCATTTGTTGTATAGTTTTCAATATTATATCTAACTTGTCTTCATTTGCACTAGACGTCTTAACTGGTGATCTCATCGTTTTTTTACTTCTTCCGAATGCTTCCTCATTACCTGATCCACTTGCTCTTATTTCCTTTATACGATCGTCTTTACTATACTCATCACTATTGTAGCGTGACAGATAATCCACACAAATACATTACTCAATGATCATTGATAAAGCTCTAATATATGGAATATCCAGATGAGAATCAATTAAAATGCACTATTTACTAATATATTGTAGCATGACAGATAATCCACACAAATACATTACTCAATGATCATTAATAAAGCTCTAAGATATGGAATATCCAGATAAGAATTAATTAAAATGCACTATTTACTAATATATTCACAAGAAAGGTTGAATAAAGAAAATTTCTGCAAACAATATAATATAATACAAATTTAAAAACCCAGAAGACTAAAAATGATAATAACAAAATTACCCAGGTAAGATAGAAGCAGGCAATTAATATACCCCGTCAAAGAAACCAGACCAGAAGAAACGAAGGCATACACGGCGAAAAACTACAGAAGAAGGAAGAATAGTCAAAACTACCACTACAGAAGACAGAAGAAAGAAGACTAATTAAAACTACTACTACTGAAGAATGAAGACAGAAGAACGATCAAAGATACAGAAGACAGAAGAAAGAAGAATAATTAAAACTACTATTACTGAAGAAGGAAGAACAATCAAAGCTAAAGAAGAAGGAAGAACAATTAAAACTCAAAGAAGAAAGAAGAACAATTAAAACTCAAAGAAGAAAGAAGAACAAACTAAATCTAATGAAGAAAGAAGAACTAATTAAAACTACTACTACTGAAGAATGAAGAAAGAAGAACAATCAAAGATACAGAAGACAGAAGAAAGAAGAATAATTAAAACTACTATTACTGAAGAAAGAAGAACTAATTAAAACTACTATTACTGAAGAAGGAAGAACAATTAAAACTCAAAGAAGAAAGAAGAACAAACTAAATCTAATGAAGAAAGAAGAACTAGTTAAAACTACTACTACTGAAGAATGAAGAAAGAAGAACAATCAAAGATACAGAAGACAGAAGAAAGAAGAATAATTAAAACTACTATTACTGAAGAAAGAAGAACAATCAAAGATACAGAAGACAGAAGAATAATTAAAACTACTATTACTGAAGAAAGAAGAACAATAAAAGATACTGAAGACAGAAGAAAGAAGAATAATTAGAACTACTATTACTGAAGAACGAAGAAAGAAGAACAATCAAAGATACAGAAGACAGAAGAAAGAAGAATAGTTAAAACTACTATTACTGAAGAATGAAGAAAGAAGAACAATCAAAGATACAGAAGACAGAAGAAAGAAGAACTAATTAAAACTACTATTACTGAAGAATGAAGAAAGAAGAACAATCAAAGATACAGAAGACAGAAGAAAGAAGAACTAATTAAAACTACTATTACTGAAGAATGAAGAAAGAAGAACAATCAAAGATACAGAAGACAGAAGAAAGAAGAATAATTAAAACTACTATTACTGAAGAAAGAAGAACTAATTAAAACTACTATTACTGAAGAAAGAAGAACCATCAAAGATACAGAAGACAGAAGAAAGAAGAATAATTAAAACTACTATTACTGAAGAAAGAAGAACTAATTAAAACTACTATTACTGAAGAAAGAAGAACCATCAAAGATACTGAAGACAGAAGAAAGAAGAATAATTAGAACTACTATTACTGAAGAACGAAGAAAGAAGAACAATCAAAGATACAGAAGACAGAAGAAAGAAGAATAGTTAAAACTACTATTACTGAAGAATGAAGAAAGAAGAACAATCAAAGATACAGAAGACAGAAGAAAGAAGAACTAATTAAAACTACTATTACTGAAGAATGAAGAAAGAAGAACAATCAAAGATACAGAAGACAGAAGAAAGAAGAACTAATTAAAACTACTATTACTGAAGAATGAAGAAAGAAGAACAATCAAAGATACAGAAGACAGAAGAAAGAAGAATAATTAAAACTACTATTACTGAAGAAAGAAGAACTAATTAAAACTACTATTACTGAAGAAAGAAGAACCATCAAAGATACAGAAGACAGAAGAAAGAAGAATAATTAAAACTACTGTTACTGAAGAAAGAAGAACTAATTAAAACTACTACTACAGAACTAGAGAAGAAAGAAGAACAATCAAAGATACAGAAGACAGAAGAAAGAAGAATAATTAAAACTACTATTACTGAAGAAAGAAGAACAAACTAAATCTACTGAAGAAAGAAGAAGGAAGACTAATTAAAACTACTACTACTGAAGAAGGAAGAAGGAAGAATAAAGAAGAACCAAACTCAAAGAAGAAAGAAGAATAATAAAAATAAGAACTACTGAAGAAGGAAGAAGGAAGGATAATCCAAAACTACAGAAGAAGGAAGAATAACCAAACTCAAGAAGAAAGAAGAATAATTAAGACGACCCATATAAAACAAAAACTCCATAGGGAAAGAACCCCCAAAAAACCCCAAAATCAATGAATGCCCAAAAAAGAAAGTATAACACATTAAAAAACCATATCACTGTAAAACTGACAAAAAACTAAAAGTGTTAGCTGTAGTAAATATTAGTGCATTCAAAAAGTTATTGTGTAATGTGCATAAACCAATCTTCACAGTTCCCCCATGGTTGAATATTTCATATTAAAAACTAGAAAAAGACTAGTAAATATAGTAATAATTTACCATGGAAAGGTGTAAGTGATCAAATTATAACTAATAAACTTTAAGAAAGGTGCATGAGTAGCAGTACAAAGTAACAAACTTTAAGTTTTGTGAACAGTGCCTACTTTGATAATGAAGTAGTAATTTTACTAATAAAAAGCTACTAAAACTGTATGAACATTCCATAGAATGGAATATAACTTAGATAGCCAGGGTTATACTTTAAGAGGGGGCATAAATCTTATAAAATGGGGAATTACAGAACTAACTGTTTATGATGGAGTAGTAGAAGGTATTAACAATTATATATGGATCCAAATGTGGGGTTCTAATTAAATATAGCATTTAGATAAGTAAGGGTTAGTCATAAGAAATACTAGTATTATAATTGTTATTTTATTGTTCATGTTAATTTAGGAATGCATTATCTAAAATTAGATAACATTCCAATGTGGTAGAAATACTTTTTATTATGTTATTAGGTGATATACCAAAACAATGTTATTAAGAACACCAGTTTTATATATCTGGGTGTTATATTTTAATTGTATAATCTATAATTACTGTTATGCCAGATCAGAGAACTAATTTTTAATCAAATATATCAGAGTCAGAAGTCAGAGAAGGAAATAAAATAATTACATTAGTAAAACATTCTGCAAATAGCCACAATTCAAATCTAGGCAATATAATAAAGTTAAAATGCAGAATAATTAATAAACCTAATCTTATAAACCAGTCAAACTGACAATATTTAGGCAAGATACACCCAACATATTAAATACTATTTAAATAAGGCTTTCTAAAGATATGGTCATTCTATGAGTAAAATTATTTATTTGTATAATGAAATACCATTTGAAACTGAAATAGGTTCACTAACTTTATCAGAAGGGGAATCATATACAACTGAATTATATGAAAAAACCATCATTAATATACTAAATTGCAATAAAATAAGTGAGAATTGATAATTATACAAATTTCAGATTTCATAGAATAATAATTATATTAGTTAAAATGGCTATTATTTACATAGAAGACAGGGAAGTATAATTTTAGGCCTACCTCCCAAAAAATTATAAGAAATAATTTTCAGATAAATCTTTGTAATACTAACTTAATTACTATCAAAATAAGTAGAATAGAATAGTGAAAACGAATATGTATTTTATATTTCAAACAGTTAAGTAATAACGAATTTACTTTATAAGCATAGTGCACGAAATTAAAGTGTGTCGGAAGTTATGGCAATTTTAAACAATGTCTTTTTAATATTAAATTGGCTAAGACGTTTCGGATGACGAAGGAAATCCACGCAGTTCATTATTATACATTGAAGAGCACACTTTACGTGAATATTTTATAAAACCCAACCTTAATGGCGATTACGTATAACTAAAGTTCGGAATCAGTTTTTGTGTAAAAATTAAATTTTAAACTATTCTAATCATTGTGAAGTGGCGAAGTTGCCCTATGAACTACATAACACCTATAAACAGCATCACATATCACTATTTAAACGAAATAACACTGGAATCACACCAAATACCAAGTGAATATTCGAGGTTAAACGGACACACATAAACACCAATTGATCTACTTATTTAACAACATTTTTACACCCAGTGACTTTTCCATCTTACTCCAGTGACATTAAACTATACCCAAGAAGAGATTAAACGATTACGAAGAGGATTTAATCGCAGAAGGAACATATTTATTCCACAAGTACTTTGTCAATGTTAGAAGGTGAAATCCACGCATGCGCCAGACGACCATTTTGACTGATCTCATCAACACAACCAGTCGACTGTTTGCTGTACTGTGGTGAATAAAAATTATATATAAACTTTTATTATTACTAATTACCATTCTATTGTTTAATTTTAATACATTTTCAGCATTGTAAGTGTTATACTTTCTGACCCTGACCTTCTCTGGCTTTTTTATAAATAACCGTTAAAAGAACCTATATGTGTATAATACCAATATAAAAGTCATAGATCGACCGGACCTGAGTGAGTCGATACGGCATTATAACATTGTTTTCAATTAAGCAAATTCATTATTTTGTTGAATAAACGCTTGTTATCTAGTGAATTGAATTTGATTTCTTTAATAAAGGAATATAACCATTAATTAATAAAGAAAACTCGACAACCTTTAAAGGCAATATATGCGATTTACAACCTTTCAAGAGGAAGAAGAAGAGAGCTGTTCGCGCCTAATTCAAAGGGGATTGTCTTTTTAATAAATTTAACTAAGGGAAGATCATTACTAGAAGATACACCATACCATACTATTTATAATTACAATCAATAATCTCAATTTATTACTAAATTTTAAGAATATAAACACCTCGAAAACAATTATTTCAGAATTATAAAATTATATCACATTTCAAATTGCTACAACAACAACATACACCAAGAACATTTGATAACAGCATTATTTAGGAACATTACCAAATCGACGTCTCCCGGAGCGGAACGTCATTACTACACCTACGCACCATAAAAGTCAATCTGGGTAATATTATACCAGAACACCATTACAATTACAATTATATATTACCAAAGTGAAGACCAGCAGTGAGAGCTTAGAAGACAAGAAGATATTAGCTACGTACTACACATATTATAAATTAAGCTATATTTTGCAATATCGTTTTATTACAAAATCAGCTAGCACAACCAGTGGGACTTACAGGAGAGCACAATCTACATACATCGATATTTCTTTTATTTATTTATTAATTCATCGTTATATTACATAATTTGGCGAGTCCAACTTGTGGGGCTCGATTACCGCAGAATACCAGAACAAGCAACACTTTATAAATTTAATTATAATTTGTAATATCACAAAAATATTACATAATTGGCGTCCAACTAAAGGGCTGTAATTAGGGGTTGAAATTACTGTAATTACTTACCCAATTCCTAATTCAGCTTGGCAGCGGTTAGTCAGCCAGGGAATCAGGGAAGAAGATGCGTCGTGCCACATCAAAGAAGAGAGCGGCGGAGGCCGAGAAAGAACTCGATATGGAGGATAAGGAGGCGACCCCAGTGGAGGACGTGGAGAAAATATTAGAACGGGTGGAACATAAACAACCAGCACCACCAGAGAAACAACTTGAAGTACCCACTCAAACAGGGGAAGTCCATATCCGGGAGGAACAGTTGGAAAGACCTTCACAAGTGGAAAACACGACAATCCAAGAGATGTTCAGAGTGATGATGGAAGAAATCAAATCCAGTAGCAAGAAGATGGAAGAAAACTTGAAGAAGGACAACCAAGCAACAAAAGAAGAATTGAAGAAGGACAACCAAGCAACCAAGGAAGAATTAAGTAAGAAAATGGATTCTACTACAGAAGAAAATAATAAAAGATTAGAAGATTTGAAGAATGATAACCAATCTTTAAGGGAAGAATTGAAGAAGGACAACCAAGAAACAAAGGAAGAATTGGGCCGTAAAATTGAAAGGACCAATAAGAGAATTGAGGAAACCAGTAAAAAGGTGGAAAAGAAAATGGAAGAAAATAAGAAGAATTTGGAAGAAAAGATGGAAGAAACCAATAAGAAAATCGAAAGTGATCATCAACAATTAAGGGAAGAGTTAAGAGAAGATAACCAACTGTTACGGGAAGAATTACGGGAAGTGAACCAGGAGAATCTCGACAAATTAGACGAACGAATGGAGCTATTAAGAAAAGAAATGAACAAGGAACTCATGGAAAACAAGAAATCTATGACCAAAAGGCTGGAAGACGAAACCATAACTATAAATCAACAGATAAGAGAAGTTGATGGAAGATGTCGAATGACGGAAGTGGAGGTACAAGAGTTCAAGGAAGTGGTGAACACAAAGGTCACAAATCTTGAAGAGTCTACTCGCAAGAAGGCGGAAGAAAACCGAAGGGAAAGCCAGGAAGAACTCAGCAAGGTACGAACTCGAATTACCGAAAGATGCGACGGAATGGAGGAAGCAATGACTAACATCACTGGTCAAGTGAGACAGAACCAGGAGGACATGGAAGCAATTCGGAGCCGACCAACCAGCTTTACTAATATCCCAATAAACGAGAACAGAGAATGGCTTAACTTTCGCCAGTATAAAAGGAAGCCAATGGAGTTCTTGGCCCGTATCGAAGAATATATGGCCAAACATAAAAGTAATCGATGGTCCAATAATCGTGAACTATTAGACGAATCGTTCCGTGATATGACAGATAATTGGTGGATGGCGAACAGGAGTGAAATAACCGATTATCCACAGTTCAAAAGTTTGTTTAAGTCTAAGTATTGGTCAGAGACCACCCAGAATTTGATAAGGGACAACATCTGCAATGGCCGATATAGAACTCAGTTTGGCAGTACCATGACTGCGTACTTTCTTGGGAAGGTGTGCCTGGCCAAGCACCTGGAACCAGCCATACCAGAGGAATGCCTGGTGAACAAGCTCTCTTATCATTACGACGAGGAGGTCATAAGAGCTCGAAGAGGTAGTCAGATAAAGACCATACAGGCGATGACGGAGCTATTGGAGAACTATGAGAATGAAGAATACTACAGGCAGAGCCGAAGAAGGAACGAGCGGCCAGAAGTTCGAAATAATCCGTCATCAAACAATAATAGTCAACCGGTCAACAGTGGGTACCAAGGAAATAGATATAACCCGAACTACCATAATCAACATCCCACGAATGGTAACAACAACAATAATAACCATGGAAATATAAACCCAAATAATAACAGAAATAATAACGGGTTCTCCGGAAATCGAGGTAATTATTACCCGAATAATTATATGAATAGACCAAGAAACAACAATCCTGCAAATCACACCGAGCGATTTGACAATAACAATAGGGGTTACCCTAATCAGAATAACAACAACAATAGGTTCTCCCGACCCCGGGTAAATTTTATACGGGCGGAAGGAAACAACCACCGCCGGTATAACCAGCAACGGTGGAGCAGAGTACGCGAGTACGAAGATCTAAACCGCAGCCGAGAACGGGACCACTCTAGTTATAATCTGCCGAGGCGAAGTACTAGCCTGGATGACCCGGAGCGGCGTACAAATAGAGAACAAACCTACGAACCGAGAACGGAAAGGCTGGAACCAACTCAAGGTTTCCCTACTGATGCCTCTATTGGTCCTTCCAATAACCAAGATGAGGAGAATTTAAACGGGAGGAGGCAGTAATAAACAATAAGGACCTTTTGCTGCTTCTATCGCCTGGGTATGTAAATGAATTGCCGATAGTAAATAATCCCAATAAAATTACAATCATTCGATGTAATTACTTGAAAAATATTAGAAATGAATTACTGGAGGAGGACAACGCCCGCCTCCCTATAATAAATAATGAAATAATATACATTAATGCAGAAGTCGAAGGAACATTCGCACAACTAATGATTGATACCGGTGCGAATGTATCCATAATTAATACAACAGAATTGGAGAGAATCCAAGGAAATTGTGGTAAGTTATTGCCAACCTTACCTATAAATAATATTGCATTAATCGGTGCCACTGGTCGCCAAAACAAGACAATTAGAAAACAAGTATCGTTGAATGTCGTTAGTAAGGGTATAGCTATGAACATGGTCTTCTTAATTGCAGCAGGATTACCTTTCAACATATTAGTGGGATGTGATGTACTGAGAAGGAACTCGGCTATTATTGATTTACGAATGGAGAAGGTATCACTCTTTACCGGAGATATAACCTGGACAGCCGATTTAGTCGGTAGTGAAATAACACTTCCCAGCAGTATCCACCAGCAAATACGTAGTATAAATCATACAAATACTAACACTATTTCCAATAATATAGTATATGAAACTACCGACGAAGATTTATGGTATCAGAAAATACAGGAGATAAGAGATTTCCGAAGCGGAATTAATAGAGAAAAATTACCCAATACTCAAGCGAATCAATTGATACAAATTTATGAGAAGTACCGCTCAGTATTTTCCGATGAGCCAGGCAAGGTTAGAAACTATCAATGTACCCTTCAATTCCGGGATACAGTAGAATTTAATAGGAAGTCCTACCCTATTGCACATTCTCGAAAAGAGGCAGTAAGAGCGGAAATCAATCGTATGATTAATAATGATATAATAGAACATAGCCAATCCCCATACACCAGCCCTATTGTCGCAATTCCCAAGAAAAACGGCGAAGTCCGGCTTTGTTTGGATGCACGGGAAATTAACAAGAAAATCGTTAACGATAGAACCTCGTCCGGTGAGATTGAGGAGATCTTGAAACGCTTCCATGGTACCCAATACTTCAGCACTTGGGATACGGTGTGCGGATACTGGCAGGTAGAGTTGCACCCACGGAGTCGCCAATATCTGGCTTTCATATTCGAAGGGCGCAATTACCAATTCAAAAGATTGCCCTTCGGATTGGTAAACTCAGTTGCCATCTTTGTGACCTGCATGGACCAGATATTGGGACAAGAAGCCCTTCAGTTTACAACAGTGTACGTTGACGACCTCCTTATAACATCTGAAACGTGGGAGGAACACTGTTACCGTGTGGAGCATGTGCTTGAGAAGTTATCTGCCAGTAACGTCACACTGAAGTTGGAAAAATCCAAATTTATCGCCCGAGAAGTGCAATTCCTCGGATTTAACTTAAACGATCAAGGAATCTCACCGTCGGCAGAAAAGGTAGAAGCCATCCAGAAATTCCCGGCACCCAAAAACAGGAAGCAATTGCAGTCATTCCTGGGACTCTGCAATTATTATAGAAAGTTCCAGGAACAATATTCTGAGTTGACCGCGAGGTTCCAACCTCAATTATCATCTAAAAACAAATGGGTATGGTGTAAGGAACAAGAGGGGATTTTCCAACAAATTAAGGACAAATTTCTGGATACGATAATACTTCGCCACCCAAACTTTAAGTTACCGTTCTTCATGAACTGCGATGCCAGCAACATCAGCCTGGGAACAACACTGTATCAGGAGGACGAGAAGGGTCAACCTCAAGTAATTAGCTTCGCAAGCAGATCCTTGAACCACTGCGAAAGGAATTACACGGTAACGGAAAAAGAATTACTGAGTGTGGTATTCGCTTGCGGTAAGTTCCGCACTTACATTTTGGGATACCCTGTGACTGTCCGCACTGACCATAAATCTATTTCATTCTTAAAAAGCTGCAAACTGAACCATGGCAGACTATCGAGGTGGATACTTGCCCTTCAAGAATACCATCTACAATGGGAGTACATCCCTGGTAAGAAAAATATAGTAGCGGACGTATTATCCCGGGTCAATGTGGAGGAACAAACTTTCGAAGGGGAGAAAGAAAGCGTGCTGAAAATATATCATCTTCTTAGCACCAGAGCCGATTTAACAACAATATTAACCAACATGAGTACCCACCAACAAGCGGACCCAAAATTGAGAAACCTCAGACTTCGGCTAGAAGAGGGAGATGAAACCGTTACTATATATTACCAGATGAATAAACAAATACTGTTCATTAAAACATCTTTGAAGGAAGAGATCTGGAAGGTAGTGGTCCCGACACAGATCGAAAAGGAATTGATAGTGAATTACCATATACGTTACGGGCATATGGGCGCCCTCAAGGTAATAAAAGCTCTGGAGGAGAGCTGCTATATAAAAAACATCAATAGAAAGGTCCGAATGTATATAAAGAATTGTAAGATCTGCCAGCTGGTAAAAACTAATAATGAGAAGAAGGAAGGTGTGATGATCCCAATCACTTCCAAAGCGAAATTGGAGAAGGTGTTCCTCGATATCTGCGGACCATTTCCCCGTAGTGGAGGTCGACACCGGTATCGGTACCTAACCATCATAATGGACCACTTCACCAAATACATTAAGCTATACCCTACTAACCGAGCGACTACCAGGAAAATTCTGGGGATACTAACTGAACAATATATCCCACACCTGGGGAAACCATCTTCGATCATTACTGATCATGGAACTCAGTTTAAAGGGGTAATTTGGAGGGATACGTTATTGTCAATGGGCATTCGTACATACAAAACCTCGGTCTACCATCCGAGCAGTAATCCGGCAGAGCGGGTGTTGCGAGAAGTGGGGAGGATCCTCAGGACTTATTGTCACCATCAACAAAAAAGGTGGCAAGACTATTTAGAAGCCACGGAGGAATTCCTCAACTTAGCTTACCATCCAGCTATAGGGATAACCCCATATTCTGCTATGTACGAGAAACCACCCCCACGAGAGATCACAGATATCCTCGAGTTCCCCAGTAGCCATGTGTACAGATTTGATAAAGCTAAATTCTTCAACAAGGTGGCAGAAGACCAGTTAAAACGGCAGAATAAATATCAAAAGGCCAGTGGCAAAGTAATAATATATGAGAAGGGAGAAAAAATTTTACTAAGAAATCGTGAACTTCCCAGCACACTGGAAGGAATAACGAAAAAGTTATTACTATTATACACCGGACCATATATAATATCCAATGTGAAAAATAACAATACCTATGAAATAAAGGAGATCGATTCAGACAGGATAAAGGGAGTATATAACCAGGCTTCCATGAAAAAATATTATGAGTAAGGGAAGGTATAGAAGAAGTAAGAAAAAGTAAAAATTCAAAAAAGAAGTAATGACTACTTACTACCTATTATTTAGAAAACAATTTATAGACAAGAGAAAATGAATTTTGAATTAAATCTCAAAATTCAAAAATGAAGTAATGACTACTTACTGCCTACCATTTAGGAAACAATTTATGAATCAAAGAGAAAATGAATTTTGAATTAAATCATCAAAATTCAAAAACCCAAGTAAAAACAATTTACTACCTTATTTTAAAAACAACTTTTAGAAATGAACAAGGAGAAAAAGAATTTGGATAACACATTACAAACAATTATATATGGGACCAATTCTGAAAAACTTTCCAGAATAAAGAAATGGCAATACAAACCACTAATACCATTTAAATGAATAAACTTATTGTGAAGTGAAATTAATGAGAATTTTATGTCAAATAAACAGAGATATTAAACATATGGCATTAATAATTAAAGAGTGCATTTGGATAAAAAGCAAGAGCAAAATAAAATTTTGAAAAAGAAAGGAAAAACTATATATAAATAAATCCATATGAAAAAGATGATCATACAATAAATGTCAGTTATTAGAAAGACAATTAAAAGAGTAATTGAAAAAACATAATACTAGTGGAACGATTCACAAGAATTAAGAAAGGAACAAAAATATAATACAAAATATATGCTACCAATGACCAGAAGGAGATTGTGATAACAGTCAAAAAATGACAGAGAATTAAAAACTTTACACTGAATAATAAGTGATGATTATATTATACCAGCTTCCAATCACAAGGAGAAATAAAATGCCAGCAGAGCTAACCATTGAGAAAAATAACTGAGATAGAGATTCACTAAGATAGAAATATAAATAGATCTGTTCGTATACGAAGTGAAATATCCAAAGATATTTAATTTTTTTTTTTAATAGTCATAAGGTGGACTATTCTTATATAATTTTATTAATGACTGTCTGAGATAAGTCCAGCAGTATTATTATGTATTGGTCAGAGATGATTTACCTCTGTAATCAATAAATGACGTAGTATGGCCAGCAGAGTGAGATGCCTACAGAGCCCCTCTGGACACTGCCCCAGCTAACGTGTTAGGGAATTTTAGGGAATAAATATCCCAAGGATAAAGAAACGAGTTAAGAAGAAAATGGAAAAATAAAAAATAACGAACCTCAGATGACTATTACTATCAGTAAGAATCCAGTTAATAATGAGATATAAATAAGCTCAAAAATATAGGAGAAAAAATTTTAGAAATGTGAAGGAAGTAAAGAAATATAATTTATAATAATATGTCATAAGCAATTACTTCAGACAAACTAAGTATGATCTGAACTAATCACTTCTGGAAGAGAGCAATCTGTAGCATGACAGATAATCCACACAAATACATTACTCAATGATCATTAATAAAGCTCTAAGATATGGAATATCCAGATAAGAATTAATTAAAATGCACTATTTACTAATATATTCACAAGAAAGGTTGAATAAAGAAAATTTCTGCAAACAATATAATATAATACAAATTTAAAAACCCAGAAGACTAAAAATGATAATAACAAAATTACCCAGGTAAGATAGAAGCAGGCAATTAATATACCCCGTCAAAGAAACCAGACCAGAAGAAACGAAGGCATACACGGCGAAAAACTACAGAAGAAGGAAGAATAGTCAAAACTACCACTACAGAAGACAGAAGAAAGAAGACTAATTAAAACTACTACTACTGAAGAATGAAGACAGAAGAACGATCAAAGATACAGAAGACAGAAGAAAGAAGAATAATTAAAACTACTATTACAGAAGAAGGAAGAACAATCAAAGCTAAAGAAGAAGGAAGAACAATTAAAACTCAAAGAAGAAAGAAGAACAATTAAAACTCAAAGAAGAAAGAAGAACAATTAAAACTCAAAGAAGAAAGAAGAACAAACTAAATCTAATGAAGAAAGAAGAACTAATTAAAACTACTACTACTGAAGAATGAAGAAAGAAGAACAATCAAAGATACAGAAGACAGAAGAAAGAAGAATAATTAAAACTACTATTACTGAAGAAAGAAGAACTAATTAAAACTACTATTACTGAAGAAGGAAGAACAATTAAAACTCAAAGAAGAAAGAAGAACAAACTAAATCTAATGAAGAAAGAAGAACTAGTTAAAACTACTACTACTGAAGAATGAAGAAAGAAGAACAATCAAAGATACAGAAGACAGAAGAAAGAAGAATAATTAAAACTACTATTACTGAAGAAAGAAGAACAGTCAAAGATACAGAAGACAGAAGAATAATTAAAACTACTATTACTGAAGAAAGAAGAACAATCAAAGATACTGAAGACAGAAGAAAGAAGAATAATTAGAACTACTATTACTGAAGAACGAAGAAAGAAGAACAATCAAAGATACAGAAGACAGAAGAAAGAAGAATAGTTAAAACTACTATTACTGAAGAATGAAGAAAGAAGAACAATCAAAGATACAGAAGACAGAAGAAAGAAGAAATAATTAAAACTACTATTACTGAAGAATGAAGAAAGAAGAACAATCAAAGATACAGAAGACAGAAGAAAGAAGAACTAATTAAAACTACTATTACTGAAGAATGAAGAAAGAAGAACAATCAAAGATACAGAAGACAGAAGAAAGAAGAATAATTAAAACTACTATTACTGAAGAAAAAAGAACTAATTAAAACTACTATTACTGAAGAAAGAAGAACCATCAAAGATACAGAAGACAGAAGAAAGAAGAATAATTAAAACTACTATTACTGAAGAAAGAAGAACTAATTAAAACTACTATTACTGAAGAAAGAAGAACCATCAAAGATACAGAAGACAGAAGAAAGAAGAATAATTAAAACTACTGTTACTGAAGAAAGAAGAACTAATTAAAACTACTACTACAGAACTAGAGAAGAAAGAAGAACAATCAAAGATACAGAAGACAGAAGAAAGAAGAATAATTAAAACTACTATTACTGAAGAAAGAAGAACAAACTAAATCTACTGAAGAAAGAAGAAGGAAGACTAATTAAAACTACTACTACTGAAGAAGGAAGAAGGAAGAATAAAGAAGAACCAAACTCAAAGAAGAAAGAAGAATAATAAAAATAAGAACTACTGAAGAAGGAAGAAGGAAGGATAATCCAAAACTACAGAAGAAGGAAGAATAACCAAACTCAAGAAGAAAGAAGAATAATTAAGACGACCCATATAAAACAAAAACTCCATAGGGAAAGAACCCCCAAAAAACCCCAAAATCAATGAATGCCCAAAAAAGAAAGTATAACACATTAAAAAACCATATCACTGTAAAACTGACAAAAAACTAAAAGTGTTAGCTGTAGTAAATATTAGTGCATTCAAAAAGTTATTGTGTAATGTGCATAAACCAATCTTCACAGTTCCCCCATGGTTGAATATTTCATATTAAAAACTAGAAAAAGACTAGTAAATATAGTAATAATTTACCATGGAAAGGTGTAAGTGATCAAATTATAACTAATAAACTTTAAGAAAGGTGCATGAGTAGCAGTACAAAGTAACAAACTTTAAGTTTTGTGAACAGTGCCTACTTTGATAATGAAGTAGTAATTTTACTAATAAAAAGCTACTAAAACTGTATGAACATTCCATAGAATGGAATATAACTTAGATAGCCAGGGTTATACTTTAAGAGGGGGCATAAATCTTATAAAATGGGGAATTACAGAACTAACTGTTTATGATGGAGTAGTAGAAGGTATTAACAATTATATATGGATCCAAATGTGGGGTTCTAATTAAATATAGCATTTAGATAAGTAAGGGTTAGTCATAAGAAATACTAGTATTATAATTGTTATTTTATTGTTCATGTTAATTTAGGAATGCATTATCTAAAATTAGATAACATTCCAATGTGGTAGAAATACTTTTTATTATGTTATTAGGTGATATACCAAAACAATGTTATTAAGAACACCAGTTTTATATATCTGGGTGTTATATTTTAATTGTATAATCTATAATTACTGTTATGCCAGATCAGAGAACTAATTTTTAATCAAATATATCAGAGTCAGAAGTCAGAGAAGGAAATAAAATAATTACATTAGTAAAACATTCTGCAAATAGCCACAATTCAAATCTAGGCAATATAATAAAGTTAAAATGCAGAATAATTAATAAACCTAATCTTATAAACCAGTCAAACTGACAATATTTAGGCAAGATACACCCAACATATTAAATACTATTTAAATAAGGCTTTCTAAAGATATGGTCATTCTATGAGTAAAATTATTTATTTGTATAATGAAATACCATTTGAAACTGAAATAGGTTCACTAACTTTATCAGAAGGGGAATCATATACAACTGAATTATATGAAAAAACCATCATTAATATACTAAATTGCAATAAAATAAGTGAGAATTGATAATTATACAAATTTCAGATTTCATAGAATAATAATTATATTAGTTAAAATGGCTATTATTTACATAGAAGACAGGGAAGTATAATTTTAGGCCTACCTCCCAAAAAATTATAAGAAATAATTTTCAGATAAAACTTTGTAATACTAACTTAATTACTATCAAAATAAGTAGAATAGAATAGTGAAAACGAATATGTATTTTATATTTCAAACAGTTAAGTAATAACGAATTTACTTTATAAGCATAGTGCACGAAATTAAAGTGTGTCGGAAGTTATGGCAATTTTAAACAATGTCTTTTTAATATTAAATTGGCTAAGACGTTTCGGATGACGAAGGAAATCCACGCAGTTCATTATTATACATTGAAGAGCACACTTTACGTGAATATTTTATAAAACCCAACCTTAATGGCGATTACGTATAACTAAAGTTCGGAATCAGTTTTTGTGTAAAAATTAAATTTTAAACTATTCTAATCATTGTGAAGTGGTGAAGTTGCCCTATGAACTACATAACACCTATAAACAGCATCACATATCACTATTTAAACGAAATAACACTGGAATCACGCCAAATACCAAGTGAATATTCGAGGTTAAACGGACACACATAAACACCAATTGATCTACTTATTTAACAACATTTTTACACCCAGTGACTTTTCCATCTTACTCCAGTGACATTAAACTATACCCAAGAAGAGATTAAACGATTACGAAGAGGATTTAATCGCAGAAGGAACATATTTATTCCACAAGTACTTTGTCAATGTTAGAAGGTGAAATCCACGCATGCGCCAGACGACCATTTTGACTGATCTCATCAACACAACCAGTCGACTGTTTGCTGTACTGTGGTGAATAAAAATTATATATAAACTTTTATTATTACTAATTACCATTCTATTGTTTAATTTTAATACATTTTCAGCATTGTAAGTGTTATACTTTCTGACCCTGACCTTCTCTGGCTTTTTTATAAATAACCGTTAAAAGAACCTATATGTGTATAATACCAATATAAAAGTCATAGATCGACCGGACCTGAGTGAGTCGATACGGCATTATAACATTGTTTTCAATTAAGCAAATTCATTATTTTGTTGAATAAACGCTTGTTATCTAGTGAATTGAATTTGATTTCTTTAATAAAGGAATATAACCATTAATTAATAAAGAAAACTCGACAACCTTTAAAGGCAATATATGCGATTTACAACCTTTCAAGAGGAAGAAGAAGAGAGCTGTTCGCGCCTAATTCAAAGGGGATTGTCTTTTTAATAAATTTAACGAAGGGAAGATCATTACTAGAAGACACACCATACCATACTATTTATAATTACAATCAATAATCTCAATTTATTACTAAATTTTAAGAATATAAACACCTCGAAAACAATTATTTCAGAATTATAAAATTATATCACATTTCAAATTGCTACAACAACAACATACACCAAGAACATTTGATAACAGCATTATTTAGGAACATTACCAAATCGACGTCTCCCGGAGCGGAACGTCATTACTACACCTACGCACCATAAAAGTCAATCTGGGTAATATTATACCAGAACACCATTACAATTACAATTATATATTACCAAAGTGAAGACCAGCAGTGAGAGCTTAGAAGACAAGAAGATATTAGCTACGTACTACACATATTATAAATTAAGCTATATTTTGCAATATCGTTTTATTACAAAATCAGCTAGCACAACCAGTGGGACTTACAGGAGAGCACAATCTACATACATCGATATTTCTTTTATTTATTTATTAATTCATCGTTATATTACATAATTTGGCGAGTCCAACTTGTGGGGCTCCATTACCGCAGAATACCAGAACAAGCAACACTTTATAAATTTAATTATAATTTGTAATATCACAAAAATATTACAATATTCACAAGAAAGGTTAAATAAAGAAAAATTCTGCAAATAATATAATATAATACAAAAATAAAAACCCAGAAGACTAAAAATGTTAATAACAAAATTACCCAGGTAAGATAGAAGCAGGAAATTAAAATACCCCGACAAGGAAACCAGACCAGAAGAAACAAAGGCATACACAGCGAAAAACTACAGAAGAAAGAAGAATAACCAAAACTACTGAAGAAAGAAGAAAGAAGAATAATTAAAACTACTGAAGAAAGAAGAAAGAAGAATAACTAAAGCTACTGAAGAGAGAAGAAGGAAGAATAATCAAAACTAAATCGACTGAAGAAGGAAGAATAACCAAACTCAAAGAAGAAAGAAGAATAATCCAAAACTAAATCTACTGAAGAAGGAAGAAAGAAGAATAACCAAACTCAAAGAAGAAAGAAGAATAATTAAAACTAGAGAAGAAAGAAGAATAACCAACACCACTGAAGAAAGAAGAATAGTCAAAACTAAAACCACTGAAGAAAGAAGAAAGAAGAATAATCAAATCTACTGAACTAGAGAAGAAAGAAGAATAATCAAAACTAAAGCTACGGAAGAAGGAAGAAAGAAGAATAACCAAATTTACTGAAGAAAGAAGAAAGAAGAATAACCCAAAACTACTACTACTGAAGAAAGAAGAAAGAAGACTAATTAAAACTACGGAAGAAAGAAGAATAATCAAAACTACTGAAGAAAGAAGAAAGAAGAACAATTAAAATTATTGAACAAAGAAGAAAGAAGAATAATTAAAATCACTGAAGAAAGAAGAAAGAAGAATAACCGAAACTACAGAAGAAGGAAGAATAGTCAAAACTAAAACTACTGAAGAAAGAAGAAGGAAGAATAACCAAAACTAAAGAAGAAAGAAGAAAGAAGTGAGACGACCCATAGAAAACAAAAACCCCATAGGGAAAGAACCCCAAAATCAATGAATGTCCAAAGAGAAAGTATAACACCCCAAAAAACCATATCACTGTAAAACTGACAAAAAACTAAAAGTGTTAGTAGTATTAAATATAAGTGCATTCAAAAAGTTATTGCTTAGTTTGTATAAACAAATCTTCACAGTTCCCCCATGGTTGAATATTTCATGTTAAAAACTAGAAAAAGACTAGTAAATATATTAATAATTCACCATGGACAAGTGTAAGAGATCAAATTATAACTAATAAACTTTAAAAAGGTGCATGAGTTACACTACAAAGTAATAAACTTTAAGTTTTGTGAACAGTGTCTACTTTGATAATAAAATAGTAATATTACTAATAAAAAGCTACTAAAGCTGTATGAACATTCCATAGAATGGAATATAACTTAGATAGCCAGGGTTATACTTAAAGAGGGGGCATAAATCCTGTAAAATGGGGAATTACAGAACAAACTGTTAATGATGAAATTGTAGAAGGTATTAACCATTATATGTAACCAGGATGTTACGTTCCTATTACATATAATAATTAGATAAGTAAGGATTATCCATAAGAAATATTAGTATTATAATTTGTTATTTGTTGTTAATTTTAATTTAGGAATGCCCTGTCTAAAAATAGCTATCATTCAGATGTTATAGAATATTTTTAATTATGTTATTAGGTGATATACAAAACAATGTTATTCAGAACACCAGTTTTGATACAGAGAGGTGTTATATGTTAATTATATAATCAATAATTACTGTTATACCAGTCAAAGAACTAATTTTTAATCAAATATATAAGAATCAGAAGTCAGAGAAGGATATAAAATAACTACATTAATAAAAAATTCTGCAATTAGCCACACATCAAATCTAGGCCATATAATGAATTTAAACTGCAGAATAATTAATAAACCTAGTCTTATAAGCCAGTTAAACTGACAATATTTATGCAAAATAAACTCAACATATTATATACTATGTGAATAAGGCTTTCTAAAGATATGGTCATTATATGAGTAAAATTATTTATTTGTCTAATAAAATACCATTAGAACTGAAATAGATTCACTGACATTATCATAGGGGGAGTCATATACAAATGAATTGTATTTTAAAAACCATTAATAATAAACTAAATTGCAATAAAATAATGTACGATTTTAAAATGTGTCGGAAGTTAAGATGATTTGAAACAATGTATGAGATATATTATATAGGCTAAGATTTTCATGAGACGAAGGAAATCCAGACAGTTCATTATTAAACCTTGAAGAGAGCACTTAATGTGAATATTTGATAGAACCAACCTTTAATGGCTGTTACGTTATAACAGAGTTCGGAATCATTTTGTGTAAAATTAAATTTTTTAACTATTTTAATTATTGTGAAGTGGTGAAGTTGACCTATGAACTACATAACACCAATAAACGGAATCACATATAACTAATTAAATGAAATAACACTGAAATCGCACCAAATACCAAGTGAAAATTCGAGGTTAAACTGACACACATAAACACCAGTAGATATACCCATTTAGCAACATTTTTACACCAAAATTTGTAATAATACGTGATTATTACAAATATATCTTAATTTATAATGTGTGTAGTTATATAGCTAATGTCTTCTAGTCTTCGTTATGCTCTCACTGTTGGTCTTCACTTTTGTAATAAAACCATAATATAATCGTAATTGTAGTAGTGTTCTGGTATAATATTACCCAGAATAATTTTTATGGTGTGTATGTGTAGTAGTGACGTTCCGCTCTGGGAAACGTCGATTTGGTAATGTTCCTGGTCTTTGTTGTTATCAAATAAACTCGGTGTATATTGCTGTGGTAGCAATTTGAAATAAAATATAAATTTAAAATTTATATTTATAAAAAAAAATAAATTCTGAAAAAATATTTTCGGTGTATTTATGTTCTTAAAATTTAGGAATAAATCGAGGTTGTTGATTGTAATTATAATTATGATGGTATTGTGTTTATTCTGGTAATAAATTTCCGTTCTGTAAATTTGTTAACAAGATAATCCAGTTAACTCCAAGTTTAGATGAAAACGGCTCTCTTCTTCTTATTCTTGAAAGGTGGTAGGTTCACCTATACTGCCTTTAAACGTTATCAAGTTTTCTTGATTAATTAACTGTTATGTCCTTTTATAAGAGAAATCAACTTCAATTTACCAAAAAACAAACGTTTATTAAACAAAATAATAAAGTTGGTTGATTAAATATCGATGTTACAATACCATATCGACTCGCTCAGGGCCGGTCGATATAAGAATTTTACATTTGTATTATAACAATAGGTTCTTTAAACGGTTATTAATATAAAAAGCCAGAGAAGGTCAGGGGCATGAAAGTATAACACTTACAATTCTAAAAAATGTCTTAAATTTAAACAATACAATGGTAGCTATTAATAATAAAAGTTTATATATAATTTTATTCAAACCCAAAGTGCAGTCCACAGTCGTGTCTTATTGCGGTGACGATATTGGATCAAAATGGCCGCCTGACGCATGCGCGTTGATAGCTTCTAATGTTGACGAAGTACTTGTTGGAATAAATGTGTCCTTTCTTCGGTTAAATGTTCTTCGCAATTGTATATGATCTTCTGGGGTATAGTTTATTGTCACTGGTGTATGATGGAATAGTTCACTTGGTGTAAAAATGTTGTTAAATGGGTATATCTACTGGTGTTTATGTGTGTCAGTTTAACCTCGAATTTTCACTTGGTATTTGGTGCGATTTCAGTGTTATTTCATTTAATTAGTTATATGTGATTCCGTTTATTGGTGTTATGTAGTTCATAGGTCAACTTCACCACTTCACAATAATTAAAATAGTTAAAAAATTTAATTTTACACAAAATGATTCCGAACTCTGTTATAACGTAACAGCCATTAAAGGTTGGTTCTATCAAATATTCACATTAAGTGCTCTCTTCAAGGTTTAATAATGAACTGTCTGGATTTCCTTCGTCTCATGAAAATCTTAGCCTATATAATATATCTCATACATTGTTTCAAATCATCTTAACTTCCGACACATTTTAAAATCGTACATTATGCTCAGAAAGTAATTTCGTTATTAGTTAACTGTTTGAAATATTAAATACATATTCGTTTTCACTATTCTATTCTACTTATTTTGATAGTAATTAAGTTAGTGTTACAAATTTTTATCAGAAAATTATATTTCTTACATTTTTTGGGAGGTAGGCCTAAAATTATACTTCCTGTCTTCTAAGCAAATAATAGCCATTTTCCCTAATATAATTATTATTCTATTAAATCTGAAATATATGTAATTATCAATTCTCACTTATTTTATTGCAATTTAGTTTATTATTAATGGTTTTTAAAATACAATTCATTTGTATATGACTCCCCCTATGATAATGTCAGTGAATCTATTTCAGTTCTAATGGTATTTTATTAGACAAATAAATAATTTTACTCATATAATGACCATATCTTTAGAAAGCCTTATTCACATAGTATATAATATGTTGAGTTTATTTTGCATAAATATTGTCAGTTTAACTGGCTTATAAGACTAGGTTTATTAATTATTCTGCAGTTTAAATTCATTATATGGCCTAGATTTGATGTGTGGCTAATTGCAGAATTTTTTACTAATGTAGTTATTTTATATCCTTCTCTGACTTCTGATTCTTATATATTTGATTAAAAATTAGTTCTTTGACTGGTATAACAGTAATTATTGATTATATAATTAACATATAACACCTCTCTGTATCAAAACTGGTGTTCTGAATAACATTGTTTTGTATATCACCTAATAACATAATTAAAAATATTCTATAACATCTGAATGATAGCTATTTTTAGACAGGGCATTCCTAAATTAAAATTAACAACAAATAACAAATTATAATACTAATATTTCTTATGGATAATCCTTACTTATCTAATTATTATATGTAATAGGAACCTAACATCCTGGTTACATATAATGGTTAATACCTTCTACAATTTCATCATTAACAGTTTGTTCTGTAATTCCCCATTTTACAGGATTTATGCCCCCTCTTTAAGTATAACCCTGGCTATCTAAGTTATATTCCATTCTATGGAATGTTCATACAGCTTTAGTAGCTTTTTATTAGTAATATTACTATTTTATTATCAAAGTAGACACTGTTCACAAAACTTAAAGTTTATTACTTTGTAGTGTAACTCATGCACCTTTTTAAAGTTTATTAGTTATAATTTGATCACTTACACTTGTCCATGGTGAATTATTAATATATTTACTAGTCTTTTTCTAGTTTTTAATATGAAATATTCAACCATGGGGGGAACTGTGAAGATTTGTTTATACAAACTAAACAATAACTTTTTGAATGCACTTATATTTAATACTACTAACACTTTTAGTTTTTTGTCAGTTTTACAGTGATATGGTTTTTTGGGGTGTTATACTTTCTCTTTGGACATTCATTGATTTTGGGGTTCTTTCCCTATGGGGTTTTTGTTTTCTATGGGTCGTCTCACTTCTTTCTTCTTTCTTCTTTAGTTTTGGTTATTCTTCCTTCTTCTTTCTTCAGTAGTTTTAGTTTTGACTATTCTTCCTTCTTCTGTAGTTTTGGTTATTCTTCTTTCTTCTTTCTTCAGTGATTTTAATTATTCTTCTTTCTTCTTTGTTCAATAATTTTAATTGTTCTTCTTTCTTCTTTCTTCAGTAGTTTTGATTATTCTTCTTTCTTCCGTAGTTTTAATTAGTCTTCTTTCTTCTTTCTTCAGTAGTAGTAGTTTTGGGTTATTCTTCTTTCTTCTTTCTTCAGTAAATTTGGTTATTCTTCTTTCTTCCTTCTTCCGTAGCTTTAGTTTTGATTATTCTTCTTTCTTCTCTAGTTCAGTAGATTTGATTATTCTTCTTTCTTCTTTCTTCAGTGGTTTTAGTTTTGACTATTCTTCTTTCTTCAGTGGTGTTGGTTATTCTTCTTTCTTCTCTAGTTTTAATTATTCTTCTTTCTTCTTTGAGTTTGGTTATTCTTCTTTCTTCCTTCTTCAGTAGATTTAGTTTTGGATTATTCTTCTTTCTTCTTTGAGTTTGGTTATTCTTCCTTCTTCAGTCGATTTAGTTTTGATTATTCTTCCTTCTTCTCTCTTCAGTAGCTTTAGTTATTCTTCTTTCTTCTTTCTTCAGTAGTTTTAATTATTCTTCTTTCTTCTTTCTTCAGTAGTTTTGGTTATTCTTCTTTCTTCTGTAGTTTTTCGCTGTGTATGCCTTTGTTTCTTCTGGTCTGGTTTCCTTGTCGGGGTATTTTAATTGCCTGCTTCTATCTTACCTGGGTAATTTTGTTATTAACATTTTTAGTCTTCTGGGTTTTTATTTTTGTATTATATTATATTATTTGCAGAATTTTTCTTTATTTAACCTTTCTTGTGAATATATTAGTAAATAGTGCATTTTAATTGATTCTCATCTGGATATTCCATATATTAGAGCTTTATCAATGATCATTGAGTAATGTATTTGTGTGGATTATCTGTCACGCTACAGATTGCTCTCTTTCAGAAGTGATTAGTTCAGATCATACTTAGTTTGTCTGAAGTAATTGCTTATGACATTATATTATAAATTATATTTTTTATTTCCTTCACATTTCTAAAAATTTTTCTTCTATATTTTTGAACTTATCTATATTTCATTATTAACTGGATTCTTATTGATAGTAATAGTCATCTGAGGTTCGTTATTTTTTTTTTATTTTTCCATTTTCTTTTTAACTTGGTTCTTTATCCTTGGGATATTTATTCCCTAACGTTCCCTAATACGTTAGCTGGGGCAGTGTCCAGAGGGGCTCTGTAGGCTTCACACTCTGCTGGCCATACTACGTCATTTATTGATTACAGAGGTAAATCATCTCTGATCAATACATAATAATACTGCTGGACTTAACTCAGACAGTTATTAATAAAAATCATATAAGAATAGTCCACCTTATGACTATAAAAAAAAAAGTTAAATATCTTTGGATATTTCACTTCGTATACGAACAGATCTATTAATATTTCTATCTTAGTCAATTTCTATCTCAGTTATTTTTCTCAATGGTTAGCTCTGCTGGCATTTTATTTCTCCTTGTGGTTGGAAGCTGGTATAATATAATCATCACTTATTATTCAGTGTAAAGTTTTTAATTCTCTGTCATATTTTGACTGTTATTACAATCTCCTTCTGGTCCTTGGTAGCATATATTTTGTATTATATTTTTGTTCTTTTTTTAATTCTTATGAATCGTTCCACTAGTATTATGTTTTTTCAATTACTCTTTTAATTGTCTTTCTTATAACTGACATTTATATATGATCATCTTTTTCTTATGGATTTATTTATATATAGTTTTTCCTTTCTTTTTCAAAATTTTATTCTGCTCTTGCTTTTTATCCAAATGCACTCTTTAATAATTAATTCCATATGTTTAATATCTCTGTTTATTTGACATAAAATTCTCATTAATTTTACTTCACAATAAGTTTATTCATTTAAATTGTATCAGTGGTTTGTACTGCCATTTCTTTATTCTTGAAAGTTTTTCAGAATTGGTCCCATATATAATTGTTTGTAATGTGTTATCCAAATTCCCTTTCTTCTTGTTCATTTCTAAAAGTTGTTTTTAAGATAAGGTAGTAAGTTGTTCTTACTTGGGTTTTTGAATTTTTAAAAATTTTCTTCATAAATTGTTTCCTAAATAGTAGGTAGTAAGTTGTTCTTACTTCTTTTTTGAATTTTGACATTAAATTATTTCTTCCATACATTCAATTACTCATAATATTTTTTCATGGAAGCCTGGTTATATACTCCCTTTATCCTTTCTGAATCGATTTCCTTGATTTCATAGGTATTATTATTTTTCACATTGGATATTATATATGGTCCGATGTATAATAGCAATAACTTATTCGTTATTCCTTCCAGTGGGTAATTCACGTGGGTAATTCACGATTTCTTAACAAAATTTTTTCTCCCTTTTCATATATTATTAATTTACCACTAGCCCTTTGATACTTATTTTGCCGTTTCAACTGGTCTTCGGCCACCTTGTTATAGAATTTAGCTTTATCAAATCTGTACACATGGTTACTGGGGAACTCGAGGATATCTGTGATCTCTCGTGGGGGTGGTTTCTCGTACATAGCAGAATATGGGGTTATCCCTATAGCTGGATGGTATGCTAAGTTGAGGAATTCCTCCGTGGCTTCTAGATAGTCTTGCCACCTTTTTTGTTGATGGTGACAATAAGTCCTGAGGATCCTCCCCACTTCTCGCAACACCCGCTCTGCCGGATTACTGCTCGGATGGTAGACCGAGGTCTTGTATGTACGAATGCCCATTGACAATAATGTATCCCGCCATTTTCCACCCTTAAACTGGGTTCCATGATCAGTAATGATCGAAGATGGTTTCCCCAGGTGTGGGATATACTGTTCAGTTAGTATCCCCAGAATTTTCTGGGTAGTTGCTCGATTAGTAGGGTATAGCTTAACATATTTGGTGAAGTGGTCCATTATGATGGTTAGGTATCGATATTGGTGTCGACCTCCACTACGGGGAAATGGTCCGCAAATGTCTAGGAACACCTTCTCCAATTTTGCTTGGGAAGTGATTGGGATCATCACACCTTCCTTCTTTTCATTATTAGTTTTTACCAGCTGGCAGATTTTACAACTCTTTATATACATTCGGACTTTTCTATTGATGTTTTTTATATAGCAGCTCTCCTCCTGAGCTTTTATTACCTTGAGGGCGCCCATATGCCCGTAACGTATGTGGTAATTCACTACCAATTCCTTTTCTATCTGTGTCGGAACAACTACCTTCCAGATCTCTTCCTTCAAGGCGGTTTTAACGAACAATATTTGTTTATTCATCTGGTAATATTGAGCAACGGTTTCATCTCCCTCTTCTAGCCGAAGTTTGAGGTTTCTCACTTTTGGGTCCGCTTGTTGGTGGGTGCTCATGTTGGTCAATATTGTTGTTAAATCTGCTCTGGTGCTAAGAAGATGATATATTTTCAGCACGCTTTCTTTCTCCCCTTCGAAAGTTTTTTCTTCCACATTTACCCGGGGTAACACATCCGCTACTATATTCTTTTTACCAGGGATGTACTCCCATTGTAGATGGTATTCTTGAAGGGCAAGTATCCACCTCGTTAGTCTGCCATGGATCAGTTTGCAGCTTTTTAAGAATGAAATAGATTTATGGTCAGTTCGGATAGTAACGGGATATCCCAAAATGTAAGTGCGGAACTTACCGCAAGCAAATACCACGCTCAGTAATCCTTTTTCCGTCACCGTGTAATTCCTTTCGCATTGGTTCAAAGACCTGCTCCCGAAGCTAATTACTTGAGGTTGACCCTTCTCGTCCTCTTGATACAGTGTCGTTCCCAGACTGATGTTGCTGGCATCGCAATTCATGAAGAACGGTAACTTAAAGTTTGGGTGGCGAAGTATTATAGTAGCCAGAAATTTGTCCTTAATTTGTTGAAAAATCCCCTCTTGTTCCTTACACCATACCCACTTGTTTTTAGATGATAATTGAGGTTGTAACCTCGCAGTTA
The DNA here is from genome assembly GCA_034769895.1 of Magicicada septendecula. Classification (NCBI taxonomy): domain Eukaryota; kingdom Metazoa; phylum Arthropoda; class Insecta; order Hemiptera; family Cicadidae; genus Magicicada; species Magicicada septendecula. The sequence continues at coordinate 113,444,904 of CM068375.1, read as the reverse complement.
ACTCTGAATATTGTTCCTGGAACTTTCTATAATAATTGCAGAGTCCCAGGAATGACTGCAATCGCTTCCTGTTTTTGGGTGCCGGGAATTTCTGGATGGCTTCTACCTTTTCTGCCGACGGTGAGATTCCTTGATCGTCCAAATTAAATCCTAAAAATTGCACTTCTCTGGCAATAAACTTGGATTTTTCCAACTTCAGCGTGACGTTACTGGCAGATAATTTTTCTAGCACATGTTCCACACGGTAACAGTGTTCTTCCCACGTCTCAGATGTTATCAGTAGGTCGTCGACGTACACGGTTGTAAACTGAAGTGCTTCTTGTCCCAATATCTGGTCCATGCAGGTCACAAAGATGGCAACTGAGTTTACCAATCCGAAGGGCAATCTTTTGAATTGGTAATTACGCCCCTCGAATATGAAAGCCAGATATTGGCGACTCCGTGGGTGCAACTCTACCTGCCAGTATCCGCACACCGTATCCCAAGTGCTGAAGTATTGGGTACCATGGAAGCGTTTCAGGATTTCCTCAATCTCACCGGGCGATGTTCTATCGTTAATGATTTTTTTGTTTATTTCCCGTGCATCCAAACAAAGCCGGACTTCGCCGTTTTTCTTGGGAATTGCGACAATAGGGCTGGTGTATGGGGATTGGCTAGGTTCTATAATATCGTTATTAATCATTCGATTGATTTCCGCTCTTACTGCCTCTTTTCGAGAATTCGCAATAGGGTAGGATTTCCTATTAAACTCTACTGTATCTCGGAATTGAAGGGTACATTGATAATTTCTTACCTTGCCTGGCTCATCGGAAAATACTGAGCGGTATCTTTCATAAATTTGTATTAGCTGATTCGCTTGAGTATTGGGTAATTTTTCTCTATTAATTCCGCTTCGGAAATCCCTTATCTCCTGTATTTTCTGGGACCATAAATCCTCGTCTGTAGTTTCATATACTATAGTGTTAGAAGTGGTGTTAGTATTGGTATAATTTATACTACGTATTTGCTGGTGGATACTGCTGGGAAGTGTTATCTCACTACCGACTAAATCGGCCGTCCAGGTTAGATCTCCGGTAAAGAGTGATACCTTCTCCATTCGTAAATCAATAATAGCCGAGTTCCTTCTCAGCACATCACATCCCACTAATATGTTGAAGGGTAATCCTGCCGCAATTAGGAAGACCATGTTCATAGCTATACCCTTACTAACGACATTCAATGTAACTTGTTTTCTGATTGTCTTATTTTGGCGACCAGTGGCACCGATTAATACAATGTTATTTATAGGTAATGTTGGCAATAGCTTACCACATTTTCCTTGGATTCTCTCCAATTCTGTAGTGTTAATTATGGATACATTCGCACCGGTATCGATCATTAGTTGTGCGAATGTTCCTTCGATTTCTGCATTAATGTATATTATTTCATTGTTTATTATAGGGAGGCGAGTGTTGTCCTCCTCCAGTAATTCATTTCGAATATTTTTCAAATAATTACATCGAATGATTGTAATTTTATTTGGATTATTTACTATTGGCAATTCCTTTACATACCCAGGCGATAGAAGCAGCAAAAGGTCCTTATTGTTTATCACTGCCTCCTCCCGTTTAAATTCTCCTCATCTTGGTTATTAATTGGACCGTCAGAGGCATCAATGGGGAAACCTTGAGTAGGTTCCAGTCTTTCAGTTCTCGGTTCGTAGGTTTGTTCCCTGTTTGTATGCCGCTCCGGGTTATCTAGGCTGGTACTTCGCCTTGGCAGATTATAACTAGAGTTGTCCCGTTCTCGGCTTCTGTTTCGATCTTCGTACTCGTGTACGCTGCTCCGTCGTTGCTGGTTATACCTGCGATGGTTGTTTCCTTCCGTCCGTATAAAATTTACCCGTGGTCGGGAGAACCTGTTGTTGTTGTTATTATGATTAGGGTAACCCCTATTGTTATTGTCAAACCGCTCGGTGTTATTGGTAGGATTGGTGTTTCTTTGTCTATTTACATAATTATTCGGGTAATAATTACCTCGATTACCGGAGAACCCGTTATTATTTCTGTTATTATTCGGGTTTATATTCCCGTGGTTATTATTGTTGTTGTTACCATTCGTGGGGTGTTGATTATGGTAATTCGCATTATATCTATTTCCTTGGTACCCACTGTTGACCGGTTGACTATTATTGTTTGATGACGGATTATTTCGAACTTCTGGCCGCTCATTTCTTCTTCTGCTCTGCCTGTATTATTCTTCATTCTCATAGTTTTCCAATAACTCCGTCATCGCCTGTATGGTCTTTATCTGACTACCTCTTCGAGCTCTTATGACCTCTTCGTCGTAATGATAAGAAAGCTTGTTCACCAGGCATTCCTCTGGTATGGCTGGTTCCAGGTGCTTGGCCAGGCACACCTTCCCCAGAAAGTACGCAGTCATGGTACTGCCAAACTGAGTTCTATATCGGCCATTGCAGATGTTGTCCCTTATTAAATTCTGGGTGGTCTCTGGGTCTGGGTGACCAATACTTAGACTTGAACAAACCTTTGAACTGCTGATAATCGGTTATTTCGCTCCTGTTCGCCATCCACCAATTGTCCGTCATATCACGGAATGATTCGTCTAATAGTTCACGATTATTGGACCATCGATTACTTTTATGTTTGGCCATATATTCCTCGATACGGGCCAAGAACTCCATTGGCTTCCTTTTATATTGGCGGAAGTTAAGCCATTCTCTGTTCTCGTTGATTGGGATATTAGTAAAGCTGGTTGGTCGGCTCCGAATGGCTTCCATGTCCTCCTGGTTCTGTCTCACTTGACCCGTGATGTTAGTCATCGCTTCCTCCATTCCGTCACATCTTTCCGTAATTCGAGTTCGTACCTTGCTGAGTTCTTCCTGGCTTTCCTTTCGGTTTTCTTCTGCCTTCTTGCGAGTAGATTCTTCAAGATTTGTGACCTTGGTGTTCACCACTTCCTTGAACTCTTGTACCTCCACTTCCGTCATTCGACATCTTCCATCAACTTCTCTTATCTGTTGATTTATAGTTATGGTTTCGTCTTCCAGCCTTTTGGTCATAGATTTCTTATTTTCCTTGAGTTCCTGGTTCATTTCCTTTCTTAATAGCTCCATTCGTTCGTCTAACTTGTCTAAATTCTCTTGGTTAACTTCTCGTAACTCTTCTCGTAATAGTTGGTTATCCTCTCTTAACTCTTCCAACCTCTCCCCCATTTTCTCTTCCATTTTCTTATTATTTTCTCGTAATTCTTCTCTTAATTGCTGGTTGTCATCTTCTATTTTCTTGCTGGTTTCTTCCATTTTTTCTTCCATATTGTTCTTATTTTCTTCCATTTTCTTTTCCATCTTCTTGCTAGTTTTTAAAGATTGGTTATCAGTCTTCAACTCTTCTTTTGTTGCTTGGTTGTCTTTCTTCAATTCTTCCTTTAAAGATTGGTTATCAGTCTTCAACTCTTCTTTTGTTGCTTGGTTGTCCTTCTTCAATTCTTCTTTATTGGAATCCATTTGCTTACTTAACTGTAAGAACATTTCCATTATCCTATCCATTTTGCTTTCTTCGGTGGTCCTAGACTTTTCCATTTCCTTGTCTTGGACATGTACGTCCTCTGTTTGAGTGGGTACTTCGGGTTGTTTCTCTGGTGGTGCTGGTTGTTTATGTTCCACCCGTTCTAATATCTTTTCCACGTCCTCCACTGGGGTCGCCTCCTTATCATCCATATCGAGTTCTTTCTCGGCCTCCGCCGCTCTCTTCTTTGATGTGGCATGACGCAGCATCTTCCCTGATTCCCTGGCTGGCTAACCGCTGCCAAGCTGAATTAGAAATTGGGCAAGTAATTACAGCCTTTCAACCCCTAATTACAGCCCTTTAGTTGGACGCCAAATTTGTAATAATACGTGATTATTACAAATATATCTTAATTTGTAATGTGTGTAGTTATATAGCTAATGTCTTCTAGTCTTCGTTATGCTCTCACTGTTGGTCTTCACTTTTGTAATAAAACCATAATATAATCGTAATTGTAGTAGTGTTCTGGTATAATATTACCCAGAATAATTTTTATGGTGTGTATGTGTATTAGTGACGTTCCGCTCTGGGAAACGTCGATTTGGTAATGTTCCTGGTCTTTGTTGTTATCAAATAAACTCAGTGTATATTGCTGTGGTAGTAATTTGAAATTGTATTTATGTTCTTAAAATTTAGGAATAAATCGAGGTTGTTGATTGTAATTATAATTATGATGGTATTGTGTTTATTCTGGTAATAAATTTCCGTTCTGTAAATTTGTTAACAAGATAATCCAGTTAACTCCAAGTTTAGATGAAAACGGCTCTCTTCTTCTTATTCTTGAAAGGTGGTAGGTTCACCTATACTGCCTTTAAACGTTATCAAGTTTTCTTGATTAATTAACTGTTATGTCCTTTTATAAGAGAAATCAACTTCAATTTACCAAAAAACAAACGTTTATTAAACAAAATAATAAAGTTGGTTGATTAAATATCGATGTTACAATACCATATCGACTCGCTCAGGGCCGGTCGATATAAGAATTTTACATTTGTATTATAACAATAGGTTCTTTAAACGGTTATTAATATAAAAAGCCAGAGAAGGTCAGGGGCATGAAAGTATAACACTTACAATTCTAAAAAATGTCTTAAATTTAAACAATACAATGGTAGCTATTAATAATAAAAGTTTATATATAATTTTATTCAAACCCAAAGTGCAGTCCACAGTCGTGTCTTATTGCGGTGACGATATTGGATCAAAATGGCCGCCTGACGCATGCGCGTTGATAGCTTCTAATGTTGACGAAGTACTTGTTGGAATAAATGTGTCCTTTCTTCGGTTAAATGTTCTTCGCAATTGTATATGATCTTCTGGGGTATAGTTTATTGTCACTGGTGAATGATGGAATAGTTCACTTGGTGTAAAAATGTTGTTAAATGGGTATATCTACGGGTGTTTATGTGTGTCAGTTTAACCTCGAATTTTCACTTGGTATTTGGTGCGATTTCAGTGTTATTTCATTTAATTAGTTATATGTGATTCCGTTTATTGGTGTTATGTAGTTCATAGGTCAACTTCACCACTTCACAATAATTAAAATAGTTAAAAAATTTAATTTTACACAAAATGATTCCGAACTCTGTTATAACGTAACAGCCATTAAAGGTTGGTTCTATCAAATATTCACATTAAGTGCTCTCTTCAAGGTTTAATAATGAACTGTCTGGATTTCCTTCGTCTCATGAAAATCTTAGCCTATATAATATATCTCATACATTGTTTCAAATCATCTTAACTTCCGACACATTTTAAAATCGTACATTATTTTATTGCAATTTAGTTTATTATTAATGGTTTTTAAAATACAATTCATTTGTATATGACTCCCCCTATGATAATGTCAGTGAATCTATTTCAGTTCTAATGGTATTTTATTAGACAAATAAATAATTTTACTCATATAATGACCATATCTTTAGAAAGCCTTATTCACATCGTATATAATATGTTGAGTTTATTTTGCATAAATATTGTCAGTTTAACTGGCTTATAAGACTAGGTTTATTAATTATTCTGCAGTTTAAATTCATTATATGGCCTAGATTTGATGTGTGGCTAATTGCAGAATTTTTTATTAATGTAGTTATTTTATATCCTTCTCTGACTTCTGATTCTTATATATTTGATTAAAAATTAGTTCTTTGACTGGTATAACAGTAATTATTGATTATATAATTAACATATAACACCTCTCTGTATCAAAACTGGTGTTCTGAATAACATTGTTTTGTATATCACCTAATAACATAATTAAAAATATTCTATAACATCTGAATGATAGCTATTTTTAGACAGGGCATTCCTAAATTAAAATTAACAACAAATAACAAATTATAATACTAATATTTCTTATGGATAATCCTTACTTATCTAATTATTATATGTAATAGGAACGTAACATCCTGGTTACATATAATGGTTAATACCTTCTACAATTTCATCATTAACAGTTTGTTCTGTAATTCCCCATTTTACAGGATTTATGCCCCCTCTTTAAGTATAACCCTGGCTATCTAAGTTATATTCCATTCTATGGAATGTTCATACAGCTTTAGTAGCTTTTTATTAGTAATATTACTATTTTATTATCAAAGTAGACACTGTTCACAAAACTTAAAGTTTATTACTTTGTAGTGTAACTCATGCACCTTTTTAAAGTTTATTAGTTATAATTTGATCACTTACACTTGTCCATGGTGAATTATTAATATATTTACTAGTCTTTTTCTAGTTTTTAACATGAAATATTCAACCATGGGGGGAACTGTGAAGATTTGTTTATACAAACTAAACAATAACTTTTTGAATGCACTTATATTTAATACTACTAACACTTTTAGTTTTTTGTCAGTTTTACAGTGATATGGTTTTTTGGGGTGTTATACTTTCTCTTTGGACATTCATTGATTTTGGGGTTCTTTCCCTATTGGGTTTTTGTTTTCTATGGGTCGTCTCACTTCTTTCTTCTTTCTTCTTTAGTTTTGGTTATTCTTCCTTCTTCTTTCTTCAGTAGTTTTAGTTTTGACTATTCTTCCTTCTTCTGTAGTTTTGGTTATTCTTCTTTCTTCTTCCTTCAGTGATTTTAATTATTCTTCTTTCTTCTTTGTTCAATAATTTTAATTGTTCTTCTTTCTTCTTTCTTCAGTAGTTTTGATTATTCTTCTTTCTTCCGTAGTTTTAATTAGTCTTCTTTCTTCTTTCTTCAGTAGTAGTAGTTTTGGGTTATTCTTCTTTCTTCTTTCTTCAGTAAATTTGGTTATTCTTCTTTCTTCCTTCTTCCGTAGCTTTAGTTTTGATTATTCTTCTTTCTTCTCTAGTTCAGTAGATTTGATTATTCTTCTTTCTTCTTTCTTCAGTGGTTTTAGTTTTGACTATTCTTCTTTCTTCAGTGGTGTTGGTTATTCTTCTTTCTTCTCTAGTTTTAATTATTCTTCTTTCTTCTTTGAGTTTGGTTATTCTTCTTTCTTCCTTCTTCAGTAGATTTAGTTTTGGATTATTCTTCTTTCTTCTTTGAGTTTGGTTATTCTTCCTTCTTCAGTCGATTTAGTTTTGATTATTCTTCCTTCTTCTCTCTTCAGTAGCTTTAGTTATTCTTCTTTCTTCTTTCTTCAGTAGTTTTAATTATTCTTCTTTCTTCTTTCTTCAGTAGTTTTGGTTATTCTTCTTTCTTCTGTAGTTTTTCGCTGTGTATGCCTTTGTTTCTTCTGGTCTGGTTTCCTTGTCGGGGTATTTTAATTGCCTGCTTCTGTCTTACCTGGGTAATTTTGTTATTAACATTTTTAGTCTTCTGGGTTTTTATTTTTGTATTATATTATATTATTTGCAGAATTTTTCTTTATTTAACCTTTCTTGTGAATATATTAGTAAATAGTGCATTTTAATTGATTCTCATCTGGATATTCCATATATTAGAGCTTTATCAATGATCATTGAGTAATGTATTTGTGTGGATTATCTGTCACGCTACACTATCCATTTTTAATAACCTTCTTACGGCTGTTGGCCGCGCAAAAAGCAGGACCCCAGTCGACCCGTCGGAAGTCCACAATTCTATCAGCCAACCCACCTTCCCAAATTAATTAATACAATATATTAATTTTTAAATACAATACAATAAAATTATAGTGACACAATATACAATAATATAACATAACAATACAATACAATAATACTATATAACAACTCGTCTACACCATTAATGAATACCATAAGTTAATTTCAAATAAAATATAATAGTATAAAAAACAAATAAATATCACAAACAAGTTCTACTATAATTTAAAAGACAATAAACAACAAAAACCCCAAATAAAAAATTTAAATTCCTCATTCAGAATCGAACCCCCAAAACTCCGAACAGAAATCCGCCGCACTACCGACGGCGCTATTTATCGTTATTATACTGCATGTCGCCCTTTGTATATATTACTCTCTATCAAGTTTATCATAACAAAACAACCATATCTGTTGAACTTAATATCTGTCCTACTTCTTAAGATTTCAATTAAATCCTACTTTTTTCTTATTGCCTTAAACATACCACACCTATTAATTATATATATTTTTAACACTTAATCAACGTACACTGCCTATAACAATTAACCAACAATCTTGCAAACTCATTAATATCTCTAATCATGACACTTAACCTACACCCTGATTTATATCACTACTGTATACCCATTCACAAAACTTTATTTTCTTCCAATAGACTGTTACACCCACATTCACCCTTAAACATTTATCTCTGTACCGTCGTTTATTATCCTTATCTTGCCAATAATTCAAACTTTTTTACAAGTACAACAACAAAACTATCACTACGAAGGCAGGCCAACTTGTCGGTATCTACCTCAACGAAATGTATTTAAGTAAATAAAACAAAACAAATGCTCGCATGCATATAAAGGTAATAATACAATAAAACAAAGCATTTATAAATATGCAAGAAAATCGATGTGTGTGTGTGTATGTGTGTGTGTGTTTATACGTTATGAAAAGTCCTATTTACTCTAAGATGACTTTCCTATACAAGCTAATAGGCCGATGGATAAAATTCATAAAGTTAAACTTCGAAAACTTAATTAAATAATAATTAAAACTCTCCCAATAAACTGGAATTATAACAGAATAAAAACAACATTAAAGTATATAATCTACTAATCTACTTTATAAATTATATTATACTAATTATCTCTACCCTGACAATTCGCCGAACAGAACGTTATCAAGCCACGTGATACCATTCTGTTCCTGTTATTGCAGTTCTAATCTTTGATCAAACAAGACAGCGCTTGAATTATTTATATCATTTTAATGACAAGAAAAGCAGTTAATTCTGCTTTAGTCCCGTGATGACCTGTCTTTTTTAACTTATCAGTCGCTACCTACGCGGTCCACCCCCGTTTCCGATTACGTAATTTTCACTTCAGTGTATTTCGGATTGTATTCTTAATCCCTCCAATATAACAGGACAGTTTAATATCGGTAAGGATAGCACATCTAATTAATCAAATAAACTATGCAAACACTGAAGCGTGATACAACTAATAATAAATGGAAAGCTAACAATTTATAGAAGCCGCTGTTAGTTTACACACATACAAGGACATGGATACGCGTATGTGTGTCTGTGTATATGGCGATCCTGTGTTTACGCCACTTTACTGCGTCACTTGTTTTATTTCGTCGACAATTCGTTATTTTCACGGCCATCTGTGATGATGTTTCTCATTAGCTGGTGCTCGACTCATGTACTAGTACTGTTTCTATTGGGTCAGGTGCGGTGGTGTGTAGATGTTATCCACTGTACGGGCATTTGACATACGTTTTCTCTTATACTTAAGCATACTTGGTGTCTACGAATCTCTAGAATTCTCAGATTTTTCTGTCTTTTGTGTTAGTAATGGTGAGATTGATGGCTTATGCTATGGTGTCTTCCAATTTTATGGTATTTCGGGTCTCTAAGTTGTTGTTACCTCTTTTCTCCGTAGATATCAATGTATTTCCTCTTTCTGTCATTTATCGAGTGCTGCGGCCTACGTCTGAGTACTGCAGACAGCACATGGTATTCACAAAGAAACTATGTCTCCCTAACGAAAACACGGCGTACTTTATGTAGGCCTACGTCAGATGATGATGGCATAGATTTTAATATCCGTTACAGGTCCCCAGTAAGCTGATTGCATCTTAGCTTGTATATCTTAAATGGCATTATTAACTTAAAAGTCACGATAGATTTTTCAAAAATGAGATTTCCAAATACAATTTCTTTGCTAGCTTAGAAGACAATCTGCAGTACAGTCTGAATATGTGAGAAAAAGCTACGCGTAAGAAAAACATTACCACTAGCTCCACAAAAACAAAAACAATGGTACCAAGCAGACAAGCAACGTACATAGTTGATTGCAGCAGTGAGATCGAGCAAGTGGACACCTTCAGATACTTAAGAGTACTGTTTAGTGAGGATGGCAGGATTGAAACAGAATTAGACTGCCGTATTTCGGCACCCAGCAGGCTGTATGGAGTCATAAGCAAACGTTTCATGGTAAAAGGGAAGTATCGAAGGGTCAAAACTGGCAGTCTACGTATTTATACGCCAACAATGACTGTGCGTCGTAGACCTTGAATGGGTCAAAACTGGCACTCTACGTATTTATACGCCAACAATGGCTGTGAGTCGTAGACCTTGAATGGAAGGTATACAAGCAAATTTCAAGCAATGGATATGAGATTTCTTAGAAGTCTAGAAAACAAAACAAGGCGATTACAAAACTATCCCCAGGACGTCGGGGTGGTCCCTGTAATTGATATGGTAGAAAGCTAACCGTTGATGATTTGGCAAAGTGTGTAGGATGGAAGACTGAAGCTACAAGAGCGTTGAGAAGCAAAGCTGGAAGGCAGAGGGAGAAGAGGAAGACCTAGATTGAAGTGGGAAGACAGTATTAAAGCAGGTGTAGAAAGGAGAGGAGCAGTAGGCTAGAGGTAGAGAAGTGGCCCGAGACAGCACAAGATGGTGTGCTCTCTGCAGAACCCCAATGCCTAAATAGGACGGTTAAGTAAGTGACATTAATAAATTAGTCCGTCATAAAGAAGAACTGTACTAAGTTAAATTAATTAATTAACGTAAGCATAGGATCACGAAAAAAACACAGAATTTGTTAAAAATAAAGTGATTTCGTTTGTTTATCAATATCATAGTTAGTCGTTTCGATTTCCTTCGTGATCTAGTGTCGGGCTTTCTCCAGGTACGATGATACACTTCCAAAAAAAGTTCACCCAAAATGCTGAGGGTAAGTGGATAACCGTTTATTGGCGGAAAAGTTCAGAAATATAGGTAGAGAACAACAAGTAAACGGGTCACTTACTCTGTCTAGTCAGACCGTTCGACACGTAAAACTGGTTGCCGTGTTTCGACTTTACAGTACGTTATTAGCGTTTGCCTGTTTCGTTATAAATATTGCTCATCGCTTAGGTATAATGTTAAAAGTGTAGTGTATGTTGGCCCAGATCTGCTATTCAAGTCCGCACGTGTTCACGCGCAGAATGTATTGACTTCCGAAGTCGTTTCTAAAAAAGTAAAATGAAATTCAAGGTATTAAACAACAAAATTAGCGATCCACCAAAAGTTGAAAGTTGTCATTTGTGTTTTAAGAATACGATGAATCTCATTTTGGGTCAAGAGCTGAAAACATGGGGGGGGAGCGGGGGCCATGGCTTTTCTAAACATTTCTAAGAAGCGAATAACGACTTTATTTTTGTATAACTTAAACTGCTGTGTACTTTGGAGAACATTTATTCAGACATTTTGTGTAGATGATTAAAGTACTTTATTTTAATCTTGGCGCTGATTGCTGAGGAATTTAGCTCAACGTCGTTACTTTTGGAGACACTCAGTTTGCTGCGAACTCGGCACGAATACGTGTTGTGCGTTTAATACGCCTATTGATTTTATTTGAAAATGGATGTAAATAAAGACCTTGCAGTCTTCATGATTGGGGATGATGAAGAAGAAGAAGAAGAAGAAGACAATGATGTTTTATTAAGACTATTCAAACAAATGTTTTCATTCATCCATGCGTCGATGTGCGAGTGAATGTGCGGCTACTGCACTGTGGTCGCCAGAGGTTTCTGTCGTTTCTTCTTCTCGTTGTAGACCTCTTTCTTGTATCTTGTCATATATGTACACTTACCACAACCTCCAGCGTTTCAGAGCTACAGATGATTATGTTTTCTAAAATGGCAGAGTATCGCCTTGCTAAATAAATATGTCCAAGTATCAAAATTGAATGATAGTCATAACATTGATAAGAAATTATTTGAACAACGATAAAAGATAATCAGAAAGTTTTATAGACCTATCGTAATTTGGCGCACTTTAATTCTGAGCTTGGCGGGGAAGAATTTGTTAAGAACAGTTATAAGCAGTTTTTTTTGTAGCAATCGATTTATCAGATGTATTTAACAATTTTTTGTGTGTATTCTGATTGTCTTCATGTTCATGATCGTATGGCTAAGATAATATACAATGCTGTCAATTTTCAATCATTAAATACCGTTTCCGGCATGACTGAAAAAACACAGCAATAATTAACCACTGGAACACTGAAACACGCTATTGGTAAGCAGACCGTCAGAGTTGTGTCCATGTCTGCTCATTTGTCGAAGTCCGACCCCAGAAATTAACAGACCTTACGGCGTCACAGCCCGGCAGTTACTTTTTGATATACCTCCTGTTTGAAACCATATCTAAGTTTAAACGAAGTACTCACATCAGCTCACTAACTTCATAATCGACAGAGCCAGCAACCTATACCTTTCCATATCAGAACGATGGAGCTGGAGGTAAGCTTGGTACTTAGTCCCGAGTTTCAAGGCTGACGCTTGTCCTCATGTGAGTATCTGTTAATAACAGCGTCAGCGTACAGACTATAATTTCAAGATACAATTATGAAATATAATGATTCTAGGTATATTCAATTCAATATCAGATCAACTATTCTATTCTGGTTTAAGTTGAATTGATTAAAGAAATTAATGAAAAAACTTATCACTTCATTTGCATCGTTTATCTTACTCGGTTCTACAGAACGTCACGTTCATCACGCTACATGAAAATATTCCAAACTCATTAACTGTGTTCCCAACACACTCTCAATAGATTATCCCACTGAAAAATAAATTGTGACCACCGGCTGAAAATAAAATGTCGGTAGTCAGATATTAGTAGAAATTCAAAACTCCATCTTGTGTGCATTAGTCGGAGTTCGTGCCACGCCGTCCACCGTGACCAGCCGTAAATAACAAAGTGCTCTATGGATCCATTAACGGTAAACGTTAGTGGATACACACGAGTGCCTTTCTGCTTCTGTCGTGAGCGACAATTTATGTCGCCATTGCATTTCCACTGCCGCGTTTCTGGAGAATACCGTGAGAAGTAACGCTGCTATATTCGATACAATGTATACGGTAGCTATTGGAGCGTACGAATCGTTGACGCAGATTTAGTGGAGGTTGGTTTAGAATGCCGTGGCTCTGTGATTTTTCTGTGGGCTTGCAAGCAACGATGTTTACATAATATAACATGCATATAGTATAGTATATGCATGGTATAGTAGGTTTAATAGCAGTTTTGATATTGTGAACATTTTGTACGAACGTTCAACTTATGTCAACATTCATTTAAGAGAAGATACTGGTATAATTAGTAGTGGTTGATGTTCGACTCACACGGTGTTCACTCTCAGAGTGAGTCCTGATGTAAACAAAGCGGAGTGATACAACACAGGGGCATGTACAGTACGAAGTTAAAACATTCACAACGGACTCAAAGAATTATAAAATTATTTACCTTATTTTTAGCTGTACTAATCGCATTGTATTTTAAAAGTTTGTTGATATTATTTTTAAACAATTTGTGGGTTGCAGATGAGTTGGATGGAATAAACTTGTTTTATTCTTTGAATAGAAAATGTCTAAGTCTCCTCCCCGCCAAACAATTCCAAACAATACACAAGGAAAGTAAATTACTCCAATTTTAGTGTCACACCTACGTAACCACCAATATTTAATGTATGCATTTTTGAAGTTATACTTCTTTAGGCGCGTTGAGGGTGAAATTATTTGTATGTAACGAAATGCGCGCACCACGCAACGGAAACACGGAAAGTTAACAGGATGAAGTTAGCCGTGAACAACGTGCCTGAGGCCAAAAAACCAAAACATTTCGGTCTCGGCCCCGATGGACCTGCTGGTGCTGATCGTGAATGGATATATTATATACTGTAATTAAATAACTTTATATACATTGTGCTGTAAAATATTTTTCGATGACAAAAATTGTGTAACCAAATTTTAATAAGTATTTAAAAATATTTGAGGTTAATTTTTCGTAAGTATTAATTTCAAAAGTCTTTTTTATATTCAATCAATAAAAGTTTCATTAAGTATTCTATCATTATGTTTGCTTTAATCCAATAATCTAATATATATTTCTATATTTTAAATTATAGATGACACTTAATTATTCAGAAGTCTATCGAAAAGTAAATCCATTACTGTAATATACTATTCGTAAGTATTTTGAGCTATTTGATAAAAAATTAATTTTTTCTCACTAAAATATTATAATATTGAATTTAAATTAATTCAATTGAATTAAATTGTTATCTTTTAGTGTATAATAGTCATATTATAAACACACAAACACACGTTTACATGCTATAATAAAATAGTGGCAAATAAACCTCAGCAGTGTAGATTTGAAGCAACTTTCATGCCTTGCCGATCTACAACTATATTATCACCTATGCGAAAAGATGAGCCTGAATTCAAATTATGCAAATTGTTATAAAGATATTAGGGGTAATCTCGAAAATAATGATTACTCTGATTTTGATTCTTTTTATCAAAATAACAATATTTCCTCAGACGAAGATTATTGCAATATACTTCGAGCTGGAATTAAGAGGCCAAGAGTTTTTCTCAAACGTCAACCATATGAAAAATGGCATAATAATAACGATAAACAAAAAGAACTTTTGCTACGGAATCCGTTCCAAATATTTTTCACGGGTCCAGCTGGATGCGATATCTATAACCGATAATCGTATTTACCATCTCCCTTCACTCCTCTTATCGTTCTACTTGTATGAATTTTTAGCATGCATGTTAACCCTTAGTTTTTCAATCACGCCAAAGAAGTATAACTTCTAACGCGCGTACATAAGTACACGCACCCACAATTTTTTTTTAAATTTACGACTGAATATTCTGTTACCTGATTTTACACATTGATTAAAATTTGAAAAGGTCTGGTGTAGGCCTACCTACTCTCTTAATTTCAATTTTTTCCTCAATAGGACGTAAACTGAACACCGTTTTCGTCAAGTTTTTCGACAGAATTCATTGCGTCCTACCAGTTAAATATAATAAATATTTTACACTATGACACCTTAATCCTTTATATGTACTATTATTTACATTTGACGATGAATTGGATTGACACTAACAACGACCTTACAAATTCCAACCTGCCGCACCACGTGTTATTTACCAACAGACTGGTGGCGCCGTGACGTACAAGCGGTGTTTGCACCCCCTAATCACACCAAGCGAGCCTATACCGTTGTAATAGGAACAACCGAGTCTAGCCAGCCAGAGCACTTCTTCTTCTTCTTCTTCTTCTTCTTCTTCTTCTTCTTCTTCTTCTTCTTCTTCTTCTTCTTCTTCTTCTTCTCCGGCTCTACAGCCCTTGGTGGGCCTTGGCCTTCTCAACAATCTGCCTCCAATCATCTCTATCTGCCACTACTCTCTCTCTCCATCCTCGAACTCCCAACTTCATCAGATCCTTCAACACCTCATCCAACCATCTCATCATTGCACGTCCCCTTCGTCTTCCGCAATAGAGTCTTCCTGCATCATTCTCTTATTCATTCTCTCCACATGCCCCAACCATCTTATCCTCTGTGACTTGAAAAATGTTACAAGGTCCCTCTCATGTATCAGTTGTTGAAATTCTGCATTACTTCGAATTCTCCAATTCTCGCCTTCCCTCACTGGGCCATATATTTTTCGTAGGATATTGCGTTCAAAAATTCTTAAACCTTTTTCATCCTCCACTGTCATCGTGTACACCTCTGAGCCATAGGCAACAATAGGTCTTATGAGTGAATGATATATTTTTAGCTTGGTTTCTCTCCTTATATTTTTATTTCTAAAGATATTTATATTTGCAAAATACGCTCTGTTTTCATACATTATCCTCTCTTTAATGCATTTTTTCATGCCATTATCATTCGATATTGTAGTGCCCAAATATTCAAAGCCTGACACGCCTCCAAAGTGCTTCCCATTTATATCCAGGTCACGAGGTTTTCTTCTATCCGCAGACTTCGACATTATCATATATTTTGTCTTGCTCTCATTCACATTTAGCTCAATTTTTGTTGCTTCTACTTCCATCACTTCGTATACCTCCCTAACTTTGTTTGCATTTCTTGCAACAATTGCAATATCATCCGCATAGCCGAATATTTGGCTAGATTTTGTAAATATCCAGAGCACTACTCTATTGTATTTCCCCAAATACAAAGCGCGTCACAAAGCCACATATACCGATGCAAGAGCGTTTACGGTTTTTAGTAGTCTATTCCTCTGCGCTTTTCAATCGGCAAATGATTGATTACGATTATTTAGCTTCAAAACACTATTATTAGTTATTGTTTTATTCATAATTCTATAATTTAAAATACACTTCTGGAATTATTGGTGGCTGTACAACTGTGCAACCTAAGCACGGGCCGCCGCTGTCAGTTAGTAATAATCAGTTGCGGACTACTTTATTTCTATCCGAGGATTTAGTGATGCGGCCACTCATCTAACCAATCCGGTTCAAGTACAAGCACATGGTTTTGTTTACATCAGAATCCACTCTAAGAGTGAACAAACATTTTACGTCGTGATTCGGCCCAAGATCGAACGATGAAAGTCCTGTACGCTATGTCGCCTACAACCTACATGCATCAGTTAAGTAGTCGCTAACTACGTGGGCCATACGTAACATTACGAAGATCCGAAATGCAGCAGGAAAGAATAAGTAAGCAAAAAGTTTTGTCTGTTACCCCAGGAAAACGCCATCTGATAAATCATCTGTGTTATTGTGCGAAAAATATTACACAAAAATTAAAAAAAAACGCAAAGAATCACATTGTGTCTAATGTAGCGTTTAAACAGAACTATGCCGGATAGATTCGATACACAGCAGGTACGTTTGTATAAGAATGAGATCCTGCAAAACAGACTAAGAACTGTTTCTTGTGTGGAAACCTGACGATAGAAATTGAACAGTGGCTTAGAGATGCGCAGTGTACAAACAGCTCGTTGCGAGGCTAGCAAAATTTTCATTTATTTCGCATTTGCGCACAACAGTCTTGCATAGTGTTTCATAGTGTGAACTTCGGCTGCAACAAGACTGGCGAGAACGATGGAAGCATGTGTGTGACAGAGAGGGAGATAATATGGTAGTGAGACAGTGAACTGTTATCCCGTCGTCTCTCCTCTCTTCTCTCTAGATAACTTAGCTATACTTATAAGTGGGGGTAATTCATGCGCTGGGTCGGGTCAGCTTACTGTTCAGGTACCACTGTCAGGTCGATATGTCGTGGATACACGGCGCTTCATTTTTCATTAGCAATAAAGCGCAGACTAATAACTAAGTTATCCGACATGATGATATCCAGAAACTGAAAATCGTTGTACCGTGTAAATATTAAGGTGTCACGAATGCACTTTATTAATTTATGAGCAGTAAGTTATTGGTAAACATCGTACATTAAATTGTAATCGTCATCGAAACGAAATAAATCAATTTCTATGAGTACATGTACAATTCTTTTCGAGCTTCACATAGCAGTCTTGTTTCCTTATAAACATTATATACAAAGCACTTACGGAAAATTTAAAATTTACATCTTAAAAATATATGTGTTACTTCACACTCTTAAAAACGTTCATAATTCGGCTTATATAAAATTTGAAAATCATTAAGAAACCTCCCTCGCCCATATGTCATGGACTATTTACTTTAATTCATGTGCTTAATAAATTTAAGGGCAATATACGACATAATATACGCTTAAATATAACGTCAGAAAAGTTTCATTTAGTATCTGAATGACATTTACTTAAAGCTACCTTATGTATTTATTTTTTTCTAACAAAGGGCTACTAAAAATTGACTTTCTTACCTTCAATTAAGATAAAAGAAGTGTTGTACTTGCATTTGGGTACACTCTGTGTGTGTGTGTGTGTGTGTGTGTGTGTGTGTGTGTGTGTGTGTGTGTGTGTGTGTGTGTGTGTGTGTGTGTGTGTGTGTGTGTGTGTGTGTGTGTGTGTGTGTGTGTGTGTGTGTGTGTGTGTGTGTGTGTGTGTGTGTGTGTGTGTGTGTGTGTGTGTGTGTGTGTGTGTGTGTGTGTGTGTGTGTGTGTGTGTGTGTGTGTGTGTGTGTGTGTGTGTGTGTGTGTGTGTGACAAAAGAACATATTGTGTTGGGCGTATCTATGTTTTAAGAGAAGAATTCAAGTTACAATTATAAAAATTTCAAAACATATTCGCCCCATTCACGATGCATTAATGCCCCGAAAAATTATTACTCGGGTAGATTTTTAAAAAATCAGTCTGAAATTGTAAGTAGCGGGGGTATTATGAATGGAGAGAAGATTTTGATTTCAGTTTGAGATAGGTGAATCTATGACAGCGAGACGTAGAAAAGGGGCGGCGACAAAGAAGAGAGAGACAGAGTGAGAGAGGGGAAACAGCGGTGACGCTACTGCACGTCTGGTGGAGATAATTAATTCTGTGATTGTGATATTTAATTACCGCTGAATTAAACTTGTCAGTTACAATAACTTACTCTTCTTGTGAACCAGCTGTACTTTCTCACGCGCGTATGTCGTTCAACTTTGATTATAACCGCACGGAAGCAGTGTTTCTGGTCTTGTACTAAAGAATATGACAAACCAAGAGACACGATAATACTACAACCGTGCTTGATTAGGCTTATTGTAATGCAAAAAAATCCAAGTTGTGGAAAGACCGTATTAAAGACAATTACAAAAAGTAATGGTTTCTTGGTAATAAATTACGTACTATATCCAATTACCGTGTATAAAGACACTATTATTACTCTCTCCATATTTTACTGTCTTATTGTCATATTTACATGGTTCTGTCGTGTATATAGGCTATATTATACTATATTATGTGTGTGTGTGTGTGTGTGTGTGTGTGTGTGTGTGTGTGTGTGTGTGTGTGTGTGTGTGTGTGTGTGTGTGTGTGTGTGTGTGTTTGCAACATTATAATTTACATACTGTATATTGTGTCTCTGAAGAGAACTCAACTTAACTATCGTAGAGAACTCAAAAAAACCTACCAGCTAGGTCGTGGGATTTCTGTTTTCGTTATGTTAAGTCCCTTTTGTTGCACAATAAAGTGTTATGTAAGAAGGAAGGGGGACGATTTTGCGGCGTGGAATAAATACTTATAAAACATTGATTCATAAAAAAAAACAAATACTTTAAAATTTGAAAAGAAATAGGTTTTAAATGTCGCCTTTTAAAAGAAGCTGTTTTAAAAGCATTAGTATAAATTAAGTATTATAGTCAATTTATACTAAGTAATAAATTTATAATAAAAGTATGCACATTATAAATTACACATAAATAATATAGAATCAACAAAAATAAAACACAGATGTGAACTTATAAATAACAAACATAAAACACATTTATAAATTATTCCGGTGAAGGGTTTGTGAGGATCGGTAAAAAATATAACATAAATTTCAACTTATTTGTGTCGACGTTTCGACAATGTTTATTGTCATCATCAGGACCTGTGTGAGTTAAAATTTTTGTTATATTTTTTTACTGATCCTCACAAACCCTTCACCGGAAAAATTCATTAATTGACGGCCACTACGAATTTAAGGCGTATTTATAAAAACGTATTTAAAAAAAGTACAAATGTTTCAATTACTTGGGTGTCTGACTTTAAAGTGTAGAATTCAAGTCATTATTTTCAATGTTGTAAATGATATATAAAATACTATTTATATTTACTACATAAAAATGTAAAAGTTTACTCATAATCAAAAATATTATTAACAGAATTATTACTGTTGCACACCACGAGTAATAATGCCGATCTGAATGCCACCTCAGAATGCCGATCTGACGATGAGCTGAGAAACTTGAAAGCGCTAATCGGAATAATTTTTCTATAGTGCTGTGCAACAGTAATAATTCTGCTTGTGATTATAACCACTAACACAAATTTCTTCATTAAAAATATTATTGATTTCAATAAAAAATGAATTTAAGTGTAATCTTTAGTTCAACTGTAATTGTTAAATTAATAATTTTAATAAATTTTAATTTTGGTGAATTTTATTCAAAAATATTATTTACTATAGTTCAATAAATACAATTATTACGTGCCCAGTTTAATTAAATATAAAAGTAATTAGCAAAAGATATAAACATTACATACTTTAATTATTCTAATTATTCACATTTCTCTATTCACAGTATGTACAATGATTTCTATCTATTTTTCTCTTATTTAGACTACGACTTAGTTTATTTACTGTCTTTCCCTTAAAAAAATCATTGCTGATTTTTCACCTGCTATTTTATCGTGTCGAAGCTATCGTTTTGTATTTGTGTGTGTGTTTTGCTCCTTGATGATGACAATGATGTGCTGATTCCCACGTGGATCGTTAGCTGTCAGTGTTCTATTGCATAGTGACTATGATGGTCCTGGTAATCCTTCGTAAATTTTTGTAGTACGTTCTTTTTTATGGCTTGATGGTGATGCTGATAATGAGTCTATCGCTGAGCAAAACTGACATAATGTTCCCGTTATCAAATTATTAGCGTCTGTTCGCTCGTTCATAATCGGCCGGGATTTTACACTCAAGGCACGCTGTCAGGTCGAAGATTGTTTCCAAACCTTCACAGAACTGTTAAGTCTTGTTCCGCGCGTCGATTTTCAACACATCGCTTTTTGAGTATTTTCACACTCATAATTAGTGTTCTTGTGCGAACTAATAGAATCATGAGTCATGATACTTTTGCCTTTGTTTTACGTACTAATTAATTGCTCGTCACATATTAATTAGGTGAGTAATTAATTAATTTGTTTATGGTTCGGTTATAATTTTATCATTCACCTTCAAATTGTATCCACACGTGTGTCATTATTGGTGTCTTAAAATGACATCATTCAGTTCGTTGTATGTATTGTCAGTTGTGCTAATTTTTATTACGTAAACATATTTAGTTATTCATATTGTTACGACGTCACAGAACAATCTACGTGTTTATCGAACGTTCCAGAGAGATCCAGAATGTAAGCGTGTGGTGTGCGTGCTACTAGACGCATTTTGCGAGAATCTTCTCGACTGTGCCGGGCTTCGCTCGGGCGCTCGGCCTGTGTCAAGGCCGTAGTTAATTACGTAGTTCATACGCACGCTACGACGCAATTAGGAATCGTCTAGATATTCGACTAGCTATAAATACCGGTACTCAAACGACGTTCAGTTAGTATTAGGCGAATTCTTGACTGTGCGGTTCGAGAGTATTAGTGCGAATTATTTACAAAGCGGTTCGAGAGTTATAGTAGCGATGTTACTGTGCGCGTTCAAGTGGTTATTAGTTAAGTGTTGTGTTTGAGAATCGGACGGTATATTGTAATACAATTGAGTTTTAATATTAGTGGACATTTTATTGCGTGTGAACAATTTTCATTTGATTTGTTGTAGAGACTGTATTGTTAATTACGAACTGTTTTACTGTAACAATTAAAGGTGTGATTAGTGATTTAATTGTTGTCTTGTACTTATTTTGTTTCCACTGTACCTACGACAATCGAGTAGACCGTCGTAACAGTGATGTCAGAACTGGGATAAAACGGTTAACAGTGGAAACAGTGGACACTTTGTGCAAGACGAGTGTAATTCGTATTTAATCGGAAAACAATGGATGCCAGTCAGATGATGGAAAATTTCCAGGCGCTGTTGTTGCAGACAGAGGAACGACGACGACAGGATGCAGAAGAATCAGAAAGACGACAAAAAGAAGAACGAAGACAAGAAAGGGAAGAAACAGAGGAACGACGTAAGCAGGAAGCAGAGGAACGTAAACGTGAAGCAGGTGACATCAAAGCGTTAATTCATGAACAAAAGCAGATGCAAGAACATACTACCGCAGAATTGGGTCTCCTACGTGGTGACGTAGGTGAATTAGGAGGTGAGCTCAATAATCAGATTACCAGAATATCTGACGTAGAAGAATCCATGTCAAATAAAATAGCTGAAGTAGAAAAATCTGTCTTGACTGTGGAAGAAATTATGTCAACAAAAATATCTGCAGTAGAAAACTCAATGGCAAACATAAGAGAACAAATTAAAATTGAAGTTGAACAGTGCATGAAGATTCAACGAAAACAAATTTCTGAACAGACTGTACCAGTGATAAAGACAGAAAAAGACACAGAAAATAAGTTAACAGAGAAAGTCACTTTGCCTGAGTAGGGTCAAAGCTCCAACCTTTGACGGAAGCAGTCACTGGGCAACGTACCCCCGCCAATTTGAAGCTGCTGCATGCGCAAATAATTGGACAGAGAAAGACAAGGCTGTTTAACTCGTTCTTGCATTAAAAGGACCTGCGGCAGAATTACTACAGAAAGTGCCACCTGACAGCCAGAACATTTATGCCGAGTTGATAAAAGCTCTAGAATTACGGTATGGTGATAAACATTTGCGAGATGTGTACTGCACCCAGTTGAGAGCAAGGTGACAGCATTCCGGAGAGAGTCTTAAGAGTTTGGAGCAAGTATCGACAGACTAATTAGACTGGCCTATCCTGAAGCGCCAGAAGATTTTCGAACGAGTTTTGCGATACAGACATTTACTGCCGGTGTCCGAGATAATGAACTGCAGCAAGTGTTACGAATGGCAAGACACCTGAACAGTGCGGACGCCTTGTTACATGCTTTGCAATTTGAGGCCGCCAAATCAGGGTCTGGTTGGACAAGTCATAAAGGTCTGGTGGGACAAGTCATAAAGTGCGCGCGCTAAAAGATAGCGACGGCACAGACGATGAGGAAGAAGAACAAGGAACAGAGACTCGACGGTCAGCGTCACAGAATAAAATAAGAAAGGATGGAGGACGAAGTGTTATAGATGTGGGAAACCTGGACATCAACAACGAGATTGTCGGGTTAGAATTCAGCAGCAGGGAAACGAGCAATTGTCGGTACAACGGGGCGTGTGCTGACTAACTGGAGGAACGAAGCCCCGTAACTGTTCCGCCAAACTCCGAAAAGATCATCATGGTTAGAACTGCGGTAGATACTAGGGGCAATCAGTGCTCTATATTCGAACCCCAGGTAGTCAGCACACCGGGCATACTAATTGCCAGAAGTTTAGTAAAACCTGACGAAACCGGAAATGTACCTATTAGAGTGGCGAATATTTTGGATCAAGTTATCACTTTACCAAGCAATACGCTCCTAGGCGAATTGACTCCTGTGGCCTGGGTAGCCGGAATAACGCAACGAAGATCCAGTTCTTCGGATACTTCTAAATTACCAGAGGAACTGCAAGAATTATGGAACAGATCTTCTAACGACCTCTCAAGTGGTGAGGTAAAAGAACTCGGACAGTTTTTGCACGAATTCAAAGATTGTTTTGCAGTTCGGGGACAGTCACTGGGAAGAACCTCTCTTGTGCAACATCGCATCAATACCGGGGACACAACACCGATACGCCAACCTCCTCGAAGGCCTCCAGTATCTAAACAAGAGGAGATGTCTCGGTTAGTACAGGACATGTTGACAGAGGGAGTAATCGAACCTTCGTCAAGTGCTTGGTCTTCCCCCGTAGTGCTGGTAGCGAAGAAGGATGGTGGATTGAGTTTCTGCGTAGACTACCGGAGGTTAAATGACGTTACAAAGAAAGACTGCTATCCATTACCTCGCGTTGACGATACACTCGACACGTTGCCCGGAGGAGAGTGGTTTTCCACATTGGACCTGAAGAGTGGATATTGGCAAGTGGGTCTTCATCAAGAAACAAGGAAAAGACCGCTTTCTCGACCCCAAGTGGCTTATTTCAATTTAACGTCATACTATTTGGACTCTGTAATGCACCGGCAACATTTGAGAGATTGATGGACCTGATACTCCGAGGCCTGACGTGGAAAACTTGCCTTGTTTACTTAGACGATGTCATAGTGATCGGGAAGACTTTCGAAGATCATTTGGAAAACCTTAAGGAAGTGCTAACTAGAATTCACGGTGCACAACTGAAGCTGAGCCCGAAGAAGTGTTCTCTATTCCAGAAGGAAGTACAGTATTTGGGCCATCTGGTTTCGGCAGCGGGTGTTAGCATGGATCCTAATAAAGTAGACACCGTAAGAGACTGGCCAGTTCCGAAGAATAAACACAAAGTTCGGAGTTTCCTGGTTTCCTGGGGTTATGCTCATTATTACCAACGTTTTGTGAAAGGCTTCGCTACTATTGCTAAACCACTACATGAGCTAACGGAAAATAAACGAAACTTCCAATGGTTAACAGTGTGTGACCAAGGATTTAGAACGTTGAAGATTGCATTATGTTCGCAGCCAATTCTCGCTTTTCCAGCTTCCGAAGGGAAGTACATCGTAGACACAGACGCAATACTGGTCTAGGAGCAGTTTTGTCTCAAGTGCAGAACGGTGAAGAACGAGTAATAGCGTATTACAGCAAGACGCTTTCTAAACCAGAGAGAAATTATTGTGTTACAAGAAGAGAGTTGTTGGCAATTGTCAGAGCTTTGGAGCACTTCCATAAATAACTCTATGAGAGAGAGTTTTCACTACGTACCGACCATGCTGCACTTGCATGGCTCTTGAGATTTAAAAATCCGGAAGGACAGTTGGCAAGTTTGCTCGAACGTCTGCAAGAGTACATCTTCAAGGTACAACATCGGCGGGGGCGCCTGCGCGGTAATGCAGATGGCTTATAACGAAGACCGTGCCCGGAAAACTGCCGACATTGCCACAGAAAGGAAGAACAAAACTCAAGCGAACATGTTCAAGCCATCACTGTAGATTTCCTGGCTGACGGATGGACAACACAAGACTGTCGACAAGAACAGATGACTGATGAAGACATTGGACCGATCTTGACAGCAAAAGAGCAAGGTCGCCGCCCGGATTGGCAAGATATCTGCCATTGTTCCGAAGTGCTGAAGGGCTACTGGCCACAATGGGAATCTCTCAACTTAGAAAACGGATTGCTGAAAAGGGCTTGGGAAAGTAGTGGAGATGGACGAGACGTGGTCATGCAGTTGGTAGTTCCCCGAAGTAAAGTGCAGTCTGTTTTGAAGGAGATGCATGATGGAACGTCTGGAGGCCATCTTGGCGTTAACAAAACCCTTGACAAAATACGGAATCTATTGGCTTCATCTTCGCCACGACGCGACGTAGAGGAATGGGTTCGGACGTGTGAAATATGTGCTGCAAGCAAGGGTCCACAAACCAGAAGCAGGGGAAAATGAGACAGTATAACGTTGGACAATCTTTCGAGAGAATTGCCATAGACATTGCTGGACCATTCCCAGTTACTGACAATGGAAACCGGTACATCATGGTTGTAGGTGACTACTTTACTAAGTGGGTGGAAGCCTACGCAATTCCAAATCAGGAGGTTACCACTGTGGCAAAGCAGTTAGTTCACAACTTCTGTTGCCGTTATGGAGCCCCTATGGAAATCTATACGGATCAAGGGAGAAATTTCGAATCAGGAGTGTTTAAATAATTATGCCGTCTACTCGGAATTCGAAAGACCAGGACAACGCCTCTGCATCCTCAGTCGGACGGGATGGTTGAGAGATTCAACAGGACACTTGAGCAGCATCTTTCGAAAGTTGTTGACGAGAACCAAACAGACTGGGACCAACGTATACCACTATTCCTTACGGCGTATAGATCATCAGTACATGACACAACCGGCATGACTCCAGCAAAATTGGTGTTCGGGCGGGAGATTCGTCTTCCTGGGGACTTAATGTTCGGATCACCTGAGACTCAGTCCCAAGAGCCGCAGAACTATTCCTCGCAATTAGAAAACCAACTGCGAGAAATGAATCGCTTGGTAAGAGGACGGCTGAAGATTGCCAGTGATAAAATGAAAACTCGGTATGACATTCGCAGCAATAGTGTGGGTTTCCAAGAAGGAGATCAGGTCTGGTTGTTCAATCCAAAGCGCCGTCGTGGTCGCTCACCTAAGCTTCAGTCTAACTGGGAAGGACCCTACACTGTGAAAAAAAGAATTAACGATGTTGTTTATCGGATTCAACAGGAAGGACAGCGAAAGTTCAAGGTCGTCCACCTAGATCGCCTGGCTAAGTACAACTTTAGAGACGCTTTGCCAGTTCGGGACGAACAGGCTTAAGGAGGAGGAAGTGTTACGACGTCACAGAACAATCTACGTGTTTATCGAACGTTCCAGAGAGATCCAGAATGTAAGCGTGTGGTGTGCGTGCTACTAGACGCATTTTGCGAGAATCTTCTCGACTGTGCCGGGCTTCGCTCGGGCGCTCGGCCTGTGTCAAGGCCGTAGTTAATTACGTAGTTCATACGCACGCTACGACGCAATTAGGAATCGTCTAGATATTCGACTAGCTATAAATACCGGTACTCAAACGACGTTCAGTTAGTATTAGGCGAATTCTTGACTGTGCGGTTCGAGAGTATTAGTGCGAATTATTTACAAAGCGGTTCGAGAGTTATAGTAGCGATGTTACTGTGCGCGTTCAAGTAGTTATTAGTTAAATGTTGTGTTTGAGAATCGGACGGTATATTGTAATACAATTGAGTTTTAATATTAGTGGACATTTTATTGCGTGTGAACAATTTTCATTTGATTTGTTGTAGAGACTGTATTGTTAATTACGAACTGTTTGACTGTAACAATTAAAGGTGTGATTAGTGATTTAATTGTTGTCTTGTACTTATTTTGTTTCCACTGTACCTACGACGATCGAGTAGACCGTCGTAACAATATTTTATTCCTGTCTGAACTCAAGCTCACTACCACAAGTAAAATACATGCCTACACAGAGGTCTTCCTTATTCGTAGCATAATTCCTGTCTCTGCCGGCAGACCACACACACACACACACACACACCTTCACACTAGTAACCAAGTAAATCATTGTTCAAAACAGGTTATGAATTTTTCAATTCTTGTCTGTTCCCGTATGCACCGTTTAAAGTATTTCCAACAGTTTATATTTACTTTATAAAGTAAATAAATTACTCTGGGCGAATATGCAAATATGTATCGTATCTATATATATATATATATATATATATATATATATATATATAACTGCTACACTGTAAATAAATACAAGACTAGCAATGTATTATTTTCTATTGTAACATAGATAATAATAATGAATGTTATTATAAAATTAAACCGTGTATTTCTAATCAATATTAAAAACTTAAGACTACAACTTTATGTCTGAACTTCACTACCGAATACGTTCAGAAGCTACATATAACAAGCTCAGGATCATTTGAAATACTGAATTTTATTAATTCTCCTTGATGAACCTCAACCTCTAAAACATGGCGAATTTGTTTAAATAAATCAATGCAACGTAATTTTCACAGTAACATAACGTGATCCAAAAAGGTTTCCTTTTATGTTTGGATTACGTAAAGCAGCTTAACTTGTTCTGCGGCTTCTTACAAAAGATTTGCTAAAGATGATTTTCTTTCCTTAATTCAGTTAATAAGAAGCCGTATACTGTCATGTGTACTCTACACAATATGGCCGCAAATGCATGTGGATAATTAGGAATTTTCATCCTCTTCTTCTTCTTCTTATTATTATTAACATGATTATTACTTTTCTTACATAAATCTTACAATTTATTTTATCTCTGCGTTATGTATTTGTACCTTTGCAAAGAGAGGAAAATATCAATCTTAAAAATTAGCAGTAATGGCATATTATTTAAAAATTTTGAACAATGGATTTAGTTATCATTTATCTAATGAATATTTAAATAAATTTTTCGGATACATTATAAATTATTTGCTGTTTTACGCAAGGAGGAGTTCCACCAGAGGAATTACACTCTGTCTCTTAAGTATGTGTGAAGTACCAGAAATAACAGTGCCACCTTTGCTTCCTTCGCAAATGACACTGTCCTCAGCAGTAGGCACGATTAACTTATATTAAATGATAGCCTAACTTATAATCAAATCAACAGATAGATGAAGCTTAAGTTGAATAAAATATTTAAAAAATATAAAATAGAATAAAATTATTTTCAACTGTAATTAATACGTATTATTTTACGAAAACGATCAACTGCTAATGTCTATAACATTCTTTATGCAAATACTATAAAATACCTTGTCACTCTTAATCACTGACGCCAAGATAAGATGAAAGGAAGCATATAAAGAAGGAAAAAGAGAAGTTGGACATAACGTACAATAAACTGTGCCGAGTTATGAGGAAAATCTCGAGTGTCGGTAAACCTCAAAGATTTTATATTAAAGGGGTCTTGATTTATAGTACCCAGCTCTGGGGGTTTGGAAACTAGTGTCACTTAAAAGAATACATTTTTTTAGAAGGATCTACATAATATAATAATTACTCCACTACTCACTCGGAATAATGACTTCCATCGTGATATTGATATTAATGCAAAAGTAACATCTTACATTTTTCATCGTAATATCTTGCTGCCAAAACACCGAAGTAACGCTCCACCCACAAATATAAACTCTGAGGCAGTTTTGCCAATCGAACTTTGTATTTCAAGTATTTAGATTTAAGAACAGAAATAATTAATGGTTGGATGTGTTAGACTGGTTTTATTGGAAATGTCTGCAAGATAATGTAATTCCAAAACACAAAATGTAATAAATAACTCCCTGTTACTAGAGTGGTCAGATAAATAAAAGTTAATTAATGTAATAATGACACATTACTACAGATAATAAGATAAGTTAGGTAACGCAATAATTACTACGCATATAGAGAGCTCTGTTGTTCAATAAATGTGGACCTTCATATTGTATCACAGTGCAATCCTTTTCTGTATGTTGTCAGCTCTAGATACAGTTTTTACTGGTATCAATGTGGGACTTTGTTCATTCGTTAGATAACGAGCTCTGCAAGTAAGTCGTTTCATTTAACGTACGGGAAGTGCTAACTATAATATTACAGTATGATAGTAACGCGTCATAAAGATATGTGTACATTACAGTGGAATGTTTACAGGAGAGACATTGACAGTTGCGATGACGTCATCACCATGTAACCGATGCGATGCCACTTTGCAACCACGTGTTTCTGTTATTCACACAAGCGTAAATTTCGTTACTGTATTCACACAAAATATACTTCACTCAGTCAAAACAAATCTAGTCCGCGAAGACTAAATAATATGGACTATTTAATTTATTAAGCACACTTGGTAAAATATGAACAACGGAACAACAAGTACGAACTGACAACGTTGCCGTGGATAACTTCGGCCAATCAGACCGCACTAAACACAACTCCCCCACTCCCTTGTAGTCAACTATCAGTCGCTCTCCTGTAAAAATTGTAGTATAGTGAATTCACAAGAGATTACACTGCTTGGTAAGGTAACTGTAACAGTACATCTTTTGCATTGGCGTTATCTGCCGTTCTTAACCTGAGTGCATTCTTTGACCATTTAACGTGCTGCATATGACCATTTATAGTGTGTGCATATAATTGATAAACAAATGTTTGCAGGTTAGCCAGCAGTTTGAGGGAAAACTGCGTAATTTACTTTACATGACTACTATATTGTACCTGATGCCTGCGTTACTGCTGGCTGCTGGACTAATAATAGGAAATTGCAAATGTTGTCAGCGTGTAGGATCTAATATGCTCTAGAATGATCAAGTAACAAAATCTAATACTTCCCTGTCTATAACAACGTAGTTTACGTTACATCCTTTATCTTTCTGACTGCACCTCAATCAGCCAGTTCAACGAATTGTTTTAGAGTGATTTAATTCAGGGACTTAATTAATTAAGGTGGGACGATCGATACGGGACCCCCAGAAGGTCGAAAAAGTTTATGATTTTTATTAACCTCTTAATATTTAGGCTGTTTTATTATTTTTAAGTTGTGTACGCTAATGTAGTAGTAACTTTCTTTTTTAAATACACAAACAGGTTTATAACACAGCATTTGCTTAAACGTTTGAAATAGGAAATATAGGAAAATCAATTCAGTTAATAAGTATCTTCCAAACAATGTTTCACTACCGCGTATTTTTATTGTTTTATTGCCGCTTACTTTAATGGAATTGATTTCAGGATGGTATCACACGTTTTTCAGCCAATTTAAAGATAGTAATGTTGATTAGTTTTAATTTGTTTTTTCTTTTGTATGAAACCGACTCGACCGGACCCCCTCCCCAATCCAGATTCTAGATACGCCACTGATTTAATTGCGGCGTTGTTGTATTAAGTGCTGTACTTCTTGAAATGGAGCGTTAATGTTACTTGTAAATTTAATGACTGTTTTGTCTGTTGCATGTACGTACAAGAATAAATGCAGTACCCTACAGCGTGATTGTTTATGAAAGTCTCAGTTATCGATTTTTATGGTATTAGTAAACTTACACCGATTTCGGGTAAATCAGTTGCTAGTTTGTAAGTTAATCCAGAGGGACGGCTAGCCTCCGTTTTTCAAATTTCAATATAAAACAATCAGTATGAAATTAACGTACCGGTATCAGGGTAGCTTAACGGCGACAAAATTTTGATTTCAATTTCAGTTTGAAAAATGTATGGCGTGAGAAGTGGAAAAGGGGCTGCGACAAAGATGAGATGACAGGTTGAGAGAAAACAGCGGTGACGCTACTCCATGTCTGACGTAGATAATTAATACTGTGATTGTGATATTTAATTAGAACTGGATTAAACTTGTCAGTTACAATTACTTACTTCTTGTGAACCAGCTGTACTTTCTCACGCGCGTACTCCGGATTATGTGCGTGAACAATACCGTTTAACTTTGTTTTTAACCGCACGGAAGCAGTGTTTCTGATGTACTACAGAACATAACAAACCAAGCGTACACACGCGCGCGCGTGATACTACTGCAATCGTGCTTGATTAAGCTTATTATAGTGCAATACGGAAACAAGGTTCACGGTTTCTTGGTTGGTATTAAATTTCTAAAGCCAATTACCGCGTCCGAAGATACTGTTGTTACTTCTAAAGATAATTATGTTTCTGTATTGTGTTCTCGTATTCTGATGTCTATACAGTTCTACCTTGAAAAGATTACAGCTTATAAAGACGATATAGTTTGTGTGCATGTTATGCTGCTCCAAACAGTGAAATGGCGTTTCATCCACGAAGTGAAGATTCGTCGTGAAGACAACACGCTGACTGGTCACTATTCTCAGAATTGATGCAAGTATAATATAATTTAATTTTTAACAATGTTAACAACTAGGCAAAGGCTCGATGATTCGATTTAGAAAAATTTGAAGCATTTCGATTCAAGCTGACTGCGAAAAGAATCGCTTTAATAAAACGATGGGTACCTGACTTCAGCGGGGAAGCTAAGTGAAGCTAATTGGCTAGCCAACTTGTGTACCATGCGAGTTACATAATGTAGCCTCTATAAAGAGTATAAAAGGGGCTGTATATAAGCATTGTTATGTAACCTCTCTATGCTTTTGGTATTTATTTTATTTCCTTTTAAATTTCTATCGCCTTGCTTATTGGCATTCCAAGAGAGGTTACAAGTTATATAGAACTAGGCAGGAGCCTAGAGAAGCAAAATTATGCTGGGTCCAGTATGACGGGACTTGCAATGAACTCAGCCATAATATAACGATAACAGATTTATTAAATCTCTGGAATTCATACTTGTGTACAAGATAAATATGTATCTATATAAAAACTACCAAAAGGTACATCATGGCAAGCATGTATAATTAAGTGTACATCAACATAAGTGTGCACAAAGTAAATGTGTATACATATATATAATAGAAAAAATTTGAATCACAACTAGCATATATAATTCCAGTTTACCTAAGAACAAGTGTATATAATTGAATAGAATTACATAAGAACAAGTGTATATAACAGCATATAAGTTAAATGTACATACATAAATAAAATATAGAATGCACAAACACATGTAAAATTCTCCCCGTCGTGTGGCTAGCTAGACACATAAAACACACATACAGAACACAAGGTACACAACTCACAGTCATTTACTTTCAACACGCATGCCCCTGTAACGCACCCACCCACTGGGTAAAGCAACTATCATCTTATGCCCCGGCAGTGATAAAATATACGCTCGTCAGCAACCCGTTCAGTAGGACAACCCAAACTCCAACCCTTTTAAAGACGAATAATTCATGAAGCATAACTTAAACTGGACCACCCATTTGTCTAGCATTCCGTTTATTAATGACCCATGATGAGTGTGTGAACCTTTGTTCCGTTCACAGCACCAGGTAATGTTAACAAACTCCACACCTACTTCCAGACAGTGTTTATAAAATTCTAAACAGTATTGACTTCACAAAATCTCAAAAAAGGAATTAAATCCTTATGTACATTAATAACAGAAATTAATTGATTGAGGCTTTACAATATCAGAAGATTTGGACAATATGTATATCTATTTAATTTACCCAAAAGGAAAAGGATGAAAACCAGTTTTATATTCAAAATTAAACAGCAACTTCTCTACGTGTGAAGTCAACCCATGTATGTGTTTGCCAGTTAAGAAAACAATCAGCTTAGCCCTTGTGCAAGGGGCAAAATCGGCTAAAATATTTCAAGAACATTAATAAATCATTTCGGTTAGCCTCAGATAACTGTATAAAATAATTAGAAAAAGAGTACAATAAGGTGGTTGTGCTCTGGCATCTGTGGGAGCGCGCCCACATGTAGTGGACAAAAGTTGACAGGCAATCAACCTGTCTGAAGTTGTACCAGCGTGTCAGAAAACTAAGTCCCATATTGTAAACCCAGAAAAGTCCCCAAGAAAAACCCCCCAGAAGGTCCCCAGCCCTTAAATATGAAATCCCTAGTCAAATTAAAAATTTATACGCAGCTGTTCCAGCCGGAACAGAACTACTGAGCAATAATTAAATTTTGAAAGAGTAAATCAGATGCAACAATAAAAATGGTACAAGATTAAAATCTCTCTATGGCGCGCTCTCGCAGTGCAGCACGCACTTACAGACATAGCATTTAGTGTTACTTAACTGAGTTATAAAAGGTATATGAAATTTTAAGTTAAAGTGTTCAGAGTCATGATCACAGTTCACTTCCCAAATAGAGTCTGGACACGTGGTCCCCGGGCATCTAAGTTATTCTCATAAAACAGGCACACTGCCGGTTCGGCCCCCAAAAAAAGAAAAAGCATAAATGTCACCTCATAAGTGCTGGTGAGTGCAACTTGGTGATCCCGTCTCCATCTCCCTCTTCGTAGGCGGTCTTGATATGGTTCACAGCTTGAACAGGTGATCGGCTCACAGCCAGCCAGGAACCCGACTTAGGGCGAGAACCCGGGAAGTCGTTTTATTCTCTACTCCATCCTATAGAAAGATTCAACTGCGCAGAAACGAATACAAAGAGCGGAGACGAAGGGGGAAGAACTCTGTGAGCAAGGACGAGCGTTGACTGAATCCGGCAGAGAACAATTTCCACCTCACTGGCCGAGCTGCGCGCGCAACCGCACACCGCACCGCTCCCCTCATACCGTCGACCAAAGTCCGCGAGTGTATCACGTTAAGTTACCGTAAACTGACTTGTTCTAAAATATTTTGTAAAAGCCGGCTCCGCGCCTCACTCACGCATATTACAACCATGAAAACCTTCTAGAATTCATATTTGCAACCGCCGGCTTCGAACCGGCACACCCCCACCCCGAAAGGGCAACCCGGTTGCCCCACTCTGAAACTCGGGAAAGTACCCTGCAGTGTACTCCCAGAGGAAAATTTTTTGGTGGTCATCGTGGGTAAGGTGGCTCGATGGCATTTGCTCTCAGGAACACCACCAATCCCCAGGCGACCCTCTCCGCCACGCCAACCCCACGGGACCGCCCAAACACGTCACCCTCTCCGGTGACCACCAATTACTCCCACCGGTCCCACTCACATATTCGTCATACGACCAAACAAGGTATCTCCCACCTTGATATGTGAGTGACCGTACTACTCCCGTCCGTC
This sequence comes from Magicicada septendecula, assembly GCA_034769895.1. Classification (NCBI taxonomy): domain Eukaryota; kingdom Metazoa; phylum Arthropoda; class Insecta; order Hemiptera; family Cicadidae; genus Magicicada; species Magicicada septendecula. Next base: position 113,411,004 of record CM068375.1, on the reverse strand, counting down.
TCTCGGACCGACCAGCCACATGCACCTACAAGGCATCTCCAACCTTGCCATATGGCTGGCCCACTTCCCTACACAAGGGCGGACGGCCCCGCTCAGCCGGACAGAGAGGACCGCACCAAGGGCACACGAACATTAATCCCATCATTTACTCATTCAAATACACCATAACTAGAGGGGGTTTACTTTTCTACAGTACCTACTACACAACTTTCTCTCGCAACAAAAAATAACACCAGGAAAACCGGAGAATGCGGCATGGCACGGACCCTATAATGAACAACATCAACCTCAACAACGATTAACAATCAGCAACAGCACACCATCTAACCTTTAACACAGGGGAAACTGACGATCTCGAGGACCACAAGCTAAGTCTCTCTCTAACTCCGTTTGATTTTTTTTTTTTTTTTTTTTTTCTTAAGGGGAGTGGTAGGAAAATTGGGAAGATGAAATGGGGCAAGGATCATTAAAGGGTCAATAGTCAGGACTAAGGGTAAGGACCTGGCTCCCTCCGAAAATAAGGATGAATGGAGGAAACCAAGGCTCGCGTGGGCAGGGGCGCAACCCTGAAATAGATGAACACCACTGGGAGTGTGGGGAACATCTACCCGCTACCCGTTAACCTCTGCTTCTTACCTTTCTCTGACGCACCTTAGGTATTCGCTCCTTTCGGACACCACTCTCCAAGAAATTATTTCGTGTTGAGCTATACTGGCTGATTTCCTCCGAATCAGAATCAAGGCAACTTACCTCACTACTTTCACTCCGCCTTGGATTATGCTTGCCGTCTAACTCCTCTGCTACAATTTCTTCCTTTTCTACAATTTCCCCTTCTTCGTCCACATAATCCAAATCAACTTCATGACACTGCACCTCCTCAGCATCTTCCAGTTGCTCCTCTGGTACATCTTCAACCGCATCTTCCCTCAGCTCTTCACCAATTTCTTCATGACACTCATCGCCAGCCGCTTCACAAACTTCTTCACTAACCTCTTCTCCAATCTCATTTTCACCAACACATTTATCATCAACATCATCGCCACTACTTCCACTACCACCATCTGAACACTGCACATCTACGTCCTCCACTAGTTGCTCACCTGGTCCACCTAAAACTTCCTCCCGTTCCTCGGAATCCTCAACACTACTTACAGAAGGCGTCTGCACATCTTCACACACTACTTCACTCTCACTCACAAACTCTACAACGCTGCCACCAACTTTCTCCTCAACTTCTACCTCATCTACTTCTACCACACTTGTGGCATGAACATCCCCTTGTCCATCCACAACCTCAGAAACACTCGCAGCCCGGACATCCCTGTGTCCATCTGCAACTTCAGACTCTACAGTCTCCCTAACACCTACAACTATACTCACCTGCGCAGCATCTGCAGACCGCTCTTCTGACTCTTCTGTTGATTCCACACCTTCACCACTCTCAGCAACTATAACATCCTCAACATCTTCCACCCTGGAATCTAGCTGTCCAGGCTCATGTGCAATGACTACACTAATTTCTACTGGCGATGGTAAAGCTACACCATCAAGTGACTTCTCATACGCGGGCGTAGGCGATGACGCTATTACCGGATCTGGATCCGCCACGAACCGAGATGTAAATACCGGAACAAATTCTGCGGCCTCTGGATTCAACCATGACGTCCTCTTCGAGTCCTGCAACTCCGTCTTAACTGACGTGTCCTTGTCGTCTTGTATTGATCCCACGAAGCAGTTCCGCTCCTCTACCTCTGCTTCCCCTTCTTCACTCACCACTCTATTAGGCACTTGTACTTCCTCTGGAACTCTTACTCTCTCACTTTTCTGCAAATAAGAATAACGCCCAACTACAGGCTCCCTACTTGCCGCTATCTGTTCCCTAACATAATTTCTTTTTCCCCTGTTAATTTCATGTTTCTTTGTTTTCTGTGCTGTAGCTGTTGTTACCGTCTTCACACTTGCCACCCCCTTGTAGCCTCCATCACTTCCGGAATATACAGGCTTTCTAAGCGTCTCTTGGGTTTTCCTCCAACCTCCATGTTTGTCCCTTTTGGCTCTTCCTGATGAACCACTGGAGGATTGGACATCTGTGGCATCTCTTCCTCGGGACTCGTCAGCCGCCTGGACCGTTCCTGAAAGCACACACAGTCGCTCAAGGTCCGCAAAACAACGTGGACGATCTGCAAATGCCAAACGAGATCTCTCCTGGGGAGTCAGTCCTTGCAGAATTGCTTGGATAACTTCTGTCTCGGGCAACCCCAATCTTAACACCCGGGCAGCTTTCCTTATATCGCGCACGAAATCTCCTAACGCCTCTCCGTAGGCCTGTGGGCGATAGAATCTTTCCAACTCAAGCTTGAAGCGTCGTCGAGTGGGTATGAAGAAGTTCAACACCTCCCCATGGAAAGCATCAACACTGTCACCCCGACGCAGAGCCTTGGTGACCAGATTAGCCAACGTACTCCGGCAATACGGGTATATAAGAAACAAGACCTCCCCATCGGACACCCCTGGGAAATCTGCCACCTGCAGGACCAGGTCCAAGAAAACCAACAGCTGATCCTCATCAAATCCATCCACCACCGGAAATTTCTGGAGAACGCCTGTAAGAGGGTGGGGCAATTTCTCGTAGCATATCACCGCCAGAATTACACAATTCAACACAAACAATCATAAAACAAATTCCCACTAAACACCTAACACCAACATAACCCACAAAAACATATTAACAAAAATCGGAAAAACTCAAGTACTGTCCTTCCTTTGAGTAGACCCCCGGGTTCTCTAGCGCTGCGGAAACCTGGCCTATTCTGAACCATGCAAACCCCCACGAAAGGCGACAAGAGACAACAACAATACTAAACACATATAACAGCAAACCGACACACACGTCGTACCAACACATAAATCAAACAGAAACAACTAACTAACAATCAAAATTAGTGATTCACTAATTTAGTCAGTGACAGTACCGACTTCCGATAGGGCCATACCGCATCCCGTCAATATACTACGCTCAACACCGACCCCAATGAACATTCCATATTCCAGGCCACATTTAAGACTCCCCGGCAATACAAGCTATCAAAATTTTTAATTTTTTTTTTTAACACTATTAACCGCCTCAGTGGTGCGACCCGACTCACAATTTTAAACAACTTACAATTAGCCTACACTGGCATCTATCCACTATTTTACAACAATCATTAATTTACAACTGCCTTAATATTCCCGAGTCTGCAAGCCCCGTCACACACCAGGACCCCAGGGTTCAGGCCTAGAATGAACCACGCTCTGCTACCATTTGTAACCTCTCTATGCTTTTGGTATTTATTTTATTTCCTTTTAAATTTCTATCGCCTTGCTTATTGGCATTCCAAGAGAGGTTACAAGTTATATAGAACTAGGCAGGAGCCTAGAGAAGCAAAATTATGCTGGGTCCAGTATGACGGGACTTGCAATGAACTCAGCCATAATATAACGATAACAGATTTATTAAATCTCTGGAATTCATACTTGTGTACAAGATAAATATGTATCTATATAAAAACTACCAAAAGGTACATCATGGCAAGCATGTATAATTAAGTGTACATCAACATAAGTGTGCACAAAGTAAATGTGTATACATATATATAATAGAAAAAATTTGAATCACAACTAGCATATATAATTCCAGTTTACCTAAGAACAAGTGTATATAATTGAATAGAATTACATAAGAACAAGTGTATATAACAGCATATAAGTTAAATGTACATACATAAATAAAATATAGAATGCACAAACACATGTAAAATTCTCCCCGTCGTGTGGCTAGCTAGACACATAAAACACACATACAGAACACAAGGTACACAACTCACAGTCATTTACTTTCAACACGCATGCCCCTGTAACGCACCCACCCACTGGGTAAAGCAACTATCATCTTATGCCCCGGCAGTGATAAAATATACGCTCGTCAGCAACCCGTTCAGTAGGACAACCCAAACTCCAACCCTTTTAAAGACGAATAATTCATGAAGCATAACTTAAACTGGACCACCCATTTGTCTAGCATTCCGTTTATTAATGACCCATGATGAGTGTGTGAACCTTTGTTCCGTTCACAGCACCAGGTAATGTTAACAAACTCCACACCTACTTCCAGACAGTGTTTATAAAATTCTAAACAGTATTGACTTCACAAAATCTCAAAAAAGGAATTAAATCCTTATGTACATTAATAACAGAAATTAATTGATTGAGGCTTTACAATATCAGAAGATTTGGACAATATGTATATCTATTTAATTTACCCAAAAGGAAAAGGATGAAAACCAGTTTTATATTCAAAATTAAACAGCAACTTCTCTACGTGTGAAGTCAACCCATGTATGTGTTTGCCAGTTAAGAAAACAATCAGCTTAGCCCTTGTGCAAGGGGCAAAATCGGCTAAAATATTTCAAGAACATTAATAAATCATTTCGGTTAGCCTCAGATAACTGTATAAAATAATTAGAAAAAGAGTACAATAAGGTGGTTGTGCTCTGGCATCTGTGGGAGCGCGCCCACATGTAGTGGACAAAAGTTGACAGGCAATCAACCTGTCTGAAGTTGTACCAGCGTGTCAGAAAACTAAGTCCCATATTGTAAACCCAGAAAAGTCCCCAAGAAAAACCCCCCAGAAGGTCCCCAGCCCTTAAATATGAAATCCCTAGTCAAATTAAAAATTTATACGCAGCTGTTCCAGCCGGAACAGAACTACTGAGCAATAATTAAATTTTGAAAGAGTAAATCAGATGCAACAATAAAAATGGTACAAGATTAAAATCTCTCTATGGCGCGCTCTCGCAGTGCAGCACGCACTTACAGACATAGCATTTAGTGTTACTTAACTGAGTTATAAAAGGTATATGAAATTTTAAGTTAAAGTGTTCAGAGTCATGATCACAGTTCACTTCCCAAATAGAGTCTGGACACGTGGTCCCCGGGCATCTAAGTTATTCTCATAAAACAGGCACACTGCCGGTTCGGCCCCCAAAAAAAGAAAAAGCATAAATGTCACCTCATAAGTGCTGGTGAGTGCAACTTGGTGATCCCGTCTCCATCTCCCTCTTCGTAGGCGGTCTTGATATGGTTCACAGCTTGAACAGGTGATCGGCTCACAGCCAGCCAGGAACCCGACTTAGGGCGAGAACCCGGGAAGTCGTTTTATTCTCTACTCCATCCTATAGAAAGATTCAACTGCGCAGAAACGAATACAAAGAGCGGAGACGAAGGGGGAAGAACTCTGTGAGCAAGGACGAGCGTTGACTGAATCCGGCAGAGAACAATTTCCACCTCACTGGCCGAGCTGCGCGCGCAACCGCACACCGCACCGCTCCCCTCATACCGTCGACCAAAGTCCGCGAGTGTATCACGTTAAGTTACCGTAAACTGACTTGTTCTAAAATATTTTGTAAAAGCCGGCTCCGCGCCTCACTCACGCATATTACAACCATGAAAACCTTCTAGAATTCATATTTGCAACCGCCGGCTTCGAACCGGCACAGTTATGAGGATCGCATCGATCGTGATATCGGTGGTATAAATCACGAAATTCATGAATTGTGTTTACACTTTTGTAGAATAACTATATTCATATTACAACACTCCTCCTAGTTTTATATTTATCCTTAAATTAGTAGGCTATTGAGCGTCAACCAATAAATAACAAAATGTTTAGTGAGGATCGGTCAGTTGTTTTCACGAGTTGTTGTTGTCACACGCAACAGTTGTGTCTGTTGTTTAGTGTCGTAACAAGCCGAAAACAATTTTCCTGACGACGGCAATAGGTCTAAGTATTGCCGAAATGATGTAATTTAGGTACATTAGATAAATGCTATAAAAATTGTGCCTATACTTATTGACCGGTCCTCGCTAAATCTTTCTTGATTTATATTTGTCTAATAATAATTATAATGTACACAACACAGACAACATATAATGTACACAACACAGACAACATACTTTGCGCTATACAAACATATAATATCAAATTAATTGAACTCATTAGTTTGAAAGTTATAATTGCAATCCACTGACGCTCAACTAACGCGCACTGTAACTGCTTGTACACACAAATCGCAAAACTGTTGATCCGCAACCGTGTATTCACAGCCGCTCGAAAAAGTTATATAGGATTCCAGCGATATAAACGACTTTGCATAGCGAGAAAACAAAGTGTTTACCCGATCTTTCTCGAGCACTATAGAATCCTCCTGATGACCCACGATACTGCTGGAAGCTTCCGGTTATTGACACAGTGCGGGTCTGTGTGATCACTGAGTATACGTTAGGCGACACGTACGTTACTTACTGCGCGCCTGAAACACTATTATTCTTATCGATGGGTGTCTGTAAACTGAGCCCAACACGGATATCCTTTGTTTAAAATCTCTGTAGCCTTCCAAATCGTATATGTAACACTTGATCCAAGAACCACTTTCTTATCTTTCCCCCAACATCGTTCCCATCAAAATTTTCATCCAGTATCATAGTCATGATTAAATTCCTGCCATTCATGTTTCTGAATATTTTTTTACGATCGTTTTCTCATGTACCCTCCCAAACCTTTATTATTGACTCCAACCTTCATTGAAGTCATCTGAATTCTTCTTCGCCACCGTGAATCTAATAGTTTTATTAAATTATTTTCAGTTAACATGGTTCAGAGACACTCAGACCTATATTCCGCACAAAAAATATGATTTAATTATTTTCTTGTTTCACCTCCAATTTTTACTGAGGCCAAGAAAAAATATGGCCTGCACTACCTTAGATCCAATGTACTTTATGTATCTTATCGCTGACAGATTGCTTCCTGGCTGCTGAAAGTCCTTGTCTGTTTCAATACTACACTTGTAAATGCAACAGTCATTTTATGTCCTCTTTTTCTAACTCTTCGAATCTCAATTAAAAGAAATGTTTTCAATTTCCCGTTTTCAATTTCAAAATGTTTCCTTATGAATAATTTATACGTTCAATTTGTTATTGATGTATTGCCATTACAGTCATAAACGTTGTTATTTAATTTATGTAGTTCTATTGTATTGGTTGCCCCACGTTGGGCGCCAATTTTGTTATGTTCATTATGTAGTCCTTTTGTATTTGTTCCCCCACGTTGTGTGAGCCAATTTTGTTATGTAATATTTAGATATCCGTATTGATGTATATAAATTCTTCTTTAACGCCTCACGTTGTAAGCGCCAATTTTGTTATATGCAAAAATCTTTGTGGTTATTTTTGTGTAGTCCTCAAGTTTGGAGTGCCAAAATATGTAAGGTCTAATTAAATGAATAAAATTCTAAAAAAATTATTTTTTTTCCTCTTTTTTAATGGTTGACAAGCCTCCTTTTGTAGGCGCCAAATATGAACATAAATATGTGAGTGTTTCTTCATTTATTTTTAATTATTTTATTTTAATTTTGATTTGTTCTTATCGACTGTGTTCTTATTAATACCTCTCGTTGGAGCGCAAAGTTTTGAATGCAAGGATTTTAATTGATATAACTGGTGTAAAGATAATTACGTATTTTATATTCAATATAAAAATAAATAGTTAGATATTTGCTTCTTGACTATATAATTAATTCAAAAATTGATTGAATAATAATAATTATTATTAATAATAATTTAAAATCGAAATGTTATCCTTGATACCCAAAGCCGGTACCAGATTTCGCCTCAGTTTTCGTCAGCGTAAGCACTCGTATTTTCGATAATTTGCTAATTATTCTAAATAATTACACCATCTCTTATACAGTTTACTTCAGTATTCTTTTATTGGTTTCTTAAACCTTTCCTTTAATATAAAACAAATAAATACATTCTGAACATTAGTTACCCTAGCTAATCAATTAATTGCTCAGAGGTTGGCACTATTGAAAAATCTCAAGGAACAGTTTTATACATTTAGGTTAATTCGACTTAAATATTGAAACGTGTGTTCTTTTGACTACAATAAGTTTTTCGAAAATGTCCTCAGTGAAGTACAAAACATCACAATTCTTCGATATATTGTATAAAATAAATAATTGCTTACAACTAAGGAACGAAACAGCTTTCGCGAGTGTCGAACAGCGTCAGTCTTTCTTGGTTAACTACAATTTCACTTCTTAACTCTACGTACAAATAAATAATTATCTTACAACTAATAAATCACAACAGTGTTAGTGTTTAGTGTTTTCAGTGTTTGTTTAAATAATTAAATAGTGTATATTCAGTGTCACAGTTGGGTTATGTTGAAATAGTAATTTGGATTAATCTCAACGATTTTTATACGCTTTCCTATTTCTGGTATGATATTTTCACAATTTAATATGTATACGTCACTATTCACAGTTCACTTGGTTGATTATTCACTGAATTAAAAATCACTATTGGCTATTAGTGACCTAACCTGTCTTGCGTTCGAGACTTACTAATAATTTACTGCCCACAAGTGTTAGAGGGCGGGGATCTCGTTCTTAACTCTTCGAGGTTTAACAATCAACTAACTCTCGTGTGTCAATTTTTCTGTCTTCTCGGTACAGAATTTGCAAAATTCCGATTGGTCGAAACCTTAGGCATTGTCATTTTATGGCGTCTGTTTTTTCTAGTTCAAATATACCTCCAAATACTAATTTCAACACTCCCATCTTATGCTAGATACAATGTTAATGATATTGTCATCAATGAAATCCCATTTTTTCACTGATAATTTTGATACCTCATAAGATAGATTTTTGTTCAGTATCTCTATATGTTATATTTTTGATTTTTGACCCAAATTTATGTTTTATGCTTAAAAGGACCCCCTCTGTACACTTAATGTTATAAAACAATTTCTATTTACTTTAAATATAATATTAATAGTTAAATAAATTGATATCAGTACTGGTCATGACAAATGTTAACATCATTGTCTTATAAAACCTATTGACTGTGGTACAAACATAATATTGTCTTATGTCTATACACTTTAACATCATTAATTTCTTAATACACATTGCTTATTTATAAAATATAATCATACTATGGATCTACTCTCTACCTTAATACAGTTATTTTAAAACTTACCCTAACACAAATACAAGTTTTATAGAATAACATGTAACTAAACTATTTCCTTATTTATCTAACATAATAATATTCTTGACATGCTCCCTAATATCCTGGTTAGTTCATGATTTGTTCTAATGCTAATACAATGTTTATACAATAACATTTAATTAACCACTTTCCTTATTTATCTAATAGTTGGTTCAGGATTCCTACTATTAATTACACAAGTTTTATGTAACAAAATTTAGTTAAAATGTATTGGTATTAGTCTTCTTTTCACTTTAATTGTCATTATGTTCTTTTAGAATATGTAAACACAAATTCCTAGTCAAGTCATAATTTTTAATTATAGTTTTACACCTACTGATACACAATTATTGTTTCATATAACTGATTCCTGAATTATCACACTTTCCCTTCACAAGATAATATTAATCAGTTATACCTAGTGTGATATGGCTCTTACCTATTTTTAATACAATACGATATAAAGTATTTAATTGAAATAAGTGTCACAATGTTTTGATCTGACATGTATACTTTCCTTGATTATCATATATCAGTTTTATAATCTTAACCAAACATATTAAGACATATAACTTACAAAATATACTTAGTACTTTACTATTATTTTGTGCTTCAACGGGCTTTAGTAACTTAGTTAGGTTGTGCACGTTGGCATATGTCTATTCTTCAACATGTACTTTTTATTGTCTAACAAACATGTCTATTCTTTTAATATTTATTTTAAGGGAACCGTCACGTTACAACGTGAATATTACATTAACGTTATACATTGTCGCATAATGTTACAGAAAATGTATCAAGTTATATGTACACCAAAGTCTTCCATTTCATGCAGTATTTTAATTTGGGTAATGCACCATTAAGACAGTAATGGCACATGATTTACAGGTTGTAACAACCAAGAATTAAAATTTTTTAATATTATGACCGAAAAGACGTTACATACAGGAAGACACCCCTACACGAGCCACGAGCAATAAATAAAAAGAACAGTTTTACGATGTGTCAACTGAACGTTTGCTTCGGACAATACGAATACGCTTCACATAACTTTACAATGGGAAATAAGGCTGGCCGTGACAGACTCGACTCAACCGAGATTTACAGCCGGCAACATGCAAGATAAAAGAAACTATGTCAAGTACCAATTTACAGAGAAACTGTGACGGACACACTCCAAGGTTAATTTGAAGTGTACCAGTAGTAAGAAAAGGGCGTAAGTACACAATGGTATTTACCCTGTATGAGAACTGAAATCGATATCTAAAGAATAGAATCGAACTTGTGCACAGCGGGGGAACGTCTTACTGGCGACAACTGATATTTACGACAGGGTGAAGGAGTGCCGTTTTGGAAACGACGACACGCTGGGTCAGGATAGCTATCGGAAAAGGGTCAAGGATAGTGAAACAATAACGAAATACGACACATTGTTTGCGTGAGAACTGCAGCAGGGTCCGGAGTACGCTTGGACAAAGATCTGATCGACACCGAGAAATTGCTCTTGTTCCAGGAAAAGAGTGCGGAGGCTTTCGACGCGAACTTGTGGGGAGACAGGATACCCAATCACAACCCTGCATCTACCCAGAGAACAGGTGGAGAGGACCGTCGTCATCATGGCAACGGGAACGTCGAATGAGAAGTGAAGAACGATAGTCTTGCATAAGGGTAGGAGTTCTTCTGTCCTATCGTGTTCGACCTGAGGCGTGTCTTCCAGAAGATTGCATTGTGGTAAACGATGCTTGATAAAAACTGTTTGCAGAGCACGCGGGAGGACAGTCTACTAATAACTTTCGACAGTCTACTTATAATTTTCGACAGTCATCATATATTTTTCAATCACGTACTTTTAAACGGTCTTCATACATTTTACCAGTCTTAATACAAAGTTCGAGAGTCTTCTTATAAATTACTCAATCGTATACTTTAACAGTCTTCACGGAACTAAATCTTCTAAGTCTTAATACAGTTCGATTAACATACGGACAGCAGTGGGACTTTGAAACTCTGCTATGCGGTATATAATTAAGTGACTTAAACCACAACGAAACCTTAACGTTGTACAGTGCGGCGAAGCGATACAATATAATTTGGAACAATTACACCACGGTATCAAAGACACTATACATTAATGTACACACAAGAAGTTCAACAATAGACAGACAGATATATACACCATAGTTAATGATGAACTTGCCCACACGACACATGATTTCAATAACATGATATACAATAATTAGAGTCTCCATGCAATAGTTATGCTAACATAAAAGAACTAATGTATCACTTAGCTTCAATCAGTTGATATGAGTAACCTAATTGAGTGATTACACGATCTCATTTCGTAACTTAGTATAATCACATAATTAATTAATCATTGTTGGCATAATTAATCCCCGATTAGAATCTTTGTATTTGGCGCCCATCGCACGGCAAAGAGCAGGCAGTAGATAGGATAAGCGTATATATATTTTATGTTAGTTGTAAGAACAAATATTATTAGTGTGAAGCTAGTTGGACTGAATGTTAACGCGGAGTAAGGCTGCAAAAATGACGACCAGTAGTACCGATTCCATGAATTTCGATATTAATAACCAACAGGGTGTACCTGATGTCGAACGAGAGGAATCACCAACCTATTCACAAATGACCGAGGAGACGTTAGACGTCAGAGCGCGGGGACAGGTGTCCCAACAACAACCGCAGGAAGAGGTGACGTTGCGCGCATTAATGGACTTCATGAGGAAGCAAAAGGAAGAAATTAATGAAAAGTTCGAGAAGCAGAATGAAAATTTTATAGAGATTAGAAGAGAACAGAAGGAAAATTTTATAGAGATTAGAAGAGAACAGAAGGAAAATTTTATAGAGATTAGAAGAGAACAGAAGGAAAATTTTATAGAGATTAGAAGAGGAGTGAATGAAAAGTTCGAGAAGCAGAATGAAAATTTTACACAAATACGCGCGGAAATGCGTGAATACATAAATAATTGTGACAAGAAGATAGACGAGGTCCAGAAGCAGCAGAATGAGATCATAAAAGAGTTAAAGTACGACACCGACAAGAAATTCGAAGAGGTACGAGAAACTAGAGAATTAGACCGACAGGAACTAAAGAGTATTGCCCAAAATACTCAAACAAGCATCAAGAAGATCCACAACAGAGTAGAAACACACGCAAAAGAAAATCATAAGAAGCAGGAGGAATTGAGAGTCGAACTATTCCAAACAGTAAGACAATTACAACAGGAACAGGGAGACGTAAACAGCACGATACAGCAGAAGATCAGTGAGGTAGATGGGAGACAGAAGTCGGCGGAACTAAAACTGGATGAGAGTACCAGGGAGAAAACCACTCGTATCAACGAATTGAAGTCACAAATAGAACGCCTACAGCGTCAGCTAATTGAAGGTGAGTCGGGGATAATCAGTAGGATTAACGGACACACACATACAGAACTAAAGTACAACGGCACTGACAGGTTCCCAATGGAATTCCTGAAGGAATTGTCAGAGATCCAAGAACAATACTACAACAACAATGACATTAAATGGATCGGGAGACACTTGGAGATGGACGCTGGGATATGGTGGCGTGTCATACGGAATCAAATCTCCACGTACGAAGAGTTTAAAGAAGCCTTCACCTTGAAGTACTGGGGTCAAGAACGCCAGGACAATATACGCGACAATCTTGATTACAGCAGGTATGAGTGGAATGGGCCAATCACAGCCGTCCAGTATGTAGAAAGAATATTACTGGAAAGCCGGCAACTGTCGCCAGCATTAACCGATACGCAGGTGATCCGAAAATTAGCCCGTCACTTTGGGAAGGATTTGCAGCTCGCCGTGGTCACACGTGGTATCACAAGTATACCGAATTTTGAAGCATTAATTACGGAATATACGAGTATACAGTCAAGCGGAGAGAACAATCGCAGGCCGCATTATAGACTCTACAACGAGGGAAAAAACAACCCGAGAGAGAGGGAGGGACAGTATAACAAAAGTGAAAGCGACCGACAGCCAAGGGGTCGTTTTGACAACAAGCAATACATCAATACGGTGCAGTTTACGCCAGCAGAAGCGGGCCCCAGTAGAACGGTCAATGACACCACCCCGAGGGCGAGCGGTGACAGCGACAACAACAACAACAACAAAATATGTCAAACTAGAGAATAAGATAGAAATTTTAAGCGACTTACTTCCGAGTGGGAATGTAAATATATTACTACCGGATTTACGAAAGGACCTACTACAAGAGGACGACGAAATTATTAATAAACAAGTATTGAAATGTCCCGAAATTACTATCAAATTTAATAATGATGTAATTGTGCAAGCTTTGCTTGATACAGGATGTCTCGTGAACGGATTATCGGAGACGTGGTTTAATAATCATAAGAAGAGTATAGGACCATATGAGACACTACCCGTAACGAATACATTTATAATAAGTGCTGTAGGAAATAAATCCAAATTAGTTAAGAGACAAATATTGTGCGACATTGAGATTGATGGTATCCGATATGAATGTGTGTTTTTGATAATACCAGAATTAGTGAAACCGTGCATACTAGGAATTAGTTTTCTACAAGACGTTGGGTGTCATATCGACATCGGAAACAAAGTAATTAATTTAAAACGCAACACTGATGAAGAGGACCATATTATACCAATCATGAACATTGGCGTGATAACCAGTGAAGAAGAAGAGGAAGTACTGCGATGCATCGATGAAAATATTGGGAGCATAGACTGCGTGGATGAAGGAATACTGCAACGCCTGAAGGAGATTTTGGTAAGGAACCGGAATGTTTTTAGGGAGTGCCCGGGAAGAATAGAGGGTTACACGCATGAGTTTCACGTTACGGACAGGACACCTTACTTTCAACGAGGGTGGCCTGTGCCGCTTGCTTACAGAGACAAGGTGAACGAGGAGATTAACCGGATGTTACGATATGGAGTAATCGAACGTTGCGCCAGCCCGTACGTCAATCCAATCGTGACAGTAATCAAGAAGGATGGGAGGGTTCGCCTGTGCCTTGATGCAAGAAAAGTGAACAGCGTAACTGTACCCGATTACGAAGGAGTGTCCCCGGTAAATGAGATATTGGCTAGATGTGGTGATATGCAGTACTTGTCGACAGTCGATTTATCCAGTAGCTTCTGGCAAGTCCCATTAAAACAAGAATGTAGGGATTTCACTGCGTTTATGCATGAAGGGAGGTGCTACCGATTCACAGTGACACCATTTGGACTTAGCACCAGCTCTGCGGCGTTGACACGTGGATTGGATGTGGCTCTCGAGGAGGAAGTCAAGAAGAACACGATCATCTACGTGGACGACTGCTTGTGTTACTCCAACAATATACAAACACACTTAAATCATTTAGAAACATTGCTAAACAACCTCAATAAGGCAAATATCACTGTCAACCTCACCAAGTCACAGTTCTTTAGACGAGAAATCTCATTCCTTGGTTATCGCCTTACAACAAAAGGGATACAAGCAACCGATGACAAGGTAAAGGCAATTATGGATTTCCCAGCACCGAAGAATACAAAACAACTCAAGGGTTTCCTTGGCCTCACCAATTTTTATAATAGATTCACGAGTAAGTACGCGGAAACGACGCAACCCTTACACGAACTGCTGAAAGGAGGACGAAAGTTTTCATGGACAAGAGAAGTGGACGAGTGTTTCCAGAGGGTCAAGAATTTATTTATAAACACAGTAACTCTACGGTTCCCACGGCCGAACCAAAGATACTATATTCAGTGTGACGCTAGTAATTTTGCGTATGGTGGCCAGCTTTACCAGATCGATGAAGAAGGAGAAATTGGCGTGATTGCTTTTACAAGCAAAACATTTAAAGGCGCAGAACGCAATTATTTCACGACGGAGAAAGAGCTCCTAAGTATCGTTAGATGTCTGGATAAGTTTCGAATGTACATACTTGGCCAGCCCCTAACGATAATCACGGACAATAAAGCATTAACATTCATGCACAAGTGCCACTTAAACAACTCGAGAATTACAAGATGGATTCTCGCCATACAGGAATACAATTTCGACATTATCCACTGTAAAGGAAAGGATAATGTAGTTGCGGACATACTGAGCAGACACCCGGCTGACGCGGAACAACAGGAGACAAACGAGGAAACGCACGAGTATTTGATTAATCAGCTAGTTATTAAAATGAGTCAACAAATAGGTAAAATAATTAGAGATATCGGCAAATACCAGAATGAAGATGCCAAACTCGGAACACTTATAGATAAGATTAAGAATAACGATGTAGATAATAAATTAAGCAAATTTTATAAAATTGTTAACAATAAGTTATACCGACGACAACGTGGCGAATGGAAACTGTACATTCCTGACAGCGTGTCGAGGGACCTAATTGCAGAGATACACCAAATGTACGGACACCTAGGCCCGAAAAGGTGTATAAAAATGTTACAGGAGCACTTCACGATTGACAGCTTGTTCAAGAAAGTGAAAGTATATATCCAGACTTGTGACTCATGTCAAAGATACAAGGACACGAACAACAGGATGCTGTTTGGCGGAACAAAGGCTATGATACCATCAGCTAGAGGTGACATCGTGAGTGTCGATTACTATGGACCCTTACCAACTGGTACAGGAGGCGTCAAATACTTACTTGTCATGGTGGACAACTTCACAAAGTTTGTCAAGTTATTCACATTAAGAAGAGCGACCACCACCACGACATTACGACGAATCAACGACTACTGTGCGAAGTTTGGACGACCGAAAGTCATTTTAACCGATAACGGCACGCAATTTACCGCGGAAAAACGGATTAAAGGTCTCAAGGAGCTGGGTATACAACCGAGATATACGGCGATAAGGAATCCTCGCGCCAACTTAGCAGAAAGGATTAACCGCCAACTTGGAAATCTATTCAGGATCTTGGTACACGACCAGCATAGTAAGTGGTCAAGATACGTCGGATTGATTGAGACATGTATCAATGAAACATGCCACGAAACAATAGAAATAACCCCCCACGAGGCGCAATTAGGAAAGAAGCCGACCCGCGCATGGGAGAAGTGGCTGGACAAAGATGTCATCAACAGTAAATACAGCTCAAATATCAACGTATTTGTAAAAATAAAGGAAAAAAGAGAGAAGTATGCTAAGCGCTTCAATGATAGTAAGGAGATTACTAAATTTGCTATCGGCGATAAGGTGCTGTTAAGGAGCTACCACCAATCTGACGCCGCAATGAAAAGAATCGACAAGTTTTTCGTGTTGTACACCGCACCATACAAGGTTAATCGCGTCCTTGGTGATGCAACATACGAGCTCATTGAGTGCGATAGCAGTGGCAAAGTGAGAGGGTATTTTAATGTACGTCTGCTGAAGAAGTACTACGAAACGAAAGTACAAGTCTCACAGGAAAGCGAAAGTTGCATCAACAATTAGCTAGACTAGTGGACTACAGGGGACGGTGCATAGGGTGAATGTCCCGCGGAAACCGGTCCAACTAGCTAAACGATATGATGTATAACTTATTAGCGTGTAATTTAATGATTTTTTGTACATAGAGTTCTTAAGTCACGATGTGACAGTCTAATGACATTAATTACATGTGTATAACCAATGTTAATGAAAATTTCAATAGAAAGGACACTTATGATGCGAAAGGTTCGATCGGATGTGCAGCAATAAATTGCTAAAGACGTTATAACGAGCTTTTTATACACACACTGATGTAAGAATAATTAATCAAATCTGAGTGGTATAAAGCGAAGTTATCTATAATCATAATGATTTCAAATGAATTGTTAATTGTTCCTAAATAATGTATATAAATTTGTAATCAATATAATCAGTATAAATGTTAGTAATATGTATTATGAGTGATACTCAATAACAAATAATGAAAGTATCAATATGTATTGACAGGTTCGTAAATGATGTTTTAAATGTTCAAGATAGACTAAGGACATTAACTATCGTAACGATATTTAAACGATACATGAATAATTACATTTCATGTCGAAAACCATTATTTCATGTATTAGGTTATAAGCGGATGACACAGCCATCCACAGTTATTATTATTATTGTAAAATAATCCCATACCTAATTAGATATGCACAATGTGTGAAAATGCGTTCATCCTTCCTCAGATGCACGGCAATAAATTCCCAGAGTTAGTTTACAACAAAATATAGGGAATATATACCCGTATACCCCAAGCAGAGGAAAGTGGGTCAATGACCGTGACCTTATCAGAGGGGACTCCCACAACAAACACAGAGCGCAGAAATCGGATTAGAATGTCTTCTGCTGATCCAACAGCCAATCCGATTTGGGGACTATGTAACAACCAAGAATTAAAATTTTTTAATATTATGACCGAAAAGACGTTACATACAGCAAGACACCCCTACACGAGCCACGAGCAATAAATAAAAAGAACAGTTTTACGATGTGTCAACTGAACGTTTGCTTCGGACAATACGAATACGCTTCACATAACTTTACAATGGGAAATAAGGCTGGCCGTGACAGACTCGACTCAACCGAGATTTACAGCCGGCAACATGCAAGATAAAAGAAACTATGTCAAGTACCAATTTACAGAGAAACTGTGACGGACACACTCCAAGGTTAATTTGAAGTGTACCAGTAGTAAGAAAAGGGCGTAAGTACACAATGGTACTTACCCTGTATGAGAACTGACATCGATATCTAAAGAATAGAATCGAACTTGTGCACAGCGGGGGAACGTCTTACTGGCGACAACTGATATTTACGACAGGGTGAAGGAGTGCCGTTTTGGAAACGACGACACGCTGCGTCAGGATAGCTATCGGAAAAGGGTCAAGGATAGTGAAACAATAACGAAATACGACACATTGTTCGCGTGAGAACTGCAGCAGGGTCCGGAGTACGCTTGGACAAAGATCTGATCGACAGCCGAGAAATTGCTCTTGTTCCAGGAAAAGAGTACGGAGGTTTTCGACGCGAACTTGTGGGGAGACAGGATACCCAATCACAACCCTGCATCTACCCAGAGAACAGGTGGAGAGGACCGTCGTCATCATGGCAACGGGAACGTCGAATGAGAAGTGAAGAACGATAGTCTTGCATAAGGGTAGGAGTTCTTCTGTCCTATCGTGTTCGACCTGAGGCGTGTCTTCCAGAAGATTGCATTGTGGTAAACGATGCTTGATAAAAACTGTTTGCAGAGCACGCGGGAGGACAGTCTACTAATAACTTTCGACAGTCTACTTATAATTTTCGACAGTCATCATATATTTTTCAATCACGTACTTTTAAACGGTCTTCATACATTTTAACAGTCTTAATACAAAGTTCGAGAGTCTTCTTATAAATTTCTCAATCGTATACTTTAACAGTCTTCACGGAACTAAATCTTCTAAGTCTTAATACAGTTCGATTAACATACGGACAGCAGTGGGACTTTGAAACTCTGCTATGCGGTATATAATTAAGTGACTTAAACATTTCGATATTGGCGAGTATCCGGTAATAGTGTACCTACAACGACTAAATCATGCGACATACGCCAGTGCTTAATAACTCTAGTGTTCTTTATTATACTCAAATTCAGAACTGAACTAACCAATCGCAGTTTCATCAATAACCGACGCGCAGAACTATTGTTAATGTATTACCGGACAACGAAACCGTAACGTTGTACAGTGCGGCGAAGCGATACAATATAATTTGGAACAATTACACCACGGTATCAAAGACACTATACATTAATGTACACACAAGAAGTTCAACAATAGACAGACAGATATATACACCATAGTTAATGTTGAACTTGCCCACACGACACATGATTTCATAAACTCTAACAGTAACAGCCGAATCAACAGAAAATACACACAGCGCGAGTGAATCTGATCCGCGTGTGTTGAGTGTTAGTGAGATCACAGCTACGCAACTTCACACAGATGGACCACCAACGAGAAGGAGTTACACCGATGGAAATATCGGATAAATCGCTTTACAAGTAATCTTTATGCTATTCTTATCATAAGAACTCTACTGTCCTGTCTCTTTTCAAGAAACACCCCTTGAGTATTTAAAGTAAATATGATAAATATAATTAACGCTATTCATCTGAGGCAAGCAATGAACGCATTAGTATAAGATTTATTGTTTGACTACTTGTGTTTTTCTATATATCGACTGTATTATATATATGTATGTGTATGTTTTCCAGCAAACAACGTATTGGATTCGCATTGTAATTTGATATATATACATGTGTTCTTGTTATGAATGTATTTACAGGGAATCATCCATATTTATATATTGAAGTCTCTTTATTTGATGATGTTAATAAATAAGTGTTTATTTTATCCAGAATATATGCGTTCATTATTGTCAAAGTTACCTCAGAACAAGAAAGTAATGGCACTTGAATGATTTATAGTAGTTTTTATTAATTTATACAATAATTAGAGTCTCCATGCAGTAATTATGCTAACATAAAAGAACTAACGTATCGCTTAGCTTCAATCAGTTGATATGAGTAACCTAATTCAGTGATTACACGATCTCATTTTGCAAATTAGTATAATCACATAATTAATTAATTATTGTTGGCATAATTAATCCCCAATTATCTTTGTATTTGGCGCTCCAGAACGCGGGGCGTAATAGGGATCAACTCCCAATTAGAATCTTTGTATTTGGCTGCCCAACGCGTGGCATTAGTCTTTGTAAGGTGGTGAGCTAAAATAGACCTAACTTAAACAACATGTTTGGAATTGAAAACAAAACCTAATGTATCTGAAGAGTAAAAACTCTTGGTAAGACACGTTTGCGTTCACCACTCAGTTCCCGCTCTGAGTAAAAGTTGTTATAAATTTATGATAACGTTACACGGAAGCGTGCGAATAACATTATACGTCTGTTATTTGTTGGGTCATAACGGTGTCGGCGACTCGAAAGATGACTATCGATGTCTCAAAAACAAGGTCTGTTTCCTTCCCGCGTTCATATGGATCCAGTGTCCAGTAATTTATCAAAGGAACATAGGTAAGGAATGTTTGGCTTACGTGCATACGTAAAGGTGATAGACCAAAGTTCAATCGGCTAGAAAGTTTTTACTCTTTGCAATGCTGTTCTGTATCGCTGTTTCTATTTCCGTAAATAAATATGTAGCTGTAACTGCTGCATTTATTTACTACTTTACCAAACACAAGTTTCCCTTGCTTTGCACTTCTACTAAAACAGGGGCTGAAAGCAGATGAAAAATACATACGTAAGCTACTTTAAATTAACAACTAGAAGGAAATATCTTTTTACACAAGATAAAATACTAGCTTTGATGAAAAAATTTACGCAATTTTCGTTATTTGGCAAATTGTGTTTTGATTGATTTACACGTCTATCGTCCCCTTAAAAGTAGTGTCAGTTGGATATAACTCGATAATACTCAAGTGTTTTCAGTTTTAAAAATATTTCTCGAAAGCAGACTTGAGCTCACAAAAAAGATTTTTGTCGTCTTTAACAGTCACAAAACGTTGGACTTTTCATGGTACTTTTCGTTATTGAGAAGAAGAAAAATCGAATTAGGCTTATATGGCGAATACGGTGGTTGCGCTATCATTACGATGTTTTCTTGTGCCTAAAATTCTTGAACAAGCAACAACGCGCGTTGTAGTGCATTATCAGAGTGCACTGTCCATAAGTTTATACTTCCATAAATCTGGCCGTTTTCCACGAAAGGTTTTCCACCAAACGCAAGTGGCACAAATGTTCTAATAGTACTCTTTATTTACTTTTGGACATAGCGACAGAAATTCGTGGAATACAAAAAAACAATCTTCATCCGAGTACCACGATCTCCAACTCATTCACGATAGTCTCTGAAGTTTTTTGTACCTTTGAAACTGCTTGTTCACGCATAGCAGTTTCGCTAGAAGCCTTCTGTACACTTTCAGCATGATAAAGCAGATAATCTCAATCTTTACACAAAGTGTAATCCAAATTCTTAAGCCTTGCATTAGAGAACGTCAAAAATCTGTCCAACAAATAATCGGATAACGAAACTTATTTAGTATCAAAAATCCGTCAAGAGGGTAAAATGAATACATAGAAAGACTTTTATTGTAATATTTTATGTTTGAAAGTCCAAACAGAACGAAAGGGCAGAGAAGGAAGACACTTGCGACAGAGAAGGAAGGGCTATTGTTGTAACACATTCGAAAATTTAAACAAATCAATAAATCAGTCTGCCTCTGGCCCCAATTACTTTTCCTATTACAC
Source organism: Magicicada septendecula (assembly GCA_034769895.1). Taxonomy (NCBI): domain Eukaryota; kingdom Metazoa; phylum Arthropoda; class Insecta; order Hemiptera; family Cicadidae; genus Magicicada; species Magicicada septendecula. The sequence goes on along the minus strand of CM068375.1, from coordinate 113,389,607 downwards.
TTTTTTTTAATTTATTTATTTATAAGGTCGCTGCAACAGCAACGGTCATTAGCGACCATACAAATTATAAAAATGAATTTGTACAGATTCTTAAACAAATGCAGTAACACATATTAAATATTTTTATATATATAAACTTTCACAATTGAACTTACTTTCATTTATCTTTCCCAAACGTTTCGAGATGATGTTCCTCTTCCTCAGTGGGATTAAATACTGAATGTAATTTTAACAGTATAACGGTTATGGACTGGTGTGTGTGGTGGGGGTTGATGGTGGGAGGGAATTGGCGCTGAGGTTCAAATTGTGTGTTTGGATCAATGTATCGAATAGTGTATGTGATCTATAATGTAATTGTTCATTTAATATGTTGTTTGGTTATAGTGCGTGATGTCTGTATATTTCAAATTGTTCAGTTGTGTTTAGTTTTCTACTTTTAGGTAAGTAGTGTAATATTTCCATGTTGTATAAGATGCGGCCCGATAGGACAAAAAAAAATGTTAATGTTAGGAAGAATGATGCTTGTGGTGCTATTGCCAGGATGCAGAATAATGACGATAGTGGACTGTATAATACATTTATTAAGTTCTGTACACTTATATCATGGTGTTGAGATTGGCTAAGTCTGAACAATTTGATTTTGAATAAACAGAGTCGTTAAGAACGCTACATGTTAGATGAGGCGCAAATGTGCGGCACTCAGATTAAAACGTTAAGGCCTAAGGCCTAGACGGATGTCGTATGAAATGTCGTAAGACTTGAGGCGCGAGTACGCGGCACTCAAGCTACATGAAATAGAATTAGCAATGTGTTGCTAATTCATTGCAAGTACGCAATATGTGTTGTGGCCTAAGGCCTACAATGATTGTCTGACGACAAGAAAAATGATGATGACAGAACAAGCGAGCAAACGTGATGACGTCTGTCGCCAGCCGTAGCTCGGACAACTGTGTTGAACGTTGTATAAACATGATAGCGCAATATCAGAAAGCACAGATTAGCCAACCTATTAATGCGAAAATTACCACATTACTGTCCATAACTGCCCGCAAAAATCAAAGGATTTTTTAATACATTTTAATAACTTATTGTAGAAAAATACAGAGTTCTTAATAATAAAGGTTAATCTCAGTAGGCTGCATTGAACCTTGAGTTATAGTCTTAGATAACAGTTATGACATTAACTGCTTAGCGATAAGCTTGAATGATGATAAGAGTTGAACAGGCCAAAGTCGGCTTGCAACCTGATTATACATGTGTATAAATGCAAGATTAGCAATGTATTGCCAATATATATTGTATGTAATCGGTGATTCATCACATGATGGCCCCGATAAATTGTAACATTTGTGCAAGTCATAATGGTTATCTTGAACCAGATAAGGCCAGTAGACCTATACAATAGTATGAATACAATGAACAAACAAAATTGTTATAAAATTATACATGTAAAGACAAGCTATACATAGTTGAATGATTGTAAGCACAAAGTGTAATGACATGTATGTCATAATTAAAGCATGAATAATAATTGTGCAATATATGATCACAAAATACAAATACAAAATACAATATAAGAATATAGGCGTGCCGTTTGGTTATAGACAGTAGATGCGGATAAAACAATGTGTTTTACATAGATACAAGTTATACATAATAAATACAATAGAAATTGGTTTAGATAATTACAAAATATAATACATGTGTTGAACAATTGTGAGAAATGAATTCACAGAGTAACAAAATGTCACACATATTGACAAAATGTGCGAGAAAATGCATACATGGTTTGTATAGCTGCAGACCATGAGAATATTACAACAAAATTTTTACATAAAAACAATAGTAAGCAATGACATGAGGCATAAATCAAATGTTGCATACACGAAAATACAAAATAATAATTAAAGCCTTGCATATTAAATAAACTGACACTTGCTTGAATAAAACAAACAGTTTCTGATTCAAAAATATACAAATTAAAGCTTATGCTAAAAACAAAGTTGCTTATAACTAACAAAATCTTCTTAGAACATCTGATTTATGTATTTTTGACAAATATATACAAAGGAAAATAAACTCCTTTTTTTACTGTTCGTCCCTTGTAGGGACCAAACATAATTTATGAATTGGTCGGCGATAGGTGCCAGTAGGCGTGCGAACGTCAACTACTCTAATTAAGTTGTCTGGGCCGGGAAATGTGGCGGTAATTACACCAAATTTCCACGCTAATGGAGGTAAGTTATCCTCAATCAGTAAAACCAGGTCACCAATGGAAACGTTGTCCTTGGCGAATTTCCATTTGTGACGTTGTTGTAATTGATGTAAGTAGTCGCGAGACCAAGCCTTCCAAATGACTTGGACAAACTTCTGGAGAAGTTGCCAACGTCCAAGACGAGAGATGGGAATGTGAGATAAGTCTGGATCAGGTAACGCCGTTAATGGTGCGCAAATAAAAAAATGGCCAGGTGTAAGTGGCACCGGATCATTTACATCCGATGAAACGGCAAATAATGGACGTGAGTTTAGACATGCCTCTATCTGAGACAAAACTGTCGTAAACTCCTCGAAGGTGAGTATAGACTTGCCTACCACGCGGCGCAAGTGATAGTTTAAACTCTTTATACCGCTCTCCCAAAGACCACCAAAATGAGGTGATGAGGGCGGAATAAATGACCATGTAATACCCTGAGAGGTCGTAAAGGATTGGATTGATGAGGTGGCATCCTTATTATGCCAAAGATTGTAAAGGTCATGCAAAACATTGCAGGCCTTCCTAAAGTTCGTGCCATTATCAGAATATAACTCGCTGGGTATGCCCCTACGGGACATGAAACGACGTAAGGCAGCTATAAACGCGTTGGCTGTAAGGTCGGAAACTAATTCCAAATGAATAGCCCTAGTTGCTAGGCAGATGAACAAAGACACGTACGATTTTGACAGAGTCCTAGATTTCTGCCCGCCATGACGAATCATGAAGGGACCACCATAGTCAACTGCGCAGAATAGAAACGGCCGCGAAGGAGTGACTCTGGGAGATGGCAAAATACCAAGCCTCTGAATCTGATGTTTGGCACTAAACCTGAGGCAATTGACGCATCTACGAATGATAGAGCGAATGACTATCTTGGCGTTAATGATCCACCAACGTTGACGAAGTGAGTGATGCACGAGTTGAGCACCAGCGTGGAGTAGACGAATGTGTTCGCGTTCAATAATAAGGCGAGTAATATGAGCCGATGGATGCAAGACAATAGGATGCTTATTGTCATAAGGTAGTTGCGACTGCTGTAAGCGCCCGCCAACGCGTATTACGCCAGACTCATCAAGGAACGGGTCCAGAGAAGACAACTTGCTCCTGATAGAGACAGAAGACCCATTACGCAGACAATTAACCTCGGCAGCGAAGTGGATCGACTGAGATTGTTTTATGAAAAAATTAAGAGTGGAATGAATTTCAACGGGGGTAAGAGCGCCCGAAATTTTCTCAGCCCTGGAGAGTCTAATATTTTTGATAAATCGAAGGCAGTAAGCGTATACGCGAGTCAGACGGTGCAACGAAGAAAAGTTCTTTGAAAGATCAATGGCTAAGGTAGACATTAAAGAAAGTTTGGGGGTTTGTTTCTTCTCCGCAGTGAATTCAGAAGACGACAGATTAGAAGGCAAAAAGGGTGGAAAAAGATTGGACTCGGAAGATTGAGACAAACAAGCGGGACCATGCCACCAAAGCGAACAATCGCGCAAAACGTCGGGGTGACATCCCCTAGAAATAATATCAGCAGGATTATGTCGAGAATTGATGTGATGCCATGTGTAGGCTTCCGTAAGACGCTGAATCTCGGCAACACGATTAGCGACGTAAGTTTTCCACCTAGAAGACTGGGCATGAATCCAGTAAAGGGACACCATAGAGTCAGAATAGAGGTGAACACTATTGATAAAGGAATGAAAAGCAGGGGCGACCTTGAATAAGAGTCGCGATAACAACAAGCAAGCGCAGAGTTCAATGCGAGGTAATGACACCTGTCGTAGGGGGGCTACGCGAGATTTAGAACACAGAAGGTGACAAGAGGCCGATGAATCTTGATAAATGACTCTAGTGTAAACGCAACACCCATATCCCCTTTCAGAAGCATCCGAAAACCCATGTAATTCAACTATCCTTGCTTTAGACTTGCAGCGAATAGAACGTGGAACAATGATTTTACTGATCAGACATAATTTATCGCATAATGAATGCCAATGCAAGTGTAATTGCCCGGAGATTGGCTCATCCCAACCAAGATTGCACAGCCAAAGTTGCTGCATAAACTGTTTGTACAGGAAAACAACGGGACCGACGAGTCCGAGTGGGTTGTATATACCTGCGATAATCGATAGGATTTTCCTCTTAGAAATGCTTGATTCAACGGGGAACGATCTAATTTCAAACAAAAATGAATCGGTAGTGTTATTCCAGAGAATGCCCAAGGTACGCACATTACCCTGTTTGTTTAAAGGGAGTGATAAATTGTCATGATTCGCGACCACCTGGGGTTCATTTGATGCCCATTTATGCAGCGTGAGACCGTATTGACTCAACAACGTACCTAAGTCAGATTTCAACTTGGTCAGATCAGAAATGGTGTCTGCACCGGTTAACAAATCGTCGACATAGAAATCATTGGTTATGGTTGACGCTGCGTCAGGAAAAGAAGTTTGATGATCCTTACCAATCTGATTAAGACAGCGGGTAGCCAAAAACGAAGCACTAGCAGTGCCGTATGTTACAGTTCGTAGTACAAAATGTTTAAACTGTTCGAGGGGAGAGTCACGCCACAGAATACGTTGATAATGACAATCCTTCTCAGCTACCAGAATTTGTCGATACATCTTCTCGATGTCGGCGATGAGAACATAGTTATGCATACGAAATCGCAAAAGAATAGAAAAAAGGTCTTGTTGGACGTTTGGGCCTACCAACAAAATGTCATTGAGAGAAAGGCCATTGGTAGTTTTGGACGAGCCGTCAAAAACGACGCGATGTTTTGTGGTAGAACTAGAATGTTTAAAGACGGCATGGTGAGGCAGATAATAAGTATTTGAAACACCTGAATTTATGGAGCAATCGTCGACAAGCGTCATGTGGCCAAGATCCTTACACTCCTGTATAAAGTTTGCGTATTCGCGCGCAAGCTTAGAATCACGCATGAACCGGCGTTCTAAACTCAAGAATCTCGCTTCAGCGCTAGCATAGGACTCACCCAACTGGCGATTGTCAGACTTAAATGGTAGCGAGACCACGAACCTACCCTCCTGATTGCGATGAGTAGACTTAACGAAATGCTCCTCACAAGCTGACTCGTTATTAATGGGTGTATTATTAGGGATAGTTTCGGTCTCCCAAAATTTCTCGAGAGACGCTAGGATTTGACTGTCGTTGTTCCTAGCCAGGAACGAAACAGCAGGACCCTTATAATGGCAGTGTTTGGGCAGATTGCCGGCTAGAATATAGCCTAACTTTGTTTCTTGCATAGTAGGGAAATGAGAACCTCTTACATATTTGTTAGGTAAAATTAAATCTAAATAAAATTGCGCGCCTAACAGTGTATCAATGTCAGCTGAAATGTTGAAGTGTGGATCCGCGAGATAAACGTTATCTGGGACATTAAACTGATTTATGTCAAAAGATTGTGCTGGCAATTTATGAGTTAATGCAGATAAGACCGCGCATGTTGCTTGGAAACTAAATCTTTGATAGCGAGAGATAATGCGTATAGACGCTAACTTAGTGGCACAACAAGCGGTATTATTTATACCTGTAATCGGTATGTTAGATTTAGTCAAGTTAAGCCGTAATTTCTTGGCAAATGATTCCGTACAAAAATTTATTTGTGACCCCGCATCTAATAGAACTCTTGCGGGTTGTCTATTGCCAGCCTGGTCGATGACAAACACAATTGCTGTTGATAAAAGAATATTATTTGTAGATTGTAATTTAAGTGAACAGTAGTTACTGCTGCTGGCAGAGACTGGCCTTGACACATTGTTTATGTGCAACAATGTATGGTGTCGTTTTGAGCAGATCTTACATGATTGTTTAATCTTACAATTAGATGAGAAATGATCTGGTCTTAAACAATTTGTACAGAGTTTATGATTTAATATAAATTGCCCTCGTTCTGATGTGCTTAATGCACGAAATTTGTCACACATGTAAATTGGATGACTAGATTTACAGCATAAGCATAAATAATTGTTTGAAGCTGGGTGATAACTTTTAAATGCAGTGCTGCCAGCAGAGTTTCGTGATTTATGTTTGTCAGATTTATTGAATCTTAAAGTTGACTTGTTGAACTGCTGTCCGGCATCGATAGCCAGTGTATTTTCTAACAACTGTCTACGTGCGTTTAAAAACTGAGTGAAACCTTGAAAGTTAGGAAGATTATCGGGGTCTATAGACTCCTTCCATAATTTAAACGTGGTATGGTCCAGTTTTGCTGACAATAATTGTACAGTGATAAGCTCGAATGAATCCACTGACAGTTGCATGGCCGCCAGTGAATTAACGGAAGACGTTATCGTATTTATGAATTCTGACAAACTTTGGACAGAGTCTTTTATTGTTGACCTTACTTCAAGTAAATTTTGAATATAGTACTTTGCTAGTATGAATTTATTGTCATATCTAGCGGACAGCAAACTCAACGCTATCGAATAGTTTTCGTTACAAATAGGTAATGCCTTAATTAAATCTAGCGGCTCATTTTTCAGAGACGAATACAAATAGTGTAATTTCTGCACTGACGTTAGATCAGATCTGGCATGCACCAAGTCCAGAAATATTGAGTAGAAACGCTGCCATTCTAAGATATTGCCTGTGAAGCAGGGCAAACTTATCGGTTTTAATTGTATGTTGCCTGTTAATACGGGAGATACAGTCTGAACGTTGAAGCTTTCTATCAACTGCAAGATATTGGCTTCTGTTGAATATAACGGCTCTTCAACCTCAATTCGGTCTTCTTGAGCAGCGTTTATGTCTTTAGAAATGAGTTCAATTTCGGACTGTACCTCATCGTATTTGTTGCCAAGCTTTTTAGACTTTCAAGTCTGACTGTTAAGAAATGTTTGGTATTAGTGTTCTTGTCAAAGTTACTGATAGCCGAATTAATACGCACTATGGCAGACTTTAAGCCGCCTCTCTTTCTGACGAACACTTTGAGGCCTTCTTCAGCCATTGTACGCACCTGTTAATGATGTGGTACCTGGTATGCGATGTCCTGGAGCGTCGAAGTCGTGGAGAAGATGGCAAACACACAGACCGTAGAGATGGAGTGGATGCAACTGGAGTGTAGACGGTAGCACATGGATGTTCTTGCAATGATGTCGTCACGAGGCTCAATGGCGATGAAAGAAATGCTGAAGTAAGTCCCGAGACGGTCGGATCAGCGAATGTGCTGAATCGCCCGTGATGGCCAGAAATTGGGGCAGAAAAATGATGAAACCGCTAGAATATGTTGCAAGAGGTGAATGACGAATCCAGGCACGGAGCGACCAAAAAAATATATAAGATGCGGCCCGATAGGACCAAAAAAAATGTTAATGTTAGGAAGAATGATGCTTGTGGTGCTATTGCCAGGATGCAGAATAATGACGATAGTGGACTGTATAATACATTTATTAAGTTCTGTACACTTATATCATGGTGTTGAGATTGGCTAAGTCTGAACAATTTGATTTTGAATAAACAGAGTCGTTAAGAACGTTACATGTTAGATGAGGCGCAAATGTGCGGCACTCAGATTAAAACGTTAAGGCCTAAGGCCTAGACGAATGTCGTAAGACTTGAGGCGCGAGTACGCGGCACTCAAGCTACATGAAATAGAATTAGCAATGTATTGCTAATTCATTGCAAGTATGCAATATGTGTTGTGGCCTAAGGCCTACAATGATTGTCTGACGATAAGAAAAATGATGATGACAGAACAAGCGAGCAAACGTGATGACGTCTGTCGCCAGCCGTAGCTCGGACAACTGTGTTGAACGTTGTATAAACATGATAGCGCAATATCAGAAAGCACAGATTAGCCAACCTATTAATGCGAAAATTACCACATTACTGTCCACATGTTGTGTTCTATGTTTGTGTATGTGGTTTTCGTTTTGTAAATGTGTGGCAAAAGTGGAATGTATGTAGTTTGTGGTGAGGGCTTTTAAATGTTCTGAAAATCTGGAGGAAAAAGATCTTCCCGTCTGGCCGATGTAGAATTGGTGACAATCATTACAATTTAATTTATATACCCCTGTTTTGCTGTATGTGTCTGTGTTTTTGTTAGTATTATTTACGTGTTTCCTAATGGTGTTGTTGGTTCTGTAGGCTACTTTATAATTATGTTTTCTAAATGTATTTGAAATTTTGTGCGTATTGGAATTGTAGGATGTAAGTGTTATGTATTTACTGGGTTGTGTGCTGTTGATCTGACGTGTTTCACTTTTTGTGTTTAGGATGCGTTTGTGTAGTTTATTTATTAAATCGGGGTTGTATCCATTGTTGCGTGCTATATATTTGATTGTGTTTAATTCTTCTTGGTAGTCATGTGTGTTTAGGGGTACTGAAGTGAGCCTATGGAGCATGTAGTTGAAAGCTGCATGTTTGTGTTGAGTTGGGTGGTTGGATGAGTTATGTATGACCATGTTGGTGGGTTTCCTGTATATTTTGTATGTGTGTGTGTTGTTTGTTTTGGTGATTGTAAGGTCTAAGAAGAGTGAACGAAGAGGATGAATCAACAAGATAATTATTAAATATTTGTTTAAATACCAAATAATGCAAATAAATGAGATAGATAAAAAATATTTAACAAATAAAAATATTTGTCCTATTACACTTAGTATTAGCTAAAGATATGAAAATGAATCATAATGAAATGATTCTTATTGGTTTACCTTTAGTTTTCCGTTTCTTAATAGGTGTCTATGCTCTTGCAAAGGTTCATTACACAATAATCATCTCAGTGTTTACGGCAGCATAGAGGTTCATATCTACAAGTAAAGCCCATAAGTACAACAACAGTTGCCAGGTTAATCCGTCAGTTTGCGTCACCCAGCTGCCTCCTCCCTGACGACGTGCCTGTACTTCCCAGTTTTGCTGTTATTAACTTGCTTGTTCTGTATAACACAATCAACAACTGTTTACTTTCTACATGTGAGTGAGCGTTTGTTTGAATTTGCTGTTTATATTCCGTCCACGTTTAAAATTCGGTGTTACGTCTTTGCAAACGGAGTTGTCAACATTTCGGAGCGTTAAATATATTTTATCTTTAAATACACTAAGATGGCATACTCATAAAATAGATTATAGCATTTTTTTTCCATTTGATATAGAGAAAAAGTATACACGCAGTCTCTTTTCCGAAAAATCGAAACTATAATTTTTTACAGAGTGTCATGAAGTCAATAGTTCCTGTGCTGTGTATGTCATATACATTGATAACTTTTTTATTGTGTAAATCAGTAGAAAACGGTATTAAAAAGTCAGTATGGAAGTGTTAAACCCTCCTTGATGGCAGGTCACCATGAGGATTAGTTTCATAGTCTCTCTGGCTTGAGCTTGGGCTAGGTCTTTGTCCCACGTTGGAATGTATTGCCCAATAATATTAATCTGACAATCTTAATTTAATAGGCTCAAAAAATGTACTTATGTAAGAGTACATGAGGATTACAATCAGTTATGTATAATAATGAATCCTTTATTTACCATCTAACCAGTCTAGAGTAGACAGCCTTATGTAAGTCGTTCGGCGTACGTGTAAGTTAGCGTCGTTAGCACTACGATTCAGACACCTGTTATTACCGCAATATATAATCCCACACGCTTAGTCGACCGGGGTCTGAAAAATGCACCTTGATCTTATGGTGCACGCGGGGATAAAATCCGGACCTCTAGGTTAGTAGCCAGCCGGGGTCTTTCGCTTAGAGTCAAATATATTTTTGTCATAACGAAAGAGAAACACTTTATGTATTTGTGTTAAGAATAATTTCTTTTGGAATTAAAAATGTATAATATACTTTTTTATAAACTAATATTACTTGTACAGTGCTTATGGAATGAATTAATAAATTTTTATTTAGCTAAATTTTGGTATTCGAAAATTTCTGACGTTGTGCAATTATGCAAATGAAATTTGTATAATTAAGTTATTGAAAATTTTTATTACATTTAACAACCCTCCAACATTTTGCCCATCAGGCGATACTTTTTATCGACTTTAGTATAGAAAATAATGGAAGAAGATCTGGAATCTCCAGTTAAGTAATCTGATAATCGGATACATCGCTAAATGAGTAGGTCTATTCCAGTAATTAGTTATTCGCCAGTTACTTAATTGCTTACAATAATTTAATTACCTTTTATCCGTCAGTGACTTCGTTCTAGCGTTTTTTATATAGACGCGCTTCGTGACATGTGTCACATCTTCAGTAGTCCTCGTCAAAAGTTAAAATTCACGTAAAACACACAAAAACACATTTGCAATATCTACAAAATTACAAAGACGACACACACATAACACGATGTAACTTCGGCTTGTTGGACCGGTCCGACCGCGCGTGTAGTTGGCTCGGCATTTTTTCTAAAATTGCATAACATTTGTTTTTAGACGGAAAAATATCTTATTAAAGTTCTGTCTAATGTTTACGTTCTACGTTAAAGAAAATACTATTTCGTCAAATTGAAAAAATTGTGTGTAAGTTTATTTACACATTATTTAAAAATTTTTTAAATCATGCGACCTCTAAACTCTTGTAAACTAAAAAAGTACATTCTTCGTATAAAATATTTAAATTCGATATAATATATATAAATATGGTTCTCTCAGTTTGTACAACCATCTCGTCGAAAATTTTAAGACCCCGTTCTTGTTCTTCTCCTGTTAGACCTGTCCAATGACAGCTGTATGAATGTGTGTATATATTATCTTACCGGTTCACGGGACCTACAGTTTGACGCTGATTCTGTATTGTTAAGTAGAAAGACTTCGGTGCTCACAGATAGGCACATTTTCCTTGGTTTACCGTCGTCTTACATGGAGAGCGTGATCGCATGAAATCGTGTTAATTTTGAAAGACTTGACAGATCATGTAAAAACATGCCAATTAGGTTAACTAGTGTTTCAATAAGTCAGAAGGCAGCAGCGGAGTGACTGTTCTCAGCTGAATCCAGAGCGCAGTTCACAAAGCAGTGCTCTCCCCGTAACGCTCCATTGACCAAAAAGCTCCCAGACATGTTACCCTCACAATACACGTTTTCCACGACATCAATTTTCCGCAGTGGAAAGTAACGTTCGCCACATAAATTGTCGCCAGCGACAGAAGCAGGAAAGCACTCGTGTGCAGCACCCGCTAGCCTGTACAGCTAATGGCGCTGTACAGCAGTTTGTTATTTATCCGGACCACTAAATACTATAAATGAAAACGGATAAAACGTGGGATGACGCAAAGACACTGACAAATAAAAAAAATGACGAAAGAAATTCGTGTAAACTTAAAATTAGTTAAACGTATTCCCTATACCATTGAGTGGTAATAGATTTAGTTTTCGGAATATAGGCCTATATCTGTCGTTTATATCATGGGTAGGTATATTGTAGATAGGTGTCTGTTAATAGACTGTTTCTATGAGCGTATTCCCAATGTTTTATTAGTATACTAACTAAAACCTTTTGTATTCAAATTCAAACAGAAATTGTTTTTGTTCCGGCCGAACAGAGTTAAGGTCTAAGCGACCCGGAAACCCTTAGGGAGCGCCAAACTGAAGCCTAAAAAAAATTAAAATTTTGATATCTGGCTTTTTGTGCTTTAAAACTCTACCAAATTATAAAGACAAAAACGTGTAGTAACCAGTGTAAGATAATTCCTTATACGCTTATCAAAGTATAATAATTAATATCATTAGAGCAATGAGTAAAGTGTCATTTTGTTGTTCTAAATGTAGAATTTATTTTCTGATTTACAGTTTCATACCACTTATTTATCACTACTTATTTCTTAGTAGGCCTACCATTGAAATGTTACAAAGTTTAATCCGTTTTTTTGGATAAATGTTTTTTTCATACTGTTTAAATAAATAAATGCTTAAATTTTTTTCATACTTTTCTGTTCACATGGAAAGTGTAAAAATAAAAATATGTGTATGAAGAAAGTGTTCTTTCGAACAAAATTAAACAAACAAGCTTTAAAGTTCGAAATTAATATTGCCAGTGTGAAAACATAAAATGATAATTTAATTTTAGAAATGGAATTAAGTGCTGGCGTCAAAAAGTCACCTCGCCGAGAGAAAACATTTATATTGAGCCGCCCGTGTAAACCCACATTTAATGGTACCCTTAGTCTGCTTACTTTTACCATATTCTCCAAGAATTTTGATCTTTGGGTGCTTAGGCATGAAGTATATTTGTATGGTCAATGTGGCACTAGGAAGATTGAAACGACGGGCTGAAGACTGCTGCACATTGTGAAACGTAAAATGAAACATAGGAATCCGTTTTCAGAACCCACCTTTTGTCAGGTTATTAAAATTACCGTACTATCCGCCAGTTATTGTATTGTTTTTCGAGAATCTTTTGTTCTATAGCAGTGTACAAGCTTTGATTTTCAAATAATGTGAACAGCCTTATCTGTAATTATTATGACGTATAAACAAGCACAATGTTTAACGAACTTTGCCAAATTATAATGAACCTACTGTCAAAGTCAGACTAACGTTTTATAAATTCTATATAAAATGTAAACGTTATGCATTCTCGACCGCGCCCGCATGTGTGTGTTTGCACGAAATCATGTGTATTATTAAGCGCGTTTCCAGTTATTATGCAGCTCTCTCAATTTATTTTACCCCTTTACGATGCGTTCCTATCTCCGCAGAGACTCCGCGACTCGAGTAGGGTTAAAAAATCAATATGAAATTATCCAAAGTGGGGATCGTAAGGACGGGGGAAGTGGAAGAAGATTCTGATTTCGGTTTAAGTTACTCGAGTTTAAGCCGTCGTGGGAGCAAAAGGGGGTGGAAACAAAGAGAGCTTAAGCAAGGTGAGATCTCTGTACGTGGTTAGCGGCGATGCTGCGCGACTGACAAATATTATTTTTGCTCTGATTGTGAAATTTAATTAACACTTAATTAAGCTTGTCAGTTACAATATACAGAGGTGAATCAGAAACACGAACGCTCGCATACATACGAACTCAAAATTATTAAGTTATTACAATTAAATTTTCGTTTTTAAAATGTATCACGGTAAAAGTGTAATTGAGGGCAAGCCTACGCCTGTTTGTGTAAATACAGGTTGTACAAAACACCTCATACAATCAATGGAAGCTGTAGAAATGGAAAACTATATTTCTCTTCTGCAAACTAGTAATCATCACCATAGATCGATTTACAGCGGTCTCAAAAGTTCTTCGATTTCCAATCTTCATTTTGCTTGGTCGTTTCATTGATCGTCCTCAATATTGCTCTCCCTCTCTCTAGCTTTTCTTTGACCTGACTGGCCTCCTTCGGCCTTCGGGTTTGGAACCTGTGTTTCACTACTCATTGCGATGTTCTTTCTAATGTCATCTGTAACTGAACGATTAGATCCCGTTACTTTTCTTGTTCGTCCTTGTGTTATCCTGTGTCTTCTAAAACTCATAGCTGCTCGTCTTCAGAGACACATTTTGGTTGTTCTTAATGAACGTATATGTTGCCGTTAGTGACATATATCCGATCTAGCGACTGTTTACTTCTTACTACTGCGTTTGAAATTTGATTTCTAATAGCTTTTACACGTTGTTATTTTACAGAATATGCCTACTGTTTAATACGGAAATAAAGTGTTTCCCAAGCCGCTACTTTCTTTGACTAGCCGAAGATTTTTTTAACAAGTTGTTAATAATAGTTTCAACGATGAAGCGTTTGCGAGGGTCAGTCAAAGAAGTATAACACATTTTAAATTACTTGTGTAGACGTTTCGACAACATTTATTGTCATCATCAGGACCTGTGTACGGATACAAGAGAAAATGTCAAACACAACAAATAAATTAGTTGAATAAATGTGTTTGTGTATGTGCGCGCGCGTATGTGTGTAAGTGTGAAGGAGTTGAAATATTTTGTTTTACATCATCAAAATAATTGCATTACTACATATTGTTTTCCTTAAATACATCGAGAAAATTATAACACCCAAATTATATTATTTCTCGATGTATTTAAGGAAAACGATGTGCAATAATGCAATTATTTTGATGATGTAAAACAAACTATTTCAACTCCTTCACACACATACACACACACACACACACACACACACACATACACAAACACATTCACTCAACTAATTTATCTGTTGTGTTTGATATTTTCTGTTGTATTCGTACACAGGTCCTGATGATGACTGTAAATATTGTCGAAACGTCGACACAAATAATTTAAAATTTGCGTTATACTTCTTTGACCCATCATCGCAAATCCGTCATCGTTAAAATTCATTGATTGACGGTCACTACGAAATTAAGGGTTAATAACAGTATTTAATACTATTTTAATTTCAAGTATATAACCTTGTGTACAGGCACATATGGAGGTGAGTCTTGAATGTTGTTAGGAGGGACAGAATGTAAACACTCGAGATAAAATATTCACGTTTAATTGAAGACGTGAAAGGCGAGATAAGAAACTCAGGTATATCTCAGGGAGGTGAAGACTTAGTTCAGAAATATCAGGAAGGCCTTAAGAGTAACCGATACTAAATGTAATGTTTCCGATGTGATGGACGATATGGTAGTAGCAGCAGAAACCGTAGGTAAGGAATCACGAATTATGGTACTCGTAGAAGCGGGTAAAAAGTAGTTCTCAGTAAAGAAGAAAACGACGGAGGCATAACGTAATAACACGACGAAACGTATAAAGATCTCAATCAGTGAAGCACGAGGACTCTTATTTTCTGCAGTTTATAGAAAGCAATGTGGATGGGCTAATGGAAAGACAAAACTGTGGGTGAGAGGCGTCAAGGAATGGACCATTAAAGACGGTGGAAGGTTAGCGGCGGTTCCAGCAAGCAGTTTAGCGGGGAGTTGGCTTTGGGGGGAGGGAGATGAAAAGTTGGACCATTATTTAATGGTCTAAACTATACGCGTAAATGGTAGAAATGAGTGAAGATAAAAAAGCAGTGCTACTGTTATATATTATATTATGCTTAGAAAATAAAATAAGACATTGTCAACACAATAAGCTTATTAACGTACAAGTACAGTATCATATCTGTGTTTCCTAAGTTCATTGTTGTTTTAGTAATATTCACTTACAGTTCAAAATACAGACTACTCATTTAAGTTATGTAGTTATCAAAAAGTAAGATTCTGGTAAGGTGTAGACACAATTTAAAGTAATTTTAGAGTAAAACCATGACCATACAGAATGGGATATGAATTTGGTATCATACGTACAATCACAAAACCATTCTACAATCACGAGACGACGAGAAAGTGATCATTTGGGGGGGGGGTAGGAAATATTTCCCATCGCCCCTGTGGATCCGCGTCTGCTACCAGAAGAACTGCCACCAACCTCATTAAACATCGACTTTTGCACTACATTCGTGTGTCTGTAAAAGGCTAGCAACCGCGTCTCTGTCTGTACCAGTACGTCGCATATACAGAGCGGAGGTTAGTCCGGTCTACTCTGCTTTTCCGCATCTGTATTCTTTCTTTCACGCTGTTATAACTGTCAGCAATTCGCAGGCTGGTTTCTTGATATTCAGCACCTTTCAGCTGGCATGTTCGTTGGTTATAAAACAAGAAGCATTCTTCCGTATCACCGCTTCATTTCGCATACTAGGAAATCATTTCTGCCAAATTGCATTCAGGGTAAAATTCGTAAGTTGGAATCAGAATGTAATAAGTATAACCTTATTATTGTGATCCCAGAAAGATTTTTTACACCCTAGTACTTCATTTTCTCAACTGCTGCAGATATTTATTATAATTTTTTTTTAGTTTTATTGGTTTCGTGGCGTTACGGATCACGTATGCGGTGGGACCAAGGTAAACAAACATGGCACGCATTGTTCTGATTTAACAGCATTTCCTCGCTTCGCAGACAAAAGAAAGAGGAATTAATGAAGGAGGAACAGTGAGATATAGGCGCGTTGCCGGTAGATGCCGGATTAACCTAATTTACAGCGGCTGTTATTTCGTGGACGGAATGTTCCTCACACACACACACACACACACACACACACACACACACACTCACCTTTTGTGCCTGCCGACGTGCACCGTTGCTATAACGATCTCGTGTCCTTTGTTGTTCCAGTCTCCTCAAATATTCCACACTACGACCAGTTTCTGAAAGCTGTACTGAGTTGTTTAAAATACTATTTTCCGCATCCTCTACCGTGTTCTACGCTTGAAATTTGTTGTTTGCAAATTCGTGACTATGTAGTCATATACAAGTCTCAATCGTTCACTTATCTGACACTGTAAGTAGGATAGGCGTTCTCGTTTTATCGGATACATTCTGCTTCTTGTTAAGCTTTCCACTACGTCCGACAATTATTGGAATCGTCATTTGTTTATCCGCATGCGAACTATCTTTCCTATTTTGATTTAGTTGTTAGAAATTAAATATTTAAAATATAATATAAGTACTTGTAGGAGTCAAGACGTTTCGCGCACAGACCCTGGTATGCGTAATGCGTAATGCGTAATGCGTAATGCGCAGATATTGTTAAGCCATTACACAACATTCTTCCTGTAATGCGTGTGCGTACATAATGCTGCTACTTTGAGATGAAGGACAATTACGTGACACTCGTCACGCGTCCGTTAACGAGGCTGTTCAAGACTTTACCGGTCCGCGCGCACTGTGTTCAAGGCCGCAAGCAATTACGCTCTAGTGTTTTCTAGTAGTTTTGATTTACATGGAATAACTCCTATTGTAGTCCCAAGCCACGTGTTTGTTAACCAAATACACTGTTACTCACCGTCTATGGCCTTTCTGTGATGTTGTTATTTCGTTGTTTACTACATGTTTCGAGGCACTTGCCTCATCATCAGAACTTTATAAAAACTAATGTATGTCATCAATGATGACAAGTGTCAAAATACTAAAACACAATACGGCATTAAACTATGTACAGAACTTGTTTTAAAAACGAGCACGTCAATGTTAGGTGTGCCTTGCAAGACAACACGCGCCGTACTGACGAAATCTAAGTTTTATCTCGACCATATCGCATAGCGGTATCGTACAGTATATTTGATTTATATTGTAATTGGTCGGTCAACACGTGTGGCTTGGTACTGGCGTCGTTATATGCTTTATAAATCTCATATTCTTCAAGGGCGTTCAAATAACCCCCTTTATTGCAGAAATGAAGTTTTATTAGATTCGAGCTAAAATCCGTGTAACTGTGATGATTGTCTATAAGGTGCCTGGCGAAATTTCGTCAGTACGGCGCGTGTTGTCTTGCAAGGCACACCTAACATTGACGTGCTCGTTTTTAAAACAAGTTCTGTACATAGTTTAATGCCGTATTGTGTTTTAGTATTTTGACACATGTCATCATTGATGACATACATTAGTTTTTATAAAGTTCTGATGATGAGGCAAGTGCCTCGAAACATGTAAACAACGAAATAACAACAGCACATAAAGGCCATAGACGGTGAGTAACGGTGTGTTTGGTTTTCTAGGTTGACGCGTATTATGGATTATTCTGTAATCTAGGCGGGGTACAAATATAAGCATTCAGCGACGCTTAGGCCCAGTTTAAGTGGCAATTTATTCAAGTGAGATTCGAGATTACTTCGGGCGATTACTCTGTGGGTTCAAACGGTTATTAGTGAAAAGTGATGTTGTGCGCGACTCTATTAGTTGACATTATTACTGGTGTGGACAAATTAACTTGCATTATTGTACGAGTATAATCTTGTTGAATAACGTGTTGATTACAAACTGTTAATTGTGATAATCCACGCTGGTTTTTAGTGACTTAGTTCGTGTCTTGTATTTTGTTTTCCACTGTACCATACGACGATGAGTTAGACAGTCGTAACAATATTATTAGTAGATCAAAATTTACCACTTGAAAAGAAGTAGTGTGGAGTTTTTAGAAGTAACAATAATGTTAAAAAGTTTATTGTACTTTTAAGAAGTGTCAGATTTTTTTTGAAATTCCACGCAGCACTGTGGTGACTGAACGAGTGTTCTCTCTGTCAGCGCCTAATAGACAAAACGAAGAGAATCGCTTACCGACACATTCACTAAAACGCTATCTTTGCGGTAAAATAAGCTTTAAAAGAATTGTACAACCACACACCCATACCCCTCCCCACACACATATACCTGTTAAAAAGAAATGATGCCTGAGTTCTATCAAAACTGCTTGCTTTTGACAAATTTCATCATGTATCCTGTAGCCGACACAGAATCATGCAGTAAGCTGTTCAAAAAAATTGAAGTGATATCCCGACTAGTTTTGTCGGGTTCCGTATTAAAAGTCCTGTATTTTCACAAATAATGTCCTATATTTGAATGGCAACACTAAGTGTATATGTTGTTGAGAGCGGAAGTGGAATAGTGACCGACCGTGGATACCGATTGCAATGACTCCGTTCCGGGCCAGTAAAATAAGCATTCGATGTGTTAACTTCCGAGAGAAACTTATTAAAAATTCTCCCCTAATATGCAGTTTTGTAATTGAAAAAATAATTTTTCATTATTTGATACCATATAAGCATGCCAAAGCGGAATTCCACTTATTTCATAAACGTCTTTTTAGTTTACTGCTCCCTTCCACAGTCGTTTCGATTATAAACTCTTCCGAGAATCGTATAGCCTACCTATAGATTCTTACCTAACCTAACCTAACCTGTGCGTATACATTCCGTGTCTGCTTTTTATTCCTGGCCCCCAAAGTATCTGAAATACAAACATTATAAGGTATCCGACGACAATGATAGAAGAAATTAAGACGGTATGGAAGTAAAACCTGAATTCTATTAGTAAGAAATGGCAGAGCAATGACGGTCTCTGAGATGATGGGCTGCATAAACGCCGGCAGCTGATGGACGTCGCCGGTGATACACAGAGGAGTGGTCTAACAAGTGAGGAAGTAAGTACGGAACGAAGGAAACGTCACGGACTTCCGATTAGGAAGAATACACTTGGATGCGGACGGCAAACCGTGTTTTTTTTAGAAATTTTAATCAAAGATTTGTGATCATTTATATGCTGGGGTGACACTTTTACTGCTGAAAAGCATTTGACAGCGCTGTCTTTATAGGATCTCAGAAACACTGCCACCTGTTCAGTTTTACAGAAAAATTTAAGTGACCCTTCCACCACCTCTAAACAATTTGACATTAGTTACTGAAAATCGGATGTTATGTGTCCATTGATTTTTAAAATAGATTTTTTCACTACGAGTATGGTATTTTCTGTCTAGACAGAAAAGAGATCCGAATTTTGTACTGAGCTTTTAATATTTTTCCTTTTTCTGATCTTAGTGCTTTGCATATTTGCAAGATATATGATTTTGTTTCTCTTCAGTTAGAGTAGTATATTTAGTATTTTAAACGAATTTGTTTAACTGACTGTTCATTAATATCGTTACTTATCATTATTCATTAAATGTTTGTGATAATTTATCCTGAAAACTGTTTGTGATTTCATGTGTTTATATTGAACGAGACAACTTGAAAACGTTTGAAGCTGTGATATGAATCTTTTACTCTTGGAATGGTAGCCACAACACATGATTCACCACCCTTATGTGCTATGTTTCCTATTACTTAAAGTGTTGGTTATAAAAACTATAAGCGACCTGATTTATCCACATATTATATAGCCGTTAATGTTTTATGTAAAATGCTATACAAGACACTACGTTGGACAGCCTTAGACACAATATTATGTCATCCTCTACAAAATTAAAATGAATCTGTGTACTCATTACAAGACAGTATGAGGAGTTGTTTAACCCGCGCAACTTATGTTACGGTGGAAAGCAAGAAACTCAAAAAGGAACACAAAAAGGAAATCTGTGGAAGTTAATGATTAGAAGCAGACTGAAACTAAGCAATAAGTAGCTTGAATTCCAATTTAAAGTAGTACACAGTACTAATCTTGGTGCTCAAGTGTCAAGGAATGGAATTGTTGAAGTGCAAGCCAAGACGAGGATAAAACGACAGAAACATTCCTAGTCAGAATTAAACAAAACCGAAAATATTAAGAAATAACTAAAACATGAAACAAAATGCACCATAGTTATGTGACGTTTCTATTAAAATTGGGACTTGAAAACCTTCCTTCAAGGCGGCATGCTCGAAAAATATTGAAAGTCCTAAAGTGACTTGCTACTGCAAGGTGATGTAGACGCCGTGTACAGCTCACAGCAAACAGTATTGACGTTAACATAAATCTACATTAAGGTGATAAAAACCGTCTACATCTAACTGTTCAACAATGAATGTTAAATTCTGAGAAACGTGTCATTCGACGAGTGTTTATCGAGAAAGTAAATATCCAGGTGACGGTGGATGGTAAAAGAAGAAGAGGTTACACAGCACATCGAACCTCCAAAAATCTTCCGTACTTCAAGTGATGAGAACCATTGAATACTACTGGCTGAGTCATCATTTTGAGTCATGATTTGTGACCTTTGAACCGAACGCTGACAGTGGATAAAGAAAAAATCATGTAATGTGGAGTAACAAAAATTTACTGATTAACAGTTAAGTATAGGCTACGTATACAAAGAAGGTATTATAGTGTATAGAGTCTTACCTACGGAGGTGAGACACGTTCGGACGAAACAAAAAAAAATAATAATAATAATAATAATAAGCGAACAAAATTCGTAGGAATACGTTGTTTAGAGCGAATGAGATTGAGAAAGGAAACGAAAACTTTGCAGCTGTTATCAGTAAAACGACTGTTGGGATTGAGAAACAGTCTATTTAGAGATGTTAAATAGACGGGAGTCATTATAAAGTTTTCGAAACATAAAATGCGTGTTGGAGTTAACGTATTAACAGAACAAGCAATGATTAAAATCTCTGATGAAACCAAAATTTGGTGGGTTCTCTGACACCATGCGTTTCTCACAGAAATTAAACTTTATTTTAGATTATATTTTGCTGAATTACTTTTCCCCGCACAATGTTTAACATTTATAAGGAAACTTTTAAACAAACTGTATTTTTAAAGTGCGCACCACTTGTAATTAACTTTAACGCTTGAGAAATAATTACATTTTTCCGTGGTAGTAGCAGCGGCAGCCGGGAGAGGCATAACCGTTCATTAGGTTCGGCAGTAAATAACAAAGTGCCCCATTAGCCCATTAGCCGCTAAGCACGCTTATTCCTTACCACTGTCGCGAGCGCTACAATTTATAAGGCGAACACCTTGCGTTCGACACTGCTGTGTGTATACAATCGATTCGCAGCCTTCCTGGTCAATGAAGCGTTAGCTTCGCCTTCTCAACCCTTCCCACCACTGATTACCCTACGATTTCGGAAAACGCGCAATCGATTTCGCATTAACCGTCCACACTACCCTACACGCGCCAAATGACTGATTTTTTTAATATCGGTTTATTAAACCTGGTTTGTGTTTATTTGGAGGTTATACTATATTAAATGTTTTAGTGGATGGTTAGTGAGGATCGGTCAATAATACAAATTTTAGGTATTTTGCGTCGACGTTTCGACAATATTTATTGTCACCTTCAGGACCTGTGTATGAAATAGGCCTACAATTTATTGACCGATCCTCACTAACCATCCACTAAAACATTCATTGTTTGACGGTCACTAAAAATTTAAGGACTATATTAAATATTATTTTTACAGTCATACATTACTCAAGTGAATAATGAGTGCTTGGCGCCATTGCATACTTATATGAGTGACTATGTATGTGTGTGTGTTCGCGCGCGCGCGCGCCCGTATTTTCTCTACACGTTAACAGTTAATTACTGACATGCTATTATAACATTCATTCCTTCTAGGCTGGTTTGGTCTTCGTTTACACACAGGTAGGTAGCCTGTCTCTATCCATTCTTGTGTATTTCTTCTTCTGGTACGATTCTTTACCTACCACAATCTTCGAAAGTTGTAGAAAATTCCAATTCAGTTGGTTCTAACCGCCTCGTGAAATAATCTTTCAGTTACCACCAAATCGCTGAGGTATACAGTAGCTTTTACAACGCTGAGAAAGACAAGTAGTTTCACAAACCTTGTTTTGTGTTCACGGTACAAACATCCAATTGTTTTTAAAGCTTGTTTGACTCATTTTCATAAGTTTCGTTGGTTGCCATGATAAAATGGAGGTGTCTTGCAAATAGGAGTGGTGCTGTTATATATGTATGTAACTCCATATATGTCTTTGGGTATTATATCGCTCCCTATTGTGGTTAAAATGTTTGCTCCCTACATGTTGTCGCAAGAAAGCTGATCATGGGACTTTAAGATCCCATATTTATTAATTAATGTAGTCCTACTGTTCTGTTGTTGGTGTACTGTTTGCTTACTTTCGCTGAACGAAACATCACACAGATACTGCCATAGAAATAAGTAACTTGTGGTTGTCTGTAAAAATTCAGTATGTTCCTAACTTATAGACATGAGTTTGAATGCTTTCGTTAATTACCCTCTTACATTCTTCATGTAAACTGTTTTTCTTATATTGCCTGCCCTCCTCAAGGGTCAGTTAATCTCAGCTTTTTTTTCACGTCCCTCAATCACCTTTACGTCGGATTCTCTCTTTCTACCGTTCTACACTCCGTACCACATGTTTCTTCTTTGCCCCACTTACGTTTTTGTCTTATTTATGTATCATATGTCCTGTCAATTACGTTTCCAGACTGTCCCCTACGTTTGTGTACGTTTCAAGTTGTCTACAGTTCTTTTGTTATCTTCTCACTACGTCTCACAACTAGTTATTACCACGAAAAAAGCTGACAACGAAACACGTCAGAAAGAATAATTGCAACTATAAAATGTCAGCGTATCTTATCAGTGGACACCGGTTTGCGTACACACACAAATAAACGAGAGAAGTGGCAGGACGAGAGGACATAACGAAAACGTTTTTACTGATTTTACATATCTGGACAGCTCGTTTTTGTCGCAAATGGTATGTGTGAGCGCGCGTGTGAGGCAGTGTAGTTGTTATCGCGTATTAACTACGTGATTATGTTGTTGAACGTGACATACAACGGTCGACCTCACACTACAACCCGTACACGTCTGATCGTCTCATCCGCCGCTAGGCTTTCTAACACAGGTTCACCTGTATAAAACATCAATATTTGTGGTAACGCTTGTTTACGTTAATCTCTTTTATGAAAGCTCCTCACTTAGTACATATTCATATTGTGCATTTACGGTGTTAATGTTTTTTCTGGTTTTAACATCCTTGTTCCTTAAACTTTGTTTAAGAAAAAAAACCGCTAGATTTAGAGACACACGCGCGTAAGAAGACAATAATATGGTGACTGACAATACAAAATTTAGTCATACTAATATATGGGAGAACAAACTATCGTGGCAAATGTATAGCTCTGGCTCGACAGTGGCATATGTAGAATAAGAACAATCAAGAACTAAAAATCATGCTCAACAGACAAATGGTTAAAAGTCTGAGTCGTTGGGACATATTTAAAAAACGGATGAAAGTGTACTTGCCAAGAAATGAATACAAGAGAAATTTATGAGAGAAAAGCGACTGCAAGGAAAGATGGATAAAAACATGAGCAATGATTCACAGAAGTGTAGGTCTACGAAGAATTCGAAGAAGGCAGAAGAAGGAGGTAGAAAGAATAATAAAATATAAGTGTCTGGGCACACTATAATGACTATATGGAATAGATAAAATAAAGAGTAGAACGGTCAAAGGAGCGTCTTCAGTCAAACTGAGGAAAATCTTCTGCCGCTGAGACCTTAGTCTGAATCTCAGAATCAGATTGTTGAGTTGTTACGTGTTTCCAACTCTTTTTTATGGTTAGGAAGCCTCGACTTTAAAGAAAGCCGTCGTGAAGAAACTGGAAGCGTTTGAAATGTAAGCCCACAGAAGGATCTTAAGAATTAGTCGGAGGGATAGGGTCAAAAACAACAAAGTACTGAGATGAGTGTGGAAGAAAATGGATTTTATGAGTATTATAAAATTACGGAAAATCTAATATCTGGGCATTTCTCCACTTCTACAGTTAATATAACAAGTGGTTGCATAACCTAAGAGATTGGTTACATCAATGAACATGATAACCGAAGAGCGCACGTCAATCTATTTATTTATAGGAGTTGCGTGTAAAATCCGGATTGCCATGATGGTTTCCAAACTTCTCAGAGGAGACGACACTTAGACGAAATTAGGGAGAATGCCCAGGGGCAAAAATCGGAGAGTGTGTATAATTCACTCAGCAGCTTTGGTGTTGAATGTTATGGACTACTTTTGTCCAAGTACATGAAATTTCTTTTTCCTTGTCTTCGATTCTCCTTATTAGGTCCAAGCAGTTTTACTATTTTTTATAGGTTCAACTCTAGCAACAATTCCTTGGTATTTTTTTAATAAAGACTGATAATAACAAGTGAATTGATTTTCTTTAATATCAGTAACAAGTTACACCAAATAAAAAATACTATACAAAACAAAATAAAAGAAAAAACAGAAAACAAATAAGTTGAGAAATAGACAAAAACTAACAATCTGCGACACAAGACTATGGTCTTACTACAAAAGTTATTAACGCGGGATGACTTTATCAAAAGGAATTTTGAGATACTGTTTTCTTTAGTCATCAAAAAAAATAACAATTGTGTTTTAAAATATTTGAAACGCTGGATTAATTAACGCAAAGCAGTCACAACCCTGGAAACGTAGATGGTATTTTCTGTCTAAAAAATAAAATTATTTAAAGAAGGTGAATCGCGGCAAAACGGAGTCAGTATACTGAAGAGCAAAAATCTCACAACTGTCCCGGTAGGATCTGTTCTGAGAGCAACGAGCGGGGAACTTTCAGTGGTTTAGTTTCAAAAATTAAATTTAACTTCTCTCTTATTACCAGAACATCTATTAATAGCGTGTGGACTGCTTATATTGTGCACTTTTGTTTCCAACTCTTATCTGCATTATGTCTGACCAAAGTAAGCGAAAAGGGATATTTATTCAGTAGTGTTATTCTCTGTAGATATTTTAGACTTCACAGGCTCTTTGATACAAAATGTTGTAATTTTTGTATTTTAACTTATGTACCGTATGTAGTCCTACAGGTGTACAATTTTATATGTAGTATGGCAAGTATGTCTAGTAGCCTATATGTGGTGAAATCGACTTGATAGTATCAATATTTAAAAGGCTGACGAAATAATTATGTCTGTTTTAACAAAGAATTTTAATCTCAGAGTTCATTATCAAAATAACTTTAACAAAGTATACAAATGTGTTGTCACGTATAATTACACTGCTTGTTTGACCGACTTTCACAATGGGCAAAAATATATACCAGAGATATTAAACAATCGCAGATTTGATGAAATCGCCTCAATTAACCAGTTCTTATGCACAAACACAACCTAACCTAACCAAACCTACATAAATATACAGCTCAATCTCCAGTCACAACGAATTGCTTACGAACTTACGAACCCAAAGAATGTAACAAATAATCACTCCATAGCAATGTTTATATTACTGGTACTATTGAAAGCTCGTAATACGTGTAATTCGCTCTTAACAGTACAACTCGAACAATTCTCCATCCACGGGCGTGTCTACTGTATTTTACAGACATTATTGGTAAAGCAATAACAGAGCAATTTTGGGGCACTTTTTGGGCAACTAAACACATTCGTCGAACAGTGAAACGTGCATTGTTCGCTATGTAATAATACTTGCAGGTCGGGCAGTAGTTAGTGGAGAGAGAGCGTAAGTTGTCGATCCCACTGTTTACCGCGCGAAACATCTAGTCACTAACGCAGCGTATTAATAAAGCCTTTGTAACAAGTCCAAAAGGATTTAGAACAAAATAATATACACGCAGAAGAAGCAATTGAAAGAGAAGTTTTTCGGGCAAAGATGTTAAAAGTGGAAGGAGTCCAGGGTAGGAGAGACAAAAACGCAGGTTCAAAGTGGACTGAAGACAGGAAGAAGGGACACAGTGAAAAGATGAAAGAATATTGGAGAAAAAGAAAAAACAGAGAATACAGAATTGAAATTGGCATGTGGTCCTTAGATGGCCAATACAGAAAAAAGCCTCTGTAACGTATTACTAATCAAAATAGTCTATAGACATTTTTTCATTAAGGAATCATTTCCTCATCTACTTCGCGTATTGTTTCAGCATACTCAAACAACAATAAAGCTGATTCCCCTCATATCCTTGCGTGCTGATAAGAATACGATTAACATTGAAATATGTTTTGGAATTTATGATACAAGTTTTGGAAAGATTTGCTTACATGATTGTAGAAATTGGCTAAAACGTACAAACCAGTTCCATATATGTAATCTGTTTTTAGTATCGCTCTACAGTTAAGGTTCAATAATCTGAACTTTTGTGATTAGAAGTAGTTATATTATTAATGTTTCTTTAAATATTCAAACATAAAATATTAATACAGTACAAAGTACAGTATAAAGAAAAAAGTGAATTTTTGTCATGTAAAGCAACAAATGTGAGTATTGTGATGGAGGTGTGATTGAGTATTTTTATTGTGAGGTTGCAAAAAACAGGTATTTATAATTTGAGCACTTCAGCTTGCCATTTCAATAAAGGAAATATTCGATCATTTTCAGCGGTGTAATATATTTGTAAATATGGTAAAACAAATTTTATACAGCTCAGGAGTCTCTGCAGACACAATTAGATTACAACACCTAGTACAAAATCGCACGTACTAAAATAAATAAACAGAATAATTTATAGAGCACTATAAAATATTTATTTTCCATATTAAGGGATAATCAACACTGGTGATTCACATTTTTAATGCTCAGATTAACAACGTGTCTCGCTTTATTTTTATTTCAACGGCACCGTGGCAGATTTTCGTTCGTGTACAGTTTTAATAATCTACTGCTTAACTAAATTAATTTGTTCTATGTTATCAAGCTGTATAATGTCTCATTATATGACACAACAGTGTAAATTCCTAATCAAATGTCTACTGTCGAACAGCGGTACTCAGTTGTAAAATATTCAAATATTCAGCATTATGTTATTATAGTTACAGAACTAGTAACTAAAAATAGCCGTTAAAAATTATTCTCGTTAGATATAATAGTTACAAACTAATCTCTTATCAATAAGTTAACGATTTAATATAATTATGTGTGTTTATTTCTGCCCACAGGTACGCTACTCATTCCTGCCCTGGTACGCCATTCGAGAACCTAGCAAGTTTTGGTTCGTTATTTGTAGCATGATGTCAAGTTTGCCATATCATAAGTTGTTATTTTATTGGAATACGATATTTCTGACAGAATACGTAACCCCCATTAGAGAGCATACGACGAGTTGAAATAAAATTACCTAACGCTCTAGATATTTCGAGATTGCCTTTCATACGTTTCGCTACTAGCTTACCGCTAGAAGTAGTAGTCGGCACGTTGCGTTCAAAGTCGGGCTCCAGATTATTCTGGCGCCTGTAACTACGCCAATTATTCTCGGTGCGCCGCTCAGAAAATGGAAGATAATTATGGAATCCCATCGAGGTATAAATGTAAATATCCAGTGGCCGTCTCACTTTAGTTTAGACCTGGCGATATTAGAATGCGGTGTGTAGTTATTGTGGCAGTATAGTGAGAAGTGATCATTCTGTTAATTAGTGCAAAACTGAAGTTAGGTGACATTTATTTTCGTGTGTTTATACTTGAATTATTGTATAAGAGTGCCTTTTATTGATTTCTAATGTTGTTTGTGACTAATTAAAGTTGGTAATTAGTGACTTCATTGGTGTCGGTTATTCTGTCTCCACTGTACCCACGACGATCCGTGTGACCGTCGTAACAGTATGACGTAGATGTCATACTAATTAAGTTAAATTAGAATTGGGCCGATCGTGCTCCAAGATTAACGAACTCACATGGATAAAGAGAACAAAATTGGGTTCAGATTGTACAAGTCCAGAGTAGATGGAGAGCATTAAGAAAGCCTTATGTCCAACCTAAATTTCAAATTTGCCTGTGAATTCTTCTCGCCTTGACTTATGCAGAATCAATGATGCTGATAAACGAACGGCGGAGAAACTTAGAATTGCCAAGAGGAAATCAGTTGTGATTATACTGGCTAATTTTACTCCTAATAGACCCTAATAACGACACATGATCAGGGAACAGAAAAAGTAACCGATTTTGTCTACTCTGTCGCCTCGGTGCAAAAAAAAATTGACACGATACATGGTGAGACCGAGAGAACAGTCACCAGGAAGATTGGAGTACGACAACTTCACAGATCAGGATGGCACAAGACAACGTAATCAAGTGTATTTACCTTAGCGTTATTCGTTGTTCCAGTTCTAGTTACATTTTCGTGTGGAATATTTTAAGTATGTTTAATATGACCTTGTTAAAAGTATTGTTAATGTGAAACTTTCTTGTTATTACACCAATTTTTGGCCTAAACATTAACTTCTTCTACGGCTTTTTCGGTGTCTGGACGTTATATTTTTGTTACAGTACTCAAAATTATTATAAACTATGAACTATCTCTCACACATGGTTGTAACGAGCGCGAGCAATGAATAGCCTAGCGGGAAAACAGACGACCGGAATGAACAAACTGACAATTTATAAAGCTCCGGGCAAGAAAGATTTGAGTTTGTCGGGTTTTTTGTTTTTGAAAGTCAGTGCTATTGTGAGTGGAAAATATTGTTGCGTGTCGAAGCAATCGCAAAATAAGACAAATCGTTTGTTAAACGACGTTAAACGACGAGAAGGGGGCAAGGACCGTATCAAATACTTGTGTTGAAAGTTGAAATAGGGTCTCATTTGTAATGAAGATTAATAAACGACGAATGGTGTGGCGAGGTTCAGTCATTTTATCGGACACGATTTATAATCTTTTTCTCGGCATTTTGAAAAATAATATTCTCATCTTCAGGGCCTGTACAACAAGAGTTAAAAACTAATTAATACATGTTCTGCGGTATGTTAGTAAGCTGTGTGTGATCGTAATGATTCCATAGTAAAAAATTACTGTTTCCTTGCAGTTATCACTATTGTACACCAGTTACTTCCTTGCAGTTACTTAGGCCTACTATTGTAAAAAATCTAATTCACTTTGTTTGAAACATGACGAGAATGTGTAATGTGTAAAAGGTGAGATAAAATTTGTTTGTACCCAGAAATTGTCCAAAAGGAATGTGTAATTGTTTAATACTGCATTTATCATGTAGTAATAAATTACCTGTTTAAGCGGGTGAAATGAGATTTTTCAGGCACGTGGCAGAGTATACTCTCCATGATCATAGAAGAAACACAAATATAATACGGCAGGAACTGAATATTATGAGTATACTCGACAGGATTGCCCAGTCCCGGCTGAATTGGTGGGAACATCTTTGCCGATTTGCCGAATGGATAACTGCCGCATCCTTAAACAACTATGGGACTATAAGCCGAAGAGACGGAGAGGTCCGAGGAAGCGCTGGAGTGACCAGCTCTAGACTCTTTGACTGATTGAGAAGGGAACAAACCATCCTTGGTTTAATCCTTGCAGTTGGCGAGACGATGATGACCTGTTTAATATTTATTTAACTTAAGAATTAATTTTAAGCGGCTCAGTAGACCAGTGGGTATGGCACCTGGCTACTAATCTAGAGGTCCCGGGTTCGATTCCCGGACCCGCACCATAAAATCAAGGTGCGTTTTTCAGCCCCCAGGTCGACTCAGCCTGTTGAAAATGAGTACCTGGGATAACATCCTGGGGATAATAATGGGCGGCTGAAGCGTAGTGCTGGCCACACTGCCTTCCTTGTATGCCGTACGGCTCACATAAGGCAGCCTACCCTGCCTTCTCCTAAGCTACTTCGGTGGTACACATGGGAGCCATTATTATTAAGAATTAATTTTATTTAATTTATTTAAGAATTTATTCTTTATTTAATAACTCACAATAATGTTAGACCCATGTCGTCAACCCCAAATACAAAAACTGAAAACGAAGCTTTAGCAAAGCGGCTTAGTCTCACGTAGTAGGCCCTATGTAGACTAATAAATGAAAAAAGCAGACAATGAAAAAATCAGAGTGGAATTCCCAAATATTATAGTTTTCTGTATCCTAATATCCTGATTCTAAGTCCTAATGTTTATATTAGTCATTTTACTTTATATTTCCATAAGACTGAAATTTGGTAATGTACATACTACGTAATGCTGATACGTTAACAAACTCTGTTTATATTTTGGACAATAGAATGTAATAAGTAACTCCAGAACAGTAGTAATTAATTATTGGTATAGTATAACTACTTTGGCACACATGAAGACGCGGAGAAACATATAATATATACACAGTCTATCACACACGATAAATTGAGGCAAGAAAGCGAAGACTGGAAATAAAAAAGGATAAAAAGATAAATTACATAAAAGCAGATAGGGAAGAAAGAGAAAAAATAAATAAGAAATAGACGTAGGAAAATACAAATTTGAAAGGTAGACTATTCAATTTTCAATATCATAACAATAGTAGGCTAAATGCCACGATTAAGAGAATACATAAGAAAGTACAGACAGACTAAAATAGTTCTTTAGGTAGAAAATGTTCATTAAAAGCAAAATGTTAGTGAGACCATCAAAATGAAAAAATACAAGCCAATGATAAAACCGGTGATGCCGTATAATGCGAATACGATGCATCTGCCAAGGAAATACAGAAAATCAGCTGGGAAATTTTAAAGATTATACGATGTAATCAAGAGCTAATGAAAATAGGAGAAGTTGAATATCGAAGAATTCAGTGAGCCCTGAAATAAAAGAAATGCTGAAATGAGAAGATATATTAAAGCTAATATAGAGCCAAAGAAAGTGTTAGTATGGATATGCGTGCAGAATGGAAGCAGGAGTAGCTTTAAGGAAGATCACCAACCGAAAACCTACCGGAGTGAAACGATAAGGTGAGTGAAAGAAGGAACCGGTGGAAGGACGTAGTAATGAAATATGTGAAAGTATGAGAGCTATTAAACGGGGGAAACAGTTGCAGAAGAGGGAACTTCGGAAATGGGTACCTGAAGGAGGACACACATAGGACTAAGCTTGTGGTGTCACCTACCACAACAAATGGAAAACCAAGAAAGTGACTTACAACTATTCCACAAGAAAGCTATAGTGGTAGCGTAATATTATTATTATTGTTGTTGTTGTTTTATTTTTATCACCTACGACATATGTAATATTAGTTTTATTGTCCTTTATAGCTTTAGATTCTAAAGATGGCAATAAATTTTGTCGATATACAGAAATAAATCTTTTGACTTGTTTTATCTAAATTATCGAAGCCTCATCAAACCTTTCATTGCTTATATATCTCACTCTCATTGCTATAAGAATGCTTAACACACACTAATGTTAACTAATGTCAGCTCCTTTATTGCGTATCCAAAATAAAACAGAACAAGTGCGTACACTATAAATTAAACGTCGCCGGCCGCCGAACATATTTCCAGTAATGGTATTATAAAGCAATATCGTAGTAGCATTAAAGTTATGTTGGAACGGGCGTAATATGGTTGGAGGGGTGTGGGATTTTCGGGGGGAGTGCTGCGGGGTGCACAACAATCGATTCGATGTGTTACCCTAACGTGCCCGCCAGTAGCGCCACTCTGCATTCTTGCTGGAAACTTCTCTCTCTCAACAGGAATTTCTAATAGATTCGAGAGCAAAAAAAAAAAAAAAAAAAAAAAATCCACCATATCACCAGTTTTTTCTTAAACGATATCGAAAGAATGCTGCGTATCGTATGAAGGAAGAGGAGATGCGTAACGAAATCCTATGCCATTCGACGGCTCGCCTTACCCCGCGAATTCTTCTACAGTTTTTTGTTTCAAACCAGAATTTCCTCTCGGGCAACTGTCGCTGTTACGCGCGAATACTTCCCTTTCGAGTTGTTGTGCTGTAAATTAAATTTTGTATCCCTATTGGCGGCAATTACTTGACTACACAGGCATGCTGTTCAGAACGGCTTAAATTATGATAGTCAACAAGTTTTACTTTTTACATGAAATTCATTTATTATAGTGTTTCTCGTAGTATTTCTTCATTTATTTCAAATCTGTTTGGCTTAGTTATGAAGAAAGCACGGTCTTCAAGAACGGGATTTAATTTTTAACGTTAAATTTAAATTTTCGTTAATTATAACTTTGTACTTAACAAAATACGTTTTTAAATATTTTATGCGTCTGTATACTGTATACGGACACAATATTATATGTGTACTGTATACGAGTGTTAATTTTTGCGTCTCGTTTTCCTTGGTGACGAATATAAGTCTCTGATGTATCCTGGAGCAAGCGCTCTACCAATTTTTTTGTTTTAAATAAAAAACTTAAAAGTGGTAGTTTAAGACTCACATTAAGTTCGAGTATTCGATTATGTCACACACACTATTTCTTCGTAAGTGTTAGCCTTCTTATTCTTCATATAGTTTTGTACGGCATTTCCACAGTCAAAGAATGTCGAGACGCATAACATACTTTCTGTTCCCATGAGTTTTATTTTTTAGTGGTCGTCCCAGACCTCTCTTTGCGTCAGGTATATTATTTAAACGCTATTTTTAGAATCCTTATCGCTTTCATTGTTTCAAAACATTTTTATAGTTTCGTATTAGTTCCTCTCATCTTTCTCTTATTTAGAACATGTTTGATTAATTCTATTCATTTTTAAGGTTTACATGAATTCAAATACTACTTTTTAAGAATTTATTAAAATAATTTAAACGGTTATCGTGAATTTTTTTAGGAGCTTGAATGAGTTTAAAGTATACTTATTCCTCATTTTCCTCATAAACTTAAACCTTAAGATTCAGAAATTAGTCTTGCGTCAAGAAAAATTCAATAAATATTTTCATATTTATTGGTGGATGAAAAATTAGAGAACGTTGAGAAATAATGTAATTATCTTCTCCGTAATGGAGGTTCTATTGCCAGTACTTAAAACTTTTGTACTGTGAAAAGCATGGAATGTCTTCTATTCACTTAAGCAGTATTCACTTAAGTGAACGACAATTAAGCAGTATGTTATTACAGTTAAGGGTGGAATTAATGGCCATTAGCGTTTGAAGGCACGGATGGAAAATTTCAACTGCCTGTGCATGCATGAATTTTTTAAAAGAGTAGTAGGCCTATATTACATCAAATAGGAAAATATTCGTCGTCGTCGTCGTAATTATCAACACCACCACCATTATCATCACCATCACCACCACCATTAGCGGTTGACTGCCTGTTGCTGGACAAGTAATTGTACGTCCAGAAAAAATTGTAAGAAACTAATTTTTATCACGTTTCGTACGCCACCGTAACTCTGCGAAAAGTTAATCGATTGTACGAAGAATTTTGTAACCTTATCCAAAGCTACCAAGATAACTAACAAGCAATTAATTAAACAAACTTTTCCTTCTGCCTAACGTTTCTGCAAGAGATTTTGAAAATTAAAAGTTTCGTGTACCTTTATTCATAAATATAGCCCATTTGAATACTGGGTGTACATGTGAGCTTACAAATATAATTAGTAAAATATATATCTGAAAGTTGTAATTGCCGTCGAGGCGTCTTTAGGCCGTTGCACCCATTCAGTTTCATCAACGTTTCAAAGCGTTCGCTTCACACACTTACGGGTTCCCTTAGCGATGCAACAATATCGGTTTGCGGTTACCGTCAATTCTGTTTACGGGTTTATGACTAAATTAAATTTTTAAATAAGCAACGAGGCCCGAAGCGTATCGAGGCGATACGTAATTATATCATACCTGGCAACGCAAGAGGAGATTACATGCGAGCGACATTAGTGCAAATATTAATATATTCAATATAAATGCAAACAGAATGCAGTTTAATGAGAGCGGCGTGTTTATTAACGGTATTAAGTAAACAGGCAGACACGTAGCGGTTTTTAATAACTAAATTTATGCATGAGGATTATCGTGTGTGTGTTAAATCGGATTTACGCTCATTTTGCAAATTAGAAAATATACAAAATACAATATTATTAATCTGCGGATTCTTCAGCGCGGAGTATGCAGATTTCAGCACGGACTTTCGGCATTGCTAACGATTTGAATTATACTCTTTCGACAGGTAGAGCACTTGAATGTGCTGTCGGTATAGATGACGGCGATAAATCAAACGGATGCGAGTCACTGGCCATGGTTCGGCTTTGCAGTATGTGGCAGTGCTTCGGTTGAAAAATTTTGATTTGTACTTTAATTTCTTCCTTTTGCCACTTATCAACTGATCGAGTTAGTAATCCTGTCAACCATACCACACCTTATTCAGATCGATTTGTTTTCATCTGGTGAACACATCCGTTACTCGCCTAGGCACGAAATTTGCGCAGGTACTGGACGCTGCCAGTCATATTCTTGGGCAATTATCTTCTTCCGTGTCCTATCTTATCAACGCTGTTTACCGAGTTAATATTCTTTTTTTTTCCTATATTAAGTCATTTCTGACCTCAGGTTCGTTCAGATAACCAAGTACGTCAGAAAGAGGGGAAGGCTTTTCTGGTGTACACTTTCTCCAGGGTATTTAAACAGGTTAATAGGACGAGCCTATTCAACACTTAATATGACTGAGCACGTAGCTTTAAGGACAGGAAAAATTCGTTGTACAAGGTAAAGTAGAAAATAGAGTGTGTAAAGGTTGATTTGAAAGAGAATGATCGGATGGACTCAAGAAAGTAGCCCAATGGAAAGCTTTCGGAAGTAGTTAATCTAGTAAGACGCTAAATCCCTACATCAGTAAAAGGAAATGGGAAGACTTATTCACTGATAGCTAAAACCGTGGACTACGTTGATAAATTAAAAGGAGTTATAACTTACTATTAACAATTAACTAACGTGGACTGTGATCGCTTCATATCGTTTGAACACCTTAATTTTCACGAGCGAATGTTAATGCATCCTTTACAAAGCTTTATACAAAATTATGAACTTACGATCGGTAGTCAATTAAGTTGAAGTGTACAATTTAAATGCACTGTTGTAATTGGAATTCGGAGTTTTCGCATACAAAACGAGCCGATTGTTGTGATCCATTGGCACTGAACTGTCACGGCACTAACCAAACTGTCATAAACAAGAGCGCACCAGTGGTAAACACACAATAACACAGCTCAGTAGGTGGGACACTCATACCATAACGTACCACCTAACTGACACATTTCCCGATGAACCGATTTATTGCAATGCAAGTTACTGCAACTGCGCCGGTTATTAACCTAGTTTTACTGCATATTTACTTATGAATGTACTTTGTGCAGGCTTTTCTTATATACGGTTTCATCGAAGACAAATGATGAACGAGATTTTTCTGTAAGTTGTTCTATACAAAAGGGTTATACACAACGCAGACAAGATTTCTCTGGAGACTAAAACCAATTTCTTCCTCCACATATTTTATCATATTTTCCTTTTTAACACGCTCAAGTACGATATAGTCGTGAATTCTTCCACAGTGTGGAGAGATATTATTTACACTACGTTCGGTCAAATTTGGTGTAGACTTTACACGGTGAATGTCGTACACTTTCCTCGTGACCGATATTCTTGTGATTGTGTGTGAGAAATAGGAGTGACGACAGTGTTATGGGATGATCCCACATTACTATAATGCCGTATTATTGAATTATAATATTGCAACTGTACGTTACATATTAAATCAGTCTCAATCAACCAAACACAATCGATTATAAAGTATTAACCTTTCGAGTGGTTTATTACGAAAAGTCACTGATACGAGGGAAGTTTAGTAATTAAACAGGCACACGGCTGCGAAGAAAAACGCCAGATTTATTTATTCAATTAATGCAATAATTGTCTTCAACTTTTAACGTAGACTTCAGATGGATTTGTACACTTCCCCCGTTGCTTTACTCGATTTTCATGTCTGCTTTGAGAACTCTGAATCTTGATATTGAAGTCTAGAACATTTCCCTTTGTCTCTGGAACGTGTCGCACGTAAGGACTCTTTGAGAGGACCAAACAAGAAAAAATCTGATGGAGCTATCCGATGTGAACTGTAAGGTGCGCCGAATACTCTGCTGACAATTTCGCAAGACAATTTTTCACTGTAATTAAACCTGAAACTCTCCGACTTGTCTTACTTTGACTTGCCACCATTCACTTCGCTGAGTAGATTAATTATATAATGCAGATTTCATGTCCCAATTTTACTGTCATAGTGTTTTCAATAATTGACTCTGAAGTACCTCAGAGATAATATTTCTAAGAAGAGAGATTACGACTCTTAGTTCTGTCACGCTTGTTCCCTTCTACTTCTATTTCTATTGGGTATCTTCTGTCCCTCATGGGTGGATCGGCAAGTTTGGGGGTAAGTGGGAACACTGCACTAAAAAAGAGAAAAAATATCGTTATTGTTGTTATTATTTACTGGAATCTGAGAAAACAGAAATTTAATTCGAACCAAGAGTTCAAGAGATATTATGCTTTAAGTCGGAGATATGTTAGACACCATATACCCAAGAAAACTGACGACCTTAGATGGCTAAGAAGAGTCTAGAATGGGAAATTAAAAGGAGGAATAATAGCAAACAAAAAATTAACATTTTGTTAAAAAAAAGTGTACAAATTTAACATTTTGGTAACTGATTAAAGCAAGTTTGTCTTTGGAATTGGTACGAGAGTTATATCAGGTACAATTACTACATATGGGGAAGCGAAACAATTCACGTTGCAGAGTACAATGCAAGGTGAATGGTCTACAATTTATTGTCCTATAAATGACCAATCAATGAAATGGCTCTGCTCGTTGCTGGAAACTCTTGTATTCTGCATTGTCTCTCGTTTCAATAATACATCAATAGTTATTAGTATTCTATTACAGGTAACTTTTGTAACGAAATGATTGCAATAAGTCAATCATTTACATAGTCAGGTTTTTACTCTCTCTCTCTCTCTCTCTCTCTCTCTCTCTCTCTCTCTCTCTCTCTCTCTCTCTCTCTCTCTCTCTCTCTCTCTCTCTCTCTTTTCTAAACCTTTTAATGTGTTAATTACCGTACTTGGAAATGGTAACAATGTATCAGGCCAACAATAATTAAAAAACAAATTAGGCCTAATAGATATACGAATATTTTATTATGTGGATTTGACTTATTTATCAGAATACTGACTGAAGTACTCTGTTCACAAACCCCAATGAGTTGTTTACTGTGTGTGCTATATTAGATAGACATCGATGGAGAAGCAAAAAGAATTGTATTTGGTGTTCATTTATTTAGAACAAGTATGTTCTATAGAATAATGTCATTAAACAAGATGCGGGCGATCAGGTAATTATAGCTGATCATGAGGATGACATCTGTTAAGTGCTTAGAAAGTGAGATGAAGAATACCAGAAATAGGGCTTAACAATAAATACAAATAGAACTGATTATATTGTCGTCGGAAATACACGTAGAGATATATTGTTAAAACGGAGACTTATGGAGGTAGTAGATTCATACAAATACCTTGGTGTCATGATTACAAAAGACGGCACAAGTGTAACAGAAATTACAAATCGTGTAGGACAAGGTTACATTCCACTGTACGGAGCAATCGACTCAGGCCCGAAACAAAAACCAGTATTTATAAGACATCATTGGAAAATTTTGTAACATATGGGGTTGAGGTGTGGAGAGAGTACAGAACATATGAGGAATACGAGCCATGAAAGTGGGATACTGGCGAAGGCACTATAGACGTACATCGCTGGATAGGGTAAACAATTAAGAAATAAGGAAAACTATGAATATACGAGGGTCATTCAATAAGTAAACAGACAAACAGCCAAACAGCTGTGGAGCAAAAACTTTTTATTCAATCAGTACAATTTTTTTTTTTACTTTTCAACGTAATCTCCAGCAACGTCTATTCACTTGTCCCATCTCTTTACAAGCTTTTTTATTCCCTCACTAAAGAATTCTTTACCTTGATGTCGAAGCCAGTTTTGGACTTTTTCCATCACTTCTTCATTGCTGTTGAACTTGACACCACGCGAAGTCTCCTTGAGTGGGCCAAAAAAGAAAAAGTCAGATGGGGCAAGGCCATGGCTATAAGGGGGATGAGGCAGGATCTCCCAACCTACTTTTTTATTGTTTCGAGCGTCAGTTTTGCCATGTGTGTGCGGGCATTATCGTGAAGAAGAATCACACCTTTCCTCTGCCATCCCGGACATTTCTTCTTCAATGCAGGCTTAACTTTGTTCACAATCATGTCAGAATACTCATTCTTCGAAAGTACTGTCCTCAAGAGGACACGCCATCGTAAATAAAGCTGTTTTGGTTATGTTTATGCAATATATTATTGAACAGGTGATCAAAACTCACAACGACGTTGCCAGGTAACACTCCTGAAAGTTTCAATCAGCTGCTACAATTAATTTCTTTTCTACAGCTGTTTGTCTGTTTACTTATTGAATGACCCTCGTATTTACCAATGTAAATGACAGAATTAATGCAAAAAGATTAAGATAGTACGGGCATGTGTGCCGTACTACTAATGATAGATAGCCAAAGAAATTACTAGAATGGACCCCTTCTGAAAGAAGAAAAAAATAGGGATGCCGCGACAGACGTGGATGTAAGGCATAAGGAATGCAATGGCACAGAGAAATCTGAAGCACGATGATTGGAAAGGCCGTAAAGTTTGAAAGCTAGGACGCGAAGAACGTCATTAAACGTAGTTCGAAAATTGCAAATAAATAATAAGACGTGCGTGTTAATTACCTTAGATGTGACGTGGTTTTTCAATATAATGACAGACTTGTGGATAATACGTTCAGTTATTACCACTTGATGTGATAAAATAAGGAAAAGACGACAAGACGGATTCAAATAAAATTGAATAAGATTATAATAGCCTTTCTGTGTGGTAGCGATTCTTGGTTTCTGACGAAGAGAGTTATTAATCCCATCCAAGCACAGAAATGAAGATCATACGAGGTGTTAAGGGTTACACTAAAGTAGACAGACATCTAAATAGTAAGTAGTAGGCAACTATTCGAGTAGAGCTTTCGATATTTTCCTGTTAACAATAAAAATCTGCGAATATAGATTGAAATGGAAATGCCATGTGAATGGATGACAACACAATCTTCAAGATAATTCATAATTAGGGAGCCATATGTAGAAGAAATGTAAAACCAAGGAAATTGTGATGTGACTAAATTTCTAATAGATCTATGGGCCTATTATCCTTGATGACAAAAGGAAATATGTTGCTTTGGTTTTAGCTGACTCTCTTGACATGATTCATTAATTTTTCAAATTAATGTTGTCTGGAGATGGGTATCGAGATGATCTCAACCAAAACCATTATTTATTAAATAATACATTGATACGTCCTCATTTCAAATTATACAAAAAATTGTGTCAGTAAAGTGACGTGGATAAAATCAAGTGTTAACGAGCCTGACTGGTCTGTACAATTTTGTATACATAAGCTATACGAGGGAAAATTGCGCAAACACAGACCAGGATAATGTCAGTGACCCAAAAACCAGTGTAAGTGAATACACTTGTAAAAACAGACGGGCTCGGACTCGTAGCGAGAGCACAAACAACAAAAGCGTTTTACTTTTCCAAACACTGCACGAGCCGGGTGAGTATCGGTGGCAGTGCACGCGCCCGCACGGGCGATGCGATGGTCGTCCGGGCCGAGTTTGTGGCGGAACTCGGCACCGTTCTGATTTCCTGTTTCTGATATATCTTGCGAGGCAGCGAATGGTCGGCCGACGTCTCTTGTAGGAAATTTATGTAACTGTGGACGAGAAAGAGGAGGGGTCATTACACCATCAGATAAGCTGCCTATCTCACCTCTCCCGTCTACCGACTGGCTGCTATAATACATCATCGATGGGTTTATCTGATTCTTGTTGTGTTGTGTTTCACATTTGTTTCGCGTTGGTTTATGTCCTTTTATTCATTTGTTTTGTTTGTAGTATTACTGTTGTTGTTATTATCGACATTGTTATTTATTGGAATCCGATAGATCGTGATACAATTGAATTCGAAAAACATTCTAGTTAAATAATAACTATCCCCATATATTGCCGTTGCCGAATATATTTATTACATTGCTCGTTCAAGTACAGTTTTATATATTCCCGATATGTAAGTGTATACTGGAAAGAGAGATACTTTTAAACAACATGTATTACTGACATATTGAAAATTTATTTCAACATCTATACGAATTAAAGGTCGTCTTGAGACAAGTTATGCAGCGTGTGTAGAATAATATTTTTCGGTCTCGACTTCTAGTTTCTCAGTCTGACGCTATGGCAGCTGGAAGCAGATGGCGTGGCTTACATTTTAAACCTACTCGAAAAAAAATGTATAAGCCTAAGTAAACGCACTTCCAATTTAATTTTGAAATGTAAGCCATGTAAAATTCTTTATCTATAAAATACAAACTTGACAAAGAAAATCGGTTTATTAATTACATTTATTTAAATTTATTTTTCACATTAGTTAAACTAAACAAGTGATCTGGAATAGTTAAACGTTAATACTTACGCTCCTAGTAATGTGATGCAAACTGCCTTAAGAGAACTACAAAAATAATTGAGGCTTGCTTTCGTTATGCGCTTCAGTTTTCGATGCGTTCTTCCGAGGATTTTTTTGCCACAAGCATTTTCTGGCTAGAAGATAGTCATGAAGATTTTTAGATTGTAGGAAAAAAGGTAAAGGCTTCTTCTTCTTCTTCTTCTTTCCCAACAAATATTAGGCCTTGAAGATCTGTTCCGGCTTAATAGGATTTATTCCTTTATTCCCATCTTTTCGTTGGTCTTCGCTTCGATCTACGCTTCTTCTTCCAGCTGGTTTATACCTACTTGCCGCATTTGGAAGCCTTCGATCATCCATACGCTCCAAATGGTCCTTCCAATTTCTTCTATCCAAATCTGTTTTCTCATTTAAGTTGTATATTTCCAACTCTTCTCTAATCTCTTCATTTCTAAATCGATCTAGTATAGAGCAACCTTTGACCGATCTTAGAAATTTCATCTCCGCTGCCTGTATGCGACTTTTATCTCTCTTTCTCATTATCCATGACTCACTTCCATACAGAAGCATAGGGACAGTCATTACCTTGTAA
The DNA here is from genome assembly GCA_034769895.1 of Magicicada septendecula. Classification (NCBI taxonomy): domain Eukaryota; kingdom Metazoa; phylum Arthropoda; class Insecta; order Hemiptera; family Cicadidae; genus Magicicada; species Magicicada septendecula. The sequence continues at coordinate 113,348,278 of CM068375.1, read as the reverse complement.
AACTTGAGCTGCGTATCTTTCCGTGTCTTGTTTTTAAGTGTTCTTCTTATGGTATCGCACATCATTTGAAACTTATATAGTTTATTGTCTATGTCTCTATTGTTCTCATACGATATATCATACCCTAAGTATCTAAAGTGAGAGACTTGATCAACTAGTTGGCTGTTAATCACATGAGATCCAATTATTTTGGCTCTTACACGATTGGTTCCCAGAAAAGCCACCACCTTCGTTTTGTTTGTGGAATTTCTTAAATTAAACTGAATCTAAAACCGTTGTAAATTATGCAGCGCTCTTTGCAAACCACTTTCGGTGGACTCTATAAGCAGCAGGTGGTCAGCGTATTTACAAATTCGCTTTGTCCTAGAGAAATACCTGTTGATGGGTAAATGCTCTGCCACCTACGAGCGACATTGTCCAAATACATATTAAACAGCGTTGGAGTGAGACTACAGCCCTGAGAAAGGTAAAGGCAAACGATATAATGCCACGACGTAGTACTTTTTAAAATTAAGTAGATTTTAAAATCAAGTAACCAGATGACCTGATTAAATATTCTGTTATAGTAGACTGGCTTAGACATACTCTGGGGTGACATCTGCGTAGTACGGTTAGAGAGGCATTAATACTAAGGGGAGTGACCATAAAGTTGTTAGCTAATAATAATATTAATGTTGTTGAACTGTAGTAAACACGTTCAGTCTCTGCATACCAGTCATTTGAGTGACAAACGATTTCAATACCCTTGTCTAAACTGTCCGTCGCGTCTCTCAGCTACCTGAATTGAAACCAGAGTTCATTGACCTCGACTTTGGTATTTCCTCAGACAACTTTCGTCAACTCGCCTGTAGACCACTGATCAATCGCCCACTCAAACCAGTGAAAGTCTGTGCATTTATTTAGTAGCGCTTTATTTAGAATACTACGTTCGAGTGAAACGCGTGAGTGCTGTCCAGAGGGAACCGGAGTTAGCCGAAGTCTTTCGTTGAGGTTCACTGTTTGTTCAAAACATGTTCGTTTAGGGTCCCGTTCCTTGTTTCTCCTTCATCGTTCCTTTTTTAAAATGAAATCGTAAGGTAGTTATTGTCACAGGTCTTTGAAACTAATTTTTGTAAATTTCGTGCAAACAACAGTGCAAACTAAGCCACGATTGTAAACTATAATTTTTACATAACTTTGATAGTGTATAGAGTTTTGAGCACGTGAAGACTATATTAAAAAGGTTTCTGAAAAAATGTTTGCTGTAATTCTTTTAAATGCTACCTATCGAACCTTTACAATTACTATTTACAATACAACTTTAAACTTTCATATTTTACAACTACCGTAGAATTATCTGTAGCCTAGTTGCGGAAACTGTTTTGATAGTAAATATTAAGTAACTACTGACCATACAAAAGTTTGGATGTGTGTCCACTAATAAGGGACGCGTAGATCGAGTTGCTTCAAAATGTGGGTACTTTATTTTCCCGTTTAGTCACGACATCACCTGTTCCAGTCTCTATTTTTAAGCTATCTTTTGCCTTCCCACATCTCTTTTCCCTTTAGGCGCATATTTCAAAAGTTGTTGAGGTAGCCTTCTCGCTTCCATTCTACCTATATGTTCAGTCCATCTCATCTCACAGTCCTCGATTCTTCCATTTATAGAGAATTTCTAATTCTATTGTTTCGTGTACATCCCTTTATGTGTCTCATGAAACTCATCTCTGCAGCTTGTATATGACTCGTATCTTTTTTAGATAATACCCGTATAAAAGAGTGGGGACTGCCATAACCTTTAAGAATTTCATTTGAGTTTCCTTTCTTGTTTTTTCCCCTAAAGTTCTTTTAATAGTGCCACGTATCGCCTGAAATCTGTTTATCTTTCTCTGTTTGTCTGGTGTAAAGTTCTGCTAAACAAAAATGCATCGTTCGATCATGACTGGACAACGTAAGCTACAACTTGTTGCCTGTATAAATATAGTTGATAAGATTTTTTATAAAACAACTTTTTCGTCACTGGTAACTTGGATAGAGTCAAATTTTATGTTGGTTTCTATGTGACAGTGAAACGTTGCGCCTCAGTGGCTTCGGAGAACGAGGAGCGGAACAGTTATGGTCGTCCACAGTTCACTCGTTCCTGTGTGACCCGGTCACAACTGACAGAGAGAGCTGACGAACGATCTTTTATTTTAATAATTCGCCGTTCCTACCTTTCTATTTGTTTATTATTTCGATTCTTTTGACCCGTTAGTTCGTGAACTACTCGCCCTTAGTGAAAAGGTTAGGCGATTCTATATATGTAATGGAAAGCTACAAAATCCCTTCCTATAAGACATTTACAGGAGAGATGCAGTGGTCTGTGACCTGTTAGAAAATATGATAAATTTTTTCGACTACTATTTTTTCAACAACAGACGAAAAACACTGAATGGGCAGAGAAATTAAACAAAGGCACGAGGCGAATAGGTGTATAAGACATTCAAAAGTCACAATACAATTTAACAGAGTCGGTTTGAGTAAGATGAAGTGACCGCCTTCTGTGATTAGAATTAATTAAAATGCTAATAAATTAAAAATAATAGTGACTAGGCAATTATCTTTTTTGTCTAACATTTAATTTTTAAGCAGTTCCAGTTATGTATATGTCAGTAATTACGCAACCTTTTGTTGCTTCGCATCCTGGTCTTAGAAACATAGATAACAAAAACAACAAAATGAGATGGAAACAACTAAAGTTGGTTTCCAGGTTCTTAGACCATTGTGTTTCAAGAATCCGGCGAATATAGAATCGAGTCGACAGCCTCAATATTTATGGAGCTGAACACATTTTGTACGAACAACTTGAAAGCCTCGACTTTAGAAAAACTGCCTTTCAATATTTTTCATTGTTCATATGATGGTAATTTATTTTGTCACTCTTCGATAAAATTAATTTAACGAACTATAGTAGCTTAAGATTGGACGTTTTTCACTCCTTCAACATAGACTTGTAACGACCAGAAAATTTTAAAATTTTCAAATTTTCACCTCGGCAGAGTACGTTCACACGAGGCAAGTGTCAACGACTTATGGTGGAGCAATAAATAAGGAGTAATGAGAAGGTGTCAGTGAAGCGTTGCTGACTTGACAATAGAAACGCATTAAGTTCAATCCAACTATAGAATTTGGTGGCGTAAGATGACAGGGAAAGTTTCGTCCAGAATTATTGCTCTCCGCAGCTGTAACAAAGTAAGAAGGACATTCACACCCGTACCAAGAATTGTAGCAGATGTGGCCGTGTTACGTCAGTAGACGATAAGCGACAAAAACAAGTGATGCTCCATACTACAATGAAACGGATACGCTGCACCTTAAGTAACAATACTGGAAGATAGGCTGACAAAAACTAAAGTCATGTTACACAGCTGGAGGTATCGTCTAATTGACAGACAAGAATTTACGAAGGGAAAGTTGGGGTGACTTCAACGACCAGCAGATGTTCGAAATTAGTAATAGCCAGAAAAAAGGGGTAAGAGCATAGAACAATACGCCAGGAAGACTGTAAGTATAGATAATGGGAATCTATAGAAACGCAGAGTTTACTCAGACAATAGGCTGATAGACAAGTTGTTTATAGCCATAGTTTCTTCGAAGCGGGTCAACGATCGTCAAGCCAGAGAGCAGGGAGACCTAAGGACCTATCAGAGACCTTCAGCCAGCGAGAAATTTGATGGTGAGGGATGTTTCCATAGCAACTGAGACGAAGAACCTATCGGAAGAACTATGACGTAGGATTTTGACAGAGTGGGACAGTATTTTCCGAGAAAATCAAAATCTGACCAATCTCGAAAAGAAGTGGGCGTGAAGCGCGCCAGAGACAAAATTTTGAGTAGGGACGAATTAATAAAACTAGCTGTCCAGGAAAACGGAGAGGCAGTCATACTCAAATTTTAGACAGTGATATTCAATTTTCAGACAGACAGTCAACACTTAAATTTTGAATAGTTATACTAAAGTTTTTACAGTTAGAATTTTCAAACAGTTTACATTTCAATTATCAAGTAGTTTAACTACAAGTGCGAGAGACGGTATATTATAAACTTTCCATTGTTTATTCAAATCATTCGGAAGTTAGATAAATAACAAGGAACTTAAAACTTAATAATACATTCATATCGCGGTAGTGGAACTTTTCCGGAGTGCGCAGTATCGGACTTAGTGAAATTTACACCAAGTGAACAATCAGACCGTTACACTAACAGACAGCATCACTTAACGATATACAAATTATTGGAACTTAATATTGTGTATCAACAACATAATGAACACGAAACATTAAACAAACTAATCAATTATAGGACCGTTTGTGGAAGCAGCGACAAATGAAACTAGACATGTATATTGACTTTAAAACGAACACACAGCAAACACAGTAAGATAGAACATTGATTGAACACTGAACTTCAATTACCCACACATATACAAACACCTACACGAGTGGTCGGAAGAATAAAGTGATAAGTGGCAGTGATAAAACAACTTACTACGGAATGTATCTACGAGCCATCTCCATCACCAGAACGAGACTTCATCAACAACTAATGGATATTAGTAGAGGGAAAATGAGAGTTCAAAGCCACAAAGGAATGCCGCCTTCTTAAAAAACACTAAAAAAACACTAAAAAACATGATCTCAGAGATGACGCCGCCACCGCTGGACCCGCAGCATCCCGATGGACCACAGCACCGCGAATTTCCGCGAATAAATTTTTTTATTTTTTTAATTTGGTTTTTTTATTTTTTTAATTAAATTGATTTGGTGGGATGATGTTCAATGGACCACCAGCATCCGTGAATATAATTTTTTTATTTTTTTAAGAAAGCTGATTTGCATATCAGTGGGTGGTGTTGGGTGGGAGGTTGTTTTTTTTTTTTTCATATCAGTGGGTGGGGGGTGGTTCCAACTCGAAGCATTATAGTGTATACTAAAATATATGATCAGGTGTACCAACCTTTGCATGAGTTCAAATTTGTTGTGTGTTATAATGTATATTAAATCTATATGATCAGGTGTACCAACCTCTGTAGTATTATTATAGTGTATAGATATTTTATATGAGCAGGTTTGTCAACATTTTCTGTGGCGGGGGGAGGGAAATTCAAATATGTGTTATATTGTGTATGTATAGAGCAGATCTGTCAACATTTTTTTCTCTTCTGTGGTGGGAAATTCAAACTATATATGATCATAATTGGTACTCTCTCTCGCTCTCTCACACGTTGTGTATGTCTCTCTCTCTCTCTCTCTCTCTCTCTCTCTCTCTCTCTCTCTCGTTGTCAAACGTTATGCTCACCGGCATTATAGTGTATATTAAAATATATGATTAGGTGTACCAACCTTTACATGAGTTCAAATTTGTCGCGTGTTATAATGTATATTAAATCTATATGATCAGATGTACCAACCTCTGTATTATTCGTCCTCTCTCACTCTCTCTCTCTCTCTCTCTCTCTCTCTCTTGTTGTCAAACGTTATGCTCAAACTGTGGTCAGTACCGAGCGCATGTATATGAAATTAGAAAGTTTATATTTATTCGACAAATATTAACGTCCTCTCTCTCTCTCTCTCTCTCTCTCTCTCACTCTCACTTGTTTCAACTGTGTCAACAAATAGTAACGTCCTCTCTCTCTCTCTCTCTCTCTCTCTCTCTCTCTCTCTCTCTCTCTCTCTCTCTCTCTCTCACTTTCACACGTTTCAACTATGCAAGGTTTCATACCCTTTCTCCTGTCTCCCTCTCGGACATTGAGTAGTCGGTGTGATGAATAAATAATTTTAGTCCTCTCTCGTTGTCAAAACGTCGTCTTCATTTTCAATGTATTAAATAATTAATTAATAGTTTTATAATGCAGTCAGTGTGATTGATCCTTGTTAGAAATATATATATATTTGGCGTCAATGAACTACTTACCTGTTATGTTGTTACAGACAATACTTCTGTTTTAAGGTTGCAGTTTACACACACACACATAGGTTCAGTAGTGTATAGCGAAATAAATTAAAATTATACACACACATGAAAACGGCGGCTGAAATTCATACAAATCTTCTGATGTAACAGTTCACAAAAAATAAATTAATTGTACACATGTTCAGAGGTGTAGAGTGAAATAAAATAAAGTCATAATTTGTTTAAATGATTAAATATATTTTAACATTCACAATATAAAATTCACAATTAAATAAATTAGAAATTGATATTTTTCGAAAGTTTATATATATATAATTGTGTGTCGTACTTGTAGAAGAAGCAACCTGCAACATAACAATACAACAACAACATTAAAATCATGTTAATTATCACACACACACAGATGCACACGCAACGCGTGCACATACAGACGCATACGCAACGTAATCACACACACACACACACACACACACACACACACACACATACGCATACGCATACGCAACGTAACCAAACACGCAACGCGCCCACACACAGACGCAAACGCAACGTACACACGTTTGGGTTACACCACACACACACACACACACACACACACAGACGTACACGCACACATACGCAACGCGTCCACACACAGACGCAAACACAACGTAATCATATACATACATACAACATGTACATGTAGGACCAATAAACAGATAACAGATTTAAATATGCTATAGTCATTGTAAGACGTTACAATCATTGAAGTGTTTAATAAGTAAATTGTATGTATGTATATATCACTGAATAATAATAATATAATCGTTTGCTGCAACAGGTAAAGCAGTTACAAATAATTACATATAGGTTCAGAGGCGTATAGTGAAATAAATTAAAAATCCATTCATCAAAACTTTGTAAATTAGAATCTGCACTACATTCAAACATACGCACACACACAATGATAAAAAAATTGTTTATTAAAAGTAGTTTGTTACCTTAACGAGATACAATTTCCACATGCGCTGTCTGGTTCTTCATCCCTCGAAACACAAGATGTAGGTCGCTGGGATTTATATGACGGAGTTCTTCATCTGTAAAGACGTCAGCATACCTCTTAGGTAGATATACACGATAGCGGCGCTCACAATCTTCCAACGTTACAAGCACAGACTTCCCATATCGCGTGTCCACATGCAACATGTTAACGATCGGATACTGTTTGTCCACTGTTAATTCTGCACAACGTTTGTACTCAATAGCAGAAACTGCGTTGAATTTTGTGATAAACGACATTATTTATGAGAAGTGAAGACGTCTGTATCAAGCAAGGTGGAACCATACAATGTCAGAATATTCGCTACAAAGAAGACTAGTGAAAGTAATGATGGTCATCAGGAAAGTTCACGTTCATCGCCCGAAGCTTTGCATGTACATACACACAGCCAGAATTAGCGCTGTTACAAAATATATATATTAGGAAAGTCAAGCCCACAGACTACTAGAAATAGTTATCGTTTGAAAAAAAAAAAAGAAACCACACATTACGAACTAATATCGTTACAATAATAATAATACATAAACTTACGTTTACGGTCGTCCAAACTGAAGTATGGAGTGACAATAACTATAGATATCACAGTAAGAATTTTTGTTGTTGTTTTTAACAGGTGATGTTTTTCATCCCCTGAAGCTTTGTATGCAGAATTATGACTGTTACATAATATATATTAGGAAAGTCGTCAGAAATAGTTATTGCCTGCAGCAAGAATTTTTGTTGTTGTTGTTTTTAACAGGTGGTGTTTTTGCATGTACATACATGCAGAATTATGGTTGTTACATAATATATATTAGGAAAGTCGTCAGAAAAAGTTATCGCCTGCAGCAAGACTTTTTGTTGTTGTTTTTAACAGATGGTGTTTTTCATCCCCTGAAGCTTTGCATGTACATACATGTAGAATTATGGCTGTTACATAATATATATTAGGAAAGTCATCAGAAATAGTTATCGCCTGCAGCCATATACAAGTTTACCTAATGAAATTAACAATGCTATGAGACACTTACATTAAAAATGTTTGTATAACAGAAAAATCATTAATTATCCACTCTCTAAGTGCGTGCACATTATGGTTTGTACATAGTGTAGAAGAAGAATTGCAATATGTAAGACATAACGCCCCAGGAATGTCTTTTGGTACGTCTTTTGGGCAACCAATGTCATCAAGATTTATTATATGATAATGAATTATTTTCGATTCTAAAAAACGCTTTTTCTCAAGACCCTTCACAAACACATATTTATATATGTTCGTATACGTTGTTAACACTGAAACAAGATTGTCGTACGGTGTCTCTCCTTCATCCCATCTTAGCCCATGATAGTTTGTCGTTAACCAGCAGTTGGTTCTAGTGTATTTCGAATTCGTAACGACTGTAGCAGGCGGGGCGAAAATCCAATGTCTGTATGCAAAACGTGTTACGTCCATAACCGACAACTCCTTTACTATATAATTGCCGTTGTCATCATAAAAGCAGTGAAAGTCAATTATTACAGCAGCGTTTTCCATTATACTATAAAAAAAAAAAAAAGAAACCACACATTACAAACTAATATTTATAAACACAAAGATCGTTACAATAATAATACACAAACTTACGTTTACTGTCGTCCGAACTGAAGCGTGGAGAGAGAATAACTATCGATATCACAGTGAGAATTCTTTTTGTTTTTAACAGATGGAATTTTAGCAGGAGGGGGAGCAGAGTCGCCGTCGGCAATTAATTTGGCACGTACGTAAGATTTTAATAAAACAATTATCAGTTTTAAATAATAATTTTCGGAAACAACCCCGGGGGTCCTCATGCCACGAAACACGAGATGTAGGTCGCTGGGGTTTTATAAATTGTTTATTAAGTCTTTTAGAAATGGTCTTATACTTGAGCTTGGCCTGTTGACTATTGCTTTTAATTTTGTAATTTCTACAGGCGTTAACCGTTTCGGAGAAAAAAACCATTTATGGAGAAGATCCTCCTCCTCTTGTTTTGATGTGGTATTTATTCTATGATCCATCCTTCTTGTTCCTATAATAATAATAACAGTACCGTGAAACGTAAGTAGACTGCATCTTAACCTAACGTAAACGTACGTGGACTGCATTTTTAACCTACGTACGTGGACTGTATTTTTTAACCTAACATGAAACGTAAGTAGAACGTTTTACGTTTTTTTTTTTTTTTATTCGCGGAAATTCACGGATGCTGTGGTCCATTGGGACTGATGTTAATCGTTTCGAACGAGTACTGATGCGTTTCCTAACTGATCTTTCTTCTTCTTCTTTTTTTATTACTGACGACTGTGGTAGCAGCGGTGGCGAAGGTGTATAGTGAAATAAATTAAAATTATACACGCATGTCGTTACAGATGAAAAATAGAAATTAATTTCTTCACCTGCGAAGTTCCTAGGTTATATATATACAGTATTTTAAAATAATAAAACAGTAATATTTATATCATTAATACTGAAACATAATTTTATTGTATGTACAGATTTTATTTAAACGTAAAATTGTTCACATTAAGACGCACACGCATACGTAACGTAATCACACACACACACACACACATACATACGCAACGTAACCAAACACGCACAAACGCAACGAGCGCACACGTACACAACGTAACCAAACACGCGAACACACACAGACGCATACGTACACACTGCCGTCGTAACGCTGAAAAACAAAAGGTACGGTTATAACGCTGGTATTATGTTATTATAGTGTATCTTAAACGTTTTATAATATCAATTTGTAGCGCATGAACGTGTGATAAGTAAGACGTTGTTGCAAGTGAGTGTCGATGTGTGTGTGTGTGTGTGTGTGTGTGTGTGTGTGTGTGTGTGTGTGTGTGTGTGTGCAACTGTACTAAAAAGCTGTTATGCGCATGCGCAAATAATTCTAGCGCTGACCCGATATTTATATATGACTTCCATACAGATTTAAATAATACTTTCATGCTTTTGGCTGTCCTAAAAACATACCATACTATTACACAGGCCGTTATGTATTACATTTTCAATTTCGTTTAGCAACACTCGTAGACGGATATGGACGATAGATATTTATGTATGGAAGTAAGCCATGTGTCAAATTAGAAAGTGAAAGTAAAATGCATCGATTTAGACACCCAACCTCTGAACATACATGCAATTAATATCAATCTCTGTAATGTGTGTGAGAGAGAGAGAGAGAGAGAATTTAATGTGTATCAACTTTCAAACGTGTACGCTACCACCGTATGATATATATATATATATACATACACACACACACAAGACGACATGTCACTATTTCTCATTTGTATGAGACACTCATCGTTCAATCGGCTATTGTGTGTATAACAACATTTAAGAGGTAAGTAAAAGATTTGCATATGTTACTAAAAAAAAAAAAAAATTTTATTGAATATTCAGATTTTATTTAAATTGAGCTTATAGTCGTCTATTTGATTTTTTGGTCTGTTGCCTAATGAAGCACATGTGCTTAGGTCAGTTACTGTTGTCTCTCGATAAGAACGGGGGTTTTTGTTTGATAGGGGTTTGACAGATATTTTTGATGTGTTTGTAGATTTCCAATTTTATACTCATACGTCTGATCAATAAGATCTTTTGAAAAACTTAATGATTCCGTTGAGATGACGTTTAGATAGAATTTACTGATATCACGAGTAGGCCTACTTAAATACGTTCAATACAAAAAGGATTAATTGCCCTACACCTGAGTGCTGTATTTTACGAATCCGTGCGTATTTGCTACATAAGGATTAATATAATTACTCATACGTCTGATCAATAAGCTCTTTTGACAAATGTAACGAAATTTAGAAATGCATTTTCTCATAACAAAATACAACGTACCCTTTCATTTTATATTCAAACTATTCTTATCTGAAACAGAACGTTATATAGATAATACGCTGTCCTGTTTTTAAAAAAAATTTATTCAGGTAATAATCTGTTTGTTTAAACGTTGATCTATGTACGTACTTGTTTTCGTAATGTTTGTTATAATACCTTTCCTGTTCTGGATTTATGGTATGTGTGTGTGTGTGTGTGTTGAAAGCCTTATGTATAATTAATACTGAAACATAATTTTATTGTATGTACAGATTTTATTTAAACGTAAAATTGTTCACATTAAGACGCACACGCATACGTAACGTAATCACACACACACACACACACATACATACGCAACGTAACCAAACACGCACAAACGCAACGAGCGCACACGTACACAACGTAACCAAACACGCGAACACACACAGACGCATACGTACACACTGCCGTCGTAACGCTGAAAAACAAAAGGTACGGTTATAACGCTGGTATTATGTTATTATAGTGTATCTTAAACGTTTTATAATATCAATTTGTAGCGCATGAACGTGTGATAAGTAAGACGTTGTTGCAAGTGAGTGTCGATGTGTGTGTGTGTGTCTGTGTGTGTGTGTGTGTGTGTGTGTGTGTGTGTGTGTGTGTGTGTGTGTGTGTGTGTGTGTGCAACTGTACTAAAAAGCTGTTATGCGCATGCGCAAATAATTCAAGCGCTGACCCGATATTTATATATGACTTCCATACAGATTTAAATAATACTTTCATGCTTTTGGCTGTCCTAAAAAACATACCATACTATTACACAGGCCGTTATGTATTACAACATTTTCAATTTCGTTTAGCAACACTCGTAGACGGATATGGACGATAGATATTTATGTATGGAAGTAAGCCATGTGTCAAATTAGAAAGTGAAAGTAAAATGCATCGATTTAGACACCCAACCTCTGAACATACATGCAATTAATATCAATCTCTGTAATGTGTGTGAGAGAGAGAGAGAGAGAATTTAATGTGTATCAACTTTCAAACGTGTACGCTACCACCGTATGATATATATATATATATACATACACACACACACAAGACGACATGTCACTATTTCTCATTTGTATGAGACACTCATCGTTCAATCGGCTATTGTGTGTATAACAACATTTAAGAGGTAAGTAAAAGATTTGCATATGTTACTAAAAAAAAAAAAAAAATTTTATTGAATATTCAGATTTTATTTAAATTGAGCTTATAGTCGTCTATTTGATTTTTTGGTCTGTTGCCTAATGAAGCACATGTGCTTAGGTCAGTTACTGTTGTCTCTCGATAAGAACGGGGGTTTTTGTTTAATAGGGGTTTGACAGATATTTTTGATGTGTTTGTAGATTTCCAATTTTATACTCATACGTCTGATCAATAAGATCTTTTGAAAAACTTAATGATTCCGTTGAGATGACGTTTAGATAGAATTTACTGATATCACGAGTAGGCCTACTTAAATACGTTCAATACAAAAAGGATTAATTGCCCTACACCTGAGTGCTGTATTTTACGAATCCGTGCGTATTTGCTACATAAGGATTAATATAATTACTCATACGTCTGATCAATAAGCTCTTTTGACAAATGTAACGAAATTTAGAAATGCATTTTCTCATAACAAAATACAACGTACCCTTTCATTTTATATTCAAACTATTCTTATCTGAAACAGAACGTTATATAGATAATACGCTGTCCTGTTTTTAAAAAAAAATTTATTCAGGTAATAATCTGTTTGTTTAAACGTTGATCTATGTACGTACTTGTTTTCGTAATGTTTGTTATAATACCTTTCCTGTTCTGGATTTATGGTATGTGTGTGTGTGTGTGTTGAAAGCCTTATGTATATATTTATATATAGCACATAATGTATATGATAATGAAGCAGGTACTGTTATTATTATTATAGGAACAAGAAGGATGGATCATAGAATAAATACCACATCAAAACAAGAGGAGGAGGATCTTCTCCATAAATGGTTTTTTTCTCCGAAACGGTTAACGCCTGTAGAAATTACAAAATTAAAAGCAATAGTCAACAGGCCAAGCTCAAGTATAAGACCATTTCTAAAAGACTTAATAAACAATTTATAAAACCCCAGCGACCTACATCTCGTGTTTCGTGGCATGAGGACCCCCGGGGTTGTTTCCGAAAATTATTATTTAAAACTGATAATTGTTTTATTAAAATCTTACGTACGTGCCAAATTAATTGCCGACGGCGACTCTGCTCCCCCTCCTGCTAAAATTCCATCTGTTAAAAACAAAAAGAATTCTCACTGTGATATCGATAGTTATTCTCTCTCCACGCTTCAGTTCGGACGACAGTAAACGTAAGTTTGTGTATTATTATTGTAACGATCTTTGTGTTTATAAATATTAGTTTGTAATGTGTGGTTTCTTTTTTTTTTTTTATAGTATAATGGAAAACGCTGCTGTAATAATTGACTTTCACTGCTTTTATGATGACAACGGCAATTATATAGTAAAGGAGTTGTCGGTTATGGACGTAACACGTTTTGCATACAGACATTGGATTTTCGCCCCGCCTGCTACAGTCGTTACGAATTCGAAATACACTAGAACCAACTGCTGGTTAACGACAAACTATCATGGGCTAAGATGGGATGAAGGAGAGACACCGTACGACAATCTTGTTTCAGTGTTAACAACGTATACGAACATATATAAATATGTGTTTGTGAAGGGTCTTGAGAAAAAACGTTTTTTAGAATCGAAAATAATTCATTATCATATAATAAATCTTGATGACATTGGTTGCCCAAAAGACGTACCAAAAGACATTCCTGGGGCGTTATGTCTTACACATTGCAATTCTTCTTCTACACTATGTACAAACCATAATGTGCACGCACTTAGAGAGTGGATAATTAATGATTTTTCTGTTATACAAACATTTTTAATGTAAGTGTCTCATAGCATTGTTAATTTCATTAGGTAAACTTGTATATGGCTGCAGGCGATAACTATTTCTGATGACTTTCCTAATATATATTATGTAACAGCCATAATTCTACATGTATGTACATGCAAAGCTTCAGGGGATGAAAAACACCATCTGTTAAAAACAACAACAAAAAGTCTTGCTGCAGGCGATAACTTTTTCTGACGACTTTCCTAATATATATTATGTAACAACCATAATTCTGCATGTATGTACATGCAAAAACACCACCTGTTAAAAACAACAACAACAAAAATTCTTGCTGCAGGCAATAACTATTTCTGACGACTTTCCTAATATATATTATGTAACAGTCATAATTCTGCATACAAAGCTTCAGGGGATGAAAAACATCACCTGTTAAAAACAACAACAAAAATTCTTACTGTGATATCTATAGTTATTGTCACTCCATACTTCAGTTTGGACGACCGTAAACGTAAGTTTATGTATTATTATTATTGTAACGATATTAGTTCGTAATGTGTGGTTTCTTTTTTTTTTTTTCAAACGATAACTATTTCTAGTAGTCTGTGGGCTTGACTTTCCTAATATATATATTTTGTAACAGCGCTAATTCTGGCTGTGTGTATGTACATGCAAAGCTTCGGGCGATGAACGTGAACTTTCCTGATGACCATCATTACTTTCACTAGTCTTCTTTGTAGCGAATATTCTGACATTGTATGGTTCCACCTTGCTTGATACAGACGTCTTCACTTCTCATAAATAATGTCGTTTATCACAAAATTCAACGCAGTTTCTGCTATTGAGTACAAACGTTGTGCAGAATTAACAGTGGACAAACAGTATCCGATCGTTAACATGTTGCATGTGGACACGCGATATGGGAAGTCTGTGCTTGTAACGTTGGAAGATTGTGAGCGCCGCTATCGTGTATATCTACCTAAGAGGTATGCTGACGTCTTTACAGATGAAGAACTCCGTCATATAAATCCCAGCGACCTACATCTTGTGTTTCGAGGGATGAAGAACCAGACAGCGCATGTGGAAATTGTATCTCGTTAAGGTAACAAACTACTTTTAATAAACAATTTTTTTATCATTGTGTGTGTGCGTATGTTTGAATGTAGTGCAGATTCTAATTTACAAAGTTTTGATGAATGGATTTTTAATTTATTTCACTATACGCCTCTGAACCTATATGTAATTATTTGTAACTGCTTTACCTGTTGCAGCAAACGATTATATTATTATTATTCAGTGATATATACATACATACAATTTACTTATTAAACACTTCAATGATTGTAACGTCTTACAATGACTATAGCATATTTAAATCTGTTATCTGTTTATTGGTCCTACATGTACATGTTGTATGTATGTATATGATTACGTTGTGTTTGCGTCTGTGTGTGGACGCGTTGCGTATGTGTGCGTGTACGTCTGTGTGTGTGTGTGTGTGTGTGTGTGTGTGTGTGGTGTAACCCAAACGTGTGTACGTTGCGTTTGCGTCTGTGTGTGGGCGCGTTGCGTGTTTGGTTACGTTGCGTATGCGTATGCGTATGTGTGTGTGTGTGTGTGTGTGTGTGTGTGTGTGTGTGTGTGTGTGTGTGTGTGTGTGTGATTACGTTGCGTATGCGTCTGTATGTGCACGCGTTGCGTGTGCATCTGTGTGTGTGTGATAATTAACATGATTTTAATGTTGTTGTTGTATTGTTATGTTGCAGGTTGCTTCTTCTACAAGTACGACACACAATTATATATATATAAACTTTCGAAAAATATCAATTTCTAATTTATTTAATTGTGAATTTTATATTGTGAATGTTAAAATATATTTAATCATTTAAACAAATTATGACTTTATTTTATTTCACTCTACACCTCTGAACATGTGTACAATTAATTTATTTTTTGTGAACTGTTACATCAGAAGATTTGTATGAATTTCAGCCGCCGTTTTCATGTGTGTGTATAATTTTAATTTATTTCGCTATACACTACTGAACCTATGTGTGTGTGTGTAAACTGCAACCTTAAAACAGAAGTATTGTCTGTAACAACATAACAGGTAAGTAGTTCATTGACGCCAAATATATTTCTAACAAGGATCAATCACACTGACTGCATTAATTAATTATTTAATACATTGAAAATGAAGACGACGTTTTGACAACGAGAGAGGACTAAAATTATTTATTCATCACACCGACTACTCAATGTCCGAGAGGGAGACAGGAGAAAGGGTATGAAACCTTGCATAGTTGAAACGTGTGAAAGTGAGAGAGAGAGAGAGAGAGAGAGAGAGAGAGAGAGAGAGAGGACGTTACTATTTGTTGACACAGTTGAAACAAGTGAGAGTGAGAGAGAGAGAGAGAGAGAGAGAGAGAGGACGTTAATATTTGTCGAATAAATATAAACTTTCTAATTTCATATACATGCGCTCGGTACTGACCACAGTTTGAGCATAACGTTTGACAACAAGAGAGAGAGAGAGAGAGAGAGAGAGAGTGAGAGAGGACGAATAATACAGAGGTTGGTACATCTGATCATATAGATTTAATATACATTATAACACGCGACAAATTTGAACTCATGTAAAGGTTGGTACACCTAATCATATATTTTAATATACACTATAATGCCGGTGAGCATAACGTTTGACAACGAGAGAGAGAGAGAGAGAGAGAGAGAGAGAGAGAGAGAGAGAGACATACACAACGTGTGAGAGAGCGAGAGAGAGTACCAATTATGATCATATATAGTTTGAATTTCCCACCACAGAAGAGAAAAAAATGTTGACAGATCTGCTCTATACATACACAATATAACACATATTTGAATTTCCCTCCCCCCGCCACAGAAAATGTTGACAAACCTGCTCATATAAAATATCTATACACTATAATAATACTACAGAGGTTGGTACACCTGATCATATAGATTTAATATACATTATAACACACAACAAATTTGAACTCATGCAAAGGTTGGTACACCTGATCATATATTTTAGTATACACTATAATGCTTCGAGTTGGAACCACCCCCCACCCACTGATATGAAAAAAAAAAAACAACCTCCCACCCAACACCACCCACTGATATGCAAATCAGCTTTCTTAAAAAAATAAAAAAATTATATTCACGGATGCTGGTGGTCCATTGAACATCATCCCACCAAATCAATTTAATTAAAAAAATAAAAAAACCAAATAAAAAAAATAAAAAAATTTATTCGCGGAAATTCGCGGTGCTGTGGTCCATCGGGATGCTGCGGGTCCAGCGGTGGCGGCGTCATCTCTGAGATCATGTTTTTTAGTGTTTTTTTAGTGTTTTTTAAGAAGGCGGCATTCCTTTGTGGCTTTGAACTGTCATTTTCCCTCTACTGATATTCACTAACCAAGTAACCATTATTATAATTACTTCTAATTAGTAACTTCTACTGACCTGGTTTCTTTCAAAGAATTCACACCTGAGAAATTTATTAAGAAAAGTAATGAGTAAATCTGATAAAGTATTTAATGAACGTATAAACAAAAGCTTATTTGGGATTTAATGAACGCATTAAATAAGTAGAATATTGAATTGTAACATCATTTGATTTATATATGTATGTATGTTTTCCTTTGTTTCAGCATATATTAAGATATATCTTTGTTTATTATAAATATGTATGTATTTCAGGTACAGCGACGTAACCTATGTACTATTATAATATGTCATAAATGATAATTAAACTAGTATTTTAGTTAACCAGAAACATGCGTTCATTATTACCAATGCAACCCAAATATTAACCTAAAGTTTGAAAGAATGCAAATAGATTTTAAGAGTTTCTTATGTTCAATTATATAAATGATATCACGTATGTGTTGATGAGCATAGATAGTTAGAATCATCATTAAGATTAAATTATACACATACATGTTAGAGATTGATAATTTTATATATTTAATAATTAATTTATTGTGCTATCAATACGCATATAAAATTGATTGTTATAAATGGTTGCCCAACGCGTGGCATAATAGATTTATAACGCATATAAAAAGCATGTTATAAATGGCTCCCATTCGCACGGCATGATACGTATTAACACAGATTGTTAACACGTACAGCTTAGGTAAAGAACAGGCAGTAGAAGTAGTAGAAAAAGTAGTGTCATAGAAGTAGAAGTAAGATAAGTGTTATTAGTGTAAGTCAGTTTGAATGATTACGCGCAGTAGGGCTAAAATGGCGAGCAATTCAGACAGTGTAGAATTTGACATTAATAACCAATTAGGCGCAGTAAATACAGAGGACAATACTACGCCTAGTGAGCCAAGTAGCGTGATAGAGAGTCCAGAAGATAGGGCGCGAGGACAGACATCGAAACCAGAAGATGGGACTCTACAAATGTTGATGGAGTTTATGCGTCAACAGAGAGAGAAACAAGAAGAAAGTAATAAATTACTTAACGAAAGTATTAAAGTAATTAGTGAGAAATTAGATAAGCAGAAGGAAGAACAAAATGCAAAACTCGACCAGCATAAGGAAGAGATGACACAAATAAGGTCCGAGATACGTGACTGCCAGCAGTCTTGGGAAAGAAAGGTCGATGAATTACAGAAAAGGCAAGATGATACCGTGAGAGACTTGAGAGAAGAAGCCGATAAGAAGTACGTAGAAATACAAGAAAAACAAGATAATGATCGTCAAGAATGGATGGCAGCGGTACACTCTACCCAGACGACCGTTAAAAAGATTAATCACAAGTTCGATGTTCACGTTAAGGATTACAATAAGAAGCACGAAGAACTCAAGGCCGAGGTGCACAATACCATACTGCAGAGACAACAGGAGCAAGAAGGAACAAATAGTAATATTATACAAAAATTAGAAGACGTAGACGGTAGACAACGTTCAACAGAACAGAAGTTGGACGAGACTACGAAAGAAAAGACAACTAGGATCGAAGAATTAAAGGGACATTTAAATAAGGTAAGAGAAAACCAAGAAAGGTTGCAGCGACAATTGATGGAAGGTGATTGTGGAATGTTAAATCGAATTAACGGACCTAACCACAATGATCTCATATATAATGGCACAGACAGATTCCCTATGGAATTCCTCAAAGAATTGTCCGAAGTTCAAGAGTTATATTATCCCGCTGACAATATCAAGTGGATTGGCAAACATCTGGAGTTAGACGCAGGAATTTGGTGGCGAGTGATACGTGACCAGATATCAAACTTCGCAGAATTCAAGGAAGCGTTCTCTCTAAAATATTGGGGCCAGGAACGACAGGACAGTATCCGGGACCATTTGGAGTTTGGCAGATTTGATTGGCGCGGACCAGTTACTGCTATTCAATATATTGAACGGATTTTGTTGGAAAGTAAGCAGTTAACACCTACTTTGTCTGATTATCAGTTAATACGTAAGATATCTCGTCACTTTGGGCGGGACATCCAGCTTGCGGTGGTCACAAGAGGAATTGTAACGATACCAAACTTCGAATCTCTGATCATCGAGTATTCACAGATTCAACCAAGAATTAATAGAGAAGCGAACTATGCAGCGGCAAACGAGGGCAGAAATGCGTATAAGGAAAGTGAAAGCGGCTTGAACAAAGGGGGAGGTATACAGAAGAAAACATGGGGTGACAGACCCGCCATAAATAACCAGCCCCGTAACGCAGACCGGCGCGCTGTCAACACAATAGAGTTTACAAACACGACAGCTGGTGCATCGGGCACTCAACCTAAAAGAAATCGTCAACAAGAAGAGGAAAAAAAATCCCTCCACCCATTAACAAAGATAGCCGTCAAAACAAATGACTACCAAACGAATATTATCCTACCGGACTTACGAAGCGATTTATTGTGTAATGATGATGAAGAAATTTCTCAACGAATAATCAGGTGTCCAGAGATAAATATCAAGTTCAATAATAATGTTAGTGTGCAAGCGTTAATCGATACTGGATCTGTAATAGCTGGGTTGTCTGAGTCGTGGTTTCACCAAAACAAACATGACATTACACCTTATGAAATATTACCGATGTCTAACACATTAATAGTTAGCGCAGTTGGTAATAAATCAAAGCTAATCAGAAAACAAATATTATGTGATATCTATATTGAAGAAATTAAATATGAATGTCTTTTTCCTAATAATACCAGATTTGATAAAACCATGCATATTAGGAACCAATTTTCTTCAAGAAACAGGGTGTCTCATTGACATGGGAAGAAGAATCGTCGAGATAAGAAGAGAGGATAACGAAGCGACGTACACGGTGCCTATGATGCATATAGAAGTGGTGGACGTAGAAGAAGAAGAAGAGATCATCAGAAACATTAACAAGAAGATAGAAAGTATAGAATGCGGAGATAGAGGAACGTTGGAAAGGTTAAGGGAGATTCTAATAAGAAACTGTAGTTTATTCAGAGAATGCCCCGGAAGAATCGATGGGTATGTCCACGAGTTCCGAGTCACCGACCAGACACCGTACTTCCAGAGAGGATGGCCTGTCCCATTAGCCTATAAAGGGAAGGTAGATGAGGAGATTCGGAAAATGTTACGGTATGGGGTCATTGAGAGATGCAACAGTGCATATATCAACTCACTAGTTACGGTAATCAAGAAGGACGGTAGCGTACGATTGTGTTTGGATGCGAGGAAGGTGAACAGTGTGACTATCCCGGACTACGAGGGTGCCCCTCCAATAAACGACATTTTGGCGAGATGTGGAGAGATGAAGTACTTATCTACCGTAGATCTAACTAGCAGTTTCTGGCAAGTACCACTGAAGTCGGAATGCCGGAACTTCACCGCTTTTATGTACGACGGCAAGTGTTATCGTTTTACAGTTACACCATTCGGTCTGAGTACCAGTTCTGCTGCGCTGACCAGGGGATTGGACACAGTACTGGACGAAGATGTAAAAGAAAATACCATTATTTATGTCGACGATTGCCTGTGTTATTCAGAAGATTTAGAAACGCATTTGTTACATTTAGACTTATTATTATCTAATTTAAGAAGGGCAAATTTAACCATCAATTTGGAGAAGTCGCAGTTCTTCAGACAAGAAATCGCGTACCTCGGTTATCAACTAACAACGCAAGGAATACGAGCAACGGACGAGAAGATAGATGCCATTATGAAGTTCCCTGCACCTCGGAACCAAAAACAATTAAAAGGTTTCCTGGGGTTGACAAATTTCTATAATCGTTTTACAGACAAATACACGGAAACTACTAAACCATTACTGGAGTTGTTACGGAAAGGACAGAAATTCACCTGGACACAGGAATTAAATGAATGCTTTCAGCAGGTTAAAAGGTTATTCGTAGAAACAGTCATCTTAAAGTTTCCCCGAATAAACCAAAGATATTATATGCAATGTGACGCCAGCAACTTTGCATATGGCGGACAACTATATCAATTGGACGAAGAAGGAAGAATTGGAGTAATAGCTTTTACCAGCAGGACATTCAAGGGTGCGGAAATAAATTATTACACTACGGAGAAGGAGCTTTTGTGTATTGTAAGATGTCTTGAACGGTTCCGTATATACATACTAGGACAACCGTTAACCATCATTACTGATAATAAAGCACTTACTTTTATGAATAAATGTCATTTAAACAACTCGCGTATTACACGCTGGATCTTAAGTATTCAGGAGTACAAATTTGACATTGTCCATTGTAGAGGTAAGGACAATATTATTGCCGACCTTCTGAGCAGAAATCCAGAAGATGCCACACCAGAAGTAATTAGTGACAATATTTCCGAATATTTAATTAACCACCTGACAATCAAAATGGATAAGAAGGTAAGCAAGATCCTAATGGATATTGGAAGGCACCAAATTCAAGATCATAGGCTTAAGTATATTATTGATAAGATTAGGGAAAATTGTGTAGATAAGAAATTAAATAAATTTTATAGATTCGTCGATGAGAAATTGTACAGATTACGCAAAGGAGAGTGGAAACTATACGTACCGAACAGTGTCTGGCGAAATAATTGCTGAAATACACCGTATGTATGGGCATCCCGGTGCGAAGAGATGTATCAAATTATTACAGGAGTACTTTACTATGGACGGGATGTTAAAGAGGGTGAAAATTTATGTACGGACTTGCGACACTTGTCAGAAAAAAAAGGATTCCGGCAACAGAAATTCGTTCGGAGGAACAAAAGCCATAATACCGTTACGCAAGGGTGACCTTGTGAGCACGGACTATTACGGACCGTTACCTGCTTCGTCCAGCGGGGTGAGGTATCTATTTATTATGGTTGACAACTTTACCAAATACGTACGATTTTTCACACTTCGAAGGGCAACGACCGTCGCTACACTGAGGAGAGTACACCAATATCGTGAAGAACTAGGATCTCCTAGAGTGATTCTCACAGACAATGGAACGCAGTTTTCATCTAAAAAATGATTAGATGGATTAACTGAACTAAATATCCAACCACGATTTACCGCAATAAGGAACCCTTGTGCGAATCTGGCTGAAAGAATCAACAGACAGCTTGGGAACTTATTTAGGATCTTTGTTGGTGATCAACATACAAAGTGGTCCCGTTACGTACCAATCGTCGAGAGTTGTATTAACGAAACGTACCACGAGACGATAGAAGTAACACCGTACGAAGCTCAGCTCGGAAGAAAACCTCCCAGAGCGTGGGAAAAATACATCAACAAGGATATGCTCCTAGTTAAAGGGGTAGATCATAACCAAATATTTATCAAAATGAAGGAGAAGAGAGAAAAACAAGCAAAATTATGTAATGAGACTAAAACCATTACAGGATTCAACATTGGTGAGAAAGTGTTAATCAGAACATATCATCAATCGGACGCGGTCCAGAAAAGAATTGAAAAATTTTGCGAACTGTACTGCGGATCATATAAAGTGCATCAAATTCTCGGAGAAGCTACTTATCTACTCGTTGATTGCGATGATGACAAGAAACTCCGTGGAAAATTTAATGCCAGACAATTGAAAAAATACTATGAACCAGAGAATTGAAGATGAAGGAAGAGGAAGAAATTGAAGAAGATGTCGTAAGAAGCTAGCCGATGCTGATGAATCAACTGCGTTAGGGTAATTGACGCGATGATATCATTCAAGCTGGCTTATCCAAGAAAGTTATGTACTTTAATTGTTGAAACATAACATCAAAAATGTATTTAGTCAATTAAGCACTAATTAAATGTTAGATAATAAGATAAATTAACATTTAGTGTGACATTTTAGAAAAATATTGCAGTGAATGCAAAGGACATTTAATTGCTATTATTTGATTTATATGGTAATAAGTTAAAAGGACAAAGTGAGAAAAATGGACACTTAAAATCAGATAAGTGATAATATTCAACGAACTAGATAGTGAATGGACTTTATTAATATGAGTGTATGTAATTGGTAGGTTAGGATTATAAATGATGTTATCATGAAGTAGGTAAATCATTGAAACTAAATGTCATACGTGTATGTAAATTATTAAGATAATTACAGTTAACGTAGCGATTGTGTCAATTAACAATCTAATTTTAAAATAACAGTTTAAAAGATTTTATTGGTGAGATCATTAGTAATGCACAAAGGTGTATATGTATAGGAGATTTTCTTTGATATCATGTAAAGGTTACATTGAACCGCTTAACTGTTTGATAATATCTTGTGAATATGATATTTTAGAAGGTAAAATTTTATTCAATTGATGAAATTATTTAATTGCTTATGGAATTTATGATTTGTCTTATAATTATAAAGATAAGGTATTTATATGTCAATTCGACAATGTGAAATGCGTTCAGCTATCCCAAATAGCTGGCAATAAATTCAGAGAACCAATTAAAACCAAAAGGGGGTGTACCACTGGTCATATAAGCTTTTGAAAGTAGGTTATTGTGTATACCTTCCCCTGAAGAAGATGGACACGGCGAGGCGACGTACTGGGCGCAGAATTTAGATTTGAGTTGTTCCCAGAGGTCACATCGTCAAATCGAAATTGAGGACACTGTAACGAGCAGAAAATTTTAAAATTTTCAAATTTTCACCTCGGCAGAGTACGTTCACACGAGGCAAGTGTCAACGACTTATGGTGGAGCAATAAATAAGGAGTAATGAGAAGGTGTCAGTGAAGCGTTGCTGACTTGACAATAGAAACGCATTAAGTTCAATCCAACTATAGAATTTGGTGGCGTAAGATGACAGGGAAAGTTTCGTCCAGAATTATTGCTCTCCGCAGCTGTAACAAAGTAAGAAGGACATTCACACCCGTACCAAGAATTGTAGCAGATGTGGCCGTGTTACGTCAGTAGACGATAAGCGACAAAAACAAGTGATGCTCCATACTACAATGAAACGGATACGCTGCACCTTAAGTAACAATACTGGAAGATAGGCTGACAAAAACTAAAGTCATGTTACACAGCTGGAGGTATCGTCTAATTGACAGACAAGAATTTACGAAGGGAAAGTTGGGGTGACTTCAACGACCAGCAGATGTTCGAAATTAGTAATAGCCAGAAAAAAGGGGTAAGAGCATAGAACAATACGCCAGGAAGACTGTAAGTATAGATAATGGGAATCTATAGAAACGCAGAGTTTACTCAGACAATAGGCTGATAGACAAGTTGTTTATAGCCATAGTTTCTTCGAAGCGGGTCAACGATCGTCAAGCCAGAGAGCAGGGAGACCTAAGGACCTATCAGAGACCTTCAGCCAGCGAGAAATTTGATGGTGAGGGATGTTTCCATAGCAACTGAGACGAAGAACCTATCGGAAGAACTATGACGTAGGATTTTGACAGAGTGGGACAGTATTTTCCGAGAAAATCAAAATCTGACCAATCTCGAAAAGAAGTGGGCGTGAAGCGCGCCAGAGACAAAATTTTGAGTAGGGACGAATTAATAAAACTAGCTGTCCAGGAAAACGGAGAGGCAGTCATACTCAAATTTTAGACAGTGATATTCAATTTTCAGACAGACAGTCAACACTTAAATTTTGAATAGTTATACTAAAGTTTTTACAGTTAGAATTTTCAAACAGTTTACATTTCAATTATCAAGTAGTTTAACTACAAGTGCGAGAGACGGTATATTATAAACTTTCCATTGTTTATTCAAATCATTCGGAAGTTAGATAAATAACAAGGAACTTAAAATTTAATAATACACTCATATCGCGGTAGTGGAACTTTTCCGGAGTGCGCAGTATCGGACTTAGTGAAATTTACACCAAGTGAACAATCAGACCGTTACACTAACAGACAGCATCACTTAACGATATACAAATTATTGGAACTTAATATTGTGTATCAACAACATAATGAACACGAAACATTAAACAAACTAATCAATTATAGGACCGTTTGTGGAAGCAGCGACAAATGAAACTAGACATGTATATTGACTTTAAAACGAACACACAGCAAACACAGTAAGATAGAACATTGATTGAACACTGAACTTCAATTACCCACACATATACAAACACCTACACGAGTGGTCGGAAGAATAAAGTGATAAGTGGCAGTGATAAAACAACTTACTACGGAATGTATCTACGAGCCATCTCCATCACCAGAACGAGACTTCATCAACAACTAATGGATATTCACTAACCAAGTAACCATTATTATAATTACTTCTAATTAGTAACTTCTACTGACCTGGTTTCTTTCAAAGAATTCACACCTGAGAAATTTATTAAGAAAAGTAATGAGTAAATCTGATAAAGTATTTAATGAACGTATAAACAAAAGCTTATTTGGGATTTAATGAACGCATTAAATAAGTAGAATATTGAATTGTAACATCATTTGATTTATATATGTATGTATGTTTTCCTTTGTTTCAGCATATATTAAGATATATCTTTGTTTATTATAAATATGTATGTAGTTCAGGTACAGCGACGTAACCTATGTACTATTATAATATGTCATAAATGATAATTAAACTAGTATTTTAGTTAACCAGAAACATGCGTTCATTATTACCAATGCAACCCAAATATTAACCTAAAGTTTGAAAGAATGCAAATAGATTTTAAGAGTTTCTTATGTTCAATTATATAAATGATATCACGTATGTGTTGATGAGCATAGATAGTTAGAATCATCATTAAGATTAAATTATACACATACATGTTAGAGATTGATAATTTTATATATTTAATAATTAATTTATTGTGCTATCAATACGCATATAAAATTGATTGTTATAAATGGTTGCCCAACGCGTGGCATAATAGATTTATAACGCATATAAAAAGTATGTTATAGACTTGATTTAAAGGTCGGGTTTTCGTAAATAACTTGAAAAACATATCGCTGTCAACGAAAAACTATTCCCTTTATTTTCCGGTAATCTAGTGAAAAAATATTATTTGACAGAGAACGTTATAGAACATGAAGGGATGCTTTTATGGAAACAGAAATCTAATACATCATTTGCGTAGTATAACAGTACAAAAGTTGCATCAGAAAATGGAGGGTTGTTGCCAGGATGACAGGAGGCGGGGTGGATTTCTGACAACTGACAAGCGGGGAGAAGGACAGAACTGGGTCGCCGGCTGCTTTATGCTTGATGAATCACTCATCCCCTAAACTCGGCCATTTTTTGTTTCGTTGTCTCCCGCGCCCCTCTTTCATACACTAAAACCCCGTTCTACACTGACACACATACTGTTACTTAATATTTACAATGTTGCTCATTATTACTCCGCTTTTTATTCTATTTGTCTTCCCTTTGTTACACTGGAATATTTCTGACGAACGCCTATTATGAATTTGACCAACTGAAAAAAAAAATCGTGAGCGTTTAGTCCTTCAAATTTAACACATTTAATTTTCATGAGAACATGCGTATATTGTCTCTCTCCCACTATCTCTATTTCCTCTGCCTCCCTCTTTCTCTCTACCTATGTATCTATCTATCCAGCTATTAGTCTTACTGCCTATTTATATCTATATCTCACTATTTATATATTTATCTGTCTGCCTTAGTTATGTGATATTCTGTCGTGTGGAAGGTCCCAAACGCCACTTTTGTCTATTTCTGACTTGAGACTGCACTTCTTCTTCTTCCTGACTGGTCATTTGACTGTCCTCGTCAGTCATTTCGTCCGTCTTTAAATCGACATTTCCAGCGATTCTATATTATTTTTATACGTCTATTATTTGATAAATGGAAACGAATGAATAACTTCGATATCCTTTTTTGGGTGAATGGAGGGGGGGGTTCATATCGGTGTCTGAAATACTGTAAGCAAAATTGTATGTATTAGTAGAAAGTCTTGTTACCGCCGAAGTAGTATGCGGACATGTACAGTAATAAAGAACTGTAGATATGGTTGCTTTCTGTCGGTGAAGACAGGTGCATAGGAAACGCGGTCAGCCAGTTCTGACTCTGCGCTTCATGAGAACATTCTTTATACAGTTCCGTACGGTTGTTGTTTGTTTACATTCGTGTACAGCTATTCTGTGTGTGCATTGCTTTGTCACACGCAGATTGATTTTTATGTTTGATATAGTGTATTTTTATTGTGACATTTTTAATTTGAAAATCCGAAGAAATCGATTATTCTATCTACACCTATCTTGATTTTTGAATTACGGCGTAGTAATTAGGTTCAGAATCAAAGACAAAAGTAATGGCCTTTATAGAAGATGAACCCGTTAGGACCAAAATATAGGCCTACATAGACAACATATGCATAGAACAAGTAAGACATTTCACCTATCTTGGACGTGACATTCTTATGATAAAGATAGAGATTTAGAAAATAAAGTGACAAATTTCACAAGAATGTGTGGAACGATTAGCAGAACGTTGGGAAATAAATGTAAAAAAAGAAACCCATGTAAAATTTTATAAAACAATGGCAATACCTACACTGTATGGTTCTGAAACTTGGGTCATAAAGAAAAAAAGATGAACCAAAGATACAAACAGCAGAAATGAAATTTCTGACCCCAGTTAAAAGATGTAATAGACCAGATCATATAAGAAGTGATTTAGATATTTTTGCAGTTAATGGAAAGATTAAAGAATACAGAATAAAATGGATTCAACGTATAGATAGAATGGAAGAAAGAAGAATACCGAAGATAGCGAAAGATTACAACCCTAGAGGCAGAAGAAAAGTTGATAGACCTAAGAAATGGTGGACTGTGGAATAGGAACAAGCCGCTAAAGCCTAAAATCGTTAAGAAGATGATGATGATGATAGTTAGCTTCAGAAATCAGTGTCCAGTAAAATATATATTTTCTCAAACAGTTTTCTGGACTGTGACAATATTCTGTTTTTGATTAGAGGCGAAGTAAAAAACAGGCTGGTCTGTAAAACACGCGTTTCAAAATATTTACTTCAAAGCAAGCGGTTTTCAGCCTGTATGAATTTGACAGCAATCGTTGGGGTCGGCCTGCTTTTAGCACAAATTTAATCGTGTACTATAGATTAAAGGAGTCGTCTGTTTTCAATAGGTTTGGTTTTCTTTGATAATACGCCCGCTGACGACAGCGGCAGATCTGTATTATGCAAGCGCTCAAAAGGAAAAGAAATAAATAATTCCGCTTTTTAATACACTCTGAACAAACCTGTGGGTATGATGTCGTTGACTATACGAAAGAAATGTGAAATTAAAAAGCGTTTATTTTCTTCTTTCTCACCTTTCCAATGACTGTAAACATAACAGAAATGACAGACCCAAACCTACAATAAGCAGTAAAGACTGATTTCAAATTAAAAAAATATTATATCTGTTGTGGTTTTGACTTCTTAAACATTTTGTCCTGCCCTAAAGTTTTCAGGTCGCATTCATTTGTTATGATATGTTCTTGAATGATATTTAAACAAAATCCATTATTCACAGTCTGTAAGGGTGTATTGCTCTTAAAAGGCTTTCACTCCTACCTTAAATCAAGATCGCATGCCAGACGTAAGATCGAACGGTTACAAGCGGGTTACACTCGAATTTAGAACAGGAATCGGTATTCCAGACGTCTGCCAGAATGAATTTCTCGTTACTTATTTTCACCATTTCTCTCGTTACTCTAGTGTTATTACTCCATTATACCAGGTTTGGCCAAATACTTCATGGGTTTTTGTTTATTTAAACATTATATCTTTACTCATTCATATGTATGTTCTCTTCTTCAAAGTAATCTCCGTTGCCCATAACGCAGTTATACCAAAGTTTTCACTGTCTTCAAAACATTTCTAAAATTCTCTCACTGACACAACCTTGAGCTGCTTCTGCAACTTTTGTTTCATGGCTTCAGAAGCCGAAAAGTTGACCACTTGTTTTGTCGTTCTTGGAAAGATGAAAAGGCCACATATGGATAATAAATGGTGTTGTGATATTATTAAGGTGTTATGTTTGTGTAAAACTTTTTTTAAATGCAGTGACGTGTCACTTAGTGATTTAACCATGTTGCAGTTTCCCTAAAACTGTCTTTTTAAAAAAATTGACCGTTTTCCATGAATTGGTCCATGCAGGAAAGGTAAAGTTCCCAAATTTCTATTAAACGTAATAGCCTACTCTTTATTAATAGCAAGTATTTATGGAATACAATTTTATGATCTTCATTTTATTGACATCACCTTCAACTAATTGGTGACTGTGTTGTGTAATAATGCGACAAAATGGACTAACGTAGTAAAAATGTACTAGTTTTGGTAAATGTCTCATTTTTACACAAAGTGAGTATCTTGTATTTTATCTTGTATTCTAAAATAAATAAAAAATCGCTTAATATGAAAAACACAACTAACTCAGTTAGTTGTTAAATCTAAACTAAACTATGAATCCATTGTGGATATATGTTTAGACAACTATTACAAACATCACATACAAAACAGTTTTTTAATCGGGGACTTGTGATGCTGAAAATTAAAAAATTACAAGACAATTATTGTTTGATCAGACCTCGAGAATACTCTGGGGAAGTTATAAAGAAAAACAGCACGAAAAACATAGAAGAAGATTAACAAACTTTGAATAGACTATAAACTACAATTGAATTTGGAGAATGAAGGTACAATTTTTGAGGGGAAGAAAAATCGCGATAAAAGTAAAAGAAAGAAAACTTGACATATCTGGAATAAAGTAAGTGAAAGAAAGAAATAGTTGTTGTGGACAAAGTAGAGGAAAAAATATAGTAGAAATTTGTACATACGTAAAGTTTAGTAATTTAGTACTACACAATTAATTATAAGTGATTAGAGATTCTAAATGTATATAAAACTGTCTTGCCCATAAAAAGCTATGAAATTACATCAGATAATTACAAAGAAAATTGACTGGTCACAACACTGCGTTATCGTTGGAAACCGCTCCATTACCATTCCAGATGTCAGCCTTCATCTCTTCACACGCCTTTGGTAGACGCAGTGTGTGTCGCTAGCTCACAGGACGATGTTTTCCGCCGGGTCGCAATTGACCGGGTTCAAATTTTCACGTCAGTGGCAACTGACCGGGTTTGGTACGATTCGTTGCAACTGACGGCGATCCCGCTTAACTCCTGAACTACTTCGGTGGTACACAAAAGAGCCCATTAATATTTCTATATATTTTAACATATAACGCGGGTGTGTGTCTGTGTCTGTGAGAGAGAGAGAGAGAGAGAGAGAGAGAGAGAGAGAGAGAGAGAGAGAGAGAGAGAGAGAGAGAGAGAGAGAGAGAGAGAGAGACAGAGAGAGAGAAGTACCGTTAACCGTTATTTAGAAGTACTCTTTACAAATTTTTTCTTGTCAGAAGTTTCGAGCGTTATCCCATATGCACATATGTTGTATGTTGCATCACACCATATGTTGTATGATGATTCATTCTCCGGTAATTGTGGTTGATGTTGGTTGGCCAGGGGAGAATCTGCTGGTTGCCGTCTTGTAATCTCATATGCTGTGTTGAAATATTTGTTTTCTTCAAAATCCTGTTGTGTTTTGTATTGAACGTGCTCGATTTTTTATTTTGTTAGGTTTTGTGTGTATATATACACATATATACCTACATATATATATATATATACAGTATATATGTTCCTAAATGTTTAGGCTAGCTTCTTTGTATGAAACATATATTTAACGAGTGACTTTATAAACGTCAGAGAACTAATGTACACTACGAAATTAGAGTGTGTGTTATTAAATTTATCACATAAAATTTGCAGTAAATACAAATGGATCTATCTTTCATTTATTACCTTAATACATACGAGGTATTTCAAAATCTGCAACGTAGAACTATGTTTCTAAAGAAGTTTGGCTTTTTATGCATAAATTATTAACGTTCAAAATTGCAAAAGAAGTTTTACAATACTTGTAACTTTCTGAAGATGAAAATTGAAGACGTTTCGATACACTTACTAAGATAATAATAAAATTTTAAAATGTCCATACGATCGAGAAACGTGAGTTTCTATTGTAACCATTAAAAAGTGCACTGCAAGTAACACCAGCAAGTATTGTGTTTAAACGGGCACACATATAAAACATAAATTAAATGTGATTTTTTATTGTTTTAATTATAGCGAATGTGACATATTTTGAGTTACCTGCTGTATAGACTAGTCAGGATTCAGGGTTAATGTAAGTTAGGATACTTTATTTGATATACGCGGTGTGGCTAGCACTACACCTGTACCCCCAGATTAGGAGTTACGTGTCTGTTAGTGCTGCGTGACGTGTCAGAGGCCGGATTGTCACAGTAAAAAAAAAAAAAAAAAAGAGTCTACTGTGACAATGATTTAAACCTTTAAAAAATTAAAACATGGAAGATATCCGTAAATTCTGAGCCAAATCGTCAAATAAAAATTACAAATAAAAATTAAATTATAAAACGAAATAAACACGTGATTTAACAAATATAAAAGACAACATATAATGTAAAATGCTATGGTTTGCGGTTGCTGATCCTCTTCAAAGGACTGTCAATAAGTGAAACTGTCAATTTCACATACTGAGTCGACCTAAGGGCTGAAAATAAACCACACATTAATTTTATTATGTTCCAGAAATCGAAAGCCGGGACTTCTATATTACAAGCCAAACGTCTTTTTAATATATAATTATAAAAATAAAAATAATTTTGAACGTAACGTACGTTTCATATAAAATGTCTACTCTGTTTATTATCTACGTCATGATCACAATCAACACGTTGACATAAAACGAACTTATATACGTGTTTGTACGTATATAGGAAAATAATCCACTGTGTGACAGTTTTTATAAACATGCGGAAATTTCGATTTTGGCTTCTATTACAACTTTTGCGTTTTGTGTAGAAATAAGATTTTAGTATTTTACCGACAGTATGTTAAAGTGACTGACGCATAGGCGACGCAGTTTGTTTTAAGTACTCGAGCTGTTTCTCTCTCGTGCTTTATTTAATACATTGATCAATATGGCACAGCACGTAGAACGTGGACTCGCAGAAACAATACTGTCAGGAATTCAGGTCAACACGCTCGTATTGAATGAAACGAGACTTGCGCCATCATCCGATACTAGTACAAAGCCGCCGATACCGTCCGTTCGATGAAGATACCATTCTATATGTATTGTGCTGAGTTTGCAAAATATATCCCTTTGTATCGCAAATCGTTCCACTTCTTTTTGCTAGGAGATATAGTCTGTTTACCTCATCGGGAATCAGAATCAACAGAAAAATTTTCTTACAGAGTGTACGATATTTACCAGAGAGAAATGCCCGTATTCAGTAGAGACGCCATTGACGTGACGTAAACAGTAGTGATGGCTTCATATCGTCATCGTCTACGTCAAAGAGTAGGTCTCTGGAAATGTTCCGGATGGACTTACTCAACGTTCAAACTCCACCATCCAAGAAGTGCGTACTATGCCCAAGTCTCGTACTCCGTACAATTAGGCTGGTACAAAAATAATCCTATACAGTTTCAGTCGTGTAATTACCTGAATTGCTTACATAAGGACATTCTTGTTGTTCTCACATTCTGCAGAATGAAACTAGTTCTAAAAAGATCCGTGCTACATCTACAAATAATTTCACATCCAGGGTCCGTGAAGCAATTCACTTGTTACAATCATGCATTTTCTCCAAACGTATTCAACAAAGTGACATTGTCTTTCATATTGCATTTGGAAATATCAAAATTATAATATTTTGATGTTAGGTTGAGATAATATTTCTCTCTGTGTGAATCATTGTCATTAGTTGCAAGTAGGCCTATTGCTTCAACTTCTCAGCGAACGCAAGTGGCGGTTAGCGTTTGGCCCCTGCGTCCTGGATTGGTTGTGAATAAAACCACGGAGTCCATCCGGACTAGGCGGTTGGACTGTCATAATGCCGGATGGTATTTATGATATGATTAAATTCAATAAAAACTGCAAAATATTAGTTATAGCCTTGTGATCTTATAAGTAAACACCATTGCTACTTGTGGGGAGAGTAGGAATCCTTAAAAGGTAAAAAAACTCTGATAAATGATTGAAAAGGCATGGCGAAATTTCCAGAGGCGGTTGTCCACTGATAAACCTAACTAAATGCTAAGAGTCTGTATGGGGAAATAATTTGGTTACTTGAACGTTTAACAAGTCGTATCTTAATGCATCATCGTGGCTGACAGTAAACAACACTTTTTCTTGTAATCAAACTTTTAATTAAAATGGAATACAGTTTGTAAAACATGTATCGGCTTCAGTTATCCGTCGACGTTTCGATGTGCTTTTGTCGATGTGCTATGTACACATGTGTAGTGCGTTTATAACTGAACCACCTAAAGTTTTTCAGCTGTATACGTAGAATAAAATTCACGTATTCTGCGCATGTACGGATCAGACAGTTGGAACACAAAGAAATAACGCTTCAGCTGAATTTAGGCGGCTAATAAAGCCTCTTTTGTATGAAGAAGCTTTCAGGCGGAAATAAAAGAACGTCACCATCGAAATGGGGATATAATAGAGTATAGTGTAATGGGGATATCATAGAGTATCGTGTAATGGGGATATCATAGAGTATCGTGTAATCGTGCGCCTGATGATTGTATTCTTCGAAATTGGTCAAGATGATGAGGCATTGCACCATAATTCACTAAAGTTTCGGCCCAAATGCCAAAAGGAAAGAGAGACTTGATGTTATTACAAAAAATACCATACAAACCAACCTGATCTTGGTTACCGGATCTGTTACATTCACTTAATCATTGAATAAACGAGAAGGCGCGGACATGTTAGTCATCCGTCCCGCCTCTCTCATGTGTGTACTAATACACTCCGCGCGAAAATATAATCATTCAAATTGTAGCATGACAGATAATGCCCATAGTTCTGAATAGAGAGAAAGATCATAAAATAAAATAAAAACATTTTAAATCCAAGAAAGCAACATTAAAATTAATTAAGAACCACCGTAAAGCACAATCATAGATTGAAGAAAGAGTTTTATTAAAACCAATATTTCGATCTGACGATGGGCTGTGAAGCTTGAAAGCGCTAATCGGAATAATTTTTATATAGTGGTGTGCAACAGTGATCATTCTGATTGTAAAACCAATATTACAATGAGTGATGAGTAAGCAAAATAAACTTCAAAACTAAAAATAAAGTAAAGTAATACCCAGGTAGGATAGGAGTAAGTAAGGAAGAAACACAGAACAAGACAACATCAACCATAAAAGGTGATACTTTGATAAGAAACAAGGAGAATAGGAGTAATTAATGAAGAAACCAGAACAAGACAACATCCACAAGAAGAAGGACTGCTCTTATAAGAAACCAAAACAAAACCCCAAAAGAAAGTAATAAAAATAATGACCAATGAAAGTATAACAAAAAACCATGTAAAATAGATATAAACCAAAAGTGTATAAAGTAGAATTGAAAGTGAACCAATGTGAATTAATTATATAATGCAAAAAACAAACCTTCATTATCCTTTATAAATAGATTTCTTGATTTTAATAAGACTATAAAAGTAATTAGAAATAAAATCGAAGAATAAAAAGGGGATCAGTGCAAGTTTTTATATTATATTAAATAAACCTAGTGTGTCAATATTGGAGTTCATAAACTGAGTAAATTGTGAAATTATACAACTTTAAAGTGTTTATATTGTGTCAATGAATAATATTAAATAGAGTATTATAATGACAAATAATACAAGTGTTTCTAAATAATAACTGCCACTCTTTACATACAACATTCGTTAGAATGACAGTAAATAAAACAAGAGCAGGCCATATAAAAAGTGAAGTGACCAAGAATCATTACCCCAAAAAAATCAAACAAAAAACAGCTAAAACTGAAAATGAAACTAGTAGAAGAAATAGTGTAAACGATGGAAGGACAGATATGTTTTGTTTAAAATAAGTTCAGATAACTCAATACCGAATATCAGAGTTAAATACCATTCTTTTATTATGAAAATGTTTATTATGTTCTAAGAATAGTTAATCCAGATTAAAATGTTTGAGATTAAATACCATTGTTAATTTCAATTATGTGTTATGAATTAATAGTATAAATTATATACTAAATGTTCTTTTGTTAAAATAAGGAAATGTTAATCAATATTATATTAGAATAGAAAGTCAGAAAGGGTATAAACAAGATATATTATTTAAAAACTTTGTATGTAAAAACAGTTAAAATCTAGGCCAAATGGAAAATTTAAACAGCATTATAATTGATGAATTAAGTACAGAAAAATAGTTAAACTGATGGAATTTATATAAGGTAAATCAGTGATAGAGTCATATAACTGGAACTATAATTAAGAAAGATATTGTAAAAAGATAGTAAGAATTATTGTTAAAAATGCAAAGGTAAAAACTGAAAATTCAAAGAGGGGAGTCACATATTAATGCATAATATTTAAAAAGATAACCAATTACTTAAATTACAAGAAATTAAGGAAAGATAAACATTTTATGTCAATCTGAGATTTAATACAATCATAAATATAACATATAAAATGGCAAACAGTTTGAGAAGGACAGGAAGTAAATTTTAAGACTTACAATTTTCAAAATGAAGTAAATATAGCATTTTAGATAACAAACTTAGTAAAACTATCTTATTTGGTATCAAATCAAGCAGAATGAACTGAAGAAGAAGATTATGTATTTAGTATTTAATAAATTTAAATAATAGCAAAAATATATTCAGTAGTATAATGTAAAAATTTTAAATGTAACGGAAGCTAGAAAGTTTTGAAACAATGGATTGCTAATATTAAATTGGCTAAGACATTAGTAGAAGACGAAGGAAATGAGTTAGTTCATTATTAGACGTTGTGAAGTACACTTAAGACGAGTTCTTGCTAAAATATTAACCTACAGCGAAATCATAAATGGCGTTCATTCGACAAGCCTAGTCTACTGTAAAAATCGCGAGTGTCGAATAAATTCATTTAAACCTTAACGTCAGTGAAACTAACACCTACAAACATTAAATTAACTTAAAACAGAGCAGAAAACAAGTGAATATATAATTTAAACGATTAAAACCATTAATTCCACATAACGAAACGAACAGTGCAATTATCGACCTAATAGACTAAAGTGAAATATAACTTAATCCAACACATTTTATCGAAGTGAACCACAAACACTTAACCAGGACCACTCTACTAACACCAGAAAGAATAATCGCAGCTGCAGGAACGAGAAATCATAGGAAAATCAACCTTTATTGGAAGCAGAATCCGCGAGGTTCATTCGTCAATTACATCTGAACACGGAGCGGCCATCTTTGACTTCCCACAATTCCAAGCGACACTGCCAGTAAATCACGGTTCGAAAAATTCTTTACTTACTATTATATATTGAATGTTATAAATGTATTTTAATTAATAAGATTATATTTTGTAATGTTATACTTTCAATACTATGCCCTTTTTCTCTGACTATATATAAAATAACTGTTTAAAGAACCCGATAATAAATAATTATACAATCTATTGATATACCCTGAGAGAGTCGATTAATCAATCGATAGAAAATCGATTATATTACTATTTGTTAATAAAATTCCTTGAATATTATAAAATTGAATTCTATTTATTACTAAATTATAACTAACATAACATATCATCTTAGTTGAGACTTAACTACAAGAATTTCACAACATTGAAGGAAGATAACCTGCAAATAAGGAAAGTTCACCAATCGATTGTTCCTGGAGACAATCCTATTAACTGGTAAAAGAATTCCAAATACAGAAAAGGATATAATTCGTTTAAAACAAATAATAAGAAGTTCGGGACACCACGAAACATTTTAAAATAATTAATATTAAATTAATTTAAAAAAATAAAAATAAATAAATAAATAATAACTAAATTTTTTTTATCAAACAACAAGAAAAAATTTAATTATTTAATTGGTTACAAAATGTATGTTGCCAACAAATGAAGCTAAAATATTTTGAAACAGAATATAATATTAGCTAGTACTGAAAAACTAGCTGGTTTGCAGGTTGTGCAAACTGTCTTTCCAGAAAACAGAAATATTAGGCCTACAGTTAGATGTTGATGTACAGTTAAAGAATAGATTTCTAAAATTTATGTGTAGAAAATACAATCTGGCTATGAAATTTATGCTTTACAGAAGCGAGAGGTGAACAATAGGGCATCCGTGAGCAGAACAGCTGTAATTTTAGTGTAAGTAAGCTGTAAGTTTGAAATCAAATGGAACACCTAAACGTTTTACGCTATTGGACGAACACTTTAGATTTGAGAAGTAATTGAGTAAGTTATGTTTTGGAGTATTTGGCATTCTGTAATACAAGACTGAAAATATGGAGTAAATTTTGTATAAAGAATTAAACTGTTCTGTCGTGGAGAAAATGTTACAGAAGTGTTCTGGTAAGCCTGCTATGTATGAACGACCAGTTCAAATCTTCACAGATTCTCGTGAACAGACTTAAGATCATGATAATCACATGAAGTGTATAGTTTTGTTTTCCATTGCGTTTTATCATTAGATGCAAGGATCATAAGAAAAAATCATTATTTTGGCATTTTACGTCACACGTGAAGCTATTCGTAGGAAACGGTGAAATGAAAGGGCAGTCTATGAAAATTGACGCCGAAAATGCACCAGTCTTAGGCAAAAGAAACATTGTGCTGACACAGCAACCACCGCGCCGTATTCGCCATACTTGTCCCAACACGATCTCTCTTCTTGCGAACTATGAAGAGCACCACGAAAGGACAATGTTTCGCGACTGTTGAAGGCTGAGCGAAAAAGAAAAATCGCTGAGCGAGCTTGAAGACTACACAAAATAATGCATTCGTGAACAGTTTTTAAGACTGAAAAAAACTTTGGCACAGGCGTTTTATAACCGATTGATGCTACGTTGAAGGAAGCATTGTAAATGTAAATGTAAAGGAATGCTTAATTTTTCAAATAAACAAAAATTGTGCGAACTTTTTGTAAGGCACCCGGTTTTAATAATATGTAAAAACTAAACAAACCAAAATTTGGCGCTTTTGCCTATCCTAAGGACTTATCTAAGGGAATTTCTAAGTAGCTTAGGTATCCCTTATCACGATCTTCAGTTTTATTGATGTTGTAATCGATATATGCGGTACATCGTTATACAGTCTTAAAATCTTCATCTATACGCTATATAAGCGTAGCGTATACACGCTATAAAGCCTACATAGTAATATACTTACATAGATCTTAATAAATCTTATCTAAATCTAATTCTTATAATTGCTGCATCTGGAAATTTCTTCCTTAAAAACGATACATCGTTAAAGGAATACCGATATATACGATTACTACTGTACATTATGCAACTTGAGCTGAGCGTTAGAATTACGAGTAACAAAGAACGTAAATGGAGTGCCTAACGTGTGCAAAGAAGATTAGTAGCACGACGCGGGAAAGACGATTTCCCTTGGGTTCGCAGACGCCAGACTAGACAGAGTTTCGTGTAAACAATTAAGGAATCTGCTAAGCTTTCAACAATGAGAAAGGACGGTCTTGAGTAAATAGCGAGTCGCCTATAGCAAACCGATTCAGTTAGCGTAGTAGGTGTAACGCGTTTTAAGGGGGGGGGGGGTTAATCTCAGTTGCGGTAGTTGGAGAGTGGTGTGTTTATTATAATCTTACAGTCGCTCAGGTTAATCAGTGCATACTCACAGTTTACTTACTAAATAATTGTTAAACAACATGTATTAGTTGAAAATTTTTATAGACGTCTTATCTAGGATACGAACTTACTTCATGTAATAATCTGTTTTTTACATAACGTTTTAACCCTACGGCTGTTACGTAGTTTGCAATTTGTAGTATGGTGGAATAACATCGTCACCGGAGACAGTAAATCAATTAGCGGGATTCAGTGAACATTTTTATGTGCAAGTTAATTTAACAAGTTTATTAACGAAGTCAAGTTTCCTTAACCAGGTGCAGTACACTGTTAACGAGTATTAACAATACATATTAACTACCACTGAAGTGATTAAATTTAATAAATCACAGTTAGCAAGCATTTCTATTGGTTCGCAATGCACAAAACAACTGCTGTGTTGCAGCCAGTGTGGACTGACTGTCCTCGCTCTGTGTGTATTTAACAAGGTCATGTGTGACGCATGAAAAATATCGGCTCGATTTTCGATATAGTGACAGTGTTCGTGCTGCAGCAAAAGTGTCCATTATTAAAGCTCCATTATCCGACACTCTGTATCATGCAGAATGTTCTGTTCACTAGTTCTACTTCGAAGCCACATAGGTACGTTTTAATGAGTATCTTTTTTCCCCTATTTAATGGATGAATGCACTGAGAAATTGGCTCAACATACTGTACACATTGAACTGTCGCACATGATGATAAATGAAGATTATTTACAAATGCTACCGTAGAAGAGCGAGAAGTTAGCGGTACTAATTCATCAGGCGACGATCTCGTCTAAGACAAAGATTTTTGCTCCAATGGTACAGATGCGTTTGCGACCGCGTTCGAATCGCAGAAAGTTAGTCGTGTTATACCGACCATGAAACTTTGTATCTGCACAGCTTTCAGAACCGATCTCAATTACGAGCGGATATCCGCGACTTCTTTAAAAATAATTAAAAAATTCTTGGAAATTTCTTTATATTTTATTTCTGTACAAAGGTGTTTTAAAAAAATAAATTAATATACAGATCAGATTTAATTAATTTTATGTACTTGAATGAATTTTGAAGGGTACATGATTTCTGAACTTTGACTTTTAGAATTTGGTTTCACACGTATAATTTAGTAAAAAAAATATGAATTTGAATTACATAAATTAAAAGTAAAGCATGACATTTAATAATATATATCAATACACTATGTAGGCGTATGATTCAATACACTGTTACGATTCATAACAATAATGGTACATGAATACTTTAAATGACGTCTTATTATCTGGAAATTTTGAAAACCGCAACTCGTCGGTTCCGAGTAATCAGGAAATTTTACTGAATTTTTTTAGCTCATTACAAACCACATTGTTACACGATGACTCACACGTTCTCCCGTTACGTTCTGTGGTTGTTCTTTTCCCTTTTGTCCTTTGCCAAAATGAAAATGAAATAAAAAAAAGTATTTTTTAATTTCCACATAATCGATTAAAAAATGACTGTGTAAGATGCGTTACTGTGAAAATCTGTATTGTATAGGAGTGTGGAAAGTGGATTAGTTGTCCTAGACCAGTATCTTTGCAGCTGGAACGCTCGACGTTGTTTGTAACGAATTCTGGGAAGCGTTATTGCATTATTGACATTATCATCATCGTCATTATCATCATTACCACCACTACAGTATTTTATAACATCGTATTACGTGTCCATGCCCAAGCGTCTGACATTCATTCAGATTTCTGTCCGCAATGATTCATGTAATGTAATTATCTTCTTCTATCGTCTTTTTCTTGGAAGTCTTTTTCTTACTTGTTTCTGACAGTTCAAAATCCAGGATTTGTACTGAATGTTTCCCGACGTTCATTCTCGTGATGCACCCATTGTGTTGCTTTAACATGTTTGGAATGAACCTTACTCACCATCAACCCATCGAAATTTCAGTCAACGTAACTACACGTCTTTGTCGCCTTAAGACAGCACATAAAGTTATACATTAAAGTTATAAAAATTATTGTTTTCTTATGTGGTAGTAAAATTTGCATCGGTTGGCGTATGTTAGACACTGGCTCGATTTATTGTCTACTAAGGTGTTAGTAACATGAACGTTAACGATGTGGCGAGGCTGCGACATGGAAAGTCAGTGCTGCTATTATAGTCTGTTTAATCCGTCTTCGTTTCGGTAGTTGAGAATGAAGAAGGAGAGTGGAGAATGGGCGTTCTGTAAAATTCATTGTTGATGTTTATGATATCCCTTCGACAACAACAGACGAATGTTACTAGTCTGTATCGGAAAATAAGTTATCAATTTGTTCAATGCAAAGAATGTATTACACATGTTCTCAAAATATTATTTATATTTCACATAAATATTACACTCCCTCGTACTGCCTTCTACAGTTCGAGTTGGAACGCCAAAGACTAGAAAAAGGGTACTAAGAAATAAGCTATTGAACAAATTGAAAGAAACAAAAGGTCAGCTGTCGAATATATAGGACGGGTGAAGTCAGAGTACAAACTCATGGTCATCCAGATCACAGATCTTGGTTATGGATTTGCATCTTAAGCTAAAGAAGATAATTAACGCAGAAGCTATCATGGGAATAAAAGTTAAAAAAAAATAGCGGTTTTCGTATAATTACCTTATTATCCACTCTAGTGATACAAAGTTTCGTCAGTTATGACGCGTTTGGGACTAAGTCCCATCCTCAGATAACACTCAATTCAATAAACTAATACATTAAAAATCGCAACCATGATACTGGTCAAGTCAATAAAATAAAATAAAATAAAATTACAAATCGCATGTGATATGTTTTACTAACCACGGCCGGAGCTCCCGCATGCGTTCACCCACAACCGCGATCGTCACGCGACTCAGAGCTCGCGCATGCGGGAGCTCCGGCCGTGGTTAGTAAAACATATCACATGCGATTTGTAATTTTATTTTATTTTATTGACTTGACCAGTATCATGGTTGCGATTTTTAATGTATTAGTTTATTGAATTGAGTGTTATCTGAGGATGGGACTTAGTCCCGAAACGCGTCATAACTGACGAAACTTTGTATCACTAGAGTGGATAATAAGGTAATTATATAATTATATAATAAGTGATACGGTACGCAAAAAATAAGTAATTGAAATGGTTTTCGGATTGGAGTTCTGTTCTCACTTCATGCATTCATTTTATAAAATTTGTGAAATGGCAAACGATCGGTTAATATTCTCGTATATAATGATAACACCACAGATGTTATGACAATGCCCCTACATAATTGCTACTCCCGTGACTAGAAAACATCTAACCAAGATAACTCGCGAACCCAGACTCGAAACTTATCTGTGAAGTTTATGACAGTTATTTGTGATGACTTACAAACTGATTTCTCTTCTCTCTATCGGTGTTAAATATAAAAGTCTTCTGATTTGTAACTTCGTTGCAGGTTAGGAGCCTGTGTGTTTATTCATCCTATTATGGGTTTCAGATTTTCAGGAAGTGCTGAGTTTTTAATTTCGTTGAACACTCTAAAGAACGACTAAGCACTTCTTTGTTTTGCAACTACCTTCCCTTCATTGGCCAGTGTCTCATTACCGTTTTGACACATAATATGTCCCGCTGAAGTTCATATTATTAGCTGATCAGTTGGTTGGCAGTAGAAGCTGTAGAAGCTTCATTGAAATGGAGGTGTCTTTGTATCGAGAGAATGTTTTCGCTGGTAGACACTTCCAAATATAATCATTTAAATATTGTTCATTTTTTCACGGCACGTAGCACTGAGGGTCAGTTTTTCAAATCCGTAAATTGCAAGTGGGTGATTAGATACTGTGTTAAATTTTATAGGGCTGTCAAATTGATGTAGCTTGCTAATGCAGACTTGAAGCTAAATATCTTAGCCGACAACCTAATAACGGACAAAAATTCCATTTCAAATTTTAGCAACCGCCTCTTGTCCTCCTTGGGCTGTTATTTATTATGTATGTATAAGCCACAAAGTAAAAGGAGTGTTGCCCATCCTAGGAATAGTGGCTAGATCATTTCCTGAAACGGGAGGGAAACCGTTTCATAGTCTAAACCGATATCGAATGTGACGGTGATGACATTTTAGGATTCTTCAAAAGTGCAGTGGCATCGACATTTGGAGTAGATGCATACAGTAGAATGTGAAGGACGCCTTCAAGTACACACCATATCGGAAAAGGACTGTTACCGACGTCGTTAGCGGTAGTCAGATTAGTTTGCATGAGACTTGCTCAGTATTGAACTTGCTTCATTCTAGAACTTGATGATGTAAAGATAATTTTAGCATCCCTTTCTGCCTGATATTTGCTGTCAGGAGCAGTAACTCTAAGCATAACCATTAATACTCCAGAGACGACGGAATGAGGAACTTGGATAATCCTATAAGGAATTAACTTGGAACGTGCTTGGTGTCGAGTTACTAGAGGAGGCCAAGAATTATTGGAAAGAACACGAGGTGACGACGGAGCAATAAGGTTGCCGAGGGAAGTTTTTCCTTAAAAAACCCAAGATAGGAGACTTCATGGCAAAACCTGGAAACGACGGTGGAGATGCTGGAGTAAACGAATCCTGTGGGATCATGGAAGGTAGAATAAGGAGGAGGAGGAGGATGAGAAGAAGAAGAAGAAGAAGAAGAAGAAGAAGAAGAAGAAGAAGAAGAAGAAGAAGAAGAAGAAGAAGAAGAAGAAGAAGAAGAAGAAGAAGAAGAAGAAGAAGAAGAAGATTAATTAACGTTACTAAGTCTATTGTATTTAAGACTTAAACCATTATTGTTACAGTTATGTGACAGTCTGTAGCGTCATTAACGTACTTATTATTGTGCTGCTCGGTGTGGAAAGTGTGACACTCTGGATAAATAGTTTGGGTTTCGACAAAGAATGCGGTCTGTATTGGAACTGGGTGCAGTTTAAAAGCAATTGTCATTCCAGAGGAGCCGTGTTGCGGTCAGCAGCAATATTGCGTTTAGCACTGCTGCATCCAATAATGTTATGAACCCTTCCCCATCGGCCTCATAGAGTTTAATAAAACAACAGAACGCCCGACAGAGGGCGAAGCGCGGGTTTCACAGCTATGCCCGGCATTCCTTAACACAACAGAATTCACCCCTCCCGCGATCCCTTCGACGTCATACCCCAGTGTTGGCGATGGTGTGCGGTGTGTATAGCCAGCTATACGACGAGTCGGTGGCTTTTTCATAATTCAATGTTGACGAATGGTGTCATCTGTTTGATTAATTCCCTCGTGGATCATATCTGCGGCCTGCGCCCGCTATCTCTGCCCCCGCCGCCATCGTTATCTGTAAACTATAATTTAACACCGCTCAGCGTGTGACGCTTGTGCATTACAGTTGTCAGTGATAAACCTCACGTTTGTCTCTTTTTCGTTTGTATGTTTTTTTTTCACGAAACAGGCATTACGTCGTGTATTCTCCTAGCTACCTGAGTTGAAACCCGTTGGTATTATAAGCCAGTGTTGTTTTACTGGAA
The DNA here is from genome assembly GCA_034769895.1 of Magicicada septendecula. Classification (NCBI taxonomy): domain Eukaryota; kingdom Metazoa; phylum Arthropoda; class Insecta; order Hemiptera; family Cicadidae; genus Magicicada; species Magicicada septendecula. The sequence continues at coordinate 113,303,870 of CM068375.1, read as the reverse complement.
ACAATAACGCACCAGTTCAATTACTTCTGTCGAATCGTAAGTTTTATTAACTACTTTAACGTAAAAGAATGTTTTATTTGACATTTAAGTGGAATTGGTCGTGAAAATATAATTAATTTCAATTTTTTCTTTTAGGCGTCCAAATTTTCCTTTCGTTCTGTTTGAAATTATATGTATATTGCACTGCAAAAATACATATTGTATGTTTTTCCACATATTGGATTTTCATACTTGGTTTCAAGTAAATGTTTTTTTTTATTTGAAAGTTATTGGTATGTAGGCCTATACACTTTTCCGACACAGAGCACTATTTTTTTTTTTTAGGCGATTTGATCACGCATCCTAGCTTCCACTGGCGCCGGTCTAAACAGTCCTGTTCTGTAAGACCTCTTGCATTCATTGCATCTTCGATGTCCATTTTCCATAAATGTTTAGGTCTTCCTTTTTTCCTTCTAGAGGGTGGAGTCCATTCCCATACCTTCCTTAGCCATCTCTCATACGACATTCTTTTTAGGTGTCCAAACCAATTCAGTCTTCGATTCCCATCGCCTGTCTTATCTCTACATTTCTCACTCTATCTAGTCTTGTTAGTCTACAGCACCTCCGCCAGTAATCCATCTCCATAGCTCTTATTATGGATTTATTTCTTTCATTAATTTCCCACCGTTCCACTCCATATAGGCCTATATGTTCGACTATAGTTTTATATATTCTGATTTTATTGTTTTTTGTTATTCGTGGACTCAAAAGCAGACTGCTCAATTGTTTTGCTGCTGTCTAAGCTTGTTCTATTCTTACTGTCATTTCCTGTTTGCTGTCACCATCCCATATCATTGTTACACCCAAATACTTGAAGTTTTTAATAATTTTTATCACTTTTGTTCGTAGTTTTAGGTCTTGAGCTTCACCGCCTTCAGAGCACTAATACTTTAGATAGAAAAGTCTTAAAAAATGAAAAGTTTGCCTTTGCCTTAGCCAGTTTTCACACGTTGTGAGCTCCGTCAGATGCGGCCGCTAGGAGCGCTGTCAGTTTCAGTATTGCAGTTAGCGCCGTAGTTATGTTGTATGCAATGTGCAATATGTTCAAAGAGTATACAATATTTAAACTGTTTGTTCATTTCCAAAGTTGTTTCCGTACATTTTTGTATGTTTGCTTATTTGTGGTTATTCACGGATATTATAGTCTCTGACACTTTGCGTTTACTTCGATTTCCGTTTTAATTTTTATGTTTGTGCAAGTGTGATCTGTTTCAATGAGGTGGTCTGCAAAAGTGCATTCCCCGGTAGAGTGGCATGCCTGTCCTAGATGAATGCAATAGAATTCATTGCACTGTGAGCATTGTGGCCAATGTGAAAATTGTTGCGATAAATACGGGATGACATAAATATTTGCTGGAAACCGGAAAAAAAGGCAGCTAAAAAGCAGAAAGAAGAGAGTAGTGTAGCCAGATAGAAAAGTGTACAGAGTAGGCGCATTTCGAACAAAAAAAATTACAAAACTTTAAATGGGATTTTCCATAAGAGAATAATTATTACATTTATATACTTTGTATTAAAAGATATAAGAGGGTTGGATATTTTTATTATCTTTGTCGCATAACACTGATTAGTATTTTTTATGAAGAAGTAAAATGTACTTAAAAAAATTATTTACTAAGTACTTTGTACCTAATTATTTTCTTTTTAATGTTATAACTCATCGAGTGCGTACCTCGTTTTAATTATATTTTATTTTAAACTTGGTTATTAAATAATTTTATTTTTTATTTAATTTGATTTAATCATGTTCTTTGGTTTAATTAATTTTTATTGTTTAATTAATTAATTATTGTAATCTCATTTAGTTGAATTTTGTTCACTTTGGAATCCTCTTGACGTTCCGTCGCACTTCCGTAGACCTAAATTGTCGTTGTACAGTAGTAGTGTTGTTTTGACTGGATTATAAAGTAATTATAACTTTCACGTACCTTTGGTGTAGAACTGGTAGCTTATGTCAGTTTGTACTGGTTGTTCAGTTGGTCTTAGAATGTTATAACACCATTAATTCGTTAAAACAGTATATCAGCACTGTTTACAAGTAAGTGAGCTAATTTTGTGTTATTTGGGCGCCATATGGAATCTCTGGTTCTTATTCCATAAAATAATTTATTCGATGAATAAATTAAATATATTTTAATTAAGGTCGTTAACTTATTTCCTTGATTGTAAGATTAAATGAATTTAATTAATTAATTTTCTTTTGTTTTGTTTATAAATTTGAATGGTTGGCGCTTCACATGTCCAAGCCGCCAACTTAACTGTTTGAGTGCCTTGAATTTGCAACTCTTATAAATAAGTAAAATAACTAAAAATTGCTTCAATAATTTCTTACAACGTTTGTTAATGGATATATTACTGTTTTATTGCTCACTGAGTGCTTATTTTATCTCTATACATTCAACTCAACAATGATTTATGGATTACAATATACCTGGCTTAATTCTCTCCTAACCCAGAATGTTGGCAATGATGACTCTAATTAACTATTTATTTATTTACAAATTTTTTATACCTCAAGGGTGAATCCTTTGGAACTACAGAATAAAATAACCATGCCTCGAGTTACGATGCTTTACTATGGTTTAGTTTAGTAGGTTAGACACCTTTAAAAATTCAAACTTATTAACGAAATGTTCGTCTGACCTCTACAAGTTTTGAGGTTAACTACGGTTAGCTTAATCGTTAATTCTTGTATTGGAATTTTATAATTCCTTTTGAAAAAAGTAATGACAGTATTTAATTCTTATAGTATTATTGTTTGGTGTTCAGTACATAAGTGTATTATTTCGGAATTTAGATCTTATACTAGTGACATAATATTTGAACACTGTAATTATATTTGGCACTGTACTCCCTGATTGATAATCTCTTTGGATTATTATTTATTCACTTTACGATCTCAATACACTGATCGTACACTTCACTTTTCCGCGAATGAACGATTAAAACTTTTTGTGGTTAAATTTTTTTAAATTGTGGTTAAATTTTGGTTAGGTAACTCTTCTAACCTCGTTCTTATGGTTTCGCACTACTAGTTAAAGGAAAACTGCTTGTCGTGATGCACTTTACTAAGTAGGTAACTTCCCTGCGGTTGTTTAATAATATTTTGATTACAATTTTGATATGGAGTCCTTGTAGTATCTGCCGGAATGGAATTCAAAAAATGTGTGTCAGTTCCTTCGTATTTCTGTATATATAGTCGCTTCAAATTCCGCGTGGCGGCGACAATTAATTTCTCATCTAATTTTCTGATTGGTTAAAAATGACGTCATGATGCGGTCATTCTAAAAATAGCTCTTACATAATTGCTTCTTAGTGTGAGTTATTATTATTGTTAGTATTACCCCGTTCCCTTCCAAAATTCACAAAATTTATCATATTTATGTTTGTTTCTCATTTATTCTAATTACAAATTTTAATCTACTACTAGCATCGTATTGCTCGTTCCTTGCTGGTTATTTTGAGATGAATAGGGCCAGTTTGGATACATTTTTCATTAATAAACTACCTCTTAATGATAGTTTATCTTAAATATTGTTTTATTCCAAATGTCTTCTGCTACAATTTGCAGATTCTATTTCTGTATTTTTTAACATTTATTAAACAATCATTTTTTACTACTTTGAACACAATTAACACATTATTATCTAAATTTGCTGTATCCAGCTGAACATTAATAATTCTTGTAAGACAATTGATTATTATCATTTAATGGCTTCGTTCTTTCATTATTAATTATTCAAAATTACCCTTACTTCCTATACTTATTTTACTTGACATTGTTTGGTGATATTACACCTTTTACATTATTGTTATTCCCATTTTCCTATACTCTGTATAGTATGGTCTCTTTATTATATTTTATTATTATTTTCATAATCTGATTTGTCATCATTTGTTTGTCTATTATTTCAGGTTTGTTTTTATAATTACTATACTTCCTTCAGTATGCACTCTACATAAGTTGTTGTGGGTCATTAATTGTTTTGTCTTTATTTATGCCTTTATTACAGACATTTTACTATTTGTTTTGATTTTCTGATAAATCATGTGCTAGTTATTGCATAATCTTATTGTCATTTGGCACCTTGGCCCTAGTCATTATTTTGAGCTTTTATTACATTATTTATTATTCATCAAGTTACTTTCACTCATCTTATGTCATTCTCTTATTTTACACAATTCATAATAAGGTTTTGTTCACCTTACCTGATAATACATCTTTTTACAAAATTAACCCTCTTCCAACATTTTTAAATACATAAAGTTCTTTATATTGTTGATTACATTTGATATCATTTATAATTAGAACATATACAATTTGTTCTTTCGTTAATTTTTCTCTCATCATAATTCATTATGCCTTAGCATACCTTTCTTTTAAGGTTGATCTAACTTTGTGATTATACTGTTAATCTTATTTTAATTGTTCATTGATCATTATTCATCTATAGTTTATTATTATCAACAATATATTTCATTTTATCTCTTATGCTAGTTATTACTTTTCAATTACTCAGCTAATGTGTTGTTTACACTACTTTAATACATTTTGTAAATATCAGTTATTTCACCTTTTATTTTATTTATGGTATTTGATTTTGTTTACTTGTTGTTTTATTCTCACTTAACTAATCTATCAGGGAACTAGTCTTTGTCAATGTCTCTGTCAAGTCGTCAGGTTATGTTGTATTGTCATTGAATGCTGATAGTAAATTTACTACTGGTTATCATCACTTCTTGTTACTCAGCTAGTTGATTTTTATGGGACAGTTTGTACTGTTACAATGCGTGTATTTAATACATTCTTAGTATCATTTCTTTATTTAGCTATCAGGGAAAAGTTTCGTAAATCTATCTTGAAAAACCTTTTTGAAATAAATATTCTTAACTGATAAGCGAAACTTTATTTAATTAACAAGGAAGGCGTTTACAAAGTGGTCTCCTAAAGTTTCACAGGAAGAAACAATGAATTCTCCAATCAAGGAAAGAAACAGCATGGGAAGGAGAACTATTGGCTTACTAAACAATATTCCATCCACCCATGTACAGCTACTGTCTTGTCTCTCGTATCGTGCACGCCAGATATTATGTCGTTCCATTTTCCTCGTTGCAAGCCTTCTTGTCCATCTTATGACAGATGCCCTGTTCCACGGGAACTTCTGAGTCGTGTTCGTCTTCTACACGCAATCCAGTTTGACAACTTTTTTGAACGATCATCAGACCGTCGTTCCATTTAGCTATCATGTACGAGACGATTCCAATTTACGTGTCTAAAATTTTCCTGCAATAAATAATATTCTATTACATGGTAACCAGAAAAAAATAAAAAGTAAACTTATAATAAATAATGATTTGTAAAAAAAATAATAATGTACAGTTCGCAGATAAGGAAGGCCCCTGAAAGATAATACTGAAAAAACATTAAGAACAACTTAAATGGATTTTCTGAGACAAACAGCCGGCAGGTTCAGTAGACAAAGGGTCCAAACAAAATTATGGCAATTAGTCATTCAGTCGCAGATAAAACCATAATCAAACTTTATACGACAGTCTATACGTAGATTGTACGTGAAAATGATACAGCTTAGATATTAGAAATAGATATTACAGTTATTGCAGTTACATGTATTAACCAACATGTTGTCCCAATTGGAAAAAACTAGAACTACTTTTACTTTTCCAATTCAGTTCCGTTCTTTAACTATTCCCCAAATGCAATGGCTGTCCTATAACGGAATGCATTTATCCTTTTATCCGAATTCATTTTTCCGAACACGCAATTTCAAACGAACGTTTTCCCGAATATTTCCTATTCCGTCACCCAGAGTTTGGTTAAACACTCATCATAAAATAAAATAGAATGACTACCTACGCATTTAATAAAATTGTATTTTATTTTTTAACTGTTTGCTACTGTTGTTTTCCCCTCTGTTTACAACCCGGCCCTCTATTCTTCTCGACGTTCCCTTTCTCTTTCTTGTGATCCTCATTTCTGGATTCTTCTCCTCCCTCCATGATCTCCTTGAACATCCTCGTTTCCTTCTCCTATTGGACTCTACTCTATCACCCTGTTAATCTGTCTAGTTCGTGTTCTCCGGAATATGACCACACCATTTAGAAGACTGCTTTTGCCTTTAGCAGGCCTCCTCAATATGCTTCGGTAAGACTGTACCTTTCACTCTCCCACTCTTAATTTAATTCTCTATTGTCTCACTTTTTTCTTCTAATTGAACAATTAATTCTCTGAACGTTCTCCAATTTTGTTTCTTTTCTGACCCTTTTTCATCACGTTTAACTGTCCGACTTTTAATACAGCCGACGCACGTACCCTATTAACTATTTCTTCCTCTGAGTTTGTTGTTTTAGATATTTAGAAAATAACATTTTTGGCAAATTCATTTATAAAAAAGTTTGTATATTTTTTGTAAGAAAGTTATAATTGTTTGAGAGCTTAAGTGTATGTTGTTTACTCGTCGAAAACAGCAGCGGATGCACTCATTTATAAAAGCAGACGACAATTAAATTATTCCGGAACGCTACGGCCGTCTTGTTCTTGTAGCAGTATTGTGTGTCTGCGAACTACAACAGCATCGTTGCCATTATTATAACTCATCGCTAACTCGGTTAGTTTTTGATACATTACGCTCGGCTCAACACGGCCCGGCCTGCTGCCGCGTTATTTATTTTTATTACTCGTTTTCCGTCCTTACTGCTTACCGAGTGCTGTTATTTATGCCGAGACATGAAACACTTGAAACACGAGTGCACTTACACCGTGTTGTCGCAACAAACAGCTGGTCTCCTTGTAATATTTTATGAACCCAACTTGCGACCAGTGGTAACGTGCAACAGAGAATAATTTTATCCAGTTAATTTTTGTTACCACTAAATTACCATCGTAAACATCTTATTTTCCCAATACAGCACGCAGGCCTCTATAAAATAACTACTTGTTTTTATAATATGGCTTTCCAAATGTAGTCGCTGTCGGCAAAGCTGTTTGACATTATCTGCCAATCTTGGTGGTCGACCTTCTCTCGGCCTTCTATCTGCTCGTTGTCTCCACTCTGTTATCCTCATCGTTCGTCTGTATTCTCTAACATGTCCTGCCCAGTTTCTACTTTAATGACGCAATTGATTGGAAAATCACGGGTTATTGTTATCTGTACGCTGATCCACAGTATATTTGTTATCGCGGTATTTTAGGATTATGCCCAATATTATCCATCCCATTTTCTTCTGAGATATTCTAAGCGTCCTCGTTGTTCTTTTGATCGAAATCGTCTTCCCCGTAGCTGAGCGGGCACGGGGTGAATACGTTGATCAAATCCCTCGACGTGTCTGAGATTTGGATCTAAAACCAGGCCACGATTTGTTAAAACACCCAATGATTTTACAGTTCTCTTTCTATATCAATTTTTATCCTTCTCATTCAATTATATGTAATCGGTTAATTCTTTGCAAGCGATATATACTTTCTAAGTTTCTACAGCTACGGTTTTGCGGTAATTTTACATTAAATATATAGTAATAATTAAAATAATAATACTGAACGATAGTATGGCAATGTCGGTAGTGCTTTGATCGCCATCGAAGAATTAACATAATAATCCAAACTTAACAAGTACAGAAGAACTCGTAACTTGAAATTGAGTCTTTTGTGAAAATAAGACTATGATAGTAGACTTCTCCGGCGTCAGCTCAAACAATATTAGTGTATTGGCAAATTATTAAATCCAGACAGTACTACGGTCCACTCCATCTCCCTTCCCTGGACACACCCGATGGGGATTTGAAATAACGGGACATTCACCGTACGAAGCCGAGTTTCATTTCAATTGTACAGTTAGTTAGGCAAAGTCGGTTACCAAAGTGGGTTTATCTTGTCCCAAGTTTTAATCATGGTATTTTAGGTTCATGCTTAGCGTTATCTGTTCCAAAGTGTACAGTCTTCTTCCAAGACTAAACAGTGACATGTAATAGCGCCACCATAAGAGTAGGTTAGGTATTTGGAACGTGATGCCTATGTGTACGCAACGTTGTGACGCTGTGATTCTGTAAGCAACAAGTGTAATATCTACAGCATTCCTCGCTTGGTACATTGTTGAAAATCGTGCATTAAAGCAAAAATACATTTGTATTCCTTTGAGCCGCTTCAAAATAAACAGTTTTCCTTTAATATGACAAAAAGGCAACAACAACGTTCATCCCACCCAACAGACGAAATTGTTTGTTCGTTTGTTATCCGAATACTTACTTTGGAACAATTTTCCGCACATTGGAAACGACGGCACAACAACCTCGTTTCTGGTTCCACGTACGCAACTGTACGCATGGATGCGTTGCGTGTGTTTTGTTAGTTTTTCCTTTGATGTTGAAAAAAAAAAATGAAACAAAAAGTACAATTTCGTTGTCGTTTCTTTTGAACTTTGATCCCGTCACCGGTTATCTTGTTTCAGCCGAACAAACATTCCTTGTTTATTTTGGTGTTTATTTGTCTACACCTAAACGTACTGAATTATTTTCATAAATTTAGAAAACTTAACTTAGACTACTGCATTTCTGTGATTATCGACCTGGTTTTTATTGTGTTCCTTGCGATGTACTGACCAGCGCGACATTTGTTGCTCATGTTTCATTCTGTGACTGTAGAGAAACATTTTTAAGATTTTAGTAGGGATATCACCTCGGAAGATGTTTACTTATCTACGGAATATCTTCAAATAAATACAACCGCAAGTAGGTTTATTTACACCTGACGCACGTTTCACAGAAATTATTCTGTATCTTCAGAGGTTTTTGAATTGTAATTGAAAGTTTGATTTGACCATGATATTAATTCTAATTTAATGTTTAACCATTTGACGTTATGTTGTGTGCCTACAACGAAGTAATATTCAAGTTAATGAAGACAATTTACGAAGTAAGGAATGTAATTAATTTATTATAACGCAGGTAAAAATGATCAAATAATTAGGCACAGTACCTACATGTCACTGGCATTAGACAGATGGGCTAGAGTTGAAAGGATCGTAGATTGTAAACAGAGTAAAACCAACAGAATGCCTGACAAGTTCAGATTTCATGGTCAACCACCAATCTGCGGATTGCGGCTGCAAGTAGGAAAGATAAAGAAGGTGTTACTTCTATTCAGATGATAATTTCAAACCGGACACAAACTTAAGTTATACAATATACAATTCCCAGTCGATGTGTATGAAGTGTCTAGGTTGTACACTAGAAGTTATTAATAAGTTAAAGTGTATGTTAGATGTCCCTTTCTTTCGTAACGACCCAAAGAGAATACCAGAATAAACAGACAGAAAACCTACTGACTTCACAATGCGCTCTCATAAATCTCCGAATTAAAATAGTAAGAAAAAAGGAATTCAGAAGCGTCCGTTTAAAACATAATTTATTTGAAGGCAGTATGCCGTAAGAAACGATTCTAGTTGATGGCGGCAGTCGGAACTTGCAGAAGCATGACGTTGTAGAGTCTACAAGTTTCAGGCCAATGGCACCTTTTATGAAAGATGAACAAAGAAATAGAAACCGGAGAAAAGAAGACGTCTTTAAAACTAACGTTATGTTTACATAATCGTTGGGCACAGAGTCTCATTTGTATCTGTAAAATGTACAAAAGGGAATAACAAATTTGCAGACCTGCGTAGGAATTGGTCTGTCCAACGTTAGATGACAACATTGTTTGAATTCAACAGCTTACTGGTTGTCTGTGCTTACAATGGTATAACACTGTGTGGTAAAGAGCTTAGAGTAACCTTGTTTCGTCTGATTATCGATGCTCATATCTTACGTGTCTCTGTCGTCTGTCTGGCCAAGCAACAACCGACGAACTACAATTTTGCTTCAGCTATGTATTTTATTCTCTTCCTTTTCCTATAAACGTGTGCAGAACACAATCACGTAAATTTACCATACGCTTGATAGTCACAAACTCATGCGAACAAATTCAAGTAAAACACAGGGTGTGCTTAGTATGTTAATAAAAACTTACGACTGCGTTGACTTCTCTAGTTTTTAAATGGATTTTTATACTAACGATCTCTTTCAATCAAAAGCAAGTAAAGCAGACATATAGTAATTAGTACTGTAGTTAATTATTTAAGCGATTGACTGATGGTTGCATGTTACCGTTCCATATTTCAATCAACACGCACATATATTAGACAGACATACATACACGCACACAAACATTCATTAGTAGATAAATATGTACAATTATCTGAAAATAAAATATTCCTTTAAAATTTTAATCCAAATGGTCGGTGATTTCAATTAAACATTAATATGAATTCATCTAAAGTGAAATTTATAATAAACCGATTTAACATAGTGAATCTAAATTGTAATACAAAACAGCTGATCAACATTATACACTAACAATAAGATACACAAAAATTTAAAGTTTTATTAACGAACTTTCAAAACTCTGATGACGCTTGAAAATTAATTAATGCTCTAATAAAACGTATAATAGCGAAATAAAGCAAACGAGTGCAGTTTGGAAGACGAATTCTACATTGATCTATTTGATTAATAATCTACATATGTTTTTATGTGTTAATTAATAAATACAAAATAAAAAAAAATTATAAAATTGTAATCTCATTTTAAAAATTATATATATATATATATATATATATATATATATGTTTGGGGGGGGAGCACGCTAAATAAAAAATAAAACTTCTTTAACAAGAATATGTTTAATTGAATGTTTTGTTAATATATTTCGTCAGTGTTAAGTGTTATCACTATATACTGAAATAACAATTACCGGTATTCTTATTTTTATTTCCATTCTGATGATGACAGTTAAAACTTTCGAAATACAGTTTCGAATATCTAGACTATAGTTTAAATAAAATATATTAGTGTTAAATTGTTTTATTAATTATTGAAAAAGGAATTAAGTTATTTTGTGAAAAATATGTGTGCCTGCGTGAGCTCTCGCGCGCGCGCATGTGTTACTGCGCGTGGTTTGTATCTATGTATGTATGTATGTATGTATGCATGTATGTATGTATGTATTTAGTTATTTACACGTGCATTTAGTTAGACAGGCAGATAGACAAGTAAGTGCGTATAGTATATCAAATACAGCGGCGAGGCACGCAATATAGCGAAATGCTCGTTAAGAGACAACAGGCAACAATATCCAGTCAGTCAATGCTTGCTTAGTCAATGCTATAGGCACTCTTGTACAATAACATTATTATGTTAATGTTATACTACATACAGTAATTAGTGCTGTAGTTAATTAGTTAAGTGATTGACTGACGATTCTATGTTACCGATGACATACTTCACTCAATTGTATTAATATTAGATTCAGTTTACTGTGGTCTTAGTTATTTATCACTAAACTACAACAATGACAACATGCTCACAAATAGGGAATATGTGGTACATGATTCGATACGGTTTGCTATCGACCCTACTACCATTGTGTTAATATTCCGATATTCCACCGTCGAACGTCAAATTATTCCATTCTTCGAAAATTGGAAATAATTTATTGGATAAAACTCTAATATCTTCATCATACGCAACACTGTTCACAAGTAAAAGGATTTTTTTTCAAGGGTTTAGAAACCTCTTTGTGTTGTATGACACTAGTTTTCATTTTCTAACAATACGCATTATGTTCCAGCAGTTTACTAGACCGTACTAGTTTTGTCGGGAAGTGGCAATACAGTAAAACAGCTTTTTGTCATCTAATGGTATTTCAGCAAAAGTATCTCCGTATTTTTCAGTTTTTAACCAGAAATTATTTTACCAATAACGGGAAACAAGGAGAGTTTCCAATAGGTTTCCAAGGAGAGTTATTGAATGGACCGCACCAGGAAGAAGGAAAGAGGAAGACCACCTGTCACCTGGATAAAAGAAATTCGGACTATACTGAGGGAAAGAGAAATTGAAGAAGATTTTTAGAAGGACAAGCAGCAGTGGAAGATGAGAATTCAATCAACTTTGTAATCTTTGGTTCCGGAAAATGTGTAAACATTGTACAGCCGAAATAATAATAATAATAATAATACGCGAAACAATTGACAAACGATGTCTTATTCGATACGATGGTTGATACTGACTACAGATATCGTACGATATTTGTTCGCAAAAGTTAAATGAAAAAAAATCATTCGATTTGTTTATAACACCGCTTCTTCAAGACCTTCCAATATCGATACACGAACATTATTTCTTTTGATGCTACGATAGTATGGGAACACCGTTAGAAATACCGTTGCCGGGAGAGAAAAGTATCGATATTGATGTGTATCGATCTCCTCACAAGTGTATACTCTACAGACACAACGTCGTTACGTGACTATACATCAATGTTCGTAACCTAAACCGTGTGAATTAGAAACCATCACAACTGTTTAATGGATCGCCGAGGAAAATGAAACTAAAGCCGGCGGACTCTACAGGTTAGTAACTACACCTATTACAGACTATGTACTGCTTTGCTATTAGTTTGTATGTTACTCCGCTTTTGTTTCCGTTTTCACAAAACGTTGCAAAACAACGGAACTTTTTTACTTTATGCTCCTGTAGTCTGAGATTTTTTCATTAACGTTGAAGTTCACTGACTCTGCGAACAAGAGTACACACGAAACGTTAGTATGAGATCGATACTGGCACTCCTCATATTATCCACAGTGAATTGCAGCGCAATGCAGAAGACAAAACATTCTTTGTTTTCCCGGCGATTTGCGATTCAGTAATATCGTACAACATTCCATGAAGCAAAAACGTAGTATATAGGAAGACTGTCACTACAGTCGCTGTAAAAGGTGAAGGGTCTTCCATCGTGTTGGCCTGTAAAATCTGGTTTTTCTATTTAATGCAATATATTCTATAATAGTTATTCTATGTTATGTAATGTAGACTGCACTCTATTTGCTGTTACAGCACGTGTCATTGTAGCAAATGTTTCTTGAACTATGGTAGTATTTGCTACACGTACGAGCTAAAGGTATGCCACTAGCGTGCACTTTACAACCTACGTCGTAATATACGATTTATATTATTATGTAGCTACATTTAAAGCTTGTTCCATTGCCTTTATAGAAAAAGGGTAGTACGAAACGAATTTAAAGTTCTACAATTAATGGCAACATCTATACTGAAATCTAATCTGTCATGTGGAAAGGTAACAGCAAAATACGAGTGTCAGAAATGAAGTTTTTGAGAAAGATGTAATGGTATGCTGAGCTAGATCGCATTGTGCATGAAGCCGTTAAGAAGAGAATAAATATTGTTACACGAACGAAGAGGACTTTAAAGCCATATTAATTAGAATGGACAAGATTATGAGGGTTGTATATAATGTGAAAATAAATAAATCTAAAGCAAAGGTAATGAACTGTGACAAAGAAGGACAAGTTCAAATACGAATCAATGTGTACCGTGAATTTCTTAAACAAGTAAATTTATTTACTTATCTAGAACGTAAGATCACTAGAAATAGCTGGAGTAAAGTAGAAGTGGGAAGAATTGCCGGTGTAAAAAGCACCTTTAACAAAAATAAGATGATCTTATCTTCTAAAAGTACTTTGAAATTAGGAAACATTTTTTAAACTCTATGTATGGATTGGAGTCTTACATAGTTGAGTAACTTAAACTCTGAGATAAGAAGAAGAGAGGAAGCTGAAGTGCTGAGGTGCTATTGTGTATTATATGGACCGATAGGGTCACAAATGAGGAAGTGTTTAGCAGACTTGATGATAAGGAAAGCCTATGGAAATCCACCGTAAACAGAAGTGTTCAGCTTACTGGGCATTTAATGATATATGAAGGACTCGAAACAAGAATAATAGAGGGACGTGTGATTAGGAAAAAATGGAAAGACCACGACTAGGATATATGGAACAGATTATCAAAGATGTGAGATGCAAGAGCTACGAAGAAATGAAAAGGAAGGCGAAAAAAGTGAAGAGTAGAGAACTGCTACCAACCAATCTTCGGATAGATCACCAAAGAAGAGATATGGAGCATGAACAATAAAATACTACAAAATAGGAAAATGTGTATAAATAGGAATAGGAAAGGAAATAAGAACTTTGTACTTACTTAGCTTTTTAATAATTATTCCTATGTTTTGATTGGGTTTATGTTTTCCTATATTTCATTCAATGCATTTTTTACTTAATTGCTAAATACATTCACCAAATTAAATTTTTTTCAGCGGTTTCAGCTAAGAGCTCAGTGAGTATAATATTCGTTGTCAGTGATTCATGTTAAATTGTGAAGTGATTTCCAGTTTGTGGCAGTTATAAGTTGTTTAGATTCTCTGACTCTTGTTAAGGATAGACAGTAGTCTAATTAAGAAAATATAATACTTTATTTTACATATAATAAAAAATGAGAAAATTAATGTGGGCACCCACATCATGTGCTACGTCCTGACGATGACATAACAAATTCACTGTAGTTATTACATTTTCAGAAATCTACATTTAATAGTTTTTAAACCTAATATCATTAAATTTAAAATTAGTGTGAATGGCACTATAGTCGTAAATTGAATACAAGCTTTTTAAAGCGTTTTGTAAAACAAAACTCTGCAGTTCTGGTTTAATACTTCGGACTTTTATGGTGATAGCAAGTGAGAAGGCCCCATTGTACAGGTGCGAGCGCAAAATTTAAAGGGGTAAACGTTTTTATATTTAGTTTTATATTTAGGGTTCTTAATACAAAGCAAAAGGTCTAACGTCGATTCACTGAGAGAGGCTAAGGTCTAAAGTGCTAACGTCACTCCTCTAATATTAAACTTCACTGATGTAAAACAACGCACAAATACACTATCCACCTGTTTTAACTACCTTTTCTCCACCCCCTCTTCCTCTCACTCACCCTCTCTTTCTTTCTCTGTCCCATGTTCCCATTTGGTTTGTGCAATGGAATTAATTTAAATAAAATTTCTAGTTGCAGGAGAAGTAAACTTTACGGTGGAATGCATAATTAATAGGCGTGAAGCAATGTTCAAACAAAATTTTACAGTCCGGGAGAAATCGATCTAATCAAGACACTCACGAGGTTACATGAGTATATATCGTTATACTTACTTTGCAGTCCGAACAAGGATTGTGCTTATGCAAAGACGGAAGACGTTTCGTCGGAGGGGAAGTAAAGGAGGAACAGAGCGGTGCGACGATGTCAGACAGTTGGGTTTTGAAATTAGATTGCAAAGCTACGACTAATTTAATAAGTCGATTTGTACGAAGCGCGGAGCCGCCGTTGGGATGGCGAGCGTTATGAAAGCGCCCTAATGACTCTTGTAAATAGATTACACTTCAATAGTTTGCATTTTATTTATTTCTTTCCCTCCTCTTCTCTCTTTCTCTCTCTCTCTCTCTCTCTCTCTCTCTCACACGCAGGCACATACACGCATTACACGTGATTTCTACGATTTAACTGTACTCACCCACCGCGTTTCATTACTGTACGCATGCCCGATTAGTCAGAACCCGGAACCCTACGATCATAACTTTTACGCTGCAAATAAGATTTATGTAACCAATGTTTAGGAGTTTATGATTAGATTTATTTTCCGTTGTAGTGCCTGATTGTGTTTGACGTCGTCTTGGGAGTTTCAAGTTCGTGAAGAACGTTTTATCGTCGTCTTCATTATCATCATCATCGCGTCGTCTTCGTCATCATCACTACCATCACAGTTACCAAAAAGCGCCTGTATTCTGTTATGTTTCATAACAAAATCTGTTTGTCTGTCTGTCTATCTATCTATTTATCTATCTATCTATTTATCTCTCTAGCTATCTCTTTTCTTCTCTCTTTCTCTCTCTCCCTCTGTTTCTTATCTCGTAAAAGGCATCCGGCATTGCCAGCAACTGTCTTCTGAAGGAAGGAAGTTCATTTTCTTCGGTTTTAATATATATTGATGGCTTCAATATTTTCAGAACGCAATATTTTCCTGAAAATCTTGCATGTTTCTAACTTTCCAATGTTCAGGAAGCTTTCCGATTAATTCTTACATATTTGAAACCTCCTAATCTACATTACATTATAGATGACCTCGTTTGACGTGTATAGATAGAATCAAGATGAGTCAGTAAGCGCGCTTTTTTACAACAAAGAGTGCGCTATTTTCAGAAGTGTTTCGAACCTTTATTTGTTGTGATTATGGGTTATCGGCTGCTAGATTTATGGATTCTGTCATCTAATAAGTATACCATATTTGAAGTATATGATAGGTAAGAAGTGCCTGTATTAACATCGGAGAACTTATCCACTCATCACCTTACATCATCTTATCTTTTATATCAAACTGTGCAGAACTGAATATCCGGTGATATGCATTCCTGTCACTATGAAGGCATCCATATTTTTGCCCCTTCATCATGTCGTAAAAAAGTACAAACCGTACATATTTTCAGTACGGACGCCTAATTTTAATTGTTAAGGAAACTGAGAAGACACTACATAGTTTTGAAATCTCTGAGAAAACAACATTTTAATTTCTAATTTCTATTATTACGTTCAAATTGAAAGTTTCATCTAGACTTATAGACCTACTTTTAGTAAATGTAGAAGTACAATTTTATTGAATTTTTTATCTGTATTGTATAACTATTTAAATTTAACTGTTTATATTACCTTGTAATACTAATTTGAAAAAATTGTGACAAATTACCAAATTCTTAAACAATTTTCTAAACATTAAAAGCATTTAGGCCGATATCAAAAGCGCAAAATGTATAGTATTCGAGCAACTCTTTGCATAGTCAATTTCAAAATACAGTTACTGTACTTCAGAACCTTGCGGGATTATAATACTTTGCTTATAACGTCTTATATTGCCATTAGAGGAAAAGGGGGCTTGCTTGTTTAATTTGTCTCTAAAAGGAGATACTGAAATATGCACAGCATGAGTCTATGATCACACACACTTGCGTGCGAGCAAATATAAGTTAAATTTAGGAGGTGCGAGAATAAATTAATGAGACTGATGTGATAAAAATGTTTACTTACGTTTTTAGTCAGCTGTAGTGTAATCACCTTCAAAGTAGTTCCCTTCTGTCTGTATACACTTACTCCAACGCTTCTGGCACTGCTGGTAACATGTCTGGAACTCTTCTTCTGGAATGTCGTCTAAGACCCTTGTCACAGCTCTTTGGACATCTTCTTTTGTTTGAAAATGGTGTCCCTTGACTGCCAATTTGACTTTCGGAAATAAAAAAAGTCACAAGGGGCGAGATCTGGTGAATAAGGTGGCTGCGGTAGTACTGAAATGCGTTTTGAGGTCAGGAACTGGTGTACAGAAAGTGCAGCATGGGATGGCGCATTATCGTAATGAAGAATCCAATTATCGACAGTGTTTGAACGGACACGGAGGATTCGTTATCGAAGTCTTTCTAGAATTTCTTTGTATAAATATTGATTTACTATTTCTCCAGGAGGCACCCACTCTTTATGAACAATGACTTTCGTATATACATACAAAATTAGTTCAATATTTGCATATATAATATATATTATCAAATTATAATTACTTCTGCAAGTAGTTATGAAAACATGAAACAATCGAAATACAATACAACAACTTGGAGAAGTAATTATAATTTGAATATGTAGGCCTATATTTATATTATTATATAATAATACTACAAGCCACTTAGGCCTATATATGAATTATATATATAAGATAATACAACAACTAACGGTATATACAAAATTGAATTCCAAGATTGGAATAAATGTTACATAGGACAAACAAAAAACAACTGAAAAAACGTTATTTTGAACACCTAAACGCATGCAAAAAACCAGAAGTATATAAATCCAATTTAGCCACACATGCAATAAACACAGGACATGAATTCCCAGACATAACCAATGTAACACTAATAAAACACATACCACACAAAGGCACCATAATGATCATTTGGGAAAATTTACAAATATACAAACATAAAACACAAAACAAACTGATACCTGAACAAATACAAATCAATACAAAACATGACACAATATTCAAAGGACTCAATATTGAAAATACACAAAAAACTAACACATACACCACAATCACACACAATAAAACCAATTTGAAGTACCAGAAGCCAACAGGAAGCCACAATAATAATAGTCAACCAACAACACATATGTACTTCACCAGACACAAAAACCGGAAGGCTGAGGATGGGTACAAGATGGTACCCGAAACATGTTCCTAATAAGGAAAAAAAAGGTAAATCTTGATGTAAATTTATTTATAAATATTAAATGTAATATATATATAGTGTACCTGCGAACAGCCCTTGTATGTGCTGGTACAGTATAGCGCGCGATGTTAAGCCAAATCCGTCCGTGCGTTGCGTGCGTGCGTGCGTGTGTGTGTACATTTGCCTAAGCGGCTTTGTGTGGGAATCGCACAATGTGTTCAGACAACTCCGCCCACCTCCACACGCACACACACTGCTACCCTCATCCATTCATCCCTCTGATACACATTGTGTCTGTCAATCTTGCAGTGCTCTACTATTGTCATTGTTGTTGTTGTTGTTGTTATTATTATTATTACTATCGTTTCGGCATTCTCTTCTCAAACATTATGTAACTTTCAGTTAATAAAATTCTTTGTTATAGCTTTGTGTGCCAGGCAGAGCGCGCTCTGTTCTGACATACCGGCTTCTGGCGCGGACACGTTTTGAATAAGTTTTCATTTATCATTTTTTCAATTACCACCGGCACATAATGTGTTGCTAACAAACAGCAGTTTTGTGTGTGTGCATGTGTATGCGTTGACCGCATTCATGTTTCCCCATCGAGTTTTTCAGTTCTTTAGTTACACAGTTGAAGAGACCCAGTTCGTAGTTTTTAAATTTTCTTTTTCCACCATGTCGTGTAGAAATGAACACAGTTTCTCAAAGTACACGAGAGTAAATTGGCAGATATCGAAATACTTTTAAATGATATTAAGACTTTGAATTAGTTATATAATATTAGACATTCGTAAGTTGTAGCCATTTTAGAGGTTTGAAACTAATAATTTTTATGCTATTCGGGAACTTTTCTGGTGATTTTATTTTCCCTCTAATCACTAGTTGTTTTTAAACCTTTTCCTTTTTTTTCTGTACATATTTGACACTTTCATTTACAGTTTAATGAAACACGTAGCCTAAATGAATGTCCTATTACGTTTTACTGTAGTTTTGTTCAGTCTTATTTTTATTTTTGCTGCCACATAATAATCCGTTGAGTTGTTTCCTTGCAGTCAGAGCTCGTCCTTATTCTATTAGATATTTCTTCATGACCAACCTATTTCGTTATATTCACTTCAATTGTTCGTGTTGTTATATGTTTCGTACAGTTTCCCTATTAATTTTGGAAAGCTTCCCCTTTAATTTTGCAACATATTCTCCTTCATTTGTACCAATACCCATCTAAATATAGACTACTGCAACAATACATATATTTACATATTGACCCAGGTCAGTAGTTTTTTACATAATTAATATAGAGAAATTGTTAGAAATATTTTTAAGGAGTGGTACGTGTATGTACAGGCAGAGATTACAGGCTGTAGCACACCTGTCAATTTAAGCTCTGTGTGTGTGTGTGTGTGTGTGTGTGTGTGTGTGTGTGTGTGTGTGTGTTCGCGGGTGCGCGTATGTGGTCTGCCAGCAGACAGGCATTGTGCCACGTATACTGGTGATCTCTGTACACGTGTTGTGTTAGTGAATTCCGGTTCAGACATGAAGGCATGACAATAATTAAAGATGCTTATTTAATCAAATTTGTATTTAAAAAATACATTTTCCAATTCAGATAATGTGATCGGAAGAATTGCACAGAGACGCGAGTCTTGATGTAAAACGTTTTGCAATAAGTGCAATTTTAACGGAGTGATAAAAACTGAAGTTATATGGAAATAACTTGTGGAAAATTGTGCATATAATACCACCGCTGGTTCAACATCAATCCTACTGTTATTTCAAAAACAGACAAAAATTTAGATGTTTAAAAAGGTGAGGTATGCAGGCGTAGTACAAACTGAACATGTTAAACAAGACTTATTTCGATACCTGATATATAAGAATTACTGCAGACTATAAATGCCTCAGACAATTTTGAACGACGGACAGACGCTAATAATTTACAGGGATACTATGTCGGTTTCTTTAGCTACAGAGAATCGACATCGTCAACGTCATCGTCATCAAGCAGTAAACAGAACAAACAGATCGACGAAGGAGCACCACGACCATCATCATCATCATCACCATCATCATGCAATAGAACACTGACAGCTAACGTTCTACACAGGGGGATCAGCACATCAAGGAGCCGTATACACACGCACGCGCGCGCGTGCAATAAAAGCTTCGTAACGGTAACTCAACAACTACACAGGTGACAAATGAACAAGTTTTCTTTTGAAATAAAGGAAGAACTCATAAAGAACTGAAGTGAGAGCTAACGAATTAAAACCAATGCATAAATATACTGTATTAGTGTAAATAGTCAAAGTGAAATAAGTAATATGGAATTGTAAGTTTTCTTTTTGTAGTTAGTTAGTTAGTTAAAAATGGGAGCTGTGTTGTAAATAATAATTATTTTTACTTAAGGTAAATATTATTTTAATATTACCTTTATTATTAAAATATTATTAGTAAACTTTCAAATTTATTTAATTAATATAATACTGGTTTGACAGGTGATTTGCTATGAGTTACAATTTTAATAACGATTCAATATCGATACACTTGTCAGACCCTAGCAATTTAAATAATTTTATAATTTTTTTTTCATATGTGTTCAAAGTTTCGATGTTTGTATGTTATTATTGTGTGTTGCATATAAGAGTTATAATACGTTCTCATTGTATCATCTTATAAAACAAAATATTCTGAAGTCATATTTTGAATTTAATATTTATTTAATTTTTAAAATAATAAGTAATAAATCCATGGTTTACTCTCTCCACTATTTTAATTAGTTATTTCACGTCATCAACGTCTCACTCCTCTATATAAAGAAAGTGTATTGTATAACAATTATACTTAACGCAACGGACACACAAAATCGTACAAACTAGCCGGCGGTTTAAACACAATACAGTTGCGTTGGGTATAAACACAGAATTGTATTCATTTTGTACAGAATCGTTTACAACATTAAACGCGGAAACTTTTTTTTTAATTGATGCTTTTATGTTAGAGCAATGTTTTTGATAATCATCTCGTCGTCGGTAATGGTTAATATGTCAACATATCACCTGTAAAACGTTCTTCCTGTTAATAAATTATTACCTTTCAATAATCCTCTGTGTGACTTCTTATAAAACTCTTCTATTACGCTTTTCGGAGACTGTGCTCCATCTGCATATAGTAAAATAAAACTGTGTCACTCATACGAGATCGTTAATTAATAAAATGTTAAATTTGCGTAGGAACTGTACGCGATGTTGGGTGCGCATCCGTTCAAGTTCAATCTGCTACGGGTGCGCACCCAGTTCCTATGCAAATTTGACATTTTATTAATTAACGATCTCGTATGAGTGACACAGTTTTATTTTACTATACGAAGATGGAGCATAGTGTCCGAAACGCGTAATAGAAGAGTTTTATAAGAAGTGACACGGCGGATTATTGAAAGGTAATAATTTATTAATTCCTTTAAGTGACTTGGATACCAGATTAAACAAGAATATTAAGTTCTTCCTGTCTCATCACAGTGAATACAAACTGAAAAAGCAGTCATCATTTTGCTGTTGTCCAATTTCATATCCAATTAGTTCTTCTCCGTCTTTGTTATTGCTTTCTGAATTTGTTAATTGGACGCAGGCGTAAATTTGTAAGTACAATCAACCACTATGAAATAAGTACATGCGATTTACAAGACAATAAGAAAATAGGAAAAATATCGTAAAATTGAGTCTCGTTACATTGGTAACTTGTATAACTGAAGATTCTAGTTAATATTATAGGCGCATGATGCGTGTAATAATATAATATGCATATAATATTAAAATACATACATGTAAACTACCATGTTCAGTAATCCAGAAATAAAAAACAGACGGAAAAGATTGATGTGTTGCTGATGGTGTTACCCTTAGGAACAGCGTATACAATAAGATAGGGAATGCATATGTTCTCGTTGCGTTACTGAACATTTCTAGACGTTTCAGTAACGTAACTAGTGTTGGTGAATATTCATAAGCTACAGCGTAAAACGCTTACACGTATTTCTATACACGACATGAAACATAATAATTTATGTATGAGAAAAACGTTTGCAATTGTATGCAGGGATATTGCGGATAACATAATATTCCGCGATACGTTTATTTACTTAGAGCGTATTCCCTGAAATATTTACTGGGATTCGACATACAGATACAGAGACAGGTAGGGTATTGGTGGGTTAGCGGACATATACTCGAGCGCGTGCGAGCGCACATATTCGTTTATTGATGTTAGTTTTATTTTATGGGTAAATACTTAAATGTGCTGCTTTTGTTTTGAAGTTTTTATTTCAGACATTAATTATAAATTTGACACTATATATAACATACAAAGTAACATGTATCTTCTTTATAACTGGTGATGTTTCCTCAATATTACTTGTACTTGCAAGTAGGGGGAAACTGAGAGTTCTGAGCCACAAAGGAATGCCGCCTTTCTTAAAAAACAATAAAAAACACTAAAAAACATGATCTCAGAGATGACGCCGCCACCGCTGGACCCGCAGCATCCCGATGGACCACAGCACCGCGAATTTCCGCGAATAAATTTTTTTATTTTTTTTATTTTATTTTTTTATTTTTTTAATTAAATTGATTTGGTGGGATGAGGTTCAATGGACCACCAGCATCCGTGAATATAATTTTTTATTTTTTTAAGAAAGCTGATTTGCATATCAGTGGGTGGTGTTGGGTGGGAGGTTGTTTTTTTTTTATTTCATATCAGTGGGTGGGGGGTGGTTCCAACTCGAAGCATTATAGTGTATACTAAAATATATGATCAGGTGTACCAACCTTTGCATGAGTTCAAATTTGTTGTGTGTTATAATGTATATTAAATCTATATGATCAGGTGTACCAACCTCTGTAGTATTATTATAGTGTATAGATATTTTATATGAGCAGGGTTGTCAACATTTTCTGCGGTGGGGGGAGGGAAATTCAAATATGTGTTATATAGTGTATATATTAAAATATATGATCAGGGTTACCAATCTTAAATTATTGTGTGCGTGTATAGAGCAGATCTGCCAACATTTCTTTCTCTTCTGTGGTGGGAAATTCAAACTATATATGATCATAATTGTTACTCTCTCTCTCTCTCTCTCACACGGTGTGTATGTCTCTCTCTCTCTCTCTCTCGTTGTCAAACGTTATGCTCACCGGCATTATAGTGTATATTAAAATACATGATTAGGTGTACCAACCTTTACATGAGTTCAAATTTGTCGCGTGTTATAATGTATATTAAATCTATATGATCAGATGTACCAACCTCTGTATTATTCGTCCTCTCTCTCTCCCTCTCTCTCTCTCTCTCACACGTTGTGTATGTCTCTCTCGTTGTCAAACGTTATGCTCAAACTGTGGTCAGTACCGAGCGCATGTATATGAAATTAGAAAGTTTATTCGACATATATTAACGCCCTCTCTCTCTCTCTCTCTCTCTCTCTCTCTCTCTCTCTCTCTCTCTCTCTCTCTCTCTCTCTCTCTCTCTCTCTCTCACTTGTTTCAACTGTGTCAACAAATAGTAACGTCCTCTCTCGCTCTCTCTCTCTCTCTCTCTCTCCCTCTCTCTCTCTCACACGTTTCAACTATGCAAGGTTCCATACCCTTTCTCCTGTCTCCCTCTCGTACATTGAGTAGTCGGTGTGATGAATAAATAATTTTAGCCCTCTCTCGTTGTCAAAACGTCGTCTTCATTTTCAATGTATTAAATAATTAATTAATAGTTTTATAATGCAGTCAGTGTGATTGATCCTTGTTAGAAATATATATATTTGGCGTCAATGAACTACTTACCTGTTATGTTGTTACAGATGACAAATCCATACGTTAACGGCTTAGCAATCTGGTACAATACTTCTGTTTTAAGGTTGCAGCTTACACACACACACACACACACATAGGTTCAGTAGTGTATAGCGAAATAAATTAAAATTATACACACACATGAAAACGGCGGCTGAAATTCATACAAATCTTCTGATGTAACAGTTCACAAAAAATAAATTAATTGTACACATGTTCAGAGGTGTAGAGTGAAATAAAATAAAGTCATAATTTGTTTAAATGATTAAATATATTTTAACATTCACAATATAAAATTCACAATTAAATAAATACATTAGAAATTGATATTTTTCGAAAGTTTATATATAATTGTGTGTCGTACTTGTAGAAGAAGCAACCTGCAACATAACAATACAACAACAACATTAAAATCATGTTAAATATCACACACACAGATGCACACGCAACGCGCGCACATACAGACGCATACGCAACGTAATCACACACACACACACACACATACATACGCATATGCAACGTAACCAAACACGCAACGCGCCCACACACAGACGCAAACGCAACGTAATCATACACATACATACAACGTGTACACGTTTGGTTTGAATCATGTAGGGCCAATAAACAGATAACAGATTTAAATATGCTATAGTCATTGTAAGACGTTACAATCATTGAAGTGTTTAATAAGTAAATTGTATGTATGTATATATCACTGAATAATAATATAATCGTTCTAGTGTTAACGTTTGCTGCAACAGGTAAAGCAGTTTACAAATAATTACATATAGGTTCAGAGGCGTATAGTGAAATAAATTAATGTGTCGTACTTGTAGAAGAAGCAACAACAACATTAAAATCATGTTAAATATCACACACACACACACACACACACACACACACATACGCACACGCATACGTAACGTAATCACACACATACATACATACAACGTACACACGTTTGGGTTACACCACACGTGCACGCACACACACACACACACACAGACGTACACGCACACATACGCAACACGTGCACACACACACACACGCACACGCACACACATACAGACAACGTGCATACGAATCATGTACATGTAGGTCCAATAAAACAGATAACAGATTTAAATATGCTATAGTCATTGTATGTATGTATATATCACTGAATAATAATAATATAATCGTTCTAGTGTTATCGTTTGCTGCAACAGGTAACGCAGTTTACAAATAATTACATATAGGTTCAGAGGCGTATAGTGAAATAAATTAAAAAAATTGTTTATTAAAAGTAGTTTGTCACCTTAACGAGATACAATTTCCACATGCGCTGTCTGGTTCTTCATCCCTCGAAACACAAGATGTAGGTCGCTGGGATTTATATGACGGAGTTCTTCATCTGTAAAGACGTCAGCATACCTCTTAGGTAGATATACACGATAGCGGCGCTCACAATCTTCCAACGTTACAAGCACAGACTTCCCATATCGCGTGTCCACATGCAACATGTTAACGATCGGATACTGTTTGTCCACTGTTAATTCTGCACAACGTTTGTACTCAATAGCAGAAACTGCGTTGAATTTTGTGATAAACGACATTATTATTAGAAGTGAAGACGTCTGTATCAAGCGAGGTGGAACCATACAATGTCAGAATATTCGCTACAAAGAAGACTAGTGAAAGGAATGGTGTGGCCATCAGGAAAGTTCACTTTCATCGCCTGAAGCTTTGCATGTACGTACACACAGGCAGAATTAGCGCTGTTACAAAATATATATATTAGGAAAGTCCACAGAAATAGTTATCGCCAGATCCGTTCTAAATAAGTTAATGTCTTTTCAAATAGTATTCTCTGCACTACAGTCAAACATACGCACACACAGTGATAAAAAAATTGTGTATTAAAAGTAGTTTGTTACCTTAACAAGTACTGTTATCCTACGCCGTTTTTCCTCATGCCACGAAACACGAGATGTAGATCGCTGGGGTTTTATAAATTGTTTATTAAGTCTTTTAGAAATGGTCTTATACTTGAGCTTGGCCTGTTGACTATTGCTTTTAATTTTGTAATTTCTACAGGTGTTAACCGTTTCGGAGAAAAAAACCATTTATGGAGAAGATCCTCCTCCTCTTATTTTGATATGGTATTTATTCTATGATCCATCCTTCTTGTTCCTATAATAATAACAGTACCTGCTTCATTATCATATACATTATGTGCTATATATATAAATATACATAAGGCTTTCAACACACACATCATAAATCCAGAACAGGAAAGGTATTATAACAAATATTACGAAAACAAGTACGTATGGTCACGTACATAGATCAACGTTTAAACAAACAGATTAATACCTGAATAAATTTTTTTTTTTTAAAACAGGACAGCGTATTATCTATATAACGTTCTGTTTCAGATAAGAATAGTTTGAATATAAAATGAAAGGGTACGTTGTATTTTGTTATGAGAAAATGCATTTCTAAATTTCGTTACATTTGACAAAAGATCTTATTGATCAGACGTATGAGTAATTATATTAATCCTTATGTAGAAAATACGCACGCATTCGTAAAATATAGCACTCAGGTGTAGGGCAATTAATCCTTTTTTGTATTGAACGTATTTAAGTAGGTCTACTCGTGATATCAGTAAATTCTGTCTAAATGTATAGTACATAAACGTACCCAGTAATCGCTTCTTGAGTTACTCGATTGATGTTCATGTTAAACGATTGATGACTCATGTAATAATACAGATTAACCTCGTATAATAATAATGACAGGACAGTGTATTTAGAACACTTAAAATTGGAAATCTACAAACACATCAAAAATATCTGTCAAACAAAAACACCGTTCTTGACAACAGTAACTGACCTAAGCACATGTGCTTCATTAGGCAACAGACCAAAAAATCAAATAGACGACTATAAGCACAATTTAAATAAAATCTGAATATTCAATAAAATTATGTTTTTTTTTACTTAGTAACATATGCAAATCTTTTACTTACCTCTTAAATGTTGTTGTTGTTGTTATACACAATAGTCGATTGTACGATGAGTGTCTCATACAAATGAGAAATAGTGACATGTCGTCTTGTGTGTATATATATATCATACGGCGGTAGCGTACACGTTTGAAAGTTGATACACATTAAATTCTCTCTCTCTCTCTCACACACATTACAGAGATTGATATTAATTGCATGTATGTTCAGAGGTTTGGTGTCTAAATCGATGCATTTTACTTTCACTTTCTAATTTGACACATGGCTTACTTCCATACATAAATAGCTATCGTCTACGAGTGTTGCTAAACGAAATTAAAAAATGTTGTAATACATAACGTCCTATGAAATAAATATGGTATGTTTTTAGGACAGCCAAAAGCATGAAAGTATTATTTAAATCTGTATGGAAGTCATATATAAATATCGAGTCAGCGCGACACAACGTAACATGATTCATGTCAACGTCGTATGTATGTGTGTGCGTGTGCGTCTATGTGTTCGTGTGTGTACGTGTTTGGTTACGTTGCGTATGCGTCTGTGTGCGTGCACGTCGGATGTGTGATTACGTATGCGTCTGCATTATCGTTATTTTGACTGAGCTATGTTAACTTCACACATGGAAATGTAAAAGCGTCTGAGGGCAAAGTTATGCAAGAGGTTGTTGACGAGAACCAAACACACTTGGATCAGCCAGTAGTGTTTAGGTCATCAGTACATGACGCAACGGTAGTGATAGGTCCAACAAGAATCAGATGTTTTGTATACGTTCTAGGTGAAAAACTACTGGGGATGTCTCTGACTTTAGTTGGAAATAAATAACATTACAGATATTGATATGGTACTATGAGGAGCCTATACGTGAATACTATACATCAGACTGATTGTATCCGTCATTAGCAATCTAACGTTACGACGGCAGTGTGTACGTATGCGTCTGTGTGTGTTCGCGTGTGCGTGTTTGGTTACGTTGTGTACGTGTGCGCTCGTTGCGTGTGTACGTGTGTGCGTGTTTGGTTACGTTGCGTATGTATGTGTGTGTGTGTGATTACGTTACGTATGCGTGTGCGTCTTAATGTGAACAATTTTACGTTTAAATAAAATCTGTACATACAATAAAATTATGTTTCAGTATTAATGATATAAATATTACTGTTTTATTAATTTAAAATACTGTATATATATATATAACCTAGGAACTTCGCAGGTGAAGAAATTAATTTCTATTTTTCATCTGTAACGACATGCGTGTATAATTTTAATTTATTTCACTATACACCTTCGCCACCGCTGCTACCACAGTCGTCAGTAATAAAAAAAGAAGAAGAAGAAAGATCAGTTAGGAAACGCATCAGTACTCGTTCGAAACGATTAACATCAGTCCCAATGGACCACAGCATCCGTGAATTTCCGCGAATAAAAAAAAAACGTAAAACGTTCTACTTACGTTTCATGTTAGGTTAAAAAATACAGTCCACGTACGTTTCACGTTTACGTTAGGTTAAGATGCAGTCTACTTACGTTTCACGTTAGGTTAAAAAAATGCAAACACACACACACACACACACGTGTATATTATTTAAATTATTATTTAAATAACATACACACGCGTTAGGTTGCAACCTAACACGTGTGTGTGTGTGTGTTTGCATTTTTTTAACCTAACGTGAAACGTAAGTAGACTGCATCTTAACCTAACGTAAACGTGAAACGTACGTGGACTGCATTTTTAACCTAACAGTGACACGTAAGTAGACTGCATCTTAACCTAACGTAAACGTGAAACGTACGTGGACTGTATTTTTTAACCTAACATGAAACGTAAGTAGAACGTTTTACGTTTTTTTTTTTTTATTCGCGGAAATTCACGGATGCTGTGGTCCATTGGGACTGATGTTAATCGTTTCGAACGAGTACTGATGCGTTTCCTAACTGATCTTTCTTCTTCTTCTTTTTTTATTACTGACGACTGTGATAGCAGCGGTGGCGAAGGTGTATAGTGAAATAAATTAAAATTATACACGCATGTCGTTACAGATGAAAAATAGAAATTAATTTCTTCACCTGCGAAGTTCCTAGGTTATATATATATATATATATATATATATATATATATATATATATACAGTATTTTAAATTAATAAAACAGTAATATTTATATCATTAATACTGAAACATAATTTTATTGTATGTACAGATTTTATTTAAACGTAAAATTGTTCACATTAAGACGCACACGCATACGTAACGTAATCACACACACACAAATACATACGCAACGTAACCAAACACGCACACACGTACACACGCAACGAGCGCACACGTACACAACGTAACCAAACACGCACACGCGAACACACACAGACGCATACGTACACACTGCCGTCGTAACGTTAGATTGCTAATGACGGATACAATCAGTCTGATGTATAGTATTCACGTATAGGCTCCTCATAGTACCATATCAATATCTGTAATGTTATTTATTTCCAACTAAAGTCAGAGACATCTCCAGTAGTTTTTCACCTAGAACGTATACAAAACATCTGATTCTTGTTGGACCTGTCACTACCGTTGCGTCATGTACTGATGACCTAAACACTACTGGCTGATCCAAGTGTGTTTGGTTCTCGTCAACAACCTCTTGCATAACTTTGCCCTCAGACGCTTTTACATTTCCATGTGTGAAGTTAACATAGCTCAGTCAAAATAACGATAATGCAGACGCACACGTAATCACACATCCGACGTGCACGCACACAGACGCATACGCAACGTAACCAAACACGTACACACACGAACACATAGACGCACACGCACACACATACATACGACGTGGACATGAATCATGTTACGTTGTGTCGCGCTGACTCGATATTTATATATGACTTCCATACAGATTTAAATAATACTTTCATGCTTTTGACTGTCCTAAAAACATACCATATTTATTTCATAGGACGTTATGTATTACAACATTTTTTAATTTCGTTTAGCAACACTCGTAGACGATAGCTATTTATGTATGGAAGTAAGCCATGTGTCAAATTAGAAAGTAAAATGCATCGATTTAGACACCCAACCTCTGTAATGTGTGTGAGAGAGAGAGAGAATTTAATGTGTATCAACTTTCAAACGTGTACGCTACCGCCGTATGATATATATATACACACAAGACGACATGTCACTATTTCTCATTTGTATGAGACACTCATCGTACAATCGACTATTGTGTATAACAACAACAACAACATTTAAGAGGTAAGTAAAAGATTTGCATATGTTACTAAGTAAAAAAAAAACATAATTTTATTGAATATTCAGATTTTATTTAAATTGTGCTTATAGTCGTCTATTTGATTTTTTGGTCTGTTGCCTAATGAAGCACATGTGCTTAGGTCAGTTACTGTTGTCAAGAACGGTGTTTTTGTTTGACAGATATTTTTGATGTGTTTGTAGATTTCCAATTTTAAGTGTTCTAAATACACTGTCCTGTCATTATTATTATACGAGGTTAATCTGTATTATTACATGAGTCATCAATCGTTTAACATGAACATCAATCGAGTAACTCAAGAAGCGATTACTGGGTACGTTTATGTACTATACATTTAGACAGAATTTACTGATATCACGAGTAGACCTACTTAAATACGTTCAATACAAAAAAGGATTAATTGCTCTACACCTGAGTGCTATATTTTACGAATGCGTGCGTATTTTCTACATAAGGATTAATATAATTACTCATACGTCTGATCAATAAGATCTTTTGTCAAATGTAACGAAATTTAGAAATGCATTTTCTCATAACAAAATACAACGTACCCTTTCATTTTATATTCAAACTATTCTTATCTGAAACAGAACGTTATATAGATAATACGCTGTCCTGTTTAAAAAAAAAAAATTTATTCAGGTATTAATCTGTTTGTTTAAACGTTGATCTATGTACGTGACCATACGTACTTGTTTTCGTAATATTTGTTATAATACCTTTCCTGTTCTGGATTTATGTGTGTGTTGAAAGCCTTATGTATATATTTATATATAGCACATAATGTATATGATAATGAAGCAGGTACTGTTATTATTATAGGTAGATATGGACGAATACGTACATTCTTTTACAAACCGTCTGAATAGCTATTACAACATCAAACGTCGTGGGCATATTAAAATTTACGTTCCTATATACCCGCATGAGAACGTGAAATTGTCCGATCTGGCTAAAGCCGGGTTCTTTTACGAAGGCGACAGTGATGCTGTAAGATGTTGTGTCTGCAAAATAAGAATTATGGATTGGGAGGTGGGCGACAATCCCACTCAAGTCCATAAGGCATCAATGCCTACATGTAATTTCGTCCACGTATGGTTTGGGGACTCCAACGGTGTAGGATAACAGTACTTGTTAAGGTAACAAACTACTTTTAATAAACAATTTTTATCACTGTGTGTGTATGTTTGACTGTAGTGCAGATTCTAATTTACAAAGTTTTGATGAAAGGACATTAACTTATAAGGAATTCATTTCTATTTTTAATTTATTTCACTATACACCTCTGAACCTATATGTAATTATTTGTAAACTGTGTTACCTGTTGGCAAAGCTTCAGGGGATGAAAAACACCATCTGTTAAAAACAACAACAAAAATTCTTGCTGCAGGCGATAACTATTTCTGTCGACTTTCCTAATATATATTATGTAACAGTCATAATTCTGCATACAAAGCTTCAGGGGATGAAAAACATCACCTGTTAAAAACAACAACAACAAAAATTCTTACTGTGATATCTATAGTTATTGTCACTCCATACTTCAGTTTGGACGACCGTAAACGTAAGTTTATGTATTATTATAATTGTAACGATATTAGTTCGTAATGTGCGGTTTCTTTTTTTCAACGATAACTATTTCTAGTAGTCTGTGGGCTTGACTTTCCTAATATATATATTTTGTAACAGCGCTAATTCTGCCTGTGTGTATGTACATGCAAAGCTTCGGGCGATGAACGTGAACTTTCCTGATGACCACATCACCACCACCACCATTACTTTCACTAGTCTTCTTTGTAGTCATTGTTTAGTTCCACCTAGTTTGATACAGACGTCTTCACTTCTCATAAATAATGTCGTTTATCACAAAATTCAATGCAGTTTCTGCTATTGAGTACAACGGTGTGCAGAATTAACATTGAACAAGCAGTATCCGATTGTTAACATGGTGCATGTGGACACAAGATATGGGAAGTCTGTGCTTGTAACGTTGGAAGATGGTGAGCTACGCTATCGTGTATATCTACCTAAGAGGTATGCTTGCGTCTTTACAGATGAAGAGCTCCGTCATATAAGCCCCAGCGACCTACATCTCGTGTTTCGAGGCATGAGGAATCAAACAGTACATATGGAAATCGTACCTCGTTAAGGTAACAAACTACTTTTAATAAACAATTTTTTATCATTGTGTGTGTGCGTATGTTTGAATGTAGTGCAGATTCTAATTTACAAAGTTTTGATGAATGGATTTTTAATTTATTTCACTATACGCCTCTGAACCTATATGTAATTATTTGTAAACTGCTTTACCTGTTGCAGCAAACGTTAACACTAGAACGATTATATTATTATTATTCAGTGATATATACATACATACAATTTACTTATTAAACACTTCAATGATTGTAACGTCTTACAATGACTATAGCATATTTAAATCTGTTATCTGTTTATTGGCCCTACATGTACATGATTCAAACCAAACGTGTACACGTTGTATGTATGTGTATGATTACGTTGCGTTTGCGTCTGTGTGTGGACGCGTTGCGTGTTTGGTTACGTTGCGTATGCGTATGTATGTGTGTGTGTGTGTGTGTGTGATTACGTTGCGTATGCGTCTGTATGTGCGCGCGTTGCGTGTGCATCTGTGTGTGTGATATGTAACATGATTTTAATGTTGTTGTATTGTTATGTTGCAGGTTGCTTCTTCTACAAGTACGACACACAATTATATATAAACTTTCGAAAAATATCAATTTCTAATGTATTTATTTAATTGTGAATTTTATATTGTGAATGTTAAAATATATTTAATCATTAAACAAATTATGACTTTATTTTATTTCACTCTACACCTCTGAACATGTGTACAATTAATTTATTTTTTGTGAACTGTTACATCAGAAGATTTGTATGAATTTCAGCCGCCGTTTTCATGTGTGTGTATAATTTTAATTTATTTTGCTATACATTACTGAACCTATGTGTGTGTGTGTGTAAACTGCAACCTTAAAACAGAAGTATTGTACCAGATTGCTAAGCCGTTAACGTATGGATTTGTCATCTGTAACAACATAACAGGTAAGTAGTTCATTGACGCCAAATATATATATTTCTAACAAGGATCAATCACACTGACTGCATTATAAACTATTAATTAATTATTTAATACATTGAAAAATGAAGACGACGTTTTGACAACGAGAGAGAGAGAGAGGGCTAAAATTATTTATTCATCACACCGACTACTCAATGTACGAGAGGGAGACAGGAGAAAGGGTATGCAACCTTGCATAGTTGAAACGTGTGAGAGTGTGAGAGAGAGAGAGAGAGAGAGAGAGAGAGAGAGAGAGAGAGAGAGAGAGAGAGAGAGGACGTTACTATTTGTTGACACAGTTGAAACAAGTGAGAGTGAGAGAGAGAGAGAGAGAGGGCGTTAATATATGTCGAATAAACTTTCTAATTTCATATACATGCGTGCGGTACTGACCACAGTTTGAGCATAACGTTTGACAACGAGAGAGACATACACAACGTGTGAGAGAGAGAGAGAGGGAGAGAGAGAGGACA
The DNA here is from genome assembly GCA_034769895.1 of Magicicada septendecula. NCBI lineage: Eukaryota > Metazoa > Arthropoda > Insecta > Hemiptera > Cicadidae > Magicicada > Magicicada septendecula. Next base: position 113,269,925 of record CM068375.1, on the reverse strand, counting down.
AATAATACAGAGGTTGGTACATCTGATCATATAGATTTAATATACATTATAACACACGACAAATTTGAACTCATGTAAAGGTTGGTACACCTAATCATATATTTTAATATACACTATAATGCCGGTGAGCATAACGTTTGACAACGAGAGAGAGAGAGAGAGAGACATACACACCGTGTGAGAGAGAGAGGGAGTAACAATTATGATCATATATAGTTTGAATTTCCCACCACAGAAGAGAAAGAAATGTTGGCAGATCTGCTCTATACACGCACACAATAATTTAAGATTGGTAACCCTGATCATATATTTTAATATATACACTATATAACACATATTTGAATTTCCCTCCCCCCACCGCAGAAAATGTTGACAACCCTGCTCATATAAAATATCTATACACTATAATAATACTACAGAGGTTGGTACACCTGATCATATAGATTTAATATACATTATAACACACAACAAATTTGAACTCATGCAAAGGTTGGTACACCTGATCATATATTTTAGTATACACTATAATGCTTCGAGTTGGAACCCCCCCCCACCCACTGATGTGAAATAAAAAAACCTTCCACCCAACACCACCCACTGATATGCAAATCAGCTTTCTTAAAAAAATAAAAAATTATATTCACGGATGCTGGTGGTCCATTGAACCTCATCCCACCAAATCAATTTAATTAAAAAAATAAAAAAACCAAATTAAAAAAATAAAAAAATTTATTCGCGGAAATTCGCGGATGCTGTGGTCCATCGGGATGCTGCGGGTCCAGCGGTGGTGCGGGACTCTATTAGTTGACATTGTGTTGCGTTTGAATCGGCATTTTCCCCCTACTAGGTACTTAATGAACAATTGTCATTCAAGTCAAATAAATTATATGACACAGCAATGAAAATAAACCGTGAATAGCGTGTACGGATCAGTTGGAAGTCGGACTTCGGCCAGTGCACTGGTTCGGTTGTAGCGCGTTCCGATGCAAACTCAATGTTCTATGTTAATTTGTTTAAGTGTGTTATGTGTTTGTGTCTTTGTGAACTTTTTAACGAAACCCTAACAATAGGGTAGATTTTGTTTTTACCTGAAGATGGGGATATAAGCCCTGAAACATGTTGTAATCTAGAAAAAGGAGATCACTTAGTGGATAAAATTAAGGTAATTATTTATTTAATCATATACAGTGATCTGGAGACCATACAGTAACTATGTATGTCGATTTTATTTTTAAAAATAAAAGAAAGTTTAATTTTGTTATGTATGAGTCACACACACACATGCGTGCGCGCGTATAATAACTCTAACAACGTCAATCCAGATAAAACATTTTGTTTTGTTTGTGAATATGTACAAATGTCAGCGGTCATTAGCCTTCTTATGTGGACGTGCAAACAACGTACGATAGGATTATTATTCGGTTTTTATGTGACGTTTTTAAACGGAGCGTTGGAGACCGGCGAAAAACAATGCAACTGAAAGTGAATAATTGCTTTATTTACATAATTTTTAACATATAGCATTTTAAATTTATGTTAAAAATGATTGACATTTACGTATGATTGAAATTTTTTGTACAAATTAACTGTACTGAATTGATCAATTTTACGTTTAAAATCTTTGTAGTGTTTCTAAATTTGTTTGCAAGCCTTTTATCACCGTGCATAATAATAACGACATTAGAAGCCTTACGTGCTCTCTCTACTCCGATACATTTTTTTCACCCTACATGAGAAATTGTGTCCGCACTGATACAGTTAAAACTATATATGTATTATAATTCTCTTCTGATCTGTTATACAGCTAAGTGTAAAGTAACCACCTTTTGTACAATCGAAAAATATTACAAGCTAGTCTTGGACACCTTACTCCGCATGTATGTTTGATGTTTATTTTAATCACATTGTATGAAACAAGACATTCTTTTCTAATGCATGTTCAACACCGTAAAACGACTTGTCCTGCTTAAAACTATCGTCAAGAAGTAAGAATGCTATTAACGTTTCTAACTACCCATAAAAACTAAGAGTAGCACTCATATATTCTCCTTTTAAGAGATTGAGTTATGACGGTAGAGGATCTTTGTCTCTATCTGTCCGTCTAACTCTCGCTTCCTGTTTCTCTCTCTTCTTCCCACCTTCTCTCTCCCTCTCCCTCCCTCTCACTGTCACTCTCTCTCTCTCTTCACTAACAGAACCGAAAACTGTTTAGTATTGTGATTGTATAGTGACTACATTTAGTAATTAACTCCGATTCTCTATAGATTTTTTCGCAAGTACAGAGATTCGAATTAGCTGAAAAATTGTTGATCAGAGCAAGAGTACTGGATAAGATTGATAGGTTATTGATAGGATATTATTCAATACCTAATCGAACGAGCAAAGTGAGTTCTCCGTTTTAACTCAATCATTTGAAGTTTGTCTCTCTATCAGTCTGTCAGTTTGGGGTATGGCTCAAGATAACTTTTGAATGTATCAACCGATTTTCAAAAAAACCTAGCGTGCATTTCCTTACTTTTACCCTATAGAGCACTATTGTTATTGAGATTGTTCCTCCTCAAAAACAGTGGCCAGGATGCAAAATGTTAGGGGGAAAAGCCGTGTAAATATTGTAAAACTATGTACGTGATATTAAATTAAAGCTAATTTTAACAAAATCTGAATATAGTGTTCAGTTTAGGAAATTTCAAATTTTTAGGACACCGGGGAAAAGGGATCACAAATTTGAAATACGTAATTGAAATATCCAGCCGGGTGGCGGACGAAAGGGAATCTCTTAACCCATATATAAATGTAGCGTTTGTTATGAAAATTTTATAATTTTGGGGCACCAAGAGCAAAAATGAAAATAAAATCGTCGATAAAATTGTAAAAGTCTGTGTGGTGGATTACGAATGAGGAATTTTATTCAAAATACACTTTCGATATATGTAATAATTTTACAGGATTAATATATCTCAACAGTCCTTGGAAATTTTTGATCGCTTTCAATAATCAATAGTCTACATTGGTAAAATATGTTTATTACACAAAATCTTGTTTAAATTGTTATGTCTTGTTTATTTTTGTGAAAAGTATTAGATATAGGCCTATAAGTACCGATGGAAACATACACAGTCTTAAGAATAAAGTACTTGTCATGTAGGCATTTTGGTTACAATTTAACAAAAAAACCGAATGCAATAATTAGGAAACGTACATTGTAAATTGTGGGGCATAGTTGTCTTCTTTACAGTCATTATTTTTCTAAACAGATAATAGGATAGTCGGTGTCTCCATATTTTTTTCTGATACTTCAGTAAATTATCTCATATTAAAGTTCATCTAATTTACTAATAAATGTATTCGTTGAAAACAGTGAGCGAGGTCTGCAGCTCATGTAGTTTACTACTTTATTGTTGATATTAATCAGGTGTGGTGTTCGTCTGCATTTATTACTAGTAATAGTTTCACTCGTCATCACGGAGTTGTAAAGCGAGATTAGCGTAATACAGAAATATGAATCGTAAACCCTTATGTTCCTCGCAATGCTCCCATGCACAGTATGGATAGGATCTGACACTACATAATGGCTTTAACACCAATACCGTACGTCACATCGTCACGTAGTTACCTTGATAATAAGCACTTTATCAACGCAGGGTCTTTGCGAAGAAGACTATAGAAAAAACAGATAAAAATGTCGTAAGTTGATGAAGGAAGAACCTACGCCCATACATAAGTTTCAAGTATGAAGGGAAACAGATGTGTCACATCTCCACATGCCGTACCGTATTGTAGACCATAATGAGTCAGCAAGTGAACTCACAGAAAATTATGTATTCCGTCTGCTAAACAATTTCGTTTGAAGTACGGTAAAGATTTTTCGTTGTTGCTGAAACTAATTTTCAGGTTCGTGTCAGATCCTTGCAAATGTGTGGTTCTAGGTCTTCTTCGTAAGTTTCTTGTTAGGGTTTGTTTTATAGTATATTCATAATAAAAACATTGTGTTTTATAGAACGCCCTTCATAATTTCCACCTGTTATATTAATTTTGTTTCTATACTTCTCATTATACTTGAAGATTTATTTTCTTTCTAAACGAACTACTTCTGTTTTTTCCATATCCATGTTTCTGCTGTTCGCAATAGGTCTTCTCCCAATTTCTAAAACTCCTATTCTCAGTTAGATAAAACAATATAAGAATGATTTTCTGAAACCTTCCTTTATCTTACCGTGTTTACCAGTCAAGAATATATTCCTATCTATAATGACTGTTTTGTCTCACTTCACTTTACTCACTATCTTCAGTAACAGTTAAAAATGTTTCCCTATTTTGACTGTTACACAAACGTTTAACACAGAAACGATATAAACATAAAACTATAGTTGTGAGCTTAAGCGACAGAAACATAACAGTTTATTCACACAAAACTGGTCCACTAGATATTTTGGCATATATTATCAGTAAAATGCGTACAAAAGCGACACAGGTAGTGAAGGGTGAGCGCCGTATTGTACAGTGTTCGCCATTAGCGAATGGTTTATTTCCACCCCTTCTGTGAATCGCTAAATGCTCTTCACAAACGTTACTGAATCATCAAAGTTTCAACAAGTCGCTGTATAATTCATAATTTCAAAAAGTTACGTGGGCTCTCTGCCATCAGTAAATTGCGTTGTCATCAAACGATCTGGTTTTAGTATTCAGCTGCGTCAACAAATGCATTTTGTGCACTTCGTGTTATTTACGTTTTATTCTGCTAAATTCTATTAAAAATAAATAGGTATATTGTACTGGGTATTCTCAATTCATATCCTCGTGGTTATGAATAAGAAATAATCCAAAAAACAGATTGAAATATAAGCTGTGGAAAAAATATCGGTTGGTGTTAATAATTCTCTATTCGGATCGAAATTTTCCCCATCTTCGACGGTGTAATGATGTTTATACATAGTTATAGTGGTAATCAAACAAGAGTGTCATTGCTGGGTTTGATATTTTTGTGCAGTGTACGCTTTGATTCCCAAAATTTGCCGGACTCCAGCCTGCTCTGGCCGAACACTTGTTATCGTGTTTCGCGTGAGCATCTCCATCGCATGTTTGGTTTTAATTGTCACTTAATATCGACATTTCCCGGTTCATTATATCAGATGGAAACGTATGGTCAGATACTTCACATGTTTAATTGCAGTCACGGAATATGGAGTACATATAAACAGCCAGTCCTGAGTTATATAGTTGGCTAGTATTTATTCATAATATTCCCGCGTTGAAATTAGTACTGTTGTAAAACGTGGTTTTATTGTTTTCTGTCTGTTGTCTTAACATGTGACGTTGTAAGACATTTAAATTCTTGTAATGTAGCTACTTGTGTAGTTAAAATAAGATTGTTTATGATTGTTTTAAAGTGATACTTGATTTCAAGAAAGAGTTACTCTGCTCATTCATCTCGTTCTTCGTTCAGAGGTGATCGTCAACTTGATCAGAGGTCCTTGCTGAATAGACGATTCCATCTTGCACGACAATTTTACGAGAATCAATTCGAAGATCACGTTAAAAGGTTTTGTATTCGATGGTGATTGGAGACTATATTGTTCCAGTTCTCTGGAGTGCCCCACCCTCCGTCGTTTAAAGTTACATTGCGCAAGACGTTAAAGGCAAATACGGACAATCGACGAATCTTTAAAATAGAATGTCACGCGACGGTTGTTAAGTAACTAATTTTGTTATGTATCCGTGAGTCGGCTGATTGGTTGGTGGTTGGGCGATATCTTCATAAGTGTCTAGACGCAGATAGTAATTCATCAACGTCTCAGAATTTACGATTCGGTTTCAGACAAGTGTTGACTACGTCGGTACTTCAGGCAAGTCGACTTCGTGTTTTATTCAGTTAGAGTTGGGAAATTTCTCAAAATATTAGTTACAAATTGTTGTTCCTAACTTAAGTTTAATTACTAGAATAGAATTATTGTGTTTAGTAATAAGTAAATATTTGAAATTTATATAAATTATTCTTATTAGCTTGTAAATTAGTTCTCTTAAAACTGACTTACGGAAGCTGCGACCACGGAAACAGTTTCATTTATGTAAGTTGACGACGTATTCAGTCACTGATGAGTTTTAAAAAATTAAATAAACTTTTCATCGGGGATTTAAATAAAATAAAAATCGGGGTTGATTTGTATGTTGGGTATGATCCTTGAAGTCTTCTTGTGAGACTTGTAGGTGTTTCACGCTGTTCACATTACTTACTACAGCCTTTTGAGTTAAACCCTTCCCCACACACACGCGCACACAGAAGCAGTAACAAAATGACGGTTGTAAGAAAGATGGGAACGCATAAATGGAAGTGATAAACCTAGACCGATTGGAGATCTTTCCAATATTTAGTTGTGACAGTTGACGAAAAATTACTGCAAAAATCGGAAGGTAACAATCGCGAAGCATAGTATTAAAAATGCGTCATGTACAATAAATTTAAAAACAAAAAATAATTACTGACACTAAAGGGAAAGTCGAAGTTACAGTTCTATATCTACTTACGAGTATATTTATGGTTGCAAGTCCAAGGCATATAATATGTCACGTGACGGAATATTCTCCACTGAAAACTATCTAACAAGCGCAGTGTTTGTCACTGGGACTCATTTACACTATGACCTTGAATTGTAGTTTTCATTGATGGCAAGTGTAAACAGACAATGTTCATACAACTTATAGTTTTATCATTTGTGTATAATTTAAGAAAGCTAAGATCATTTTGGTTACGCGTGTCCTTCATGTATATACTAATGATTCAATTGTACAGATATATTAACAAACACTAAAACAGTTCAGTTCCGTTTTATTAAATTATTTCTTCGTTGAATTTTGCGGCATATATTTTATACACAACGGATGTTGAATAGCTGTGAATGGTCTTTGAAAAGCAAGATTTATGGACGGAAAAAATTTGTTACTAAATAAGCATATGAATGTAAACTAAGAAATTCCTAAAAATTATTTTTGTGGAGTACTGTGTTTTGAGAAATTATAACTGAACACTGGGGAAAGATAAGAAGTGTTCTGAAGCATCAGGAATGCGGACACTGAGGAGAATTACTAAACCATCATAACACTGAATCTTTCACGGGCGGAGTCGTCTTCAGTAAAATTGTTTTCCTCCGGGCTGTTGGGCCGTGGTCCTTGTTTTGTAGAGCCAAAAGTTTCGACTGCAGAGGCGGCAGTCATCTTCGGTGGGTCTTCTGCCTTGTTCTTCTGGCGACTAAATGACCAGAGACCAGAGGAGCAGGGCAGAAGACCCACTGAAGATGACTGCCGCAGCTACAGTCGAAACGTTTGTCTCTACAAAAACAGAACCACGGCCCAATGCCCGGAAAATAATGTTACTGAAGATGACTAAACCAGTTGAAATAAAAGGAAAGCACGTTTATAATCGTCGAAGGAAATGAAGATAAAAAGGAATTAATTGGAGGAAATGGAAGTTAAAAGAATTTTGTTTACAGGATGTTTCATGAGACTCGATGACTATATAATGCAAATATTCTAGAAAACACGATCAGAGATTATGTGTATCGGAAGATTCATAAGACTCATTGAATACATTGCAAAAGTCTGGAAACACGGTCAAAGAGCTTATGAACACTTAGGAAAACGTATTTGAGCTACGTCTGGATAAAGTGGGATATGCCAAAAGAAAGGACAGTAGAAATCAGAAGCGAGGTGTTACAACCACATCTTTTAGTAAGTTAATAAATAATTATTATATAATAATGAAAGTATTAAATTTAATAATTATTGAATATTTCAAGTTATTATATTAAATAGTTAATAGAGTGTTTTTGTGTGTATAGTCTTTATTGAAGAGACAGAAGATATACAGGATTCAACAATCAACAGTAGCCAACAATGAAGAGGGAATGTGTTCTCAAGGAGACCACTCACTGAGAGCTACTGAAGCAACTAGTTTGTACTATGAGATTTCTCTGGAAATCGTGAGGATAAACCGTCGACAGAATATCGTTAAGACTGTCTTAACATTTTTTTCAGAATACCCGGATTTACCTGTCGACATTTTAGAAGTTCTGTCAATAGTGATGATATCGCTCTCCTCGATAGTTTCGTATCGCGTCGTTAATTACGTAGGCCTACTAGCCAGAAGCGTTTTAATGGAGTCTGTGTTGAACGTAGCGAATTGTGTGTGTAATTATGAAGTTTGCATTCTACAAATTTAGAGTCGGTGTTAAGTAACCAATTTCGTTATGTATCCGTGAGTTGGCAGATTGGCTGATAGTTGGGCGGTGTCTTCATAAGTGTCTAGACGGGACAAGTTACACAGATAGTAATGCATCAACTTGTGAGAACGATTCGGTTTCAAACCAGACTGTTGACTACGTCGGTTCTTCAGGCAAGTCGACTTTCGGAACAATATACATAGGCCTATTGTGTTGTGGTCTCCAAGTTGCATATAACTAATTATAGTTAATATTACCTCGTGTATCCGGGTACACTGGTGCTCCTCCTTGCAACTTCAATGTTTTTTAAAAATTACGCGTTTCGGGACTCATGGTCCCATCATCCGGTTGTTAAAAACAAGAATCACTCACATGGAGTACGTCAACTTAATAAAATACAAATAAAAACTCTCACTCGCACATCATTCCAGAACACAAAGTCATAGTACCGCGTGTATACAATTACCACGAATCGAACGAATAATCAGCTCTTGAACGACAAGCTTTCTTTTAAGTCCAACGGACTGTATGACACGGCCATACGCGTGTTGGAACAACACATAGATAAAGGTAGATATAGTGCGACGCGTAACGGTTAGTCGCTTGCGAATTCCGATACGATGCGCATCGTGTAGTGGTGTAATTGTATACACGCGGTACTATGACTTTGTGTTCTGGAATGATGTGCGAGTGAAAGTTTTTATTTGTATTTTATTAAGTTGACGTACTCCATGTGAGTGATTCTTGTTTTTACCAAGCTGATGATGGAACCATGAGTCCCGAAACGCGTAATTTTTAAAAAAACATTGAAGTTGCAAGGATGAGCACCAGTGTACCCGGATACACGAGGTAATATTAACTATAATTTGGGAACAATGTTTGGGAAAAGTAAATACTTCATTTGTTTATTGTTATACTGTAAGAGTTGTTTCCAATAAACGTGGAAACACCGATCTAGATTTGTAGGCAGGAGCAATAACTAAAGTAGGCTGGAAGAAACTTTGACAACTGGATTCGTTTATGTGAGGGAAAGTTATAGAAAGTGACAAAGAAAGGAGATGTAAAGGAATAGTCTGAAGTAAAATAATATAAAAATCTAAAAGGTGAGTACACGATACTGGTAAAATCAGTAAAAGAAAATTGCTTTCGACAAATTGGGGAACAGGAATAATCAATGTCTAATCCATGAAAGTAGATGTCGAATAAAATAGCGGTAATTGCGAAGGAAATATGGAAAAACCATAGTTATGGAACCAACATTTTGACCACAATAAAAAAATAAAATGGTAAAATAAATGTACCACAATAGAAAACATATTTTTTTGTCGACAGAAAAAGACAGCCCCCAATATTTTCTCTGAAAAAAATACGTGTTTGAATCTCGGACTCTTTAATGTTATCATCGTGAAAATTTTGAAATAACTTTCTAAAGTATGCGATTCGTATTCCACGCATTGTCCACAGGACATAAAGAACTTTACATTAATGACTAGAACAGTGTATTGCCAGATAATCAGCAGAAAATAATGATAAGCTTGTGGCACACGTCTTCGTCGAAATTTTATTGAGAAACCTACCACGAAAGGGTACGAGAAAGAAAAAAGATGTATTTCACTGGCAGATCCTCAAACACGTGTCAGGTCAGTAAGATAATTACTGACTACTCTATTCTCGACGTGAATATGTGAATCATGTGTACACACTAGTACACTATCGCTAATTGTGATGTATTCATTAATATTCAATTAACAATCAAGATATAGTTACATTTCGACTATACAAACCCGAAGTGAACCTAGAAGAAAGTGAGCTGAACTTCCATTTTTGATGAGCAAAAAACAGTTGCTTTCCCAACGTCATTAATATTTTCAGATCTTTCGTTGTTTTCTTCTTCATCGTTTCCGATGATTTTTATAAAGTACGAGTAATGGATAAAAATATCATTATCTTCTACTTCGAATACGTATTTCAATCTAACTAAAAAACATCAGTTAACAAATTTCGAACGTGAACTTCAAATTTGTCTTGACCTAGGAAAATAACTCTCCGTAGTTTTAGAGAGGGGTAACGTGTCTCTTTGGGGAATAAGAGTTCACCTCGTTGCTAATAATCTGACACTAACATTGCCCCACCACAGCAGTGGACCAGATACCGCAAGTTGTACTTATTACATTGTACTAGGTGGCGGACAATCTCAGTTTATAAATCGATTGCAGTATTATATAATAGCACGCATCATTATATTGTATTTATTTATAGTGAACGCGTTTATAATAAGTAACCATTTTAAGTTAATTGCAACAGTTAACACTAATAACTCACTCTAACAGATGTAGAAAACAATCTTCGAATTATCTGGCTGTCCTTGTCGCTACCAATGTTATGGAGTTGCAGGCTTCCACCTCCATCTCTGAGGTAAATGAACGTTAAAAAGTACTAGACTTCAGTGTTTGTTCTGTACTTGGCGTTCCATCAATACTGTGTTAAGATTTTACTAAGATTTTTGTAACACTTTTGTATATTTTTAATTGCTTTAACACGCTTTAAATGGTTATTTATTAAAGCTCGTGTAGGTAAATCGTTTTTGAAAATAAACGTATTGTACGTTTGAAATACTTGTGATGCAGGACAGCTGATATTGACTGGTCAACTTCAATCAGTCAAAAAACACCGGTCGTCGGCTTAATCGTTATGAGTAGCCAGCCAATTTCAGCGAGTTAACGGTTTTCACTTACGAAATCAAAGCAGCCACTGAAGAAGAGGTATCGTAGATGCAGCCGAGACGTTTGATTGCAGAAATACCAAAGACCACAACCTGCCGCCCGGAAATCAAAAACATAAGAGTTTGAAGTACTTATCTGACACCGCAGTTCTATATCAGCCAAATCTTATCATTATCATCAGCGTCATAATTATAATCGTCGTCGTCGTCGTCGCCATTATGACACGATATTCTACCATATGGCAAGTCCCAGTGCCCCATCGTATCCTTTCATATCTACAGCATTATGACACGATATTCTACCATATGGCAAGTCCTAGTGCCCCATCGTATCCTTTCATATCTACAGACTTGAGCCTTCTTTTCTTCGTAGTACTCTCAAATTTTATGTCATGCAAGTGCTTCAATCATCTTCTCTTTCTTCATTACTTTCTTCACTGTCCTTCTTACTTCACCGTTTCCGTAAAAACTGTCGCTAGTAATCTATTTTCTTTCAGCGTATGACCAATCCAGTTCCTTTTATATTCTTTATATCTAGATTCTAAATTACATTGATCGAATGGTCGCTCGGCACTTCGTAGAACACTTGATTAACACTTGAATTTAATAAATAAACACTTGGTATAGTTTTCCTTGATTACGTTGATCACTTTTCCACTGTTTATTGTCCGCACCCAATTTACTCCTTTCATCCGTTTCTGAATCTACACTCTAGCCCCTTAACCATATCTCATTCCTTATTCTGTACCAGATAAATACTTACTCGTTACTAGAAACGTTTACTTAATTAACTAATTTAACAATGAGGCAGCAAATAAACATCGTCTTATATGGACAGTGCCAGTTTCACTCCACAGGAACGTAAAAGTATAAGCACGTGAAACTGGCGTACGAGGTATTTTAGGGAATGTTATGGATAAAGCGAGCGCATACACGACACAGATAGCAGAGAAGTGACCCCCGTATTGTGCGGGGGAATTTACGATTCGGTTTCAGACAAGTGTTGACTACGTCGGTACTTCAGGCAAGTCGACTTCGTGTTTTATTCAGTTAGAGTTGGGAAATTTCTCAAAATATTAGTTACAAATTGTTGTTCCTAACTTAAGTTTAATTACTAGAATAGAATTATTGTGTTTAGTAATAAGTAAATATTTGAAATTTATATAAATTATTCTTATTAGCTTGTAAATTAGTTCTCTTAAAACTGACTTACGGAAGCTGCGACCACGGAAACAGTTTCATTTATGTAAGTTGACGACGTATTCAGTCACTGATGAGTTTTAAAAAATTAAATAAACTTTTCATCGGGGATTTAAATAAAATAAAAATCGGGGTTGATTTGTATGTTGGGTATGATCCTTGAAGTCTTCTTGTGAGACTTGTAGGTGTTTCACGCTGTTCACATTACTTACTACAGCCTTTTGAGTTAAACCCTTCCCCACACACACGCGCACACAGAAGCAGTAACAAAATGACGGTTGTAAGAAAGATGGGAACGCATAAATGGAAGTGATAAACCTAGACCGATTGGAGATCTTTCCAATATTTAGTTGTGACAGTTGACGAAAAATTACTGCAAAAATCGGAAGGTAACAATCGCGAAGCATAGTATTAAAAATGCGTCATGTACAATAAATTTAAAAACAAAAAATAATTACTGACACTAAAGGGAAAGTCGAAGTTACAGTTCTATATCTACTTACGAGTATATTTATGGTTGCAAGTCCAAGGCATATAATATGTCACGTGACGGAATATTCTCCACTGAAAACTATCTAACAAGCGCAGTGTTTGTCACTGGGACTCATTTACACTATGACCTTGAATTGTAGTTTTCATTGATGGCAAGTGTAAACAGACAATGTTCATACAACTTATAGTTTTATCATTTGTGTATAATTTAAGAAAGCTAAGATCATTTTGGTTACGCGTGTCCTTCATGTATATACTAATGATTCAATTGTACAGATATATTAACAAACACTAAAACAGTTCAGTTCCGTTTTATTAAATTATTTCTTCGTTGAATTTTGCGGCATATATTTTATACACAACGGATGTTGAATAGCTGTGAATGGTCTTTGAAAAGCAAGATTTATGGACGGAAAAAATTTGTTACTAAATAAGCATATGAATGTAAACTAAGAAATTCCTAAAAATTATTTTTGTGGAGTACTGTGTTTTGAGAAATTATAACTGAACACTGGGGAAAGATAAGAAGTGTTCTGAAGCATCAGGAATGCGGACACTGAGGAGAATTACTAAACCATCATAACACTGAATCTTTCACGGGCGGAGTCGTCTTCAGTAAAATTGTTTTCCTCCGGGCTGTTGGGCCGTGGTCCTTGTTTTGTAGAGCCAAAAGTTTCGACTGCAGAGGCGGCAGTCATCTTCGGTGGGTCTTCTGCCTTGTTCTTCTGGCGACTAAATGACCAGAGACCAGAGGAGCAGGGCAGAAGACCCACTGAAGATGACTGCCGCAGCTACAGTCGAAACGTTTGTCTCTACAAAAACAGAACCACGGCCCAATGCCCGGAAAATAATGTTACTGAAGATGACTAAACCAGTTGAAATAAAAGGAAAGCACGTTTATAATCGTCGAAGGAAATGAAGATAAAAAGGAATTAATTGGAGGAAATGGAAGTTAAAAGAATTTTGTTTACAGGATGTTTCATGAGACTCGATGACTATATAATGCAAATATTCTAGAAAACACGATCAGAGATTATGTGTATCGGAAGATTCATAAGACTCATTGAATACATTGCAAAAGTCTGGAAACACGGTCAAAGAGCTTATGAACACTTAGGAAAACGTATTTGAGCTACGTCTGGATAAAGTGGGATATGCCAAAAGAAAGGACAGTAGAAATCAGAAGCGAGGTGTTACAACCACATCTTTTAGTAAGTTAATAAATAATTATTATATAATAATGAAAGTATTAAATTTAATAATTATTGAATATTTCAAGTTATTATATTAAATAGTTAATAGAGTGTTTTTGTGTGTATAGTCTTTATTGAAGAGACAGAAGATATACAGGATTCAACAATCAACAGTAGCCAACAATGAAGAGGGAATGTGTTCTCAAGGAGACCACTCACTGAGAGCTACTGAAGCAACTAGTTTGTACTATGAGATTTCTCTGGAAATCGTGAGGATAAACCGTCGACAGAATATCGTTAAGACTGTCTTAACATTTTTTTCAGAATACCCGGATTTACCTGTCGACATTTTAGAAGTTCTGTCAATAGTGATGATATCGCTCTCCTCGATAGTTTCGTATCGCGTCGTTAATTACGTAGGCCTACTAGCCAGAAGCGTTTTAATGGAGTCTGTGTTGAACGTAGCGAATTGTGTGTGTAATTATGAAGTTTGCATTCTACAAATTTAGAGTCGGTGTTAAGTAACCAATTTCGTTATGTATCCGTGAGTTGGCAGATTGGCTGATAGTTGGGCGGTGTCTTCATAAGTGTCTAGACGGGACAAGTTACACAGATAGTAATGCATCAACTTGTGAGAACGATTCGGTTTCAAACCAGACTGTTGACTACGTCGGTTCTTCAGGCAAGTCGACTTTCGGAACAATATACATAGGCCTATTGTGTTGTGGTCTCCAAGTTGCATATAACTAATTATAGTTAATATTACCTCGTGTATCCGGGTACACTGGTGCTCCTCCTTGCAACTTCAATGTTTTTTAAAAATTACGCGTTTCGGGACTCATGGTCCCATCATCCGGTTGTTAAAAACAAGAATCACTCACATGGAGTACGTCAACTTAATAAAATACAAATAAAAACTCTCACTCGCACATCATTCCAGAACACAAAGTCATAGTACCGCGTGTATACAATTACCACGAATCGAACGAATAATCAGCTCTTGAACGACAAGCTTTCTTTTAAGTCCAACGGACTGTATGACACGGCCATACGCGTGTTGGAACAACACATAGATAAAGGTAGATATAGTGCGACGCGTAACGGTTAGTCGCTTGCGAATTCCGATACGATGCGCATCGTGTAGTGGTGTAATTGTATACACGTGGTACTATGACTTTGTGTTCTGGAATGATGTGCGAGTGAAAGTTTTTATTTGTATTTTATTAAGTTGACGTACTCCATGTGAGTGATTCTTGTTTTTACCAAGCTGATGATGGAACCATGAGTCCCGAAACGCGTAATTTTTAAAAAAACATTGAAGTTGCAAGGATGAGCACCAGTGTACCCGGATACACGAGGTAATATTAACTATAATTTGGGAACAATGTTTGGGAAAAGTAAATACTTCATTTGCTTATTGTTATACTGTAAGAGTTGTTTCCAATAAACGTGGAAACACCGATCTAGATTTGTAGGCAGTAGTATATGTATGTATGCGCTGGGACTCAAAAAACAGCCATGTATGCGCTGGGACACAATACCCACTATGCATGTATGCGCCAGGACAAAAAAAAACAGCCATGTATGCGCTGGGACACAATACCCCACTATGTATGTATGCGCTAGGACAAAAAAAAACAGGCATGTATGCGCTGGGACACAATACATGTATGCGCTAGGACACTCGCTATTGTCTCCCCCCCTTTTAGTAAAAAATGTAAATATAAACAGTATAAAATGTAAATATAAACAGACGGCGTTTGTTGACACGCCCCCGCCCCGCTTACACAATAGACATTCCGAGTTCGTTGCCGTGTTTTTTTTCTCCTTTTTACAGTGTAGACAGCGTGGCGTCCGTCCGTCTTTACCTAAATATATTACATTTTTATTTTGTAATCGTGATCGTGTCTTTAACGATTGTGTTATTCTATAGTAAACCGTGACCGTGACCTTGAAACATACTGACCTAGTAACAAAAATGTAAATATAAACAGACGGCGTTTGTTGACACGCCCCGCGTACACATAAACATTCCGAGTTCGTTGACGTGTTTTTTTTTTTTCTTTTTTTTAGCGTCGTCTTTACCTAAATATATTACATTTTATTTGTAATGATTGTCATTCTATAGTAAACCATGACCTTGAAACACACTGACCTAGTAAAAATGTAAATATAAACAGACGGTCGTGCAACTCGTCTTTACCTAAATATAAGATACCGATAACCTTTTTAGTTGTCGTACTATACAAAGTAATCTCTGATAACTAAGGTCATAGATGTAAACAGTTTTTAATTAATTGTTGTACTTTGAATAATGAGCATCAGACAGGCGATAAGTAGTGAATTGCATAAACAAGCGAGAAGGAATTTTCCTACACACAATGTCGAACTAAAAGGTATTCACGATTTGTATCAAGCTGACCTTGTAGAAATGATTTCTTTTTCAAAGTTGAATAAAGGTTATAAATATATACTAACAGTGATAAATTGTTTTAGTAAATTTGCATTTGCAGTTCCGTTAAAATCAAAAACCTCACACGACATTGTAAAAGCTCTAAGACCTATATTACATGTAAACAAAATGAAACATTTGCAAACTGATAAAGGAAAAGAATTTTACAATTTACCGATTCAGCAATTATTTAATCATTATAATATAAATCATTATTCAACTTATTCAGATAAAAAAGCCTCTATTATTGAACGTTTTAATCGTACTTTAAAAAACCATATGTGGAAGTGGTTTACTACCAGTGGAAAGTATACATGGATCGAAGTACTTCCTCAGTTATTGAAAAAATATAATAATACTGTACATAGAACTATAAGTATGAAACCTAAAGATGTTAATATAAATAATGAGAAAAGGGTATTAACACAAATAAATAAAAAACGAATACCTGTTAATAAGAAACCTGCAAAATATAAAGTTGGGGATAGAGTGAGAATTAGTAAATACAAACAAATTTTTACTAAGGGTTATTTACCAAATTGGACAAATGAAATATTTACAATTCATAATATTAAACAAACAGTACCTAGAACATATATTTTAAAAGATGATACAGGAATCGTATTAGATGGCGGATTTTACGAACAAGAAATTAGTAAAACAAAATACGACAATATATTTTTAATTGAAAAAATATTAAAACGTAAAGGTAATAAATTACTTGTTCAGTGGTTAGGATACGATAAGTCGCATAACAGTTGGATTGATAAAAACCAAATCATTTGAATTATTTTTTTTTCAATCATGAAAATAGTACAGCAAACAAAAAAAATACGTATTTGTAATTTTGATAAATCTATGGAGAAAAAAGAAAGAGTCCATAGCGAGTTGTTACCAAATAATGTCAGGTCTCTTATCATTGGGCCCAGTAATACAAATTAGTAAAACAAAATACGACAATATATTTTTAATTGAAAAAATATTAAAACGTAAAGGTAATAAATTACTTGTTCAGTGGTTAGGATACGATAAGTCGCATAACAGTTGGATTGATAAAAACCAAATCATTTGAATTATTTTTTTTTCAATCATGAAAATAGTACAGCAAACAAAAAAAATACGTATTTGTAATTTTGATAAATCTATGGAGAAAAAAGAAAGAGTCCATAGCGAGTTGTTACCAAATAATGTCAGGTCTCTTATCATTGGGCCCAGTAATACAGGTAAAACAAACCTAATGCTTAATCTTTTGTTCAGTCCTAATGGTTTATGTTTTGAGAACGTTTATGTTTTTTCAAAATCGTTGTATCAGTCAAAGTACAAATTTTTAGAAACAGTTTTATCAGGTATACCATCAATACAATACTATAAATTTTCAGAAAATGATCAAGTCATTCATCCTGATGATACTGAACAAAATTCAGTTATTATATTTGATGATGTAGCATGTGAACAACAAGATAATATAAGAAATCATTTTACAATATGTAGACATAAAAATAATAATGTTATTTATATATGTCAAACGTATGTTCGAATTCCGAAACACTTAATTCGTGATAACGCGAATTTAATAATTATTTTTCAACAAGACGAACTAAATTTAAAACATATATACAGAGATCATGTTAATACTGATATGACATTTGAAATGTTTAAAGAACTTTGTTCTAAAGCATGGACAAGACGTAAAAAGGGTTTTTTTGTTATAGATAAAGAAAGTGATATGAATTGTGGCGGTCGTTATCGTTTTGATTTTGATATCTATATTACTAATTTGTAATCGAAATTTTTTTTATTACTTATCAATATGTCATCGAAGAAGTCACGTTCCCTTGACAAGCAAGAGAAGCTCGTTAATGAAATTAAAAAAATAAGAAAAAATATTCGAAAGAAACATCAGACTCTAACACAAAATGTTATTGATGAAGAACAGTTTGCAGAAAAATCGTTGAAACCTATTATCACTCCGTTACAAAAGTTAGTACAAGAGAAAACAAATTCATCATTGATTAAAAAAGAAGAACAACAATTAGATGTTGAAATGGACGATATTCAGTCGCGTTTACAAAACAAAAGGTTTTCAGAAGAGGCCGAAAACATCCCGATATCGAACAAACGAACAGTAGAAACGCCGTTACCATTACCGCGTGAAGAAGAAATAACGTATGAAACCTTACCCACGGTTGATGAATTAATGTCAACATCAGAAGGACGACAATCAATTGAACCTTTTATCGATATATGGTTTAAAGGTCCGTTAATAAGACATTATATGCGTAAATTTTTTGATGACAATAATCATGATATTGATCACGTTTTTGGTCCATATTTTGGAGATAATAATATTTTAATGTTAGGTAAATACCCCTTAAAGACTGATGAAAGTGATATTATTACAATTAATAATGTTATGTACAAAGGTACACCTGGTTTGTACGATCTTATTTTTATGAAAAACCCCAATGCATATGTATATTCTCAAGAAGATTTAGACGAATATTCGCGTATAATAAGTGAAACCGCGGCATATTTAAGTTTAAAGACAAATAGAGTTAAAAGCAGTACTAGTTACAAATATAAAAATATAATTAAGCCTATTATTAATAAGCTTTTACAATCATCCACATCAAAAGTTAGAAGTAGCCGATTGCATAGTACAGAAGGTCGCGGTTTGTTAAATTTCAGTAACAGTAAGCCAGTTTTTGTGTACTGGAATAATGTAAATGAATTATGCGATAGATTAAAATTATTGATTGCTTCACAAAGTGCAGGTCATTCGGGTCATGAAAATGAAATATTATCAATTATTGAAGAGCTACAGGAGGCCGGTATAATAAAAGAAGATGCAGCAACGTTTGAAGCGATATTTTCAAAATGAGTGTCGATAAATTCGGACACTATAGTGGTGATCTAGTGGCTAGTTCCAACGTTCAGCGTGGACCGCCTGGAGAAGGATTTAAATTAACTGACGACGGAAATTTTAATATAAGTAATAAACGATTATGTAATGTGGGCGATCCTGAATTGGATGATGATGCCGTAAATGTAAAATATATGAGAACAAATTCGATTACTTTAACAAATACAGACGATTGTTACGATGTTAAGATGAAAAAAGTTATTAATTTAGCCGATCCTAACGAACCTTGTGACGCTGTAAATAAAAATTATTTAGAAAATGCTACTAAATCATATTTAGCTGATAGAATACCAATTAAGGTGGATAATAATCCAGTGTATTCATTCAAGAATAATCGTGTGTCTCAAATCGCATCACCTGTTTATAAATTTGATGCTGCCAATAAACTTTATGTTGATAATAAATTACCTGATGAAAATACACAAACTAATTGTTGTGATTTCAAGCAAAAAAGGTTAATTAATGTAGCAAATCCTATTAATTTGCTTGATGCTATAAATAAACAGACTTTATTAACAGGTATAAATAATACAAAAGATGAATGCAAACAATATATAGATGATAAAATATATTATTCACGAAGTGAAGAGGAAAATAGTATAGATTTTAATGGAAGCAGATTGACTAATATTGCTGATTCTAAAGATGATACAGACGTTATAAACCAAAAGACTTTAACAAGAGTTATGAATGCATTTAAATTAGATCTAGAAGACTATAAAGTTGACAGTAGCTTAGTTAGAATATTATACAAATTATATAAGGAGTGCACTAAAGACAATCCTGTTAAAACTATAAACGAATTTCGCATTGTATATATAATACAAAGTTTATATGAAGCGTCATAAATGCATCTGTATCCAAACAAGATAGAAGGTGGTGGTCTGGTGAGTAATATTCTTGAAAATGTTATAAACAAGTCAATTGATTTATTACCTGTTGAACTTCATTTACCCGGTTATCAGTATTGTGGACCCGGTACAAATTTAGCGAAACGATTACAAAGAGGTGATCCAGGAATTAATAAGCTTGACGCTGCTTGTAAACAACACGATATTATATATTCAAAGTATTCAGATTCTATAAATCGCGCTAAGGCTGATAAGGAATTAGCTGAAAGAGCTTGGGAACGTGTTAAATCAAGTGACGCATCGTTCGGGGAGAAAGCTGCAGCGTGGTCAGTAACTAACATAATGAAAGCTAAAAGTAAATTTGGTGGGGGAATAAAAAAGAAAAAAAAAACTATGTCCAATACAGTTTATAATTATTTTAAACGTTTTGCTGGTAAAAGTGGAAAAGGTTTATATTTGAGACCGTATAAAAAAATAGGAGGAGGTCTAAAAAAAAACAAAGAAAAGAAAAACGAAACAACGACGGCGAAAATAATAAAGAGTATTCCTATACGTCCGCTTTCAATTCCAGATTTACTACTGTATGTTAAACAATTAAAGATTCCTAATTTCAGAGGAGTGTTTATGCTTGACACATTACCGTTACACACTGGAATTTGGCAAAATGAAACCGGAATAGTTAATTTAGATAATAGTTATGGCCATGGTACTCACTGGGTATGTTATATTAAACGTAAAAATAAAGTTAATTATTTTGATAGTTTTGGTAATTTAAGACCGCCTATCGAACTAATTAATTACTTTTATTCATCAAGTCAACGATCTATTGAAATCGTTTATAATTATACACGAAGACAAAATATGGATGCAGTCAACTGCGGTCATTTGTGTTTACAGTTTCTCAGCAATAATGTTTTGTCTAAGCGGTAAAGGATCCGTATTAACATGTGATATTTTTCCACCTATCGAGTTAAGTGATGAAAAATGGGAACTAGGATTAATTGACTTTATGACATATCATTCAATACCCAATATAGAGGAAGGAATTAACAATGTATTATATTATGGTAGTGATAAGAAAATAGTATTGCCTACTGGTTCTTATGAAATTTCAGATATCGCAACGTTTATAAACGATTACTTAATTCAACATGATGAAAATGTAAAAATAATTATAAAGGCGAATAATAATACATTAAAAAGTGAAATTTATTCTAACGTTCAAATTGATTTTAGTAAACCCGATTCGTTAGCAACCATATTAGGATTTGAAACATGCATAATAAATCGAAATAAATGGTACAGTTCAACCTTACCGATAAGTATTGTTCGAGTAGAGAGCATCCGATTGATTACTAATTTAATTAATGGTTCGTTTAACAACGGAATTCCAGATCACATAATACACGAATTCTATCCTAGTGTTCCGCCAGGTTTTAAAATTGTTGAAAAACCGACTAACGTGATATATTTACCAGTAAACACATCTAGGATACATACTATTGTAGTAAGACTAGAAGATCAACAAGGAAGATTGATTAATTTTCGAAACGAAATAATAACGTTACGTTTGTATTTGAGAAAACAATAATAATGGGTCTTATTTTTTATTACGGAATCAATAAAACAACTGCAAATAAGCCAATTATAAGTAGTAAAGATATGAATATCGACCGGTTAACACCACAAAACCTGAAATTTCTACAGTCATTGGGATTAACAGTAATAAAGGATTATTTAAACAAAAAATGAATCTTAATATTCAAAACGTAAACGCTAGCATTCTAAACATTATAGAGGATCTTGTGTATACAGATGACTCGATAGTAGGATTAGCTTATCACACTCATCTACCGTACACTTCTACTACATTCAATAATAATGACGAAATTAGAATTCCAATTAATCAACAAGATGTGTACACATTACCGTGTGAAAGTTACCTTCATATAAAAATAGAATACACTAATAATAACGGTATACATGATCAAACTTTAAAACTATGTTCAAATGCTTTAGCATTTTTGTTTGATGAAATTAGATACGAAATAAATGGATCAGAAATCGATAGAGTTAAAAATGTTGGAATAACATCAACAATTAAAAATATGTTAACAATTAAACCACATGAAATTAACACTTTAGAAAATAGTGGATGGGCTTCAGATTTAAGAAGTCATATGACACCATCATCGAAAGATATTAGCTTCTGTATCCCATTAAAAAGGTTGTTCGGATTTGCTGAAGATTTTAAAAAGATTTTGTTAAATATAAAGCAAGAATTAGTTTTAATTAGAGCGTCCACTGATAATAATGCAATAATTTTACCTGAATCAGTAAACACATACAAATTAAAAATAAAATATATATCATGGAGAATTCCGTATGTTTATGTTAATGACGTAGTAAAGGTAGATTTACTGAAGATAATACAAATTGATCGACCTTTATTAATGCCGTTTCGAAAATGGGAACTTTACGAGTATCCGTCTGTGCCAAAAGCAAACAAACTTACTTGGACTGTTAAAACGTCATCACAATCAGATAAACCTCGTTACGTTATTGTAGGTTTTCAGACTGACAGAAAAAATAATGTACACAAAAACCCAGCACATTTTGATCTTGCCTCATTTTATAACGTAAAGTTATATTTAAATTCAGAATACTATCCGTATGATAATTTTAATGGTGAAACGTCGATTCTACATGAGTATTATTCAATATTTCAGTCCTCGTATTATTACAACAGTGAAAATTCGCCAATGATAAACCGTTCAAACTTTCTAACGTATACACCTTTTTGTGTAATTGATTGTTCAAAACAAAATGAATCATTAAAAACTGGTTCAATAGACATCCGTCTGGATATTGAGACGTCAACAGACATACCGGAAAAAACTACTATCTACTGTCTCATTTTTTACGATACAATTATGCAATATACGCCTTTATCTGGTACTGTAAGAAAAGTATTTAAAATATAATTACGTAGATAAAAAGTGTATCAGTTCTGCTGTTGCACGCAATGGAATACGTTATCGATTTTCAAGGTTTTCGCGATGATGGAAACAATTTCATTTTTAAAGAACTTTGTATTCAGTGTATACAAGATAACAAATTTTCTGGTGCTAGTGATCAGTATTTGTTTTTACCACCATTTAATTACAAACATTTGTCAGAGAAGAAAAAAAACGTTAATAAATGGATTAAAACCAATCTTGGACTTAGCTGGAAGTGCGGTCTTCAAGATTATAACGATCTAGAGTTTATATTAAATAAATATATGAACGGTAAATGTATTTATGTTAAAGGATCAGAAAAAAAAGTAGCATTAGAAAAAGAATTTAATTGTTATGTGAAAATAGTAGATATGGAAACACTCGATTGTCCATCCTTAAAAGTGTTAAAACAGCAGACTCCATATTCTATTCACTGTCCTTTCAAACATAATTCGTATTATTGTGCTTTAAATAATGTACATAATTTAACTAAGTGGATTATCGAATACTGGAACAAGAAATTGAAAGACAAAAATATTGGGACTGTATGATTGCTTAACTGTATAATTTGTATTAACGTAGTTGATCTTTTGATCTCCTATTTACGCGTGCGTACTGAGAACGTGACATTACTACACTGATAAAACTGATATCAGTTCTGCTGTTGCACGCAATGGAATATGTTATCGACTTTCAAAGTTTTCGCGATGATGGAAATAATTATATTATTAAAGAACTGTGCGTGCAACCTATAGTAAACACTAAATTCGCTGATGTTTGTAATCAATACTTATTCTTACCTCCATTCGATTACAGACATCTATCAGAAAAGAAAAAAAAAGTTAATGACTGGATTAACAATAATTATCTGGGACTTAGTTGGAATTGTGGATTAACAGAATATAGTGAACTTCCAGTAATATTAAATTCATATATATATGGAAAGTGCATTTATGTAAAAGGACGTGAAAAAAAAATAGCTTTACAAAAAGAATTGAACTGTCATGTAAAAATAGTGGATATTGAATCACTCAAGTGTCCGTCTCTAAGCGTCTTGAAGAAGCAGTCTTTAAATAGTATACGTTGTCCGTATGATCATTCTTCAACAAACTGTGCATTAAGTAACGTGTTTTATATTACTAAATGGATAATTCAATATTGGAACTGTTTGTGTGATGAACATGATGAAGACACTAAAAGAATAAATTGTTGGGACTGTATGATTACTTAACTTTTTATTGTAATTATATGTAAAATAAAGGTTTTTTTTTTAAAAAAAATAAAAATTTTAAAACATTTTGATTTTTTGATTTATTAATACTAAAAAACATATATTCAAAACATATAGTCTATATTACAATTATAATTTTTACAGTTTACCATTCTATACAACATACATACATACATGCATACATACATAAATACATACATACTTTTTTTATACCAGCATTTTTTATTAATTTACATACACAAAAATTGTTGTAATTGTGTAATTGTGTATAGATTACATACTACAACAAATACAAAGTGAATACCAACAAAATACATACAACAAAAATTTGAAATTTTCTTTTTTTATAGGAAACTTTGTTTTGATTTTTTTACATACAAAATAGAAGATTTTAAACATTTTAGTTACATACTAAAAAACATACATACTTTTTTATACCAGCATTTTTTTTAATTAATTTACATACAAAAAATTGTTGTAATTGTGTATAAGTTACATACTACAACAAATATAAAATATCAACATATTTTACATACAAAAAATTTGAAAATTTCTTTTTTATAGGAAACATTTTTTTTTATCTTAACCAAAATATTAAGATCAGTTTTTTATAAAAATCTGAAACATATGAACCAGGTTGTGATGATGAATTATCATCTGTTCTTATTCGACAGCATTTTTCTTACAATTTGTCGTTTTTTTTTTAAAAACGGTAGATTTTTTATCCATAATCTGTAGGAATATATTTAAAACAAAAATATTCATTTTTTGAAATTTTCTTTTTTTATAGGAAACATTTTTTTTTTATCTTAACCAAAAACATTAAGATTATCAATTTTTATTAAGTAACGACCCTTTTTCTCCGGGGTGTTGTTAAAGTTTTTGTTGAATCATCTTTTTTAAAAGAAATATACTGATCATACAATTCATCAGTTTTTTCGTTTTTAGATGTATAACGTTTAACTGATTTAAATATACAATATAATACATGTACATAAAAAGATTCTAAAAAAAAAAAAAATATGTTACATATCAATGTGATAGCAAGAGTTTTGATTTTTACTAGATACAATTTGTTGTTTTTTTTTAAAACGGTAGATTTTTTGTCCATAATTTTGTAGGAATATATTTAAAACAAAAATATTCATTTTTAAAAATTTCTTTTTTTATAGGAAACATTTTTTGATCTTAACCAAAAACATTAAGATTAGTTTTTATAAGTTTGTTTTTTAATATTTTTTATCTTAGCCAATTCGCGTGATTTTGACAATACAATTTTATGCAATTGCATATAAGTAGAATCTTTACTTTGCAATAAAAATTGACTTCTATAGGCAGCTTTAGTCCATCTGTCTTTCTTATTTATTCCTTTTAAATCGTTAACATCAGTTATATCAATTTTTATTAAGTAACGACCCTTTTCTCCGGGTGTTGTTAAAGTTTTAGTTGAATCATCTTTTTTAAAAGAAATATACTGATCATACAATTCATCAGTTTTTTCGTTTTTAGATGTATAACGTTTAACTGATTTAAATAATCTTTTAAAATCATCATCACCATCGTCATCATCATCGTCATTATTAACAATGTCAATGTTCATCGGATCTTCTTCTTCTTCATCTTCAAATCTATACATCATTTTATTTTTTATAATAGAATTGATTATAGAAAACGTTGTTCTTAATATATTTTTTTCTTTAAAATGAACAATATTTGTATTCAAATAGTTATATATTTCGTCAATATCGAATAAATAATTATTTAAAACATCAAGTCTTTTTGTGAATTAACAATTGTAGTTTCGAGAGCAAATTTTATTTTTTTGGTTACATCTCGTAATTGAATATATAGAGAAAAAACATTAACATTATCTATTGAGATAATGTCTGGTTGAATTTTTTTCATCATATCTTCCCATTGACCGTAGGAAGATAGACCCAGATAATAAATTAATTTTAAAATGTCTTCTAACGACAAACATTCTTCATGATGAAGACCTCCTTCATGTTGTGCATCCATTACAATGATTTAAGATTTTAAGTTGTCAAAATCTATAACATACAAAAATAATTTTTCGTTACATTACTAATTTATAACTGGTAACTAAGAATTGTTATACATATTATTTATAACAAAGACAAATTAAATAAAAGACCTCCTTCATGCTGAGCATTCATTACAATGATAAGATTTTAAATTGTCAAAATCTATAACATACAAAAAAATAATTTTTCATTACATTACTAATTTATAACTGGTAACTAAGAATTGTTATACATATTATTTATATATGTTAAACTAAACAAACACAAATTAAATAAAAGACCTTCTTCATGCTGAGCATCCATTACAATGATAAGATTTTAAATTATCAAAATCTATAACATACAAAAATAAATTTTCGTTAAATTACTAATTTTATGACTGGTAACCTAAGAATTATTATACAAAACTAAACAAAGATAAATTAAATAAAACAGAAAAAATAGAAAATATATTTTAAATACTAAAATGGAACCTTTAATAACTTAGATAAAAAAATAAAATTAATAGATAAACGTATAGAACACATTATATAAAAATAATATAGTTAACACTTATAACAAAGACAAATTAATTTTTTTTGTATACTTTTATAATAATATATTTAAAATAACATAGGAAAAACACATATTTTACAGGTAACCAAGAATTACTGTACATGTTCTTGTGTAGAACATAACAAAAAATAAAAATAATAATATTACTTAATGACGATCGCAGACTGTAGTAGCTGGTATGTTTCTGGATGCTGAATTACAATTTTCAGTCGGCTTATATACACAGAAATCAAAATCTATAACATACAAAAATAAATTTTCGTTAAATTACTAATTTTGTGACTGGTAACCTAAGAATTATTATACAAAACTAAACAAAGATAAATTAAATAAAACAGAAAAAATAGAAAATATATTTTAAATACTAAAATGGAACCTTTAATAACTTAGATAAAAAAATAAAATTAATAGATAAACGTATAGAACACATTATATAAAAATAATATAGTTAACACTTATAACAAAGACAAATTAATTTTTTTGTATACTTTTATAATAATATATTTAAAATAACATAGGAAAAACACATATTTTACAGGTAACCAAGAATTACTGTACATGTTCTTGTGTAGAACATAACAAAAAATAAAAATAATAATATTACCTTAATGACGATCGCAGACTGTAGTAGCTGGTATGTTTCTGGATGCTGAATCACAATTTTCAATCGGCTTATATACACAGAAAATGCATTATCAGTTTCACACCTTCTCAATACGTGTAAGTAGAAGATTAAAAGGTCAAGTTAATAACTTGTTTACCGACAACAACAAAAATACGAGATCAAGAGGTCAAGTAATTATTACTGATTATTCATTATCAGTCACATCGCATTTTATTGACAACAGTTTAAAAAAATTTAACCACAATTTTCAATCGGTTTATATACACAGAAAATACATTATCAGTTTCACACCTTCTCAATACGCGTAAGTAGAAGATTAAAAAATCAAGTAAATATTTTGTTTACCGACAACAACAAAAATACGAGATCAAGAGGTTAAATAATTACCGATTATTCAGTATCAGTCACAGCGCATTTTATTGACAACAGTTTTTAAAAAATTTAAACAACAGCACGGTATTGGTTCAAAATACATTGTTTACTGTTTTCCTGTTATCGATCGGTTGACAGTATAAATAGCCATACAATAAAAAACAATTTATAGCAATAGATTGGTTTTTAGCCAGCATAGGTCTCAATACATCGGATCTTTACAAAAATGTAAGTATAATCATAGATAACCTATCTTTCTATTGTAATTTACATTAGTAAAATAACTAAGAATATTATTCGTTTTATAACAAATACATATTCCACACAAAAAGAACACGCTAACAAAAAAATATATGAACAATTATTCAAAAAGAACACGCTAACAAAAAAAATATATGAACTATTATTTTTTATAAATATGGAACTGATATGAATATTTTTTGTACAAAATTGTAATAATGCTAATTATCATTATTGTTATATAAAGAATTTTTCCCAGTTAATAAGATCACAGTTAACAAAACATACAGAAAAAATTGAAATATGTAAACGTTGTTTATCGTTTTTTACTAAAAAGTCAAAACAATTGAAAAATCATAA
Organism: Magicicada septendecula; assembly: GCA_034769895.1. Taxonomy (NCBI): domain Eukaryota; kingdom Metazoa; phylum Arthropoda; class Insecta; order Hemiptera; family Cicadidae; genus Magicicada; species Magicicada septendecula. Next base: position 113,241,452 of record CM068375.1, on the reverse strand, counting down.
TAGATATTGCGGAAAATATTCTCCCGTAAAAATAGTATTACCCACTACTGATAACAACATATTACAATTTAATAAATTTCATTATCAATATAGAGTTCCTATTGTAGTATATGCAGATTTCGAATGTATTTTGAAACCTGTTAGTACTTGTTTGCCCAACCCCGAAAACAAATTTACTGCAATTAATGAATTTCATATTCCAATAAGTTTTTGCGTATATTTTGTTATAGATAGCAATATCCCTGAAAGTATAAGAAACCAATTGCCTTCGGAACCATACTTATATCGTGGTAAAAATGCTGCGAAAAAATTTATGATATTTTTAGTTGAAAAAATTAATTTAATCGGTTTACTTATTAAACAAAATATTCCGTTACATATGACTCGAGATGATAAAATGAAATTTAAATCGGTCACACATTGCGAGATGTGTAACAAGGAATTTACATTATTATATCCTAAAGTTCGAGATCATTGTCATTTAACTGGTCAATTTCGTTCAACATTATGTAATACGTGTAACTTGAAACGACAACAACAGAAATTTGTACCTGTTTTCATACATGGTAGTTCTAATTATGATTCGCATTTTATAGTGCGTCAATTGGGTTATGATATAAAAAATATTCATGTAATTCCTAATACTAGAGAAAAAAAAATATATGAACAATTATTCAAAAAGAACACGCTAACAAAAAAATATATGAACAATTATTTTTTATAAATATGGAACTGATATGAATATTTTTTGTACAAAATTGTAAGTATAATCATAGATAACCTGTTGAAAGCCTTTTGTATATATAGCACATAATGTATATGACTACTTTTACAACTGCTATGTAGAGAGAAAATTTATTCAATAATGAAAATATCATGATAATATATTAAGTGATAAACGTGAATGTCTTTGTTTTAGTCGAGTATAATATGTCTGGAGACAGTTTTGAAAGATACATTGTAGATTGGATAGAAAGGCGCTCCACTCAAGTGAAGTATAATAGAGATAGAGAACTATTACAACGTCGCTCCACGAAGTCTCAAGGCGAGACAGAAGTGAAAAAAGAATTATCACAAATTTACACTCAGTTTATTACCACCTATGCTGGTGGTGCCAATTATGGCAAATTTATAAAAGATTGGGTGAGTGAAAATTACGTACCACTCTTTCCTGAGTTGTAATATACTTATTTTGTAAATATATATTTGTTAATATACATTTCATATAGTCTGTATTTTGTTTTTAAATATATTTTAGATGAAAATTACAGTATTTTAAAATAATAAAACAGTGATTTTGTATTATTATTAATACTGATTGCATGTTTTATTTAATGCTTTTTTTTGCATGTTTTATTTAATGCTTTTTTTGTTTTAGGTGTTACCATTGAATAGAAGTATTGTACCACAGGTTATTGATGGTAGTGATATTATGTTTTATGAAGCACCCAGAAAAGTAAAGTCCGAGGATCAGCTTAATGTAGTACCAAATGAAGATTGCTTCACAAATTAAAAAAAAAAATCATAATATGTAATATATATTTTATTTGTAATATACATTTCATATATTCTGTATTTTTTGTTTTATATATTTTTATTTTGAAACATTTGAACCCTTTGAAGTTTACATAAAGTCATGTGATTTGTACATTTTACTAAAGAAAAAAAATTATTAAATTTAATTACACAACCGGTATTTAAAGACAGAATAATTTATAATAAATCTTTATGTGCGGTATTATCGGATAAAAAACATTTATTTTTAGATAAACCAATATATATCGGATTAAGCGTATTAGAAATAAGTAAAACGTTAATGTATGATTTTCATTATGATATAATGAAGAAAAAATACGGTGAAAAAATTTCCCTATTGTATACAGATACAGATAGCCTTTTTTACGAAATTCATACAGAAGATTTTTACAAAGATATATTAGAACCGGATTTAGTTACACACTTTGATACGTCAGATTATTCACCCAATCATCCCTGTTATTCAATTGAAAATAAAAAAATTATCGGGAAATTTAAAGATGAATGTTCGGGTGTACCAATTAAAGAATTTATCGGCTTACGCTCTAAATTATATACATTTAAAACGGTAGATAACAAAGTTAAAAAAAGGGCAAAAGGAATTAAAAAAAACGTTATCAGCAAACATATAAGTTTTGAAGATTTCAAAAAGTGCGTCTATTCTAAAACTATAAATAATTATAGACTGATGAAATTATTCCGATCAAAAAAACATTTAGTTGAAACAATTACGTGTAACAAATTAGCTTTAAGTAATTTAGACAATAAAAGAATCCCTTGTGATAATAAAATAGATACACTACCGTACGGTCATTATTCATTAGCGTAATGATAAAACAAGTTTTTTAAAACAAAATAACGTTTTTTATTTTGTAAATAAAAAGTGAATTTTACCTATCTAGTAAAAATCAATCTTTTTGCTATCACATGTTAATTAATAACATTTTTATTTTTTTTTTTAAAGTGAGTTTTACCTATCTAGTAAAAATCAAAACTCTTGCTATCACATTGATATGTAACATATTTTTTTTTTTTAGAATCTTTTTATGTACATGTATTATATTGTAAACTGTTTTGTTATATTTTTTTAGAATCTTTTTATGTTCATGTATTTTTAATACCTGAATTAACATTTATTATATTGTAAATGTAACAATATTTTTTTTTTTTTAGAATCTTTTTTATGTACATGTATTATATTGTAAACTGTTTTTATTAAGTATCCGAATAATAAAAAATGATCTGTAACATATTTTTATGTATGTGTATGTTTTTAATACCTGAACAAAAAAAAAAAAGATTTATTGTCATTTTTTATTTTTTATACATTCTATATATTTAATTACACAAAAATTGTAATATACAATAGTGTCTTGGAGTACTTACCGTTATATAAACGTCACTTGAATCGTTCATCGAGAAGCTTAATGATATCACCACAATGTGTAGATATATAACAACAAACACATGTGTCCGGCCCATCCACAGTAGATTCATGTGCCCATGGACATTCAAGAAAATGTATAAACGCCTCACCGCTTTGTCCTCTACGTTCCGGTGTAATCTCTTTCAGTCCGTCTGAATTATAAAATTCCAACACTTTACGACACTTTAGAAGTACCAACAATATATCTCGCATAAATTCAATCTCTACTTTTGTTTTATTCATGACGAATCTATCAAACATAGGATGAAATAAGACATCTTGCAGTGTTAAATTCTTCATTTTGACTGAACTATCAAAAATGGAGTATAAAACGTTATCACAAGAACGTATACGTGTCAACAACAAAAATGCCGTCTGTATATGTTTATATGTTTTTAATAGGTCAGTGTTAATCTTGAGGTCATGTTTACATTGATTAAAAAGGTTCAATGGGATTATCTGCTGTACTCTTTATCAATGACGGTTTCGTTAGTAAAATTTTTTAACTACCGACATATTTAACTAAAATGTTATTTTCAAAATTCACGTTGGAACACTAATAAACCAACTCCTACCTTACGTATAATTGTTTACGTATCGTTACATATAAAATGTAATAAGGTTAAACAAATATCTAACAAAAACACATCAACTCTGTTTTTTATAAATTTTATTTTCACTTTAATATATTAACAAAATTAGCAACACACTTTTTTGATCTGATATAGTCTTCATATTTATAAGATATATAACGTACAGTTTTACATGTCGGATACAAAAGTTTGTGCATAAGTTGAATATGCGTAATAGTATTAAAACATATAGTTTTAAAACCGCATTTAGAACAAACAATATTATCCGAATCGTCAACAAATCTTTGATTTTTAAAAAAGTCTTCAATACATTTTCCACTTTTGTCACTTAATGGAACCATCTTTTATGACTCCGTGTAATTTAACAAGTAAACAATTTGGAGATGCCTTAGCGTGTTCAAACCATGGATCGTCTGTGTCTTGCCAATCGTGAAGTATAACTTTACAGTCTATGCACATTAAATCATCGTCCACTCCAGTATACAAAAAACCTGCCGATACTAAATTATCAACTCGTGGTAAACGTTTAGGCCAACAGCAAAATGTTAACTTCATAATTTCTTCAGTTTCTGATATACATTTTTTCGCATTCATTATATCATCAATATGTAATAATATACTGTATAGTGCATAATTATTATATTTATCATATATATAACATACCATTTTACATTCTGAATTAAAAAGTTTGTGCATAAATTGAATATGCGAAATAGATAAAGATCCTCTTGTTTTAAATCCACACTCACGACACACAATACTGTCTAAATCACCATTAAAAATAAATCCTGCTTCTTCAAAAAAATCTTGTAATAACTTACAGGGGTTCAATTTTTCGCACAACTTCGCCATTTTTGACATTGCATCCAACTTGTTGAGCCTCTACTAACTAACTACTTCCAACGGAGAGTTTTGTATTCTTCTTCAAAATCAATATCGATTATTAATTGGTTTCGATATTTTTCTAACCTTTGTAATATATCGTCATAGAAGCAAATCGTTGGGGATTGTATCTTGATAATTTGTTCATTTTCAATTATAGTAACATTTGCTTCAGAAAATTCATTATTTACAAAATAACATATTTCATTAAACGTTGAATCAGTAGATTCTATGCAATATATACACCAATTGAAAGCATGAATATTTCCTTTCTCCATGTTAACCGCTTCACGTATTCTTCACAACTATACGTTCAAATCATTATGCTCTTGGAAACTGAACTTTTATTTTTGTTCATCAACATTACTATCGATTATTATTTGATATCGATTGGTCTTTCTTTTGAATTATCAATTGTAATATTAATTCTTTTAATTTGTATAGTACATCATCATTTACACATTTCAATCCGAATATCGATAGATTATTTTTTTCTGTTCTAACTAACTCACCCGTAAATTCATTAAAGACATACACAGTATTGTTCTTAAAAAAGTATAAATTACCATCAGAAAATCTAAATGATGAATCGATTTTAGGCGGTATTCCAGGAAATGTTTCAGATATATAACCCCATGATTTAGTAGTAAACGTACACTCATTGACTTCTCTATAATAATTATCATCATGAAATATATAAGTTTTATTTAAAAAAAAAAAAAAAGTATGAATTAACTAGGGATTGAACAATTGATACTTACCTTACATATAATCTATTATTAGAATAATACAGTTGCACGTTACCGACTAAGCTAATTCATATCTTATCTGTATACCAAGACAATCGTTACATATAAAATTTAATATATTTAGGGTATAGACGACGCTCTTCTCTTATCTGTATACCAAGACAATCGTTACATATAAAATTTAATATATTTAGGTAAAGACGACGCTAAAAAAGGAAAAAAAAAACACGTCAACGAACTCGGAATGTTTATGTGTACGCGGGGCGTGTCAACAAACACCGTCTGTTTATATTTACATTTTTTACTAGGTCAGCGTGTTTATATTTACATTTTTGTTACTAGGTCAGTGTGTTTCAAGGTCACGGTTTACTATAGAATAACACAATCGTTAAAGACACGATCACGATTACAAAATAAAAATGTAATTAATATATTTAGGTAAAGACGGACGGCGGACGCCACGCTGTCTACACTGTAAAAAGGAGAAAAAAAACACGTCAACGAACTCGGAATGTCTATTGTGTACGCGGGGCGGGGGCGTGTCAACAAACGCCGTCTGTTTATATTTACATTTTATACTGTTTATATTTACATTTTTTAGGAATGTTTATGTGTACGCGGCGTCGCGCGCGCGCGCGTCTGTTTATATTTACATTTTTTACTAGGGGGGGAGACAATAGCGAGTGTCCTAGCGCATACATGTATTGTGTCCCAGCGCATACATGCCTGTTTTTTTTGTCCTAGCGCATACATACATAGTGGGGTATTGTGTCCCAGCGCATACATGGCTGTTTTTTTTGTCCTGGCGCATACATGCATAGTGGGTATTGTGTCCCAGCGCATACATGGCTGTTTTTTGAGTCCCAGCGCATACATACATATACTACTGTAGGCAGGAGCAATAACTAAAGTAGGCTGGAAGAAACTTTGACAACTGGATTCGTTTATGTGAGGGAAAGTTATAGAAAGTGACAAAGAAAGGAGATGTAAAGGAATAGTCTGAAGTAAAATAATATAAAAATCTAAAAGGTGAGTACACGATACTGGTAAAATCAGTAAAAGAAAATTGCTTTCGACAAATTGGGGAACAGGAATAATCAATGTCTAATCCATGAAAGTAGATGTCGAATAAAATAGCGGTAATTGCGAAGGAAATATGGAAAAACCATAGTTATGGAACCAACATTTTGACCACAATAAAAAAATAAAATGGTAAAATAAATGTACCACAATAGAAAACATATTTTTTTGTCGACAGAAAAAGACAGCCCCCAATATTTTCTCTGAAAAAAATACGTGTTTGAATCTCGGACTCTTTAATGTTATCATCGTGAAAATTTTGAAATAACTTCCTAAAGTATGCGATTCGTATTCCACGCATTGTCCACAGGACATAAAGAACTTTACATTAATGACTAGAACAGTGTATTGCCAGATAATCAGCAGAAAATAATGATAAGCTTGTGGCACACGTCTTCGTCGAAATTTTATTGAGAAACCTACCACGAAAGGGTACGAGAAAGAAAAAAGATGTATTTCACTGGCAGATCCTCAAACACGTGTCAGGTCAGTAAGATAATTACTGACTACTCTATTCTCGACGTGAATATGTGAATCATGTGTACACACTAGTACACTATCGCTAATTGTGATGTATTCATTAATATTCAATTAACAATCAAGATATAGTTACATTTCGACTATACAAACCCGAAGTGAATCTAGAAGAAAGTGAGCTGAACTTCCATTTTTGATGAGCAAAAAACAGTTGCTTTCCCAACGTCATTAATATTTTCAGATCTTTCGTTGTTTTCTTCTTCATCGTTTCCGATGATTTTTATAAAGTACGAGTAATGGATAAAAATATCATTATCTTCTACTTCGAATACGTATTTCAATCTAACTAAAAAACATCAGTTAACAAATTTCGAACGTGAACTTCAAATTTGTCTTGACCTAGGAAAATAACTCTCCGTAGTTTTAGAGAGGGGTAACGTGTCTCTTTGGGGAATAAGAGTTCACCTCGTTGCTAATAATCTGACACTAACATTGCCCCACTACAGCAGTGGACCAGATACCGCAAGTTGTACTTATTACATTGTACTAGGTGGCGGACAATCTCAGTTTATAAATCGATTGCAGTATTATATAATAGCACGCATCATTATATTGTATTTATTTATAGTGAACGCGTTTATAATAAGTAACCATTTTAAGTTAATTGCAACAGTTAACACTAATAACTCACTCTAACAGATGTAGAAAACAATCTTCGAATTATCTGGCTGTCCTTGTCGCTACCAATGTTATGGAGTTGCAGGCTTCCACCTCCATCTCTGAGGTAAATGAACGTTAAAAAGTACTAGACTTCAGTGTTTGTTCTGTACTTGGCGTTCCATCAATACTGTGTTAAGATTTTACTAAGATTTTTGTAACACTTTTGTATATTTTTAATTGCTTTAACACGCTTTAAATGGTTATTTATTAAAGCTCGTGTAGGTAAATCGTTTTTGAAAATAAACGTATTGTACGTTTGAAATACTTGTGATGCAGGACAGCTGATATTGACTGGTCAACTTCAATCAGTCAAAAAACACCGGTCGTCGGCTTAATCGTTATGAGTAGCCAGCCAATTTCAGCGAGTTAACGGTTTTCACTTACGAAATCAAAGCAGCCACTGAAGAAGAGGTATCGTAGATGCAGCCGAGACGTTTGATTGGAGAAATACCAAAGACCACAACCTGCCGCCCGGAAATCAAAAACAAGAGTTTGAAGTACTTATCTGACACCGCAGTTCTATATCAGCCAAATCTTATCATTATCATCAGCGTCATAATTATAATCGTCGTCGTCGTCGTCGCCATTATGACACGATATTCTACCATATGGCAAGTCCCAGTGCCCCATCGTATCCTTTCATATCTACAGCATTATGACACGATATTCTACCATATGGCAAGTCCTAGTGCCCCATCGTATCCTTTCATATCTACAGACTTGAGCCTTCGTTTCTTCGTAGTACTCTCAAATTTTATGTCATGCAAGTGCTTCAATCATCTTCTCTTTCTTCATTACTTTCTTCACTGTCCTTCTTACTTCACCGTTTCCGTAAAAACTGTCGCTAGTAATCTATTTTCTTTCAGCGTATGACCAATCCAGTTCCTTTTATATTCTTTATATCTAGATTTTAAATTACATTGATCGAATGGTCGCTCGGCACTTCGTAGAACACTTGATTAACACTTGAATTTAATAAATAAACACTTGGTATAGTTTTCCTTGATTACGTTGATCACTTTGCCACTGTTTATTGTCCGCACCCAATTTACTCCTTTCATCCGTTTCTGAATCCACACTCTAGCCCCTTAACCATATCTCATTCCTTATTCTGTATCAGATAAATACTTACTCGTTACTAGAAACGTTTACTTAATTAACTAATTTAACAATGAGGCAGCAAATAAACATCGTCTTATATGAACAGTGCCGGTTTCACTCCACAGGAACGTAAAAGTATAAGCACGTGAAACTGGCGTACGAGGTATTTTAGGGAATGTTATGGATAAAGCGAGCGCATACACGACACAGGTAGCAGAGAAGTGACCCCCGTATTGTGCAGCGTTCGCCATTAGCGAACAGTTTATTTTAACCCCTTCTGTGAATCGCTAAACGCTCCTCACAAACGTTACTGAATCATCAAAGTTTCATCAAGTCGCTGTATAATTCATAATTTCAAAAAGTCCGTGGGTTCTCTGCCATCAGCAAATTGCGCTGTCAACTAACGATGCGGTTTGTTATCTGTACAAAAATATTTATTGTGAAAACAACGTTATGTCGTTTCAATTATTTAAGTTTTATTTTGTCTTGCAGTACGAGACCTCTAATAAAAATGTTTGATTTAGTTTTTAAAACCTATTTCTTCATATTATTCTATTCCGCTCTTAATACAGTTCTCATAACGTTTTTCTCATTCTAAAATTACATTTAGTCAGAACGGATTATCCATAACGCTAGGGTATGCTGCAGCACCGGGCACCAGAGCCTCAGCTCTCAGAGAGGTCACCATCCAGCTGAGCTGACTAAGCGAAGCAAAGCTCATTGCCATATTATGCAATTGTTTAGTTTTCTTACACAGTTATTAACCATGGAGAGTGTCGAGTTGGAAAATGAATCGAAAGCTGTTATAGAAATTTACTGGAATGATTTGAATAACGATCTTCTAATAGAATTGAAGCACTTTGTGCCACGAGTAAAATTGCAAGAAAAATGATTTTTTTTTTCAAATCGTTCGAATGAAGATGTTGTTACGAGAAGCGTACCGAACAATCCAGAACATTCTCTACTCCCGCCGTCCAGTGTGGCTTGTGTTGCGTCATTTAAGTAGGTGGTTCTAGTGAGTTCCAGGAACACTTGAAGATACGCATTAAGCCGCTGGCGTGCAGTAAGGAGGCAAAGCTGTACTGCACCCCTGCGGGGCCTATATAAAGCCATAACAGCCGGATTGTCAGTTCAGTTACGTGAGCGATTTCCGCTAGTGCGGATTGAGTGTTTATCGCCGTGAAGAATTATTGTGTTAATACAGTTGTGTTTTATATTATTGTTGTATTGGAGTGTTAGTGGTCTCAAATATTTCTACTAGTAATTTTATACAAACCACTATGTTGTCTTTGGTATTGACGAGCGCTTTCGGCAGTCAAGCCATCTTCAGGTCATTTACCAACGACCTGGAATTCTGTAGCGGTTGTTTTGTTTTGTATTTATTTGATCCAGTAAAAACGACGACTTTTTACTGTAGATTTTATTTCTTTTTAAACGAAAAAGACCACGAAGTCGGGGAATAAGATGACTGGAGGACGACAGTTGTTTTATGATTCGTGAGTAACTTACGAACATGAAGAGATAAATATTTTGTTGGTAAATGACCTGAAGATGGCTTGACTGCCGAAAGCGCTTGTCAATACCAAAGACAACATAGTGGTTTGTATAAAATTACTAGTAGAAATGTTTTATATTAGTTGACATTTTTATTGCGTGTGAACAATTTTTATTTGATTTGTTGCAAGAGACTGTCTTGTTCATTACAAACTGTTTAATTGTGATAATTAAAGCTGGTAATTAGTGATGTAACTGGTATCTTGTATTTTGTTTTCCACTGTACCTACGACGATCAGTAGACCGTCGTAGCAACATAAATTCCATGATACTACAGTCTGTCCGCTCAGAGTATTAAACTGGATTATTGGCTGTAAAATGATCGATGAATTTCCAAATACTGTATATACATTGCTTATCGTCTGCTTTTGACAATTCCAGTGGCTAACTGCTAAAATGAAAGATCATTTTCGGTTTCTAAACGCATTATAGACATGTTGAGTTCAACTATGGGAGAGGAGAGATTATCTTCGTTAGCAAGGTTGAACATTGACAGCGAGATATTTGAATCGCTCGATTTAGAAGAAATTATACAAGACTTCGTTAAGGCAAAATCAAGAAAAAATTGATTGATTAGTATTTCCTAAGCTTAAGTACTACTATGTTCGTTGTAATTACTATTTAGCTAAATATTTGTCGTAATTTGAGAGTTTACTAAAATAATTGTTATCTTTCGAAATTGTGTACGCCACTTATCAGTGTAAACAATGGATAAAAGGTTGAATTTTAAATCGGGGAGGGGGCACCAGTCTGATGGCAGCATAGGGCACCACGCGCTTCTAATCCGACCCTGCATTTAGTAGGTGTATTCTGGAATTCTGTAGCGGTTGTTTTGTTTTGTATTTATTTGATCCAGTAAAGACGACGACTTTTTACTGTAGATTTTATTTCTTTTTTAAACGAAAAGGACCACGAAGTCGGGTAATAAGATGACTGGAGAACGACAGTTGTTTTATGATTCGTGAGTAACTTACGAACATGAAGAGACAAATATCTTGTTTGTCTTGCCTCTTCTTTCTCGATGACTCTTCAAAAAGTTTAATATACCGTCAACTAAAACTCTATATTAGCCGTTTCGTCACATGGTACGAACTCTAGATGCTCGGCAACCTTCAGCCAAAAAAATTGACGATCAACACCTTGTTTGAGCGAATTCGGGTGCCGATGAGGGACCCGATGAGGATTCTCTCACCTTCTATGATAACCTTGTGTACCGTATACTTTGAACGTACATTTACGTTTTGTCTTCTGTTACAAAATTCTGCCATCCTTATTTGACTATTTAAGAAACTACTAACGAATTTCTGTCAACAACCGTACCAGAATTCGCGGTAACCCTACGTTTTTGGAATTTCACGATGTTGCGTGAAAACCTTATGGGCATAAGCCTCTACAAATACCTACCCCTTCTGATATTTCACGGACCACCAGCTGAAAATTTTCGCGCTATGACACGCATCCTCCAAACATGATCTTCGTAAGTTGAAGCTGACGCTGTTTAGGTTTGGCATTGTTTTCATTGCAACACCTGCCAGATTGAAGCTCTGATGCCACTCTTGAAAAGCTGTTCTTTCTCTCAATTCTGTAGCTTCTTCCCATAACGTCAGACTCGGTTGCAGTAATTTTGATTTTATCCGTTATATTTGTTACAGGTAGAACTTTTATAACCATGTGTGATTATACTACTGAACACTGTGTTTTGGATTTACCATTGTTAATTATAGTAATAGCCCTTTCCTTTGTTACTAGACAAAGAACTCTAGCAATCTAGCCTGACCAGCTATAATCTTCTACCTCTGTCCTCCCGTTAACTAGATTTATCCACCGTGCTCTTTGATGCACCGCCTCGACGCTAGACACCGACTATAGCGTACTGTACACCTAGACGATTCGGCGGATACACAGCCATACCACCACAATCTCTCTCTCCCGCCTCCACCACCCTCTCCTTCACAGGACGCGTTCCAATAATTGTCTGTACTTTCTAGCTGAAGACGCTTGTACCTAGGACTGCCCAGATCCCGGCTGTGGACAAGTCTGAAACATAACCGTATAGTCCCGTCTGCTGATAACCGTAGAGTTGGATTCAACTGTTAGTACAGTTCATTGTAATCTTCTTTTGACGCCTGAATATGTACGTAAGAACTATTTGTATGTAATTTAAACAAAATGTTCGTATTAAGTAATGTAATTTACAGTAGACCTGTGGATTTGTTACAGGAAAATGACGTGATCGACAGTTTAAGCTGTTGTTTTGCACTGCGTTCAGTGACCGCGACAAATTACACAGTACGCAACTTCGGTTACTCTACCACGTAACCGAAGTTACGTACGTAACTTCGGTTAGTAATTACCACGGCAACAGTTGTCATGGAAACCAGTCTGTCTTACTGCCGTGTATTTGCTGAAAGCTACTTAACAACGATTATTACTCGTAAAGGATAATTAAACATAAAAATATCACACTTTATTACACTCTTATGCTACTACTTTTAATGTATGTCCACACTTTTTTAAAGGTAAACAATATATAATTGTAATAATATTATAAACTACATACGACAACAACTCTGTGCTAGGAGCCGAATATAAACATTCAAACTTAATGGACCAACATTATGACATTTAGGACATAAATATGAAAGAACAATAAAACGCAAACTTTTGAACCAGGATGTATTGGATGCTTAGGCATTATTCATTAGTAAAATGTACGACTAACAGAAAAATTATGAAGGACAGAAATAATACGGTCAATAACCAGCAGCTTAGAGTATCGTAGTTTATCAAGGTGGCAATGTTAAGCAAGTGTCGTAAAATAGATGGTCAAGAAAGATACCAGATATAGCAAAAACAGAAGTAAACAAATAATATAGTAGGTCTATTATGGAGATTATATGTTGTCTTTAGTTATATATATAACACTATCGATTCGGATCACAAATTATTATTGGTAAAATGGTAAATTTTTACCTGATGGTCTAGACTAGTTTTCGCTCCATTAGAGCTTCGTCAGAGGCTGTCGCTAGGAGCGCTGTCCATCCTGCTTTTGGTGACGGCACCATCGTTCAAAAGTTCGTTGTATGCGTGTGTGGTCTAATATGTTCAAATAGTATGTGTGATTTAACTGTGTCTGTTTATTTAGGATTTTGCATCTATGCGTTTTTTTGTGTTTGTATATTTCTAGTTGTTCAAGAGTGTCTAGATTTCGGCCTTTTGTGTGTATGTGTAGGATTTCAATGTTATTGTTTGTGTATGTGTGGTCTGCCTCAATGAGATGGTTTGCAAAGGTGGATTCGGTGGTGGAGTGTAATGCATTTATGTGTTCAATGTGTCTGTGTTTGAAGTTGCGTCCTGCCTGGCCTATGTAGAATTTGTTACATCTTCATTCGAACAGATGATAATAATAACTTAGCAGATTTTTCGTATATAAAGTGTGATTTGTGAAAAAACTGCTTGAAGTGCCTGTGATTCTTGTTCCACTTGTAGTTAATACATTATTGTAGTACAGATCGCCTTCACGTAAAAACACAAATAAGTAGAGACGTTGGCTCTAAATGGAGAAGCTTGCTGTATAGTTGTTAATGAACTATTGGTAGGTTCGTCTGTCAATGCTCTGTACTTATCTGGGCGTGCACCATTCTTAGTCACTTTTACAACAGGTATTCACTTTATGTTTTATAATCTACCACATTTGTAATGTTTCAACGATCACTAGACCCTTTGTTAAGTTAGTAGCAATAATATCGTTATAAAATATTACTTAATTGCAAATACTAATGATCGTAAGTACCAAGCTGTATATATCACTATAACTACTTAAAATGATAAACCAACATTATTTTATTATTGCGTACAATGCCTGTATTTATACACGAGAATAACACATTAAGAGCACATTATACTATTACGCCTCCTGTGACTTTTCCTTAGAAAAAAATAGAAGGAAAACTTTTTTACTCGGAGAAGGCTTTCTTCTTTCTTCCCCTAAATCTCAGTCTACTCGGTTTTTTTAATCCTATCTCGACCTTTGCCTGGGCAATGTATTGTCCCTATTGATACTGTTGTTATATTATTTTCCAAGTACAAGGTCTTATCTTTTTCTTAACGCCAATAACTTGCTGGTTGTATATTTTCTGATGTTAGTTTAACGTGGCTGTATCACTACTGAAATCTCCGGACGTCTAATCTACAGAAATTAAACTTATGGTCTTCATGCTTGTTCATACATCTACTGTTCTTATTTTATTCTCAAGAATATCTTGTACGCTTACTTTAATTAATAACCTCACATTTTCTTTTGCTCGATAAGGGAACACGTTTTTAAAAACACCGGGAATAGCCATTTTCTGCGTTCTGAGTCCATTTCATAGGCGTGTCTAGAATAATGGTTTTATTCTAGACGAAGCCTTGAACAGACTTATACAATTATTTTCCAATTAAATCTCTGAACATATTGCACTCGTGCCATTTACTACTTTTTGCAATGACTCTTTATTAAGCCTTCAATATTATCTTCAGTTTATTTGTAAATAGATGCCTCTTATAATTAATCAATAAATGAATAAATAAATAAATATAGCCTATATATGTACATATATTAAGTGCTTTGAAATTAATTTTAAATATTATAAAAATGGATTTTAAAAACAGGGTGACCTGAGAACTTTAGATTGTGACCACCGTAGACCGACCTGTAAAAAGGAAGTATTTTTTCTGCTATGACGTATACATTGCCTTCTAAAAGCAACAGAAATACGCACTAAATGGTAAACGAAAAGAACAAGCTGAAATAAAAAGAAACAGTTTTACATAATCTGAGGAGAAAAGAAAGTTGTTTAAGAAAGATGTTGAAAGGAAGTTGTTGTCTAGAAAGTTTGGTTTTACAGATCATATCTCAAGGTATAGTGGTATCATACAACCGTTCTAGGAGACACGATTTTACGAAAGAATGGACGAGGACTACCTCGTGAAACATACTATGAAAATGGTAAACGAAGTGGTATTTACTTCCAAACGAAACGAGCAACAGAATTCACTCGCTGTAGCGACAAGGTTCGCCTGCGTATCATGGCGGTGACGTTGAACATATAAGTTTTAAAAATGTAGAAATTACTTATCATCGTGAATGCACGATTGTTTGCAAAAAATAACAGACCATAGACGCGAACGGTCCATGTCACAATGTATTGGTGGATGTCAATGCGGTTCGTGTAGCTCGGCTGTAATATTTACGATTACGGCGCGGTAGAGACCACTGTAACGCGGAAATAATGTCCAGTTGACCGACCGACCCGGCTCGGAGTGTTTGGATTAAATAATAAATAAGTTTACGTACAGAGCGCGCGGCCCGACGGTTGACGTGACCTGTTTACTTCAAACCGAATGATCAGACAGTTTTTGCATGTTAATGGCGATTCGAATAATATAAACGATTTCCGAATTTGTTGTTTCGAGTTTTCCACTCTTTCTCTTCGTTACGATTTCAAGCCAACGCCACGGTTATATGTCAGACAATTTTAATTAAGTCGTACAATACAGAACTAGGGTAAAGTGGCTCGACATTGCGCCTGACAACACTTCTACCTGATTAGGAAACCTTTAAAAATTTTAACTTCAAACGCTAACTTCACATTTTAAAGTACGACTACGTTTATTCAAATCATTTACAAGAAATGTGTACCTTTGAATATGTAATATATCAAAGGTAAATTAACACTCTTATGTATGCAGGTTTGTGTTTGTGTTTCTGAGTATGTGTACGTTTCCAAAAGTGTATGGTCTGTCGGAAATACATAAAATTCAGGCTCCCGGGTTTTTTTTTTTTTACTGAGATTGCAAGCTATTTACAAATTGTATTAGACTCCAGCTTCCGTGATCATAGCTTTTGGTACTGTGATTCTTTAAGTATTGATCGAGTCTGTCGATGTTCAGAACAGGATACCTGAAATTACAGTAAACACTTAAATCTGATTCTATACGGCAGGAAAATACAACAAAATAACCAACAAAACCTTCGTTGGTCGTTGGTAAATGACCTGAAGATGGCTTGACTGCCGAAATCGCTCGTCAATACCAAATACAACATAGTGGTTTGTATAAAATTACTAGTAGAAATATTTGAGACCACTAACACTCCAAAATAACAATAAAAAAAATACACATAGGCTACTGAAGAAGATATACAATAATGAATACAGTAATTCAATTATGTTTTTACTGAAAAATAGGCAACAAATGAAAAGAATAATTAACTGAGACTGGCTTCCTGAATTGTATAAATTTAAGAACGGATCACGTTAATAATGAGAAAATTAAGAATAGAAAGTCGAAGAATACAGTATAAAATAGATCTCAGGAAACGGTTGAAACAGTACAGATATGTTACAAAGCGAATTTAACTAGATGGACACAAAGAATACAAAACTGATAATTTTACAGGAAGATTCCAAAGAGACAAACGTCAGACATCACGAGAGCGTGAAGTAGAAGAAAAAGAGTACTTCAGTAACAGAGATAATTACAACCAATGTAAGCTGATGTTGTGAGGAGGAAGATGGAAACAGCTGTAAACCCTCTCACCCTCTCACCCTCTCTCTCTCACTCTCTCTCTCTCTCTCTCTCTAATGGTATAGAAAAAGTGGAGCATTCAAATGGATCCGAATAGGTATAATTCATTGTTATTTTTGACTTCCTCTTTGACAGGTGTGTATTTTCCGTAGTACTAAGCGAGATTAAACGAGCAGTACGTAGATACATAACAATTTGTGCACTCTTGTCTTTTTGTTTGCTTACGTTTCCCAACCTTTTACAAGCTCAACTGTAACAACTTAACGTTAAACAGTAGTCACTAATACTCGACAACATGTAATAAGTTTTGCAATTCTGAGTCCTGTTTGACCCACACCTCGTGACCGCCAGCCAAACACTTTTTAAGTGGTTAAGTCGGTGAGTAAATCCTTTTGCTGAGGTATACAAACGTACGCTGGTGACGAGCGTTGACTGCCTAACTTGTGTTTTTCTGACTATCGGCTGCTTTTTCTTTTCCCGAAATTTCTTTTTTGAAGATTCCAATCCAAAATAAATAGCGAAAATAAACATGAGGTAATGGTACTGAATTAACAAAATGGAGCCTTTTTATGAACTCACAGACTATACAGATTTTGTGAGTAGCCTATATCTGTGTGCTCGCGAGGATGTGTTTACATATTATTTCACTCATTGCCACTAAATTATTTTGAATATTCTTCATGAAAATTATTACAGCAGTTTAATAAAACCAGTTGCTTACACTTATTCATTTACTTATTTATTTTGTATAGTACTCTTTCTTTTGAGTCTGTACCTCTCTACCTGGTCTGCTCTCTTTTGAGTGTGACTGAGCACTCAAGTGTGTGTGTGTGTGTGTGTTACAGTTCGTACAATTGCAAATAGACGAATGGAATCTTCCGTCTCTCTCTCTCTCTCTCTCTCTACACACACACACACACACACACACGGTACACGAATATGTAGACCTACAGTAACAACTGTAGACTGGAAACCCCCAAAATAATAAAAACAGATTAAGCAGCGCTTTCGTTATTGGTAAAGTAATTCAGTCCCACCGATGAAGAGGAGACAGGAGGCCTTGAAGCCATGGGGAACATTAAAATAAGGATAGTTTTAAAAATGGTTCATTAGTGCAACTAGTGATTAAATTAGTGAAATTAGATGTGGTGTGTGTGTGTGTGAGAGATAGAGAGAGAGAGAGAGAGAGAGAGAGAGAGAGAGAGAGAGAGAGAGAAACAAAATCTTCAGTTGAGGAAGTGAAGTTACTCACACTCAAACATGTGCTGCTTAATATTCTGGAACTTGGCAGATAATTATTAGTCGTAAAGATGTAGCGTAAGTTATATAAATTATTTTGTAGTTATCCTGTGTAGCCTATATTTTTTGTGCACAATGTGTATCGTATGTACACCAACAATGGCAACGCTTAAATAAAAATGAAACAGGAGATCGTGTAGATAATGTGTCGATAATAAACACTAATATCATTAAGTTGAAACACAATTAAGCTCTTAACAATAACATCGCTACAGCTGGCTGCCGTGCATTCTATCAATCCTTCGAGGCTTTAATCTAAATGATGTAGGCCTACTTTGTGTACGTCCGACAATAGATCAATATTGTTCCAAGTGCATGTTGTTTCCTACCACGTGTTGCAGTCGACTAGCACAATCGCATCGTATACATTTTCCTTTACTGTATTTATGACTGCTATACTTTGCTGTGATTCACACGTTCGTAAAACTACGCTACTGCAGCCTACTAAACACTCTTTGATAAATAAACAGGAAGAGTGAATGTCCTTGAACATTTACTGTTTGTATTGTTCGGGTCAAAGATGGCAAAAAAGTCATGTTTCCGTTCTGCGTATGTGAAGGTGTAGAATACATAATAACTTATTGTAACGACGCGACGGGACGTTCTCGAACAACGGAGAGCGCTGTTCTACACGTTTCTCGCCCAGCCGAGCTTCTACGTGTTTCTGCCAAGGCCGCACTCAAGTAGCTCTAGAGTTTTCGACTGCTTGTTAAGGACGCATATTATGGAACATTAGTCTGGAACCCTGCAGGCTACGCGTATAAATAGACGACAGCTGCCACTTAGTAGTCAGTTATAAGTGGCGATTTATTCAAGTGATGTACGAAGTGTTATTGTGTTAGTGTGGAACTCTAATAGTTGACACTTTTTATTGCGTGTGGAAAAACTTGAATTATTGTACGAGTATAATCTTGTTAAATTTATAATCTTGTTAATCTTGTTATAATCTTGTTGATTACAGACTGTTATTTGTGATTAATTAAAGCTGGTAATTAGTGACTTCATTGGTGTCTGTATTTGTTTCCACTGTACTATAAAACGATCAGTGAGACCATCGTAACATTATGAAAAAACGAAGATTTGTATCGATGAAATAACTTATGAACAAACGACAGGAGGAAGATTGCCTTTTGTCGATGCAGGCAGACTTAACATCAACAAATAATTTTTAATTTTCCATAGAGTACTGTTCCTTGAATCCTTACATTCTATACCGGTCAAACTCTTCTTGGAAAATTCCAGTTATCCCTGCCCCAGTTAGTTCGGTTTATCAACTCTCTATTCTCCAAGAATCTTTCTTGATAAAAAAGTTGGAATTCGTAAAACTTTATATTAGTGTGTTGTTATGGGCATTTTTGATTTGTTATAATACTTTTAACTTAATTTTATATGATTATTATTTATATAGGCCTATTACACGTATTGGTTTTTAGCTGTTATGATGTTATACTTTGCCAGAATTAGTAAATGATACAAGAGTGCAGCGAACTCAACACATTACCTTTAGTATGTACTATAATTTGCATTCCCCTGTTATCCACACATTTACCTCTACTAGAGAACACTTGTTTAGTCAGTCTTGTCGTACACATAGGCCTACCATTTCATTAGAGGCAGTGCTGGGATCGTCGGAGGGTGTGGGAGCTCGCCTTTATTAATAGTGGCTGTTTTGTTTTTTGTTGCAGGTGCGTAAGACAAGGACAAGTTGTTGGCTCTGTCGTCTTCGTTGTTTGTGAGTAAAATTTAATTAAACACTGTAGTCACTCTGCGACCCAGCGACGTAACAGTTGTCGACTTTCGTGGTTGCCGCATATCACTCGTTCAGAACTGCCTATCTCTTTTATTGTCAACGTTTCGTGACTTCATTTGTATATTCCCAATATTTTACAACTCCAAAAAGTTGTTTGTCACGTATTGTTCACGTGTACTTATTGTACGGTTAATACTCTCCGACATTCCGTTTCCATTGTTTGTTATTGTTTTAGCCTACTATCAAATATTTGATTTCTTTTAACCCGTTAGATATTAAAAATTAATTTTCACGTCCTTCGCTGATGCAGTTTTTTTTCATTCTTATATTTCTCAATTTTGTATATATTCTCAAATTAACCTTTACACCTGATGTATCAGAAAAATAAATATTTAAGTCTGCTTGTGTGAGTGTGTGTGTGTGTGTGCGTGCTTGTATACGCGCGCGCGTGTGTACACACACACACACACACACACACACACACACACATATATTATATTTAAGTTTTATAACGAATTTACCGCAAGATATTTCTTTCCTTACTAGGAACATGTTTCGGGTACCATTTTGTACCCATTCTCAGCCTTCCGGATTTTGTGTCTGGTGAAGTACATATGTGTTGGTTGGTTGTTATTGTGGCTTCCTGTTGGCTTCTGGTACTTTAAATTGGTTTTATTGTGTGTGATTGTGGTGTATGTATTAGTGTTTTGTGTATTTTCGATGTTGAGTGCTTTGAAAATTGTGTCATGTTTTGTACTGATTTGTATTTGTTCAGGTATTAGTTTGTTTTGTGTTTTATGTTTGTATATTTGTAAATTTTCCTAAATGTTCATTGGTGTCTTTGTGTGGTATGTGTTTTATTAGTGTCATGTTGGTTATGTTTGGGAATTCATGTCCAGTGTTTATTGCATGTGTGGCCAAATTAGATTTGTATATTTCTGGTTTTTGTGTGCGTTTAAGTGTTCAAAGTAACGTTTTTTCAGTTGTTTTTTGTTTGTCGTATGTAACATTTATTGCAATCTTGGCATTCAATTTTGTATATACCATTGGTTGTTGTATTATCTTTGTTGTGTGGGTTATTTAGTTTTTGTAGATTACTTTTGTTAGTTTTGTATGCTATTTTAAAGTCTGTGTTCTTATAACACAAAAACCAGAAATATACAAATCTAATTTGGCCACACATGCAATAAACACTGGACATGAATTCCCAAACATAACCAACATGACACTAATAAAACACATACCACACAAAGGCACCATAATGAACATTTAGGAAAATTTACAAATATACAAACATAAAACACTAAACAAACTAATACCTGAACAAATACAAATCAATACAAAACGTGACACAATTTTCAAAACACTCAACATCGAAAATACACAAAACACTAATACATACACCACAATCACACACAATAAAACCAATTTAAAGTACCAGAAGCCAACAGGAAGCCACAATAACAACCAACCAACACATATGTACTTCACCAGACACAAAATCCGGAAGGCTGAGAACGGGTACAAAATGGTACCCGAAACATGTTCCTAATAAAGAAAGAAATATCTTGAAGTAAATTCGTTATAAAAATTAAATATAACATATACATCAAGAAACGGACTGTAGCAAAAAGTGTTTGAACACACACACACACACACTCACAATTATATCTCAATAATCAAGCTGCACAACTTGCAGTTACGAAAGCATTAGAAAAGATTCACGGAGATTTACAACATATAAAAGATGTAAACCCAGGAAAACGACAATATACGCGGATAGCAGAATAACAGTAGATTTAATTAATAATTCCAGCAACCATAACTACCTTATAGAATAAATAAGGAAAGCCATAACAACGCTAAAAAGCAATAACTGGAGAATAAACTTCAAATGGATCAAGGCTCATGTAAGAGTTTATGGTAACGACTGCCAGACTGACTAGCAAAAGCAACAGCACAGAATTATGAATTGCCAATATTTTTGACGAAATACCCAAAAGTGCAGTGACTTAAGAATTAACTAAAGAAACTACGCGTAAGTGGGAAAACGTATGGAAGGAGACAACGAAAGGTACAGTAACTAAAATGTTCTTTCCTAATATCAAAGAAAGATTACAAACAAAACTGAAAATGATTCCCAACTTCACGGCAATAGTGACTGGACACTAAAAGCCGAATCTTATCTCCACAGTTTCAAGATAATAAACGACTCAATTGCCAGTGCAAACAAACAGTGGATAACATTATGTACGAGTGTGAGATGTTAAAAAATCACAGACAAAATTTAATCAATAGAGTAAAGAAAACAGGACTTGGGCCGACAACAAAAGTAGACCCTATAAAGAAACATCTAAATTAATTCAAAACATTTATCAGTGCAATAGAAATCTATTAAGTTATTTTAATGTAAATAATAAAATATAGATATATAAGCATTTTAACCTATACGTATCCAATAAGTCATCCAATACGTATTTGTTATCACTTTTTGTAAATGTATACAAGCATATTGTTAATTCAAGTAAGGAAAACTTAGCATGTAGTAGGCCTGTTACACAATTGTAATGGAGCATGGTGTAAAATAAACGATGATGAAATGTTGTAGTGTGTAGTTGGTGGTTGTGATTTGGACCTACATACGCTTATGTTTTTTCTTCGTTGGCCAATTACATTTAAATTACTCCACACATTTCTTTTAATACGAGTATAAAAAGTTTTATTAACGACACTTCTTATTTTTACAAACCATTTTATTACACATTGCTAAAAATTGCTCATTTATTTTACTTCTTATTTTTTTACTGACGCTATATCAATAAAAATACAAATTGTAACAAGCGGATCTGATCGTACCTGCAAAATGTGTACAGTTTGTATGTGTTTTGTAATTAGTGCGTTCGCCTCGCACCGGGTCGTTACAGTAATGTTGTGGCTAGCGATGTTCGTAGCGTTGATGTAATCACCTGTATAATACGGCAGTAACCTTACCTGTTATTTATAGGGGTGTGATAATCCCGGGTGGCGCCAAGTCGTTTTACAAAACAACTAAAATTATTGTTAGACGAGTTATCAGCGTTGCGGCATTGGGCATTCAAATAATTCCCGCTCGCACGGCCGTCACAATTGTCGCTACTGCTGTGTGGCTGACAACTTGTTCGCTGCTCGTACAATTTATTCTTAACTAAACACAAGTAATTTATATATAGCACTCCCTATGAAATGATAACGACGGTTACTCCCTGTAATAATTATTTTTTAATAGGTGATAATTGAAAACATCCACATTGACAATAATACAATAATAAATTTGCACCGACTGTTTACATTCAACTCTTGCCTCTAGGGTTCGGTGAATATGATCATGGAAACATTCAGCGTTTACATTGCTGTGTACGTTAAAATATTACAATGATATCTGTTTCCAAAATCGTGGATTCTTGTGGCTATGAGTTAAAGAACTCCAATGGTTACAATAAAAATATATATTACCTTATTCTATGTGTACATAAATAATAATGTGTGCTGTTACAATCTGTTGTGTTGTGTCGTAAAAGTGTTTTGTAAGTTCGTGTTTAATTCATAGGTTATATTCAACGTTAACAAGTTTCTATTAAGTATTATTTTGCTCAAATATTCTATGAAAGAGAAATATTGGTTCTATAGTGAGGTAAATTTACCTTTTAAAAATATTTAAAGTGATTAGGGTTTTACACCTCAGCGTGTCTCGTTTAATCGGGTAGGGTGTGGCTGCATAAGTTCAGTTTTCATGGATTTTGGGCTTCAAAAGATTGAGCGTCTTTTTCGTCATGGGTCTTGACGTTCTTTTCAAGGATATTTTCTGTTTAATTGGCCTTGGGTCTTGAATTGGCTGCAACAACGATCATCTGCTTCTCAAGCGATCATGGTTAGCAACTTTTAATAACTGTTTGCATTATTTACACTGAAAAAAACCTTCTTCCAAATATTGGCATCTGCATTGGCTTAATGACGCTTCGCTTCTCTTTTAATTCCAACGGTAATTTCGTCTTCAACCGCCGTTTCCATGGTAACGGTATGATTCCGATTGGTTGATTTTGAGATGATGTATTGTTATCAAAATTCGAATTCTTCGTATATCTTCTGATTGCTGTTATTCCTCCATCTTCCTTCCTGGTTATTAAATATTGTCGCTATAGTATTTATTTCCGTTCATAGAATATTTTGATACCCCACAAGCTTGGGTAATTTCAGATTTCATGTTTTTACAATTATGTAATGCTTGTTAATTACATTTCTTTTTGTGTAATAATGCTTATTACAATATTTTGTGTTACAAATGATTTACAATTTATTCTTGGTGATTCCTTCACCTCAGATTTTCTAAATTCTTATTCAATTTGTTATAATTTTTGGTTGTTTGGTTCTGACAGTTATGCATTTCCTAGGCCTGAGTAGCCATTATAGTATTTTACTTATTTCATTCAAATCATATTTTGTTTCAGCCTAATGGGCTTTACTTTGTTATTTTTATTGGTTGTGTTGTATTTTGAGTCTGTTGGTGTGTTGTTTACTTGTCAATATTGCTTTCTCTATTTTAATCTTTAAAACATAACATTAGGCTTATGGACTGCAAATTTCATTCAGCCATATCCTATTTATAACATTAACATGAAAAATTCTTTATAAGTTATTAGAGTTATTATTTTGATTGAGAAATATCCTCACTTCCTTCCAACTTATCATTATTTGCTAATTTTTTGTTTACAATACATATTATTTTTATTGTGATAAACAACATCACTTTTATTAAATTTATAACAGTCCCTTATAACCTAGGTGTCTTTGTTAGTTTTTGATTTCTTAATCTTTAAACAATTTTTACATTCTCTCCATGTTAACACCTTCAATTTATTCTTTCCTGGAATCCTCCCTTTTTACTTACTACCGGCTATAATTAAACTTAACTCTATTAAACATCTTTTCTTAAATAATAAAGTTATCATCACTTTCTAGTGTTTATCATACCATATTCTATAATTCACACTTAACACTATTTTTCACCAGCTATTTATTCACTGTTATTTTCCCACTTTTATCTCACCTTCACTTTTAAATTATCTATGGTTAATTATAATTTAACTAGCGTATCTTAACACTTCACTTTGGGGTTTTTACACCTACACTATTGCACTGTATCACTGTTTATACTAGGTGTTTTTTAGTGGGTGATCCCTATACTTATTTCTCTTTCATATCCTTAATACTAATAACAATTAATACTTAATAATTAATAACAATTTTATCTGTGGTTTAGGTTGCCTTTTTATCACCTTAATCCTTAATCGTTTTTAATAGTGTTTCTTCATCTAGATCATTTTGTCCATTAATGGGTAGTAACCGTTACCTTTTTCCTTTCTCAGGATAACCATTGGTTTGGTTCCAATATTCTTCTTGAGTGCTTTATTTCTCCTTCTCCTATGCTTTATTATTCGTTTGTGAATCATTATTGGTTTTCACTTCTACCTATCTCCCTCCTTCTTCCTTTTCATTATTTGATTAATACTTTTGTTTTTCCATCCTTTTCTTTGGGTATTTTGGGGTCGTTTAATCCCATGAATTTGTTTCCTTTTTGTTTGGGTTTATCACCTTCTTCTCTTATTCTCGTTGGTTATTTGTGTGGTTCCGTTCTTCATTTGTTTCCTGTTGTTGGGTCAATCACTTGGGTTAGGTCAAAGTCGTCGTTTGTCGAGTCTTTATATTTCTTTATATTTTATTTAAATCAATCAGTTTATTTGATAAGAAGTATTTTTACATTTATAAACATAGTTTTTTATTCCTGGTACTGGGTTGGCTTATTTGTGTTGTAACATAATGCCTCTCCTTTAAAATTGATCATTTTGGTAAAACACTAGCATAGTTTTTTATGAAATTATCAGTTATATATAATCTTTTTCCTTTTCTTTCTTGTTTGTTTCTCCATTCTTTATGTCTCTTCTTACTTAATTCATTCCATTTTATTTGGATCTGTTTTTTATTTTATTTCCATTGGTGTGTTCTCCCTTATACACAATTTTTTTCCCTAACTTTAGTAGCTGGTTTCTCCCATTACTACTCATTTTTCTGAGACCAGAGGAACATCATCTCTGCTCAGTTTATTTGGATTGCTGGACTTTTCAACAGTCAATCTTAAATACCTTTTTTGTCAACTTGTGACTTAAATTAATAATAATATACTTTGGGATTGTCCACCTTGTGGTTTGTTTTTAGATCACTTTGGCCTTTTACTCATTCTTCCTTCCGCTGTACCTTTGCTATATACTATCATTTGCTCATACAGTTGATTGTTTTTTATTTATTTATATGTTAATTTCATCATTAACTTTTCATTATTTGATTTTTCTATTATTCTAGTGATCATTTTAATTATCTTAGACATTGGTATTCTTTTCTCAGTCATTTAGCAATATTTTGCTTTAGCCATAGCTTGTATATTTGATTCATACATAACTTCTCTTTTTCTTTGTACCAGTTCAGATTTTATTTTTTTTTCATAATACATTAAACTCATTATTCCTTCAGGTATTTATCTTATCAGTTTTTAGTTTGATTTTATTTTTGTTTATTTTAGTTTGTATTAAATATCCTTCTTGATAATTCTTTGTAAGTTAATTCTCTTACATCATAGGAATTTTTGTAGCGTATTCCTATTTTGGTACATTTTGTTTAATTATTTTATATACTTCATATATCAACTTTTTAATAGATTGTAAGTTGATTTCACTTAGTAGGAATTTATGTAACTCATTCCTTTGTTTTTATATTTTTTATTTTAGGCCTCATAAGTCATCGAAATATTGTTGCAAGTTGTGCTCACATAATTTTTGAATTTTGGCATTTGTTATTTTTATTTACAGTTACTTAGTTTTCTTCATAGAACTTCTTTATTGAAGCTTGGTTGTAAACTCCTTTTACTTTTTTGGTGGTTATATTACTTATCTCGTAAGTATTGTTTCCATTGTCCTTTGTGATGACATATGGTCCAACATATAATAATAGAAATTTTTTGGCTATTCCTTCAAGTGTACTGGGGAGTTCCCTGTTTTTGATTAGTACTCTCTCTCCCTTGTTGTATTTTATTATTTTAATTTGGTTTTGTGAATACCTCGCTCTTTGTTTTTCTATTTTCTCCATAATACGGTTATAACATTGGTTTTCATCATAGGGGTCTTCTGGGTTGACTGGGAAGTTTATTAATTCTTGTATCTCTCTGTGGGGCTTTTTTCCAAACATCATCAAGTATGGGGTGTTTTCAGTAAATTGGTGGTAACCAATATTTAGAAATACTTCGGTTGAAGCCAAATACTTTTGCCATTCTTTTTGGTTGTTATGACAATAAGTTCTTAGTATTCGTCCAACTTCCCTTAGCACTCTTTCTGCAGGGTTACTACTAGGGTGGTATTTTGAAGTTTTATAAGTTTTTATATTCTCTTTTAGTAACTCGTTCCGCCACTTCTTTCCTTTGAACTGCGTTCCATGGTCAGTTATTATCATGCATGGTCTTCCCACTTCATTGATATATTTAGTTTTTATTATTTCTAGTATTTTCTTAGTAGTAGCTCTGTTTATTGCATATAATTTCGTATATTTTGTATAGTGGTCTAACATGATTACAATAAACTTGTATTTATGTCTCCCTCCGCTACGTGGGAATGGACCACATATATCGAGGAATACTTTTTCTAACTTTGTTGTTGAGGTGATGGGTATCATGGTTCCCTCTTTTTTCTCGTTATTGGTCTTTACCATTTGACATATTATACATGTTTTAATATTTTGGTTTACCTTTCTTACTATATTTTTTATAAAGACTTCCTCCTCCAATGCTTTTACAATTTTTACAGTTCCCATATGTCCGTATCGAACATGATAATCCTTGATTATCTTATTTTCTACTGTTTTTGGAACTACAAGTTTCCATGTGCTATTATGTTTTTTTTGTTTTAACAAAGCGTATATCTTGGTGGATACAATAATATTTATTCACAACTTCTTCATCTTCTAACAGTCTGTTTCTTATGTTTAGTAATTTTGAATCTTGTTTCTGCTGTACCACGACCTGGTTCAGAATATCTTCCAGGTCCTTTCTATCCTTTATTATACAAAACACTTTGACGATCTTCTCCTTTTTTCCTTCAAATGTCTGATCTGTGACATTTATTCTGGATAATACATCGGCGGCAACATTTTTACGTCCTGGAATGTACTCCCACGTTATGTGGTACTCTTGTAATGCGAGTATCCATCGTGTAAGCCTCCCATGACTTAACTTACACTGTTTCAAGAAGGAAATGGACTTATGGTCGCTTCGGACGGTGATGGGATATCCAAGGATATACGTCCTAAATTTTCCGCATGCGAACACAATACTGAGTAGTTCCTTTTCAGTAACATTGTAGTTACGTTCGCAGCGGTTCAGCACTCTGCTGGCAAAGCTGATAACCAGGTGGTGTCCGTCCTTATCCTCTTGATATAATTCGGCGCCCAGGCTCACATCACTGGCGTCACAATTTAAGTAGAATGGCCGTTCAAAATTAGGGTGGTGTAGCACTATAGTTTCAAGAAATTTTATTTTGATTAATTTTAACACTTCATCTTGTTCCTTCCCCCAAGTCCACTTTTCTTTAGCTGATAGTTGTTTAGAGAACTTTGCTGTTAAATAAGAATAATTTGTTTGGAACTTTCTATAGTAGTTACAAATACCTAAGAAGGATTGTAGCTGCTTCTTATTCTTTGGGGTGGGGAAGTTCTGAATAGCTTCCACCTTCTCTTGGGATGGTGTTATCCCCTGTTCTGCTAAGTTGAACCCCAAGAATTTGACTTGGTTTGCTATGAACTTGGACTTGTCTAATTTTAATGTTATATTATTTTCAGATAATTTTTGTAATACCTGTTTGACCCGATCGCAGTGCTCATCCCAGTCAGATGATGTTATTGGAAGGTCGTCCACGTACACTGTTGTGAACTGCAGTGCTTCCTGACCTATGACTTGGTCCATGCACTTGACGAACACTGCGACGGAATTAATGAGGCCGAAAGGTAACCTCTTAAACTGGTAATTCCTTCCGTCGAAGATGAATGCCATGTATTTCCTACTGTGTGGGTGCAGCTCCACCTGCCAGTACCCACATACAGTATCCCAGGTGCTTATATATTTGGTGCCATGAAATTTCTTGAATATCTCTTCAATCTCTCCCGGTGATGTTCGATCATTAATGATCATCTTATTGATCTCCCGGGCGTCTAAACATATTCTGACTTTACCATTCTTTTTTGGTATGGCGACTATAGGACTCGTATACGGAGACTGACTGTATTCAATGATGTCCTCCTCCATCATTCTATTTATTTCCGTCCTCACTTCGTTTTTTAGGGAGTAGGCGATTGGGTAGGATTTTCTGTGAAAGTCTGTGGGTTCTCGAAAGTTTATTTTACATTGAAATCCCTTGACCTTTCCTGGGGTATTTGAGAAAACGTGATGGTATGCTTGATATATAGCTATTAGTTTTTCAGCCTGTTCACCCGTTATCTCTTGCTGAGGTCTCTTTCTTTGGAATCTTCTAATTTCTTCGACTTTTCTTTTCGACAATTCTCCCTCACCCTCTTCATCTTCTATGGTAATTGATGGTTTATATGTTTGGCAATAATAGCTTTTTAACCCCTTATTATGATTTAGGGTTATTTGTGTTGGGTCCCTGTTGATTATATTGGCTGACCACACTCCCTTCTCAGAAGTAAGCACTACTATTCCCTTCTGCAGGTCAATGATTGCTGAGTGTTGTCTCAGTGCGTCGCATCCAATCAGCATGTTAAATGGTAATCCATTTGCGACAAGGAAAATAATAGGTATTATTGTGTTCTGACTGGTTAGCTCTAATGAGACCTGTTTTCTGATGGTCTTATTTTGTTTGCCTGTGGCACCAATTATGACAATATTATTTATAGGTAGAGTCGGGATAGGTGTATTGGAGTTGGCCTGGATCCGCTCCAATTCAGGTTGGTTTATGAGAGATATATTCGACCCAGTATCGATCATTATTATAGTGTTGATTCCATTAATATTGGCTTTTATATGCACTATTTCACTATTTGTTGTTGACAATGGGTTATCCTCCTCCTCCAGAAGTTCTTCCCTGATGTCTTTTAAATAATTGGTTGATATTATCGTTATCTTCTTTATATCACTTTTCGTCGTGGTCCGTCGATTTAACCCAAGTGATTGGTCATGTGAAGGGTCCTGGCGGTTTCTCACTGACCTTTTTAGTTTAAAGGTTGCTGGGAACCACTGGCCAGACTATTTACTTGGTCTGCCATTTCATTGGTCGACGTTGATTGATCATTTATGTGATTCCTTGGCGCTTCTATTATTCTTGTTCCTGTAGCTTGCTGGTTGTCATATTGGGAATCGTTGTACATTGTGTTGGTTCTCGTACTGGGACAATATCGTCGATGATTGTTCTGTCTCCTCCCGCTGATAAAATTGACTTGGCGCCTCATGTCGCCCCTATTCTGGTTACTCCCGTTTCCCCTGTTATAATGGTAATTCGGGTCGTACCGGTTGCCATAGTAATTGTGATTATTCGGGTGGCCATTTGAATTTCTCACTTGTTCTATTCCCCTGTTGTTATTATGGGGTGCACCAGGGTTTTGCGCATTCCTGTTACTTGGTTGGTTCCCCTGGTTGTAACTCGGATGATCTCTGTTGCTTGGTTGGTTACCTTGATTATAGTTGGGTGGACTCCGATGGAATGGTTGGTCCCCTGGATAATTATTTGTGTTTCGATTCATATTGTTCCGGTTATTGTTCTGGGTGTAAGTGTATGGCAAATTGTAGTTTGGTACATTGTGATTTTCGTTCCCCCGGTTATACTTTTGATTGATAATACGGTTTTTCTTATACTGGCTGTCATTTTCATGGTCTTCCAGCAAATTGGCCATTCCCTGTATGGTCTTTATTTGTCCCTGTCCCCTGGCCCTCTGTATAGCGTCTTCATAGTGATATCCCAGTTGAATGACTAGGGACTCTTCGGGTATCTTCGGTTCGAGGTTTCGAGCTAGACAGACGTTTCCCAAGAAGTATGATGTTAGTGTATGCCCAGCCTGTGGCTCATATCTTCCGTTGCTTATGTCGTTTCTTACCACGTTTTGGGTCGATTCTGACCAATATTTTTCGGGGAACAATGTTTTGAACTCTTGTGTACAGCTGATTTCTGGTCGTGTGGCTGTCCACCAATTGTCGTTCGTGTCTCGAAACATCTCATCGATAAGACTTCTCACCGTCGTCCATCTAGTATCTCTATTTCTCTCTATGAGCTCCTCCACCCTTTTCAGAAATTCTATGGGGTTTCTTCGGTAACTCTTGAAGTTGATCACTTCCCTATTCTCATTTGTAAAGATGTGAGTGCTACTGCAAGGCTTCTCCCTCAAAGCGTCTAGTTCCTCTTGCATCTGTTTCTCCTTCTGACTGATTTCTCTGATTTTTTCTTTATTTTCTTGAGTTTTTTCGTCAAAGTTGTTGATAGTGGTATATACCCTTTCAACGCGTTCGCTGACATCAGTCTGGATTTCCTTATGCCTCTCCTTCAGCTCCTGAAGCACCTCCTGTTTATTTTTGCTACACTCTTCGGTGGTGGTCTTCTGCATTTCTTGGATCCTGAGAATTCCTTCCTCCTGGACGTGATTTATTTTTTCAGTCAGCTCTTCCTGGACGTGTATTACTGTTTCGTTCGTCTCAGTTATAGTCTGTTTGATTTCATCTTTACATTCCGCCAACTGTTGCCTCCATTCATCCTTTGATTTATCGCCTTCTTCCTTCAATTGTTTTTGGAGTGTTTCACGATTATTATCAATCTTGTTATTTAACACTT
Source organism: Magicicada septendecula (assembly GCA_034769895.1). NCBI lineage: Eukaryota > Metazoa > Arthropoda > Insecta > Hemiptera > Cicadidae > Magicicada > Magicicada septendecula. Next base: position 113,209,809 of record CM068375.1, on the reverse strand, counting down.
CAAGATCCTTTTTTATCTGCTTCTTCAGCTCCTCACTCTTCTTTTCTAACGCCTCTTGGCTGCTTTCCATTTTGTTATTCAGGAGCTCTATGTTCTCCTCCAAAAATTTCCTGTCTTCCTTCCTTCCCTCTTGCAATGACTCTAATTTTTTATTCAATTCTTCTTTGTCTGACTCTAATTTTTTATTCAATTCTTCTTGGTTTGACTCTAATTTCTTATTCAATTCTTCTTTGTTTGACTCTAATTTTTTATTCAATTCTTCTTGGTTTGACTCTAATTTTTTATTCAATTCTTCCCTGGATCTCTTGTTGTCTTCCATTAGCATCCGGAACATCTCCTGCGTGCTCAGGTTTTCTTTCTGCGTGGGTTTGCTAGGTTGGTCCCCTACCATGACTTCCACTTCCGGTTCTGGTTGAGTTGGATTTCCTGGTTGGTTTTCCTGAACGTCCTCTTCGACTAGCTCCCCGATTATTTCTTCAATTTCTTCCATCTCTTCTGGCTGACCTTCACCTCCAATTCCTTTCTGTTTGTCCTTCCTGGTAACCATTGAATGTCTTTTCATAGCCGCCGTTGGCCTTCTTCTAAAGCCCCACGTTGGGCGCCAATCTGTAACAAGCGGATCTGATCGTACCTGCAAAATGTGTACAGTTTGTATGTGTTTTGTAATTAGTGCGTTCGCCTCGCACCGGGTCGTTACAGTAATGTTGTGGCTAGCGATGTTCGTAGCGTTGATGTAATCACCTGTATAATACGGCAGTAACCTTACCTGTTATTTATAGGGGTGTGATAATCCCGGGTGGCGCCAAGTCGTTTTACAAAACAACTAAAATTATTGTTAGACGAGTTATCAGCGTTGCGGCATTGGGCATTCAAATAATTCCCGCTCGCACGGCCGTCACAATTGTCGCTACTGCTGTGTGACTGACAACTTGTTCGCTGCTCGTACAATTTATTCTTAACTAAACACAAGTAATTTATATATAGCACTCCCTATGAAATGATAACGACGGTTACTCCCTGTAATAATTATTTTTTAATAGGTGATAATTGAAAACATCCACATTGACAATATACAATAATAAATTTGGACCGACTGTTTACATTCAACTCTTGCCTCTAGGGTTCGGTGAATATGATCATGGAAACATTCAGCGTTTGCATTGCTGTGTACGTTAAAATATTACAATGATATCTGTTTCCAAAATCGTGGATTCTTGTGGCTATGAGTTAAAGAACTCCAATGGTTACAATAAAAATATATATTACCTTATTCTATGTGTACATAAATAATAATGTGTGCTGTTACAATCTGTTGTGTTGTGTCGTAAAAGTGTTTTGTAAGTTCGTGTTTAATTCATAGGTTATATTCAACGTTAACAAGTTTCTATTAAGTGTTATTTTGCTCAAATATTCTATGAAAGAGAAATATTGGTTCTATAGTGAGGTAAATTTACCTTTTAAAAATATTTAAAGTGATTAGGGTTTTACACCTCAGCGTGTCTCGTTTAATCGGGTAGGGTGTGGCTGCATAAGTTCAGTTTTCATGGATTTTGGGCTTCAAAAGATTGAGCGTCTTTTTCGTCATGGGTCTTGACGTTCTTTTCAAGGATATTTTCTGTTTAATTGGCCTTGGGTCTTGAATTGGCTGCTACAACGGTCATCTGCTTCTCAAGCGATCATGGTTAGCAACTTTTAATAACTGTTTGCATTATTTACACTGAAAAAAACCTTCTTCCAAATATTGGCATCTGCATTGGCTTAATGACGCTTCGCTTCTCTTTTAATTCCAACGGTAATTTCGTCTTCAACCGCCGTTTCCATGGTAACGGTATGATTCCGATTGGTTGATTTTGAGATGATGTATTGTTATCAAAATTCGAATTCTTCGTATATCTTCTGATTGCTGTTATTCCTCCATCTTCCTTCCTGGTTACTAAATATTGTCGCTATAGTATTTATTTCCGTTCATAGAATATTTTGATACCCCACAAGCTTGGGTAATTTCAGATTTCATGTTTTTACAATTATGTTAATGCTTGTTAATTACATTTCTTTTTGTGTAATAATGCTTATTACAATATTTTGTGTTACAAATGATTTACAATTTATTCTTGGTGATTCCTTCACCTCAGATTTTCTAAATTCTTATTCAATTTGTTATAATTTTTGGTTGTTTGGTTCTGACAGTTATGCCTTTCCTAGGCCTGAGTAGCCATTATAGTATTTTACTTATTTCATTCAAATCACATTTTGTTTCAGCCTAATGGGCTTTACTTTGTTATTTTTATTGGTTGTGTTGTATTTTGAGTCTGTTGGTGTGTTGTTTACTTGTCAATATTGCTTTCTCTATTTTAATCTTTAAAACATAACATTAGGCTTATGGACTGCAAATTTCATTCAGCCATATCCTATTTATAACATTAACATGAACAATTCTTTATAAGTTATTAGAGTTATTATTTTGATTGAGAAATATCCTCACTTCCTTCCAACTTATCATTATTTGCTAATTTTTTGTTTACAATACATATTATTTTTATTGTGATAAACAACATCACTTTTATTAAATTTATAACAGTCCCTTATAACCTAGGTGTCTTTGTTAGTTTTTGATTTCTTAATATTTAAACAATTTTTACATTCTCTCCATGTTAACACATTCAATTTATTCTTTCCTGGAATCCTCCCTTTTTACTTACTACCGGCTATAATTAAACTTAACTCTATTAAACATCTTTTCTTAAATAATAAAGTTATCATCACTTTCTAGTGTTTATCATACCCTATTCTATAATTCACACTTAACACTATTTTTCACCAGCTATTTATTCACTGTTATTTTCCCACTTTTATCTCACCTTCACTTTTAAATTATCTATGGTTAATTATAATTTAACTAGCGTATCTTAACACTTCACTTTGGGGTTTTTACACCTACACTATTGCACTGTATCACTGTTTATACTAGGTGTTTTTTAGTGGGTGATCCCTATACTTATTTCTCTTTCATATCCTTAATACTAATAACAATTAATACTTAATAATTAATAACAATTTTATCTGTGGTTTAGGTTGCCTTTTTATCAACTTAATCCTTAATCGTTTTTAATAGTGTTTCTTCATCTAGATCATTTTGTCCATTAATGGGTAGTAACCGTTACCTTTTTCCTTTCTCAGGATAACCGTTGGTTTGGTTCCAATATTCTTCTTGAGTGCTTTATTTCTCCTTCTCCTATGCTTTGTTATTCGTTTGTGAATCATTATTGGTTTTCACTTCTACCTATCTCCCTCCTTCTTCCTTTTCATTATTTGATTAATACTTTTGTTTTTCCATCCTTTTCTTTGGGTATTTTGGGGTCGTTTAATCCCATGAATTTGTTTCCTTTTTGTTTGGGTTTATCACCTTCTTCTCTTATTCTCGTTGGTTATTTGTGTGGTTCCGTTCTTCATTTGTTTCCTGTTGTTGGGTCAATCACTTGGGTTAGGTCAAAGTCGTCGTTTGTCGAGTCTTTATATTTCTTTATATTTTATTTAAATCAATCAGTTTATTTGATAAGAAGTATTTTTACATTTATAAACGTAGTTTTTTATCCCTGGTACTGGGTTGGCTTAGTTGTGTTGTAACAAAATTTGTTTTTTTTTCTACACCACAGTTTAAGGACAAGCGAATTTTGTTACAAACTCTATTGGATGCTCTTGCTGTTTGTTTAAAACTAACAACTGACCGAAATTTCCGAACAGCAAATGTAACAGAAATTATTCAGAGTGGTTACATCTGTTAATTTTTTGTTTTACACCAGAAATAACAGCAACGAAATGCAAATTGATGATTCGTTAATTGTTATGACGGTTTCCTTGATCGTCGCATGGTACAGTGAAAAACAAAATACAAGACACCAATAAAGTCACTAAAAAACCAGCTATATTATCACGTGTAACAGTTTGTAATCAACAAGTTATTCAACAAAATTATACTCGTACAATAATTCAAGTTAATCTGTCCACAAAAATAATAATGTCAAGTACAAAAAATTCTCTTTTTAATCACTTTTCACTAAGACACCACTTGAGACGCACTGTGTAAATCGCCCGACATATACTGAAAACTAAGCGGCAGGTATGGGCTATTTATAGTCTGCAGGGTTTCATAATATGCGTCCTTAACAAACACTTGAAAATTCTAGAGGATACTTCAGCGCGGCCTTGGCAGAAACACACACCGGCAGGGCTAGTCGAGAAGCTTGTAGAACGACACCATCAAACGCACGAGAAAGTTCCGCATTACGTAATTACGTAACACGCCACTTAATGCGTATCTCAAGTGTTCTTGAATACACTGGAACCTACTTTAGAGCAGCCTTGGGGTGGGGCAACACCTGCCACACTGGACGGGGGGAAGAGTGGAGATTGTTCTCAGCTGTTCTACGCGGGTCGATACCATTCTCGTTACAATATTATAAAAGTCTGATGATAGTTCTGCGACACGTACAAAATGTGATGCAAAAAAAAATATACTTGTAGATGAAATTTATTTTTATTGCCCTATCAGAATACCAATTCTTGTAGTAGGCTAATAGGCCTAAATAATTATTACAAGAAACATCAACAGATACTATGAAGAAGAGAAGAGAATATTCACGGTGGCTTGATGTGTTACGTTCGTGTTCCTCGCGTGAGTTTATTAGCAGTGGCCAAATCAAAATCAATTCGACATTTCTGTGAAACTTTTTCATGTACACTAGATTGTCGTCTGTCATAACAATTAATATTAATAACAGTTGTTACAACATGCAATTAATTATGGAGCGCCCATTGAGAAATACAAAAATTATAAAATTTATCGGTAGTGGCTCCCGATTTTCATTCCACTAATGTATTTTTTTGTATTAAAATATGAAATCACACCTTAACCATCAATGAGTCTGTTTAAAAAGCGACATTTCAACTATACGAACGTTGATGAAATCTTCATACTGATATGATTCTGATATGATTGAAGATAAAATAAGTACCACTCTGTCAGTGATGTAATTAGGAACCAAATAAGCAAATGTCATATAAAATATTAGTTTTTACTAACGGCTAAAGAAAAGCGACTCGCCTTCCGAAATCTTGTACCAGAGTGCGATGGATTAAAAACTCCTGTAAACATCTGCATAAGAAACCCGAAAAATGAGAAAAATTCTCAGCCGTTACTTAAAAACACAGCACGCAAGTCAGTTTATTAGAATTACGATTATACGTCGAATTATTGCTTTTTTTTATTGCATAAAATACGAGTATTTAGAGACAAATAACATTGGCGAGGCGTCCGATCAACGGGAGATCCGGCGATGACAAAGCAACTGAAGCGAAATTAAATATTAGTTTAGTTACTTTTATAGCACAGTTTCATTAGCAAGCTTTATATCAGGCCTAAGCGATTCGCTCAAATCTACCCTAACATCACGTACAAATGTCCTTTACCTTACCTCGTGCTTGTCTACTTCACGGTTTTCGACTCACAGACTGTTGAAATATGCGAATATAGTCATCACTGAATTGAGCGAATCTCAGCCAAGTTCGGTCGGCGTGTCCGTTCTCGCATCACGCGACCTGGTTACTGGTGACGTTTGTTTACATACTGTGCGTGAAAATATACGAAACAGTTTATTTGTTTAACCTAAATAACGATCGTTTTAAATTATGGCCAATTCGGACGTATGTGTCTATAGTATATAAAATAAATAAGTTTATTTTCTCAGTAAGCAAATTAAATACAGTCTGTCGTTTAGGTAAATCGATCGATTTAGTTGAGTATTATATGATTTCAATAAAAACAGTATGATAAAATTAGTAAAATAAAAATACAATTCCTGTTTTGTATTTACGTATACATGAGGTAAGGAACTGTATTCAGAGCGCTTTCTCTACAATAAGCTATAAGTACAAAAAAGTCGTGCCTCTCTAATGAAAGGGCAGAGTACTAGATTCATTTATCTGAAAAAGTTATTAAATTGTTACCCAGTAATTTACACTTCATAGTTTAGCGTCTGAACTGATTCCATACAAAACGACACGACTTTACAAACATCTACGGAACAAATGTTCTCTGTATGGTACTAAAATTGTCTCAATAGGATTTTCCTCGTGTGTAGTTCTCTGACGAACGCATGAACAATAAGCCGCGTCGTATTTAAGAAGTTTGCGTAAGCCGTCAGCAGTGTCAAAGTTGCGGCATGCTATAATAAACTCCCCGTGTTATGCACAATAAACAGAGTCGAGTTTTGTTTTTAATTACAAAGTCATGTACATAATCGCGGTCGTTAAGTAGCTTTCAGCAAATACACGGCTGCAAGGCAGATCGGTTGTCATGACAACTGTTGCCGGGGCAATTACACAAACTAAACAAAAGCCGCTTAATGCCAGCCATATAGCCTACGTGTATGTCGAAATAATTAATTTTATCATTACACGTTTTCTCCACGTCAGCCTAAATGAGGCGGAGACAACGCATGTGTAAGCAGAGTACGAGTCCAAACATCTTGAATCGTGAATTACTAGGCTAGTCTATTACCTATTTTTTGGAAGAAATTGAATAGGTTGGCTATACAGAAAACTTCATGCACAAAAAAAAATTGAACAAATATAAAGCATTTTCTTCACTTAACTTTCTTACAACTGCATTAACACAAGTTAAATTTTTAGAGGACATAGCCAATAGAACAGGCTTAATAATTTCTGTAGAAAAAAACAAATTTCTCGCGAACATTAAAAATGAGCCAAAATTCCTGCTAACAGATATTGGTTAAATAGAGAGGGTTAGAAAATTTAAGTATCTAGGCGAAATAAAAGAATGGTTTAGAAAAATCTGCTATAGAAGAAAGGATCATAAAATGGAAAGAGCATATGGTATAACTAAAGATATTTACAATAAAAAATGCATGCCTAAACATGCGAAAATAATGCATTACAGTACAGTAGTGAGGCCAGAATGCCTATACGCAATTGAATGTCTAGCATTGAAGTATAATTTAGACAAACTAGAAACATTGGAAAGACGAATATTTATTGAAATATTACGCCCACGAAAAACATCGGAAGGTTGGAAATTAAGAAGTAATGATGAAATATATAAAAGTATAGAAAATATAACAGAAACAGTGAGAAAAGAAGAGAAGTATTTTTTGGGCATTTATATAGAATGGACGACAATAGGTTAACAAAACAGATCTTCAAATATCTGTGGGGAAAGAAGTTGGAATAAAGAAGTCAAAAAGAATTTAGAAAAAAATAATATAAACGCAGAAGAAGAAGGAATTGAAAGAGAAGTTTTGGGGCAAAAGTGTTAAAATGGAAGGAGTCAAGGGTAGGAAACAGAAAAACGTAGGTTCAAAGTAAACTGAAGACAGGAAGAAGAGACACAAGGAATAAAGAATTGAAATTGGGATTTTGTTCTCAGATGGCCGATACAAATAGAAAATAAAAGCATTTTCATCGCTATAGTGTCAAAGGTAATTAAGAAATACAAACAAGATTAGAGGCAGAATCAGCTTGCAATAATTACAGACAATGGTGGAAGAAATTCGCAAAAAGTGGTTGAGCAGAATAACAAAATATAAAAACAAGAAAAGTGTACTATAAACAGATACCTTATACACGAAAATTTTAGTTTGTAAATAAATATACAGATATAGCCTATACTTACGCGTGAAAGCGAATTAGTGGGTACTGACTTAACAAGATATAACACTACTGTAAGAGAATGAAGTACAATCGAAAAGGCGCGATAACAATACTAGGAAAGGCAGAATTCGATATGATCGACTAAAAGAACGATTAAAAGTAGAAGGCACTTAATTGAAGAAAAATGCAAAACTTTATTGATCTTGGTTAATAGAGCTAACCTATATTGAACGAACAGCACGTAACATGTTACACGAATTTGGAAAGGAAGAACGCAAGGGAAAAGAAGAGGGAAGACCGAAGGGACATGTAACAACGGAAGGAGTGAAATTCTAAATAAAAAGGAAAAGCTTTGTGTACAGAAAGAAGCTTGCAATCAGGATGATAACTTCAAGCACAATCACTGTGAACAGTATAATACTTCGTGTAATTGAAATCTGTAGTGCATCAACACACACACACACACACACACTCAGAGTTGTCATATGGTTTTTATCTTCTGCTCAGCAACATATGGGTAATATAAGCGTATAATAGTAATATACGAGTTCAAACGGATATAACACAAGGCCAAATTTTATAAGTATAGGTCTGTAAATTTTACAAAGGGGGAACAGAGAAATTGAAAGCAATTTCTCTCGTTCTCGCTCTGATAGGCCCCGCCGCTGAGTTATATTACATAACATGCCACCTGACAGCCAGAACACGTACGTACCGAATCCAAGCAGATAACGGTCGGATTTGTGGTACGGTGATCAGTAGGCCTACCTGCACTATGTGTACTGTGCTCAACTGAGAGCAAGGCGACAGCGTTTCGGAGAGTCTTCAAGAGTTTGAAGCAAGGATCGCCAGATTGATTACACTGGCCTATACTGAAGCAGTAAAGTATTGTCGAATCTACGGTTTGCAGTGCAAATACTTATTGACAGGTCAGAAACAGTGGACTACAGCAACTGTTAAGAGCGACAAGACAGCGGAATATCTCAGGCACTCTTGTTCATCGCCCAAGTCAGCGTCCACTTACACCACTGAGTTTATGTCATCACATTGATAGTCAGAAAATCACACTGCCATTCTGACCGAGGCAGAAAAGAGTGACATAATTCAGGAAAAACGACTTATAGCATCAAGAAAACTGTGGAGGGAAAGAAGTGCTACAAATGTGGCAAACGTGGCCATCTTCAAGCAGATTGTTAGGAGACTGAAAATCAGAAAGAAGCGCGTGAACGCTCTAATTGGAGGAGTAAAACTCCTGAACAGCATACAGTTGCACGCTTCATAAGGTCACAGATAGCTTGTTTGTTAAAGTATATCTGTGCGATCTATACTACCGAAGTAACAGTGTAGAATTTGGTCTTTTATCTTGGTATCTAACGTGTTCTGCCAGAGAGATATAATTTCGTCGGTGAATGTTATGGGTGCTTAACATTCTATCTTATTAAAATACGCAAAAGTCGTGTGGCTTAGTTGTTTCGAGCAGAACTTAGGCTACTGTGCTTCGTCGTAGATTTTAACAACAGTGCATGGTTTACTCGTTGGGACAATGTTTGATTGAAACGCCACTGACTCATCGAAATGGTTATAACACAGTGTTCTAACGCAGTTCTCGCAACGCTGTTGACTATCACAGATCTCGAAAAACAGAGTGCTGTAAAATTCGTTGCAGTGGCTCAAGAGAACACGGACCAATAAGATATTTTTGATAATGACAAAATTCCTTTCCCTGTTGCTACTGATGATGTTTTCTTCCAAGTAGAATTGACAAGAACGTCAGCAGCATTCACAGAGAATTGTGTACGGATCATTTATAGTTTTTGTTTAACGTCCGATGGATTGAACGATTCTATTCAGAAGACGTAGGTGGTTTTACGGCTTACAAAAAGTCATTGTAATTCCACGAGGTAACAACAATTAATTGTATTCAGCATTTTTATTATTCCGGAAAAACAGCGGTAATTAAAACCAACTGATGCTGTACACATTCAAACATACGGTCGTATATTTCATACACCAGTATTAAACAATAAATATATGGCTTTGTTTACTGCCGTAAAGCGACTTGTCCTACTTAAAGTTATGGCCACGCAGTAAAAATGCTAAACCATTTGTAACTGCCCATAAAAGACGAAACAATATTTTTAAGTACTTAATTTTATCAGAGATTGTGAACAGAAAACTGTAAGGGACAAAATTAACACCGTCCGTTATAAGAGTTTTCGTTGTACGGCTCTCTCCCCATATCATTCTGTCTCTCTCTATCCCCTCTCCCCTCTTATTCCTTCACGCTTTCGTTCTTTACTTTTTCTTTGTTTTTTTACACTTTTGGTATTATATGTTAGTAATTTTATAGCTAATTGTTTAACAATTTCTAAGCAATCGGAGAGTAATTATTCAGATTCTGAAAAACTGTACAGACGTATGTTCGATCGATTCTATACACATTGTAAATTCTTTTATCTTCTTCCTTTCCAAGCCATTGATTTCTTGCCGGAATCCTCTATGTCATTTGCTTGGAGCCAAATTGTGTCTTCTAGGTCTGCTCTCCCGCAATATCGTTAACATTTGCCATGAATTCCACCCTAGCCGTTTTCCTTCTACATATTATTTCTCTTCTTTGGTAGTTGAAGGCAGAAGAACTACACAAAAATGTAAGTTCCTTAACAAATTTCAACGTTAATTTAGTTTACATGAAATTAGTTATCATTGTTTAGATAAAAAATATCTTTATGAAAATAATAAAATTTTAGTAAATGATAATTATTGTGTGTGACCTTTGGCTACATATAATGCGTATGGAGGCAGAAAAAAATACATGAGCGATCAAATGGTTAGCAATTGTTGACCCAAGAAGGACAGTTTACTATGTTTTCTAATTCCGACCTATCTTTCCCCAAGGCAACGTTTTAAGGAAGACGCAAGTAAACCGAGTTTGTTTCAAAAGAGTGCAAGAAACATTAGCATTTATGTTTAGACCCCCATTTCTCGTACTCCTCTTACAATTTTCTAAACATATAGTCTGTGTCGTCCTCGTCACACGCTATAATTACCTGATCGTCGGCAAATAGGAGACACATAAACGCTAAATATAAACGCTACTAAAACAGAATATCTGAAAATAGGAGACACGCAAGAAGAAGACCCAGATCTGCAAATCCATAGAATCGGAAAGTGTAGCGAATTCAAATATTTTGGAAGCATAATTTCAGACGATGGAACAACAAAAAATGACATCAAAAATAGGATACAACAGGGAAAAAAGGCTGTTCGTTTGCTTTATTTTGGGGGAATTCAATCATATACTATTTCTTTATGGCAGTAGAAAGGTGATTTTATATCACATTTTCTCTGGCCCTTTTTTTCTTTGTACGTTATAGAGATTTTATTTTGAGAAGGACGATGAACTCCTATCCTCTGTCAAAAGGTTGTCCTACTGCTTTGGTAAATATTCTTTGAAATAGACGCATCCTTCTCTCTCTCTCTCTCTCTCTCTCTCTTTCTTTCTCTGTCGTTTCTTTGCTTTTTAAATACTTTCCTGGATTTCGTTTCCTGTATTATCATGAATGCAAATGTATGAAGATTCATTTAAAGAGCGATAGTATTTCAAGTTGATATTCGTTTTCTGCGCTGCTTCTTCACACATCTTCAGTGCGTGACAACCTCCTTATTAAAACGACCTAACTTGTATCCGTAACTGTTATAAGCAGCTGAAGGCTTCCCCTTATTTGTTTCTTAAAAATAGGCTAAATAATCCATTAAAGGAAAACGGCAATGAAAAACTTATGACACTGAAATTTTTCGAGCATATATGAGCTTAATCTTATATGTTACGTGTAGCTGCGAGTCAGAGAGTCAGAAAGTCAGGTTCTTCATGATTCAAAATACGCGTGCTTGTGTGTGTGTGTGTGAGAGAGAGAGAGAGAGAGAGAGAGAGAGAGAGAGAGAGAGAGAGAGATGGCTCATACTGATCGCCTCATACACTACATCTTAAATTCCAGAACGATGAGTGTGAGGGCAATATTTGCAGGTACAGGAGCAAAATGGTTTCGTAAGACCTTTTTCGAAGTTCATATTTATAACAGCCCTATTGTTCACTGGACGTGTATTATCTCCCCCTCCCCACCCATGGAGCTTATAACGAATTTTTTAAGACAACAGTACTTAATTTCTAGCAGCACGTTTAGCATGTATTACGTAGCGTAGCTCGCGAGAGGAACTGTAGCCACCGTAGCGTAAATGTGATACAAACTAAAACTCACATTCTCCTACATGCGCACAGAACGCTGATAAAGCCAGCATTGGGTTATCCAGTCCACTCTTTGCAATGCACTTAAACAATTACCTTACCAAATAAACATTAATAACGGTAACCTAAAGTGAGTAACGGTAATATGCCTGTATGAGAAGTAAGAGCTCGTGGACAGCCATGCTGCGGTGAAGAAAAGGTGTACGGAGAACCGTCTGGGAATCTCGAGTCTTCGTAAACGATGTCTTACTTTGCCCATATGAGATATCGCGTGTCATGTAGTGTTAGTTGGAGAATGAGAGAGTAAATCTTAACTATTACTACCATCATCACGAACATCCCGTACTATGAAACGTTAATGAAACTTTAGTAATATTGATTTAACGCAACACTGTAGATGTTACATAACGTAAATTTCTTAATATGATGATAGCAAAACGAACAGTAAATACTTCTGCGACCGTTTCTGTCAAAGCGATCTTTTAGCCAACTAAGTTAATAGCGGTACTGGCAACATCTGCAATAAACTTTCTACTACCTTGCAGCAATAAATTTGGTAAAACCGTTCGTATATACTAGCACGTGTGTGTGTGTGTGTTCACTGGTGTACATTTTAAAAACAGTGAAATTTCTTTGACTTATTCATCGTCTGGCAATGATTTACACAGGAACGATTCAATTATGTTTATGGCCCGTCGTTTGTCAGTCGTGATATGTGTACGCGCTTAATCAGTTGATCTACGACCGTACTGGTAAATAAAACATCAGTTAAAGTGTAATATTTCAATAAACATTTTCCAGTATTAGGACATAACCTCGTCTTCTATCTTGATGATGTACAAGAAATATTAGTCTGTAGTATCTACTTATTACTTCAAAAATTGATTGTCCTCGGCTAATTGTATACATACAGTAAGCCTATATCCGCCCAATTCACCTCACATCACTTCTCGCTTTTTACTTTCCGATTAACGTTCTACTGTACAAGTTTGCATTTCGATTGTTTCTTTAACTTACACCTAAAGCTGTTGTAAATACGCCTTATCAATCTGTGTAACCTATTTGTTTTTTAGTGCAGTTCTTGTAAAGTACAATTTATTGTGAATTCGTGATCTATCCCATGGTCTCTGAATAGACCCATAATACGGAAGCCTCATTTCTGTTGCAGTCTTCACTGTCTTAGTGTCAAAGTTTCAGACGTTCGAGTCTACTAGGAATAACAAAGAATAGTCAGCATTAGTTTTACCGCCTTCGAAGAGATTTAATTTTTCAGTATTGAAGTTAAATTTGTCGTCGTATCTATTCTGGCTATAATCGTATTATTTAAATTTATCTCTTAAGTTGAGTCACCGTTCGTTGGATATCACTTATCCAAAGTAGCCTATACAAGTGTGTATAAATTAAGCTCACTAGCAGAGAACGCTAGTCATTTTTTTCTAACATATAAAAGTGTTAACTACAAGAATAAAGAATAACGCTTAAAGCAACTGAGGGAATACTCACAAATACATAAAAACAGTAGATTTCCATATTAAGAAAACTAAGAAAATTACACATAAAAATGATGTCTGGGTGGATCATCGTCACAGAAATAATTGTGATTATGAATCTGAAGTAGAGAGTAGGGCGTTGAATTGAATCACTCTCGGGTCACGGTCACGACAGTCAAACATTCCGTCAATAATTCAACTACTACGAATTGAGTTACTAATAATTAATTCATACTACTTAATAATAAATTCATATACTTAGATTAAATGAACTAATCATTTATTATTACTGTACTGTTGACAGTGTGGTACTTTGAGGACTGTACTGAAGAAATTAAAAGGGGTCGTGAGACAACATTCTCAGCACACAACAGACGGTACGCGTTCACTTTTAGGGACACGTAACGATACGATATAAGTAGTCGTAATTGTGGAAGATTATAATTTTGTGTGACAGATTCGTCCAACTGAATCAGGCACAAAGATTGTCACGTGAGTAACAAAAGTATACCAGAATACTATACAAGTATACCAGTTTCTAATAGAAGACAAGTGGATATGGTTTTTGGCTATAGTGTCGATGTTGATTGTCGGGTCAGCCATGAAGTCAAAAGACGTTTTTCACGTTTCTAACAGATTAGAGAATTGCTTGTATAGACAAATGTGCCTGACGTGTAGTAAAGTGCGGAAGCGTAATGCTGCTCACACTGGAATCTCGCTGACCATGGTATACGCGTACAAGGCCGCCTGCCAACCACTCCTACGTTAAGTTTATGCCATTACACTGTTGTTTCAAGTGCCATGGCGGCGTCTTTGCATATACGAAGCCAGTGTTTTTGACATTCCTGAAATAGAACACGGGATCTCCAGTATCGGCCCTTTCAGGCCCAAGTTTCGGAAATGTATAGTAAACATTTATTTCCTTCAAAATTAAATTTCAGATGTATTAAAGTCAAAAATATATATTTTTTAATTTCACCACTTTTATTTTAAAAATTAGTGTTATGTCGCTTATTAGCAACAACGGGCTTCAAGAAAGCAAGTAACATGGACACTTAGTATTTAGTATTTAGTAGTAGGAAGTAGGCTATATATATGGGTAGTACATATTATACTAATATATTTTTCCATTTAAACATTTACTAAATAATTTAGTTAACATTAATAATAATATTAACAATATAACTTACACTTTAAATTACATAAGTAACAAAAATTTAGAACGTGACTCAAAATATTCACACACATTACCCCTTTCTCATTCACAATGGCTAATGGCAAGGATGGGGAACCTATTATCACAAAAAAAAAATTGAAAATTTTATTTTCTGTTATATCTTGACAAAGAGCTAAAATTATGTTTCCTGAGAAACTAAATCCTCTTGTAGGGCATGTTTGTCAATGAAATCCACCTGTAGCGGGAGAGAATGTAAATGTTGTCAATGCAATAAGCAAAAGGCGAACTTTGTATAAATTTATCCCTATCCGACGGTGGAATTTTAATGCTGTCAGCGGTGAAAAATTATTTGAGGATTGCTAAAATTCTATTTCTGCCCACAGTGTCTGAACTGGAGAACACCTGGTTTCAGACATAACCAAACGTAACCTCACCTATGATTAGAAAAAAACAGCTGTAAGTTCAAACATAATCCACCCATAAGAGCCCTTTGTTGGTTATAAGCAATAAGTCAGTTTGTGATAATATAAAATTTTCCTGATAAAAGAAGTAACTCTCACTATAAAAATATAAAACGAAAAGTGATAGTACATAGAAAAAAACGTTACACTCAAAAACTATTAATTAATGGTTTCACAGAAATTTATATACAGTGTTTCTGGACGCTGATCACCAGCTACGAGTCACAGTCTTCCGCTCTTCTATATTGGGATGCCTATGTAATATTCTTCCATCAAGGTGTTAAAACTGAAACTACTATAAAAACAAAATGGGTGTTGAGGGAAAACAAACCATATTACTGTAGTAATAGGGAAGAAAAGTAATGTTGCTTATAAGCAATACTTGGCGATAAAGGGTTAGCGCCGGATACGAACGGCAAAATGGACCGGTATTATGATTAGTACATACAGCTGTATTATTAGCTACTTGGCATCGTCTTTTGAGGAGACGGTAACTATCTATGGGGCAGATTATTCAGAATGGGTCATAAGTCGTTTGACGTTAGTTATTACCAGAAAATTCAAGCGATTACTGGCCTAATCTGCATGTTTTCCTGCCAATTAAATCCACTACTAGTTCCATACACGATTGTCACTTTCATTTTAATATCATTATTATTATTATTATACAACAGGAAAACATAAATAATCGTTTGATGGTTACGTAAGCAGATTAGAGGGTCACACTGTTGCTGACTAAACACGTGTATATTTTATTGACTGTAATAAGTTCCATAATGAATTACCGAAGCCAACAACTTTGTTTACTTGTACAAGAGTTGTCATGACAACAAATCTACTCTACAGTTGAGTACTTGTTGAAAGCTACTTATCGCGGATTATGTACATGGAAAACATAATTAAATACAGGCTTCACGGTGTGCATTGCAAACTTTATTAACTATAGTCTGCTGCAAGTTTTAATGATACTCGGTGTACTTGATACCCGGTGTGTGTGTGTGTGTGTGTGTGTGTGTGTGTGTGTGTGTGTGTGTGTGTGTGTGTGTGTGTGTGTGTGTGTGTGTGTGTGTGTGTGTGTGTGTGTGAAACGATCTGTGAAGTAAAACGTCATTGCATTGGAGGCATCAGAACAATACCAATTTTTATTAACCGCTTTTATCAAAATTCAGGCATACTTCACATTCCTTTGTCAAGCTTTACCTTCTGTTTCGACTTTTATGCTTCTGGTAACACGGCAACGAAACGCTATCGACTCAGAAGGTAATCACCACTGAAGACGACTCCTGCATATGGAATCTTAACAAATGGTCTAAGGCTCATAACCCGGCCCGGCTGTTTTTTCCCCAATACAGCGGCCGTAAAATCTTGGACGTTAAATCACTAAATTGTAAAGTTTTTTAAATCGTAGTTAAAGAAAAATGACAACTGAATAACACGAGTGTATCTATATCGCTGGAAATCGTCTCAACCCCCAACATGTATACAGCTCACATTCAAGATAACATCTGCGCACAAATAATGTGGGCACCGCCGAATTTTATAACGTTTATTCTACGACGTTCTGGAATGTACCACTTGCGGCTTAGTACGACTTAAATCATTACCACTTGCATAATCGCGTTCCGTTATGCGACCAACATCACTTTCAGTGTTAATAGTTACTTAATTTCGTTTTTCGTAGCCGTAAATTTATATTCTCGTACTGGACGACTGATAAATATGACTAGGCCTGATGTAGGCCTACGTGGCTTGCAACATTGGTTTCTGTCAAAAACAATCGTCCGTCAAAGTAATTGTAGACGAAAAATTTTATGTTTCTCTTGTGGTATATGTGAAACATACGTTTACGACTATTTTAGATAATATTAAAGTTCTTTTGATTCTGCGAAATACAACGTTAAGTACAAAACATTCTGATTTGTGCAGAATCATTCGAATGTTTATATGATGCATTCAAAAAATTGCAAAGGTATTATATAATTTTCTTTTTCGTTCAATAAACACGCGCGCGCACGCAAGCTATAGTGTCTGTGATACAAAAACCAGAGGAGATGTACACAAACACTGGCAGTCACCTCAGAGGTTATTGGAAACAACGAATTAAAAATACGATATTCCGAATGGCAGAGCAGTCACCGCACTCGCTTCCAAAGCACAGCACTCGGATTCGAATCCACCACAGGATGAGTCCCTTGACTCGATCCAACCAGCACTAATTGGCGGGGACATGTAGGCCTACTGTTGGCCTCGTTATTTTAATTGTATGGCGGACGACTGAACATGTTAGTTTGATCTACACTGTTCCTATAGCCTGAAAAGTTTGTAAATGCAAGCAACTTAATGTTGGTTTGTTTAATACTTAAATAATAAAATAACTAAAATAATAAAACTTAATACTTAATAATTAAATAAACCACAGTAAACATGGTTGGTTTAATACTTTATTTTTTTAACAATAATAAAATGCATACTTTCAAGCGTACACAGTTCGTAAGTACGTTTGTCAAATTTATATTTTTTAGGACTGTATAGATAGAGCTGTTTATTTGATTTGTATCGTCATTTAATGTTAAGGACTGTTTGGCCACTCGAATTGACGTAAGCAGGCTACGTTTCATAGAGGCGCGCTGTGTGCATGAACTTATTTAATATTTATCCTGTACTACAAGGTGCTCCTGGTCGGTCAACTTCACTATATTTCTGTGTGACGTATTTTTCATGCGGTCTTTACCCTCTGCTGCTGATCGTAAATATTGCAGAGTGCTCACGGACGGTCGGTCGCCCCTTGTAGGTATGTAACTCGTAGTATATTATATGATTAAATAAACATATTTCTGGATATGTCTCGTAACATACAGCTGATACGTACGAACGC
This sequence comes from Magicicada septendecula, assembly GCA_034769895.1. NCBI lineage: Eukaryota > Metazoa > Arthropoda > Insecta > Hemiptera > Cicadidae > Magicicada > Magicicada septendecula. The sequence goes on along the minus strand of CM068375.1, from coordinate 113,191,898 downwards.
CTGACAAATATCTATGTTACATTAGAAAATATATGCAGAAACTTTATTCCCATTTCTTCACAAAATTATGTCCATGTTGACAACAGTGATACATGGTTAGAGATAAAACGTAATTAGGACTGATAAAAATCGTTTTGTTAGCAGATTGACTATTTAAATGAGGCAGCATTGTCATTGGTGTTTGGAGATCGTCTCACTTAAAATTATGATATTAGGTCATTCTGAATATCCTAATACCCTAGATTTGTTATTGTCTAGTAAGGTATAACTGACGTCTATTATATTGCCTTAGTATTATTACTTCCTAATAAAACTATTATTACTTCCTTTTGTGATGGCAAAAAAATCGTGTTCGAGATTATTGCAGATTCTGATTGTACTACACTCAAAACATGAAAAAAAGTCGTTTTTGAATAGTGTCTGTGTGTCTATCTGTCTGTCTGTCTATCTGTGTGTAGATTTTTTTTCTATGGCAAACGATAACTGCCGCAAATTCAAACAGAATAAAATAATGTTTTGCGTACAGCCCTGATTTGCAGAGTACTCACGACCTATTGTTTTTGGTGAAGATCGGTTGAGGGAAAGGAGTAATTTACCTGCAACGGTTTTTTTTATCAAGGGTAAATTTTGTTTTTTGGCAAACGATAACAGCCGCAATTTCAAACAGAATCAAATAATGTTTCGCATACAGCCCTGAATTGTAGAATTTTCAAGACCTTTTGTTTTTGGTGAAGATCGGTTAAGGGAAAGGGGTAGTTTACCTGCAACGTTTTTTTATCAAGGGTAATTTTCTATGGCAAACGATAACAGCAGCAAATTCAAACAGAATCAAATAATTGTTTGCATACGTCCCTGAATTGTAGAGATCTCAAGGACTTTCGATTTTGGTGAAGATCGGTTATGGGGAAGGGGTAGTTTACCTGCAACCTTTTACGTTTTAACAACAGTAAAGTACTTGAAAATTCATTTAAACTTTTTGAAACAATGGTAATTGTTAAAAATAAAATAATTTTGTTGCCAGGCAATAAAATTATAATTTTTCATTTTAATGTAAATCATTTATGAGTTAATAGTATAAATTAATTAATCAATTTACACTCAAAATGTACAAACAGAAAATTTTGTTACAAACATCAATATCGTTCGTGGCAGGCAAGCATATCTCAGTTATGTAATGTTTATGTTTCCATTTTATTATTATGACTACCGGAATAAAAAGGCAGGGAAGACACACACACACACACACACACACACACACACACACACACACACACACACACACACACACACACACACACACACACACACACACACACAATTCGCGTTATTTCTGGCCTCACTCATGTTTATTTTCTTACATTTGCACGCTTTTTAAATGGTAAGTGCCGAAACCCATACCAACATAACGTGTGCAAGCCGAAAAAGTGTCCAGCGTGGATAGCGATTTGCTTCCTGTGGATCGCTGGGCAGTGTAACTGCACGTGTTTACAGAGGAACGATTCATAGACAGACTTTTCGTCTTTAGGGAATGAACCCTCTGCAAGATGCTGAGGGTCCATGAGTGACTTTGGAGCGCTCCTTCTTTTTCGCGTGTTTGTTCTGTGAATCTACACTGTAGATTCGCAGCTTTACTCTAAGCAACGCTCAATAGGAAATGTTGAAAATTTTTGTCCACGGTGTACCCTCATACACACTAAACCTGCTTTGATGTTTTAATTACGGACATCATAATATTAAAACTTTGGAAACTTGAGCACTACTTAATGGAGATCAATCATTAACTTATACAAGCCATTAATTTTATGCATATTTTTTATATATATATATATGTGTACAACGTTATCGGCAACAAAGAAGTAGTTTTTGTTAAAATTCCTTCCCGGGCTGTTTGGCCGTTGTCCAATGTTTTCTACAAAACCAGACGTTTCGGCAATGCCATCGACTTCCATCATCAGTGAAAATCGAGTGCGATAACGTGAGGTGGTATACGTTAGTGACCACAGTACTGTGGTTAAGGCTGAAGCAGTAAGTAGAAAGAAGTAGTTTCTATGGTAATATTTCATTTCGAAAATGATTTTAAAAATAAATCTTAGAATATGGAAGTCATGTATGATTCTCCATACCGATATTTTTATTGTTGGCTCGTTATAATCCGATATTTACAGCCGTGTACGATAGTGAAAACAACGTTACACCATAGCTTTTGTGTCTATAGCATGAGTCACCGAACTGTAGTTACATCATACACCAGTGTCGTGTGCATTCACTTAGCGTACTACAAAGCTAGATTAAACGCATGAGATAAACAGTGTTTACATACCAATCTTTTTACCCTTCATTCAGGTTGTCTACAGTTTTTGTAACACACAACGACGTCGTTTTAGCGTTAAGCGCCCGTTGCTAATACGCACTGACAGAAACGTTTTTGTTGCGTTTCTTTGAGTCCGGGGTCACGGCGACACGTTTTTACGTAAAACATAACACCGCGTGCGCGCGCGAGTAAATGTTTTGCTTTGCTCACCCTCGCTCAGGTATTCAAACGTATGCGGGCGATAAGCCGCGCCCGACTTTCGGTACTGCGGTAATGTTTTTCTGATTATACGCTACTTTTGTTTCCCCTAAATGTTTTTTCGTCGCTGAGGCTTATTCAAAACGGACGTCCAAAATAAACACGTGGTGATGACGTTGGAAAAGGAAAAAGGACGTTCGGATGAATAGTATTTAAATATCATTTAAAAGTCACTCACAAACTCTTTATCTATTTCTCTGACTCTCTCCTTTATGTACAGTGTGTGAATGATCACATACGTAAAATTATTAAAAAAATAACAATATCGTAAAAACTTAAGAATAAATTCAAATAAAACAAAATAAGATAATCATCAGTTAGCGATTTTTTACGGCTGTCACCGATTCTACATTCCTACTTCCGTCGACGCCGATACAAGCAGTCCCCTTGTGTGAGGCCTCTTACACTCAATGACGTCTTCAACATTTTATTCTCCAGGAATGTTTATTCCTAGGCCTTTTTCCTTCTATTGAGCGTTCTTTTAGTCCTATAGAACTCTCGCTTGACATTCGTAGGTTATTCAGTTGCTTTATAGCTGTTTTTGCTTACCCCGTTCCTAAGTTTACGTTTTTATGACGTACGCGTATCTTCAAAAACGAAAACTTCAAAATAATAATTCCTTACAAACGACCCAGGACTTCGTTTCAAATACCACAAACGATTAGGATTTCTGTCCGTGGAAAAAATAGTGTAAACTGAAACTAAACAAAGGAAAAGTAAAACATGTGGCGCAGAGGAAACAACTAACGCTTTCGCCTTTTTTGTCGAAGAATAAGATTTGACGTACAATAAGCCATTCCAAATTCACAGTAGAGTTTCTGTTGGTCCCGTGTTGACTCCTATAATTAGTCACGGCAACGCGAAACCGAATTTAATGAGCCACAAAATGGAACATGTTACTGGTTGCATAATGAAACTTTACCATGCAACAGGCGTCGTAGAAAGTCTTGCGTCCTAAGGAATTTGCTAAACTATTATGAAACCGACAATGGTGACAGGAGTACACGCTCCATAGAGTTTTCGATATATGTGTGACGATTATTTTTAACGTTGTAATTATTACGAGTTACCTTTCAACTGCATTATTAGTACATTTAATTACCTTAATGATCCGTATTTATATAACAGTAGGAGACACGGAAACTTATCGTCATCATCTATGCCAAGGATTAGGCTCCAACGCCCGTCCGGCCCCACTTTTCCTGTTCGATCCGCCCTGTCCTTGGCCAGGTCAAACTACACCGTCCTCTTGCAACGTACTGCAGTCTCCACCTCGTTATGTCACTTGATGGTTGTCGCTGTAGGCGGGCTATCCATTTCCGTCTACATTCTTTTATTTTACTAGAAAGATTAAAGATATTTTGTTCAGCCCTGATGTCTACACTTCTTCTTCTGGACGATTAGTTTATACCCAGAGACGGCTCGTTGAAATCTCATCTCCGTGGCCTGTATACGCTGGCAGTCCTGCTTAGTTGAAGTACATGTTTCACGCTCACAGAAAAAATCAGGTATCACTTTATAAAATTTAAATAGAATACCGGCTATTATTTTCTTGGGGCTTATGAGTAATAGAAATTTTCCATGGCGGGGCTACCAGCCACTCGCAAAATCTCGCCCAGCTCCTCGTCACCAGGATCCCCCAAGAAACTTATATAAATATTACGGAAACTATATTATTATATTGGTGTTATTTTACAAACCTGTTAATTTACATACACTATTACTAGACGTTGTGGGTGCTGGGTGAAAAAAGGAGTGCAAAATTCATATTAGGCAGGTAAAATATTTGGTTGGGGGTTGAGGCATAGGTCTAGTTTCTCTTTCCTTATAAAACTTCAGTTAGCTAAAACGGCGAAGGACTTTAGCGACTTTAATTATAAATACGTGGAATATTCAAAGGGCGGAGAAACAAACACTACGAAATTATTAAAGAATTACAGAAAAAATGACATCTGATGTAATAATTTTAACAGATTCAAAGAAAAAAGGTCAACTGAAGAGTTACAACACTTTACTGAAGAGTTACAATATATGAAATATATATTAACATGAAATAAAAAATGAAAAATGTGAAAGGCTGACAAGAAATAAATAGAAGATTTATCAATGTGAGCCTGGCCTGGAAAGTACATGAGATAGGTTAATGACTAATGATACAGAAAACAGGAAACAATATGTAAGAATGAATAGGGAAATAAAAATATTATTTTCAAAACCGAAGAATGAATTATGGGAAACAAAATGTGAAGACATTGATAGCTCACCGAGTCAGCTGAATCAAGAGCAGCCTTTAAAGCTATTAAAAGCCTCCGAACTAACGGACAGGAAAGTAAGAGGACGTATATTATTGAAGAAAGCGAATGGAAAACGTATTACTCTGAACTACATACGGAAACCGGATCAGAGTTTCTAGAACAAAGAAGAATATAATAATGGATTAAAATATGATGAAGAGGAGATAATAACAGTGAAATAAGTTCAAGAAGTAATTGACGACATAAAGAAGAATAAATATTGTGGACCTGGAGGAGTCCCGAACGAGATATTTAAGAATGAACCACAAATATTGATGGAGGTATGGACTTATAGGTATTTAAGTTGTTCTTACGGGAGAAATAGGTACCAACAGAATGGCCAAAGGAAAATTAGTAACATATGTAAGAAAGGTAACAACCAAAATGTCAATAATTACAAAGTGATTTGTGTACCAAATTGCCTTTTCCTAACGTTCGGTAAAATTCTCAAATACCGAATCACAGTCGAGATAAAAGCTATTAAAAAACAGGAGATAAATACGTTAAAGGTTTCGAGCGGGAAGGTCCTACATGGATAGCATTTTCACATTTCAGCAAGTTACTGAAAAAAGGCTGTCTCATAATCTGGAAACTCACATTGTTTTTATTGATCTTAAGGAAGCTTAAGGTAGTATGCTGCTTTCGATATTATGGAGAGCTATGCGAAACCAATGAATAAGTTGTAGGTATACAAATGGAACTATGAAGTTGTATAGGGCAGCTGGTATTAAAATGGGGGGAAAGAGTGTCAAGTGAGATTACAGTTAACAAAAGTTTTGAAACAAGGCTGTTGCATAGTTCCAACGCTGTTTAAAATCTATTTGAACAAAACCCTAACGTCATGTTGTAATATGGTTATACCGGTTGGAGATGGGAGACTCTTCACGTTACGTTTCGCTGATAATCAGCCGCATACTAGCCGAGGATGAGATTTATATCAATTATATGCTTAGGTAGCTTGCTGAAAATAAATGAAATGCAGTCTCGAAGTAGGCCTAAAAGCATGAAAAACAGAGTACTTAGTAGTAGGTGGTGGAGGACAAGGCACAGAGTTAGAAACAAAAGTTATAAGAGTTACAAGAAGTATTAAGTAATAGGAGTAACAGTAACATCTAATGATGACAGCAATCAAGAAATAAAATCAAGAAAGCGGTAAGCAAGGCATCTGAATAAACTACTATGAAGTGCTTAAATTACAAAGCGTAATAACATTACGATGTATAATACCATGGTAGAGAGCATAGGCTTATATGGGGTAGAATTGTGCTAAAAAAATAATAAGTCCAGAATCAGAGCAATGGAGATGCATTATTGAAGACGATGATGTAGACGCACTAGATTGGACAGAATTAAGAATGCAGATCAAGAACGAAAATAGGGATTGGCGTAGACATAATGGAAACGACACAGGTGAAAATTTTAAATTGGTGCGGAAGAGCATGCTAACTGTAAGATGACCAAAGAAGATTTGGGACACCACCCAATAGAAAGACAAACGAAGGCCGCTCTTGGAGGAAAGATGTTGAGAACGCCATGAGTCCAAGAGGCCTCATTCAAGAATAGTGGATCAGCATCGATGTAAGCTAGGATGCGAAAAGCGGCGGCAGCCGTACCAAAATCGCAAAATGATGGCGATGAAGTATCCGATGAAATACAATAGTTATACGGAGAGATAAGATGAGAACATATAAACTATAGGAAGCTTGAAAGTAGAAAGACACTGTTGTACTCTTGATGTTATAGAAGAAAGACAATTATGTTGGTAGGGACACGGGGATATTACAAGTGTGAAACTTGTCTGGGGACAGACAAATTTAGCGGAAGAAATTTTGGAACCAAGAGTAAACAAATACACAAATTAGAGTAGGGAAAAATGGAAAATCTGGTATAAAGAATTTCCAGAGGGTGCGACCGTTGGGAGACATACATAGCTCTTTTAATATTGTCTCCCAACGTTCTTTCTTCGAGGCTTTCCTATATTCCTCCTCCTCGGTGGCTCTCGGTAATATGTAATCGGTCTTATGTGGGAGATGCAAATTCAATTTTAATTATTGCTACTCAGTAATCTGTATTATAGTTTCTCTGAGTCCCATAAAGTCTCCAGTAGTAGTATTTCGCACTCTGTTCAGCTTAGGAAAAAGGAGCGGATAATATATAGAAAGAAAATGGACAAAACGCAGTGACACAGAAGGCAAAAAATAAGAAAGAAATAATGGGAAGATTTTTTGCAAATTTAAATATTAGCAAAAATGCACGCTGTATTACTGAATAGTATCAAGGTATTGATTATCCATATTGCAACAATACATATATTTGCATATTTGCCCAGGGCGGTATGTTTGTAAATATTTAGCATAGAAAAATGTATGATGAACAGTTTTTAACAATATTATACAGGATAAGAATTGTGAGAAAGCGTACACTTGCCCCGCGAGTGAATACAGCGCTTGTGTGTTTGTGTGTGAGCGCAAGCTACGATAGGCAAGAGTCTACGATAGGGTGATGCATACGAATTCTCTGTAATCAGGTTTTAACCGGATAAAAATAAACTAATTAATACGTTTTAAACCTGTGAACAAAGACTTACCCCAATTATAAAAACACCATTACATTAAGGAATTTTTAACGAATATAGTGATGTAAAAGTATTGCAGAAATTTACAATAATAAGACGCCAGGTAATTTAATGTTAATTACTAGTGTAATTAAATAGTAATTAATAAGTGTGTTATATGTGAGTGACCAGGAAAAAATTACGCAAACGATGATATCTCTTGTGCTACGAGTAAGTTTACGAAATCGCTAAAATGAACCAAAAAATGGTTTGTAATTAAAAGGACTCTTTGCACGAAGTGACAATATCTAACAGGTCGAAAACAGTCCTGGACTTGTCAAATTGCCGTCCTATATAAATACCACCGACAATTTTGGGGCGGTCTCAGAAACTCAAGATATCTTCACACAAGGTCACGCTGCTGGTCTACCGACTGATCGACATCTTTACCACACACACCAAGACTTATGGTGGAACTCTGTACCATCACAAACAACAAACCGTAGCGACAGAGAACACAGCATCAGCAGCAGCATCATCATCATCGTCAAATTCTCAGGATCCAGGACACAAACACGCACGCAACGGTAACGTCGGCAGTACGCAGGTGATGAATAAACAATTATACTTTTGTTTGTGGAAAAACTCTCAAAAAGAAACTTATATATATGAAAGTAAAGACTTAAAGTTTTAAATATAATTACTGTACATAAATTTAAAGGCTAGTTAAAGAAAAGAATTTAATTTAACAAGAAAATTTAAAAATACTAATCTTTTGTTGTATATTAAAATTTGGGTGTGTCAATAGAAATAAATAATAGGTTGGAAGTAAATGTTATATTTTTTATTTTGTTTAGAGCAACAATTAATTTTATTCTTGAGAGTGAATATTATTTTTGTTTGTAAATGAGTTGCTATTATTTAAAATCTGAGTCAAAGTCAGACACACTTAAATAAAAAGGTTTACATAATTTGTTTAACATGTCTGTTTAGCTAGTAAGATTATATGGTTGTTTATTTTATATGTCATGAACAGCATAGAAAGTTACATTGTATTTGTGTAAACTTATAAAAGAAAATATTTTTATTTATCTAAGATTCGAGTTTTTTAATATTTGCATATTTTCTATTAATATTAATAAATCATAGAATGATTATTTTGAAACGGTTTTAATTAATTATTTCATGTCAACAACATCTCACTCCTCTTTGAAAATTATTTAATTATTGTGCAACTACGTATACTTGACGCAACGAGAATTAAAAAAATCCTCCGATCTGGCGGGTTTAATACACTTCATAGTTACGTTGAGTACATGGTAATGTATTTGTGTAAATTTTTGAAATACTTGTAACGTTCCAATATATTGTTATATTGTTAATAGATTGTATTTATTCTATTGTCCGTCCATATAAGCCTATAGGTTGTAAATTATATTAGAGTTTTTACTTGTGTAGGCCAGTTATTGAATTATGTGCGAAACAGACAAAAGCATTACGCGAATAAAACTGTCGAATGTTTTACTGTATCTGGGTAAAATTTAATTCCATCGCATTAAAGATCGATATCTACCTAACACTATAACTTTCACTCTCCTTATTCAGCCTTTTATTATATCTCTGGTATTCTTCTGTCTATTTCTTCCTCCCCCCTCCTTCTCGTCTCTCTCGTCCACATACACACAACGTTCTCGGGTGTGTCCACACATATGAAGGACCAACAGAAATACCTAACAAAGTGCATTCCAACACAACAATAGAATTCTATTCAGTTCGATCACAATGAAACATTCGTCCACTTCAGGAACGAAAAACGTCGCTAAGCGAAACCTGATAACGTGAACGGTCGTTCTGTGATATCGATATATTGGAATCGCTCGAAGTTTTCTTTATATTCACACACACACACACTGACAAGTAAATATCGGCGTCTGCACACAAGCGTTTATGTTTGAAGTATAAATTCCGTTTACTTTCAAAGCATTCAACATTCGTTTGGTTTTGTATTCTTGAAACATATTTCTTTTTGTCGGCGTAAAGTTAAATTGTCCTTTCATCTCAATGACGCGTGATATCGCCGATCCACATTCATTGTGCACACATAACAATTGAACCATGACTTAATCTGGAATAGGCCTATTAACGCCTACTTACAATACTCACTATTAACACTGACCGTAAACACTTCATGTTACTTTACTGATTCTCAAAATGACATGATCTATTCTCGTCATGTTGTGTAAATATTATTTGTTTTCCTGTATATGCTTGTTTGTCCCGTCAACGTCCTGACCATGTTTTTGTATGCTCCCCTCGGAGTATACGTTATTCTCATTTTCCCTTACCTCATCTCTGACTTACGTAAATCTTTGCAGGAAGCAGTGGCTGACTAATACTTTGATATTATTTGTTAATAAACTCCTTAATTTGTATTATGTGTTTTTATTATTTTAAAATAATTATTTTCATCATTTTATACAACAATTATACTCTGTCTCTCCAAATACGACATTGACTTAGTTTAGTTACGAATAGCTCATTGTAGTTACACCGCTGGGCGAAGTTGGTGTTTGCATGTACAAAACTCGTATTAAACCTAAATACAATAATGTTTTAATATAATGATACCCCTCTGGTGGCAAAATTGATAATTTATTTTATGTCACTGAATAATACTAAAATGTATAGAGAGATTCTGACGTTCATAATAATAATTCTACTGCAATCGACTGAATATACTATTGACGTTTGTGGGACACATCATTCGACGAGGTGGTACTCAGAAACAACCCTTCAAAGCAGGTTGGAGGAGGGAAAAGTAGGAATAATTAGTATGAGGTCCGGTGAAAACTGGAAACTACTAGTAGAATATCACAAAGTCTTTAATTGTACTCTTCCTCATAAGTCGTCGGGTTTTGGAATGACCGTGGGCAGAAAAGAGTATACATTATGAACTAAATGGTGTTTTTATTGTACGTATTATTTACTCTATCATTTGAAACATACTTAAAACCTTTGTACAGGAAAACTTGAAGTTAATGTTTATGGAAGATAATAAGGTATTATTTATTGTTATTGACTTTTAATGTATTGATTACTTCTCTCTCTCTCTCTGCTGTGTGTGTGTGTGTGTGTGTGTGTGTGTTTGTGTGTGTGTTCTATGGATGATGAGTTTTCCATGTAGAAGTCCCAATTGTACAGCTAATTTGAAATAATTGAAACCTCTTATTACATTCTTTTTAATTAGGTAATGCAAAGTTATAAATTATTTTTAGTGTGTTTGCCCTTTTCATAATGTGTTTTTGTTAACAGTTCAGATTATGGAGTAAATTTTTTCAAACAGTTCAGTGTTGTATTGAATGCTCTGGATAACCATACAGCATGTCATGTTAATCGTATGTGTCTTGTTGCTGGTGTTCCATTAATCAAAAGTGGTACTGCAGGATATGATGGACAAGTGGAATTGATTGTTAAGGAGAAAACAAAAGCTATAAGTGTAACCCAAAAGCACCACAAAAGACATTTCCAGGATGTACAATCTGTAATACTCTCTCAGAACTTGTTCACTGTATTGTCTGGGCAAAATATTTGTTCAAGTAAGTTCCGTCTTTAATCTATATATATAAAAGAGAAATACCACTGACTCACTCACTGACTCATCACGAAATCTCCGAAACTATAACACCTAGAAACTTGAAATTTGGCATGTAGGTTCCTTATGTGATGTAGGTATCCGCTAAGAAGGGATTTTTGGAAATTCGACCTTTAAAGGGGGAAAAGGGGGGGGAAATTTGCCTGACTGACTGACATAGAATCAACGTAGAGCAAAACTACTGAATGGATATCAATGAAACTTTGAACATACCTTCATCATAGGTCTTAGGTGCTCACTAAGAAACGGTTTTAAAAACTTTCACTCCTAAGGGGCAAACCCCCCCCATTGTATCTATGTATGTATGTTCCACATCTCCTCCTAAACCACTGGACCGATTTCAACCAAACTTGGCACAAATATTTTACGCGACGGGAGAACCAACATAGGATAGGTGTTTTTTCGATGGGGTCCTTTGGGGGTTTCTTTGGGGTCTTCCACATCTCCTCCTAAACCACAGGACCGATTTCAACCAAACTTGGCACAAATATTTTACGCAACGGGAGAACCAACATAGGATAGGTGTTTTTTCGATGGGGTCCTTTGGGGGTTTCTTTGGGGTCTTCCACATCTCCTCCTAAACCACTGGACCGATTTCAACCAAACTTGGCACAAATATTTTACTCAACGGGAGAACCAATCTTAGGGTAGGTTTTTTCGATACGATCCTTCGGGGGGTCCTTTGGGGTCTTCCACATCTCCTCCTAAACCACTGGACCGATTTCAACCAAACTTGGCACAAATATTTTACTCAACGGGAGAACCAATCTTAGGGTAGGTTTTTTCGATACGATCCTTCGGGGGGTCCTTTGGGGTCTTCCACATCTACTCCTAAACCACTGGACCGATTTCAACCAAACTTGGCACAAATATTTTTCGCAACGGGAGAACCAACATAGGATAAGTGTTTTTTCGATACGATCCTTTGGGGGGTCCTTTGGGTCTTAAAAACTATTAGATCTGGTTACTATGGCAACCCAATAGAATGGATTCTGGTTACCATAGCATCGGTGGAAGTCTCCCGCGTAGGAAATAGCGCGGGAGTCGTCCGACGGGCCTTCCCCGGAGTTCATCCACGGAACCCGGGGAGTCTTAGGTCGGATCCCGCGAAAGACGGCGGGGCCATAGTCCACGGTTCTTATAAATAAAGATATAGGTTATGATATCAAAAGTGGTGTATGCATCTTAAGAAACTTCTTAATAGTGTGTGAATTCAGAGTTGTTTCAGTTTGAATTTAAAAGTGGATAAGTTAAGATCGAAGTAAGTTATAAGCGAGTATAAAAAACAAAGTATTGATAGCAAATGTATTCAGATCATAGTGTTCAGACAATATAAATGCACTTGCTTCAGTTTGAATTTAAAAATTGATAAGCTGAAATCTATAGAGGTATTGTATTGTTTGAATAAGTTTAGGAGACACTAATTTAACAAATGCCTTATTTCAACATTAACACAATGAATTATAAAAGACAGTAAATACGCAGCGCGTGCAAGTACTGTAGACATTTTATTGAAAACTAATTTAGCTGTTCGCCCTCTCCCAGAGTTAGAAATCGAGCAGGAGCATCACGCGCAACAGAATAGTTCTCCAGATATAAGAATACAGTTTATGACATGTTCTTAAACAGGTGCGCTACAGAGTATTCCTCTAGTGAGAATGCGAACGTAACAATATAAGGAAGAGTATACAGTATACAAGTAATATAACGTTAGAACATGAATAGGTGCCTATGAGCCTATGAATAAATTATGAACCCGAGCAACGCTGGGTAAATCGGCTAGATATAGATATAAGCCAAATACCACTGACTGACTCACTGATCACGATATCTCTGAAACCACTGAATGGATATCAATGAAACTTTGAACGTAGCTTCATCATAGGTCTTAGGTGCTCACTAAGAAACGGTTTTAAAAACTTTCACTCCTAAGGGGCAAAAAACCAAATAATGAAATTTATTGCGGGAATTGCATACTTTGTAAACGAAGTGGTTGACATCTCAGTTTATTGGAAACCCCGAATACATTTAGTTCTGAGTTTTTAATCATTGTTTTAAATTGAAAACTTCGTTGTTTGCAGGTTCTTACAGTCGAGAAAATTTCGAAGTTCAATTAATTAATAAATGTATGTCCTTTTTTTTCTCGGAAACGGCTCTAACGATTTTCTCGAAATAAATAATAAATAGCTGTTGCTATGAATGTAAATAAACAAACTAAGAGTTGAGAATTTGTACAATCTATCTAATCCTATACTATTAAGCGAGCAATAATTGTACAATTACGTACAACGTGAAACTCCGTAGCGAAGCACGGGTATTTTGCTAGTAACAGTATAAGGTAGAGTTATTATTTATTAAGAAATGACGATTCGTTGTTAAAATGTTTACCAGTTCAAACCGTGATATCATATAGTTCGAATTGTGATAATACACCTCCACTTATTTAAAATTCAGTTTATCACACTTCAATGGAGTGTAAATCTTGTGAGATAACTATTTCTTGTGAGATAATGTACTGTATTTTATTACATAAATACATGTCAGTCCTCTTATACTCTAGAGTATGATGGTATTTTTCACTGCTTCTTTTCTTATATTATCTTATGATTTTCAATTTTGCCAATTCTTTTGCTGAGTTCAACTTTACGCCTTCCCTGTAAAGTAGCTCCGGCCTTTGGGACACGGTGGTCTTTTTGGTGATCTTCTTTTATTCTTCCCCGAAGGTCTTGCGTTGCAGGTGATGTCTACCTCTTATCTTTCATTCTCACAAAGTGCCCCCAACCACATCAACGATCATCCTAAAGTTCGTTTCCTGTTGGTTTGACCCTCGCTACTTGTGCTATGTTCTCTTTTTCTGTCTCAATCGGACGACTGTTTTAAAGTATTCCATTTTACCAGCTTGGAATTCTGTTTGCCTGCATATCTGTCTGCTCCACAGTTTTCTTTCCTCCCCTCTCACTCGCTCTTACTCTCTGTCTTCTCGTTATATACGTATCCCCTTTGTAGCAATACAAATATTGTATATACATCGAGTTGTAAAAAAAATTATTTACAACACAAGCTTATAGAATTATCAATAAAAATATTAACACAACGTGTGTGTGTGTGTAAATTTCCTAAAATGCATATTGCCGTATCGATGGTTCGTTAACCATAATACAGTAATTACACGAATGAATGCCAGTGTACAACATTGCGTGGGACTTCAACATAATAATATGGAGTAGCCAGATAAAGCATCGTAATCGTTGATGGCTACAATCTAATCAGTTCTGAAACCGAAGCATTAGGCTACCGTAAACAACCAATCTGTTCACGTACCCGTGTCCACAGCAATGTACTTCTGCCGATCGCTGTTTGTCTGAAACACTGCATGCCTCGGTTGCGTTTAGTAATACACTATTTAGTGTTATCTTCTCTTAATTATTATTACTAAAGAACTAATTTATTTTGAATCAAGTTACAGGTTTAAGATATGGTTAAGCAAAGAAATTTAAACGTAGATTACAGCAGCTACAACTGGTGTTTGACTATATGTTAGTGCGTCCAGCGACGGATACTGTGATCTGTGCATGTACTACATGCTTAGTTCAGTTTGTATACTCTGTTTAGATGAGTTATAAATAAAGGAACTTTGAACAGACACCAGGTGTTTTATTAAAGTACATGGTACCTCTCGTCGTTAACTAGATGTTAAAAATAAATTAAAACAGAAGATGACAACGGCCACCATTGTCAAAACGGAAATGTTGGTGTTGGTACTATGAATGGTAGGATAAAAATATACGGGGAGAAGTGATGAGGAGATATAGCACATATGCCTACACAAGTACAGGTATACAGATTACCAAAACCGGTAGGGAGAAGATGCTTGGGCAGTCCGAGAAATAACTAGAGACATGAAGGCCTTAAAAAAGGTTAGTCGTACCTTTTACAATCCAATGCTATTTAAATTTGAAAATTAGCTAGCTTTACGTAACATTATTTCAAAAACGGTTAATCTTACCTCTGTAAAATTTTTAACAAATACTAAGTCCACTTACCATTTGTTACTGTAGCATAATGATTAAAATATTGTCTGGTTACGAATTGAAAAAAATCGGTATGGAGAACCATACACGTTCCATGTTCTAAGACTTACTTTAAAAAGTTTTAAATATAAATTGATAAATTTGACCAAGTTTGACAAATTGAAATGTAATATTTCCATAGAAACTACTTTTTTGTTGCCGATAACGTAGTACACATATAAAAAATAATCGGTATGGAGAACCATACATGACTTCCATGTTCTAATTAAGTATAAAATTATTTTTAATATGTGCACTCAGAACGAAACCAAATATATCAGCATGCTTTTGGTAAAAACGGTGAGAAATATTATGAAAATAGGAATTGAACCTAGTTGTTAATATTAATATTTTAAAAATAAAGAAATAAATTATCTTTTATTTAAACAACGCGAAAGGCGTTTGTTATCTGTGAATTTCTGAAAACGAAAAATTATTTGGTTACGTATCCGTGGTTCCATAGCATGGAACGATATCAATTGTTAATAATATTTTATTGAAATTTTAAATTTTCGGTCGAATAAATTTGTAACATCAATACAATAAGTTACCCCCTCACCCTTCAACTACCCTTTTCATTTATAGATATTTCATCAACCTTGCTACAGTGGGTTATTATGACCTTTTCAGGATACTTTGTTTATTAAAATTAAGTACTTTACTCTTGTTAAAACGCAAAATGTTGCAGGTAAACTACCCCACCCCATTAACTGATCTTCACCAAAATCAATAGGCATGAGTCCTCTGCAACTTGGGCACATATGCAAAAACTTATTTGATTCAGATTGAATTTGCGGCAGTTATCGTTCGCCATAGAAAAACTTGCTACACACAGACACAGACACACACACACATACACTTTTCGAAAAATAACTTTTCTTCATGTTTTAAGGGTAGTACAATCAGAATCAACCCTTATCTTGATTTTTTCGCTATCACCATACTTCCATTTCCTTACGGAACATGGAAGTAAAAATTTAGGCTTCCTACATTTTATTCACGTAAACTTTTAAGTTAAAATTTTGTTATTAAAGGTTCTGCTAATTATTTTTTTACAATTCTGATAAAGCAAACTTGTATAAGAGTAAAAAACGTGTCTGCAAAATATAGGGCTTGTAAGTTTTTTTTTTTTTATAAAAATGTACTTAAAACTGAAAAATGGTATACGTTGTGCATCAGTCTGTTTGAGACCTTCAACGATAATTTTCGCAGGAGTTATCTGAAGCCTTTGAAGAACATTTGCCTTTCCAATACGACTTTCATTAAAGCGTATAGTTGCATCTGTGACTGCAAATTTGAGAGTTTGCAGACCCACAAATACAGTTTATAGGAGTCTTTGCCAAATAGATCTATTGAAACTTTTGTTCGGGTTTTGAGTTTCCCCGTGAATACAGCGTTTTAAGAGATCTTCATTAGGCAAATCACTATATATAGGCTTAATAGCTTCCATTACTGCTTCTGGTAGGGAGTGGTCATGTTTGTAGATTGTTCTACCTTCTGTTGCCTTATTGAACTGATCGTAATATGTTGTGTGTTCATTAAAGCGGTCGTATTGTGCATAAAATGAGAATTTAGCATCGTGCGTTAAATAGGGCGTATTTATTTTAATTTATTAATTTTGTAACTTCAAAATGGCCGTTATAGCATATGAAACAATTCATTTTTTTAAAGAGAAAGACATAGAGAATTCTCTAAGTTGATTTTTTTTTGTTCCAAAAAGGTACAGACTCCCCTTTAGTAAAGAAGGCCAGAGGAACAGGAGCGTTGCCTAATCTTATCGTAAAGATGATGATGATGATGATGACAACGACGTCATAGTGGATGACAGAGTGAAAACCCATACGTAGATACTGGGAATTTCAGAGCAGTCAGGAAAAAATCCACATCAACTTTTTGTAGGTTACTTGGTTGAAAATTTCTGTACGTCACACTTGCAACCAGTTTGGTACGAAAATATTGATTCTAAAATAATTGTTTCATAAGTATAATACAATGCATTTGCGTTGATATACATTGTCAATGGAAACGAAGATGTACAGCGAATATTGATATCACTCGTGTTTTTTTTATCCTACAACAGTAAATAACAGTGGTTACGGACAATAACATGATTTTATTGTCTTGCTGGATGACCGGCGCGAATGCCGTAATGAAAATTACCAGGTTTTGTATTCCCTCGTGCCAGCGTTTGTTGTCTAGAATTACGGTCTAATAAAAACTGGATTGTTTACAACTAGAAAGCTATTTGTTTAGATTATTGTTACGATCATACGATAAAATAACTAATAACGTTGTAACTGCCTATAAAGTGCTGATTTTACAGAGTCAGTTATCGCGTACGGAATACAGTCACGGAACGCAAATGCGTCTCGTTTACGGACTTTCTGCTTATTTCATTATCTCACTGTCTCTTCCACTCTCTTTCTCTGTTCCTTATGCAAGCATACATTGTCATCAACTCTCAATTCTCAATCAGTTGTCATCTTCTAGAAGCGACCGAAATCAAACACTCGTCGACACCTTATTGATTTATCGTTATCACAAATCATTTTCCACAACTAAATAATATATAACACAGAAAATAAAAATTTCGATTCACAACTGTCGTATTAATTATTAACACAATCGTAATTTATACAAACAAAATGATAACACAAAAATATAATACTGATCCATATACGTGGTTGCAAACACACGTAGTAACTCTTAACTAACTTACCCGAACTCACAGTAAATACTGAATGGTTTCTCTTTTTCGTGATGTTTGTTGTCTGAATGACAAGTCTCGGGCTGTTTTGGGGGACTAAGCCCTCTTCAGCCGACTGATTTTTCTTTTTACTACCGTCTTATATAGGTTGGTAATGACGTCATTCACCAGCCTTTGTTACTTACTAGATAAACCGAGAAAATTCCAGGCGCTTATTCTGGAATCTCATAGAACAATGTATCAATGGAAACTATATTTATACAGGACATTCTATAGTCTATCAATATGCAAGAGGTGTACACAACTTGTGAATAATGTTAATACACGTGAGAACGTACTTAACAGATGGCGACGTGAGTAACATAACCTACGTACTATTCTAAATATTTTTAATAACATCAATCACATTATTACTTAATATATTCATAATATTACTTTTATCAATCACATTATTACTTAATATATTCATAATATTACTTTGAATGCCGATTGGGGATTCCGTAGTGTACAACACAGTGTTCTTCAGACTTCGTTAAGATGAGATCTACCATGCACTGCGAAATATCTTAATTATTAACATTAGACATATTCGATATCTATCTGTGTGAAAATAACTGTTATCTTGTAATATACTGTCCATATTATATACCAGTGTAGTAGGGGGAAAACACCGGTTCTGACCCAAGTACCGTTATTCCCCCACCACCACCGCTGGACCAGCAGCATCCGCGAATTTCCACCAATAAAATTTCATGCCGCCTTTCGCGCGCCAAGTTCAAATATATGCAGCCTTTCGCGAGCCTAGATCAAAGAGATGCCGCCGTTCCCAATTTTTTTATTTTTTTTTATTTGATATTTTTATTTTTTTAATTAAATTGATTTGCATATCCGTGAATATATGCAGCCTTTCGCGAGCCTAGATCACTTTCACTTTCTACTGAACCACAGCATCCGCGACTTTTTCGCTGATCTGAACCGCGACGCATCCGTGTTATTTTTTTATATGCCGCCTTTCGCGAGCCTAGATCACTTTCACTTTCTATCACTTGATGCATTATAGTGTATATATTAAATATATGATCAGGGTTACCAACCTTGCATGAGTTCAAATTTGTTGTGTGTTATAATGTATATTAAATCTATATGATCAGGTTTACCAACCTATGTATGGGTTCAAACTTGATATGTGTGTGTATTATAGTGTATATTAAAATATATGATCAGGGTTACCAATCCTGCATTATTGTGTGTATAGAACAGATCTGCCAACATTTTTCTTCGGTGGGAAATTCAAACTATATTATAGTAAATTGTTGACGACTTCGATATCAACTCTCTCTCCCCTCCTCTCTCTTTGTCTCTAGACACAGTTGTCGATCACGATATAAACTCTCTCTCTTTATGTCATCAGTTTTACATAAGCGTCGTGCTACTTATGGATTATTGTAAGTAGCGATACTAAAATGTAATCACCAGGAAATATATTTATCACCTACCTCGTTGCGTCCTTTTTTTGACACATGACAGTCATTGACCACGATTTAGAAATTAATATACTGTCAAGTCTGTGTGTGTGTGTGTGTGTGTGGTAAAGTGTTACACATAAAAAAATCTCCTTGAAATAAGGTATTTTCAAAAGTTTTGTGTACACATACACACATTGTATATGTCTCTCTCTCTCGCTGCAAACGTTGATAAGAATTCCCTTATTCAAACGATTTGTATGTGTGTACACGAACTTAAATATAGTTTACAGACGATTGTAATTTTAAAAATTCATTTTTGCATTAAATATATATATCGTAAACAATGAAATAATAATATTTCGTCATTGTAAGATTTTAATAAAACAATTATCAGTTTAAATAATAATTTTCATGATTGTAAGATACAACCTACAAATTATTAAAATGTCTCTCTCACACATTTCTGATTACTATACAAATAATTGCATGCATATTCGGAGGTTTATAACGAAATAAATTAAAATAAACCATAATTTGTTTTAAATAATTAAATATATATATTTACAACACTGTACACAAACTTAAAATATAGTTTACAAACCGCTATAATACAATTATTCAAAAAATACATTTTACATTGATTAAATATATATATATATCACAAACATTGTTATATATAAAATATTAATAATAATATTGTTTAAATGATTAAATATATATTTACAGCACTGTACACAAACTTAAAATATAGTTTACAAACCGTTATAATACAATTATTCAAAATACATTTTACATTGATTAAATATACATATATCACAAACAAACATTGTTATATAAAATAAATACAATATTCATAATAACTTTTTGACATTGTAAGATTTTTAAATAATAATTTCACGGCTGTAGATACAGTTCACAAGGAAGTTTATCTGTAACATAACAATACAGTCGATATTAGAATCACTGATACGATAATATTCAATTATCACATGCACACACACACACAGTTAGTGGAAAGAATCAAATGCGTTAAGTAAGTAAACTTTTTCAAGTATATGTCATTTTTCATAAGTTAATGTACTTTCAAATAATTTCTAACCAAACCAAATATTATTCACTGGAAATTTGTAAATACTGCTTAGAATCAATGATACATTTATCGCATAAGTTAATGTACTTTCAAATAATTTCTAATCGAACCAACCTTGAATAATAATTCAACGAAACTAAATAGAATCAATGATACATTTATCATGTACATACAAATTCAATTATTAAAGTGTTAAGTACAGAGAGTTGAAACTACACACATCAATAAATTGTTTGTTAACACGCTTGCTACTTACGACGTTAGGACTCGATCTCTACTTGTGTTGTTTGATTTCTCGTTCCTCGATACACTAAATGTAGTTCTTTAGGTTTGATATGTCTGAGCTCCTCATTCGTGAAGACACCTGCATACCTCTTGGGAAGATAGACACGATACTGGCGGTCGCCATCCTCCAACGTAGCAAGCACAGAGTTCCCATATTTTGTGTCCACATTTGTTAAGACCATGATGGGATATTTTTTATTCACTATCAATTCTGAACATCGTTTGTACTCGATAGCACTTACAGCATTAAACTTTACAAGAAACTACATTATTAGAAGACACTAGTGAACACGTCAGTATCAAACCAGAGAGAACCAAACAATGACAGAATATTCGACACAAAAGGACCGTAGATTGTGATAGTGGTGGTGGTGGTGGTAACATCGGTGTCCCACTTTCATTTGCATGTATGAACATGTCCCACAGACGAAATTAGAGACACCAAAAATATATAACAATGTCATTAGGAAAGTCCATTTTCATAAGAAAATAGTCACTGCTTACAGCTATGCATGTATGTACATGTCCACAACAGAATGAGAGAGAGATATAAATGTCATCATTCGCTGTGACCTACTTTCTAAATTTGTTACATTAAAAATGTTTGTTTAAAGCAAAAATCATGAATCATCCATTCCCGAATAGCATGCACCTTATAGTTGGCACAACGGTCAGAAGAATTGAAATGTCTAAGACATTCTGTTCCATGAATTATATACGGTATGTTTTTAGGACAACCAAAGTCATCGAGATTGATGATATTATTGTGTATTATCTTTGATTGCAAAAAACGTTTTTTCTCAAAACCCTTCACAAACACATATTTATATATACGTGTATGTGATGTTAACAATGAAACAAGATTGTCGTATGGTGTCTCTCATTCGCTCCATCTAAGTCTATGATAATTTGTTGTTAACCAGTGGTTTGTCCTAACGTATTTGGGATTCGTAACGGATGTAGCAGGTGGAGTCAAAATCCAATGTCTACCAGCAAATCTCAGAACGTCCATGATTGACAGTTCCTTCACAATATATTTTTCGTTGTCGTCGAAAAAGCACTGGAAGTCAATTATAACTGCAGTGTTATCCATAATACTGTAAGACAAAGAAACCACACACATTACAAACTCTATATATGTATATATTATGTTTAAACATACAAATATCGTTGAGATATTAATATGTGAACTTACGTTTACAGACGTCTGGACTGAAGCACCGAGAGACGTCAACTGACGAAAGAAACAAGTGTTGAGGAGGGTTACTATACATGGAGACGAATTTTTTTAGTAGGTGGGGAGGTGTCGTCGTCGTCGTTCTCCATGTTGATGCGTTGTCGTATCCGATAATGACCGTATGCAAGCGTATCATGACCATTGTCTAATATATAACGCTTATCATCATACGGTGACAACGCTTGCTTATTTACACGCATCGTGTACAGCGTATGATGATCGCTACGTAAACAAAGCGCACTGGTAGAAAACTGACAATGATCAGTGAGACACTTGCGATACATATCTTGTCGCAGACTCCTCTTAATTGAAACTCGAGGCACACCTTTACATACACGTTTTTGACTCCTTCGTGGGCCACAAGGAGCGAATAACATTTCGGACGGAGACCCACGAATTCTCTAATAGGACGACCACACGTTTCATCCTTGAACAGTCCGACAACCTTTTTGTTCTTAAGGCTATAACAAGGATTAGACGTAGGGTAATCCGATGTGTCAAAAACGTGTAGGTCCTTCTTCATGTCTGCATACAAGTCTGATGTTTGAATGCTATACATCAGACTGTCTGTATCTGTCATTAATAATTTAACGTTGCAACCGTACTTGGCGACAGCATAACGATAATGAAAGTCGTACATTATCGTTTTGCTAACGTCAAGCACCGTGAAGCCGACATACACGGGACGGGAAAGAACAATGGATTTTTTACGGAGTGAGAGCCCCACCAGATCGTTCGTATAACGAATCATACGTTTTAGCCTAGGTGTGGAAACTAGTTTTTGAAGCCGTCGTTCATTCGAGACTAGTTCAAAGTCTATATGTTTCCGTACGTTCTCCAGCGACTTACCGTATACGGCGTTGTTCATCAGTTTGAAAAGGTCTTTTTCAAAGCTGTTGA
Source organism: Magicicada septendecula (assembly GCA_034769895.1). Lineage (NCBI taxonomy): Eukaryota > Metazoa > Arthropoda > Insecta > Hemiptera > Cicadidae > Magicicada > Magicicada septendecula. The sequence goes on along the minus strand of CM068375.1, from coordinate 113,169,074 downwards.
CGGCTGTTTGCCTCTTGCGGGTGTTGAAATCGATAAACGGTTTCAACCAAGCGCTTTGCTTAAAACACAACACCCTATGAGTCGCTTTCAGCTCTAAGCCAAGACTTAAATACAATTTCAAATTTCGATAATGGAGAACGTAATTTTGTTTGTCCTCCAAAGTTGTTAACAACTTCTCTACGGATGACCCTGATTCGTTATGCGATGATCTGTATATACTCTCGTGTAAACGTTTGGAAAAGGGAGAAAGGATATCGGGTGTTATGCGCTGGCGCACAGGTGCAAGTGGGTAGTCGGAATGCAGGTCGTGTAAGGTATCAGGATAGTGTAGGTCGACTTCGAGGATGTACCCGATGTCGGAATCATCACTCACATTACGTACGTCCAAGGACTCGATTTCGTTACGATCGAGCCATCGGAAGTCTGCGTAAGGGAGTGGTTGCGACATGGCTGCACCGTATAAATTATTACAGTCTGTATACAGAATGAAGGAGGTCGGTTTCGATACATCGTACTGATCTGGAATCAGAGGATTGTTAGCGACTGCGTGACGGTTGGATATCATCGCGCAGCCTCCGCGAATCCCAGACTCAAGGAACAGATGCAGATTTATCTCTGTTAACAGCTCTAATTCGACCCCTGTCATTTTTAGCATCGCGTTCCAAGCGAGTCCGGGAAGCGAGTAAAAATGACACGGGTCCAAACAGTAATCGCGTAAGGCCATGTCTCGGAAACTTTCAAAGACATCGGCCAGCAGCATTACGTCTGTCAACAAATACAAATCGTGGTAATCTCCAAACGTACGCAGATTGAATGCACTCCACACGTTTTGTGCGTGCTCGTAATCTGCGTTCGAAATAGACGATTCCAACAACCGGTTATCAAAGTGTTCACGAGCGGGTAGACTTGTTTCGTTGAACCGATCAATGCTGTCAACATACTCGTAAGGGTATACCCCCTTGCGTACGAGCAGATTGGTCTGTTCGTCGAAACCCCGTCTAAGCATTTCCTCTCTGAGCAAAGGAAATTGGCTCCCGGACGTGGACAGATTGGTAACGAGTGTGTCCAGAGAGCGATTAAGAAATTGAAAGGAGTCTACGAAACGCAAGGGACCCAGGGAGAACGACACGTAACGCTCACTGGATGTTGCAATGCAGGATACGTGTTGGTCCTTATATTTTCCTAAACCCTGCATTAAATGGTGACAGTCGTAGCCACGAAGGTTGTGAAAGAAGACGGGGATATGACGAGGCATCTTGTAGCTTAGATTACAGCTATTGTGGGCTGCTCCCAAGAATTTTCCCGTAAGATGACAATGATTGCGTACCTTGTCATCGTCTTTCAAAGGGCGCTCACACAAATGACAAAGGGTGGCGTTAGTGAATGCAACATTGTCATCATCGGACATAATTATTTGTACGTTATGTCGTACTACCTTCATCATATCCTCGGCGTCTTTCATCAACCACGAGAAGAAAGTGTCTACGACGTTTTCACCTCGATAAACTTTAGCCTCTCTCCAGAGTCTGTGTGTATGATCGACGATAGCATAGGAGAAACCTGACGGAATATGCATCGCTTCGTATGATGTGGACGATACAGGAGGAGAAGTTATTTTCTGACGGACACCGTTGCTATCAACTGAGTAGAATTCACCTAACTCGTGCACTGTCGTCGGGACGTTGTTACCAGGTGAACACGATTGAAGCGGAGTGATAAGGGACTCGAAGTCGGCGTAGACAGTAAAGGGCACTTTAAGACAGTGCGCGTAATTTTTAAATGACATAAACTTCTCCTCCTCTGTAGGCATTTTGGTTTTCTGCTCGCCGTGAGGTGTGCAGTAGGGGAGATGATCGGACAGACCATGTTCTGTGGTGAAACGATGCAGGCAGTAGTCACAGTAAAATGATTTATGTTCGAATTTTGTTAGGGATGATAACAATCTACTCATGTTACTGATAAGACAGTAATGTTTTCGGCTATTTGTATCGGACAGAAGCAAAAGATTAACATGATGTAATCTGTCCTTATTGGGGGTAATTCTTAACGGATAAACCTCAGTTTTTGATTCGTTTCTGATATTGTCTTCTATATCATAGCCGAAAACGTTTATAGAAATGTTGGGATTCTGTGTTTCAAATTTAGAAAGTGAGTTTATAGAAACAGGGTACTCGATACCGGACATATTTATTGTGTTTATGAATTAGGTGTATTTTGAAACACGTTCTTTATGCTTTTGTTGAGGGTGTATGTGAGCTAGTACGGACCATAGAAAACACATTTCATCTTGAGGGTTCTTGATGTTGACTACTGCCTTGGTGAGTGCAAGTTTTCGCGGGGTTGGAAGGTAGGAGGACGCTGCTAGAGGCCGGTACCGTCCAACAACCAGTTCCAGCTTCAGTACAGCATCCACCGACCATCCGCTCCCGTCACGGGTAAAATTGGATATGCTATTCATGATTTTATCGTAGGATTCATCGAGTAGACAGTTCAACTCGTCGTTGTCGTCTGTGAGCAACGTACGACAACGTCCGTGGAAGACGGCGTCTTTGGTTACCTCTTTTTCTTCGCCGCTGTCTCCATCTAACATAGTTTTAGTGAAACGTATCCTGCACGCAATATGCCATTTGATACTGCGTAAACGTGCTTGTTCTGCCAGAATATCCTTGCACAATAAAGGTCGCACCTCAGTCATTATCGGTACTATATCTTGATCTTCTTCTTCTGTGTCCGTGTACACAGGCAGGTAATTAAAAGTTGTGAGGCATCCTCTAATACTACTGTTTCGCACAATATAAAATCGTGTCATAACTGAAACAATAGAAACACCTGTATTAGCTAATAGGAATGATGAATAACACACACACACACACACACACACACATTCATGTTTGAGGTAAATAGATAGTACACGTTAGTAATACGTTAGTTTATTGCAAACTGTGAAGATGGCAGCTACTCCTGATTTTAGCATTGAAAGTGAAAGAAGAAAATCGTTCAAGTATTGGGAAGTGACGTTTGTCAGCCCCGACGAGTTAGCGTTTGCCGGGTTTTACTACTATCCGCTAAATTATGATGTTTGTGGACATAGTATGTCATTCATAGACGATAGAGTTAAATGCTTTTGTTGTGGAATTGAATTAGTTCATTGGAGAGAAGGTGACATACCTATGGTGGAACATGAAAAATTTTCTCCGTCATGTCAATTTCTAAACGATGTCAAGAGACAATACATTGGGGAGAAGGTAACAAACCTATGTCAGAACATAAAAAATTTTCTTCGTCATATCAATTTCTAAACAACGTTAAGAGAATATCTTATACATGTTAGACAGAGTTGAATCATATGTTAATTCATATCAAACAAATTTGGTTTGCTACATAATTATAGAGAGACAATTGGTAAATTTTTACCTTGTTGAGGATGTCCCTGTTCCTGCTGATGTTGTTCTGGATTCTGTTGAAGGTCAGCCATGGTGATATTCAGATGTGAGAATGAATACTGAAAAACAAAGAAACTGTTATAGATATATATATAGTATTTTTAACGCCGGTATTATGTTAGTGTATCTTAAACCATGAACAACGCACGCAAGACTATAGCTCTAGAGCTACACAGAGCAGCGAGAAGGAATTTCGTTAGGCGCGCGGTTGAATTGAAGGGTCTACACGACTTGTACCAGGCGGATCTTGTGGAGATGATACCATACGCTCGAGTGAACAAAGGGTACAAGTACATGATGACAGTGATCAATGCGTTTAGCAAGTACGCGTACGCTGTACCATTGAAAACAAAGACAGGAAAAGAAGTAAAGCATGCACTAGAGCCTATACTAACTGCTAATCGAATGAAATATTTACAGACAGACAACGGGAAGGAGTATTACAACAGCACAGTACAAGCGTTACTAAAAAAGTATAATGTGAAACATTACTCAACCTACAGTGAGAAAAAAGCTTCCATAGTGGAACGTTTTAATCGCACACTGAAGACACACATGTATCGAGCTTTCAGCGAACAAGGACACTACCGCTGGTTGGATCTACTACCTACATTACTGAAATCGTACAACAATACAACACACAGAACCATTGATATGAAACCGAGTGAAGTGAATGACGCCAACGAACATATAGTGTTGGAACGAATAAGGAAGAACACAGCGCCTAAAATCAGTCCAACGAAACCACCCAAATTTAAAGTCGGTGACCGTGTTCGTATAAGTAAGCACAAAATGACGTTCGCCAAAGGTTATACGCCAAATTGGACTAACGAAATATTCACTGTGGATAAAGTACAATCCACTACTATCCCCGTCACTTATCTGCTAAAAGATCATCTAAACAAAGTGTTGAAAGGTGGTTTTTACGAGCACGAGATTAGTAAGTCCAAAGTCGGCGACGTATACCTAGTGGAAAAGGTGTTACAACGCAAAGGTGACAGAGTGCGTATTCGTTGGCTTGGTTTCGATGGTAAACACGATGCATGGATACATAAGAAAGATCTAATATAAAAAGGTGACAGCACGTGCTGAAAACAGTATGCTTTCGGTATTCACAAAGATGAAGATTGTACAACAAGCAAACAAATTACCAATAAAGGATATGGACTTTTTGGCTGGTGACGAAGGCAGTGCTAAGCGTAAACATGGCCCGCTATTACCGAACAGTATTCGCTGTATCGTTACAGGCCCAAGTTCCTGCGGGAAATCAAATGTGCTATTCAACCTACTGTTTGATGCCAACGGACTACGTTTCCGCAACGTATACGTGTTTTCAAAATCATTATTTCAACCAAAATACAGAATGCTAGAAACAGTGATGAAATCACTCGCTGATGAAGGTTTAGGTTATCATGCATACAGCGAGAACGAAGAAGTCCCGCTACCGAGTGAAATCACTGGTCTCGACTCTGTTATCGTATTCGATGATGTATCGTGTGAAAGACAAAACAATATTCGAAAGTATTTTGCTATGGGGAGACATAGCGGTGTGGACACATTAGTAGAGGGAAAGTGAGTGTTAGAAAACACTTCCGGGTTCCAGTTGAAAACACTACCGGGTTCCAGTTCATGACGTCATAGAGGCACTGGCAGCTGGTGTCCGAGCTGTCCATGTGACGTCACTGTTTTGTGTGTGTGTGTGTGTGTGTGTATGTGTGTGTATGTGCGACTGAAACACTACCGTGTTCCAGTTCATGACGTCACACAGAGGCCCTAGTCGCTGGCGTCCGGATGGCTAAAACCTGTTTCAAGACGTCACGGAGGCCGTGGTTTCTGCATGTCCAAAATTTGGTAGCCGAAAACAATGTGTAGCGGATGGGGGTACCCGGAATTCGGCGGTTGCCCGCAGAGGCGATGTCATCGGGTACCGTTACTCGAAATTTTGGGGGTATCGGGTACCGTTACCCGAAATGTTTAAATCAACGGATGGGGGTACCTGAAATTTGTGGGTACCCCCACATGACGCATGTATAAAACACTGGTTATGACGAAACAGGAGGCTGGGTGGATATGATAGCTGGTTCGACGACTACGTGATGTCTGAAATTTGACACCCGAAATGTTTAGAACAACGGATGGGGGGTACCTGAAATTTTTGATGTTCAATATTTGACAACCGAAATGATTAAAACAACGGATGGAGGTACCTGAAATCTCTTGGTGTCCGAAAGTTAACACCCGAAATTTTTAAATCAACGGATGGGGGTACCCGACATGACGCATGTGTTCGACTGCGAGGCGGGACAGTTTGTTTCCGCAAAAAATAAATTATGGCCCCTCCGGGATTTGAACCCGGGACCTCCGGTACTCCAAACCGGCATGCATCCACTACACCAAGGGGCCGTTGTCGTTTAACTGTAATTATTTTTGTACTTATACTTCTCGTCTCTTACTTACAACTATGAGGTGGACGAGTGATATCTACTGTTATCCTATGTGTAAAACCATAAAAGCACAATATAAGTTTATTTATTATTAAAAATAATAAACATTTTTTTATACTTTTATTTTTTACCTCTCATCCTCTTCCTAGCGGCCAGAGGCGAATGAGAGACCGCTACGCTTTTTTTAACGTGGTTTCCCCAACTTTACAGATTCGTAAAGCAGGCCTACTCCACGTTATCTATCGCTGTACTATTAACTAATACAGTGGTAGATAATGATAAGATACACTATGCAATGCTAAGTCAATGTATAAAAGCAGTACATATATTTTTTATTTATTTACTTTATTTTTATTTTGTTTATATTTTTTTTATCGGATGTATATGTTGTTCATACATGATGCGTATTCACATTTGCTGTACCGTAATGAGTAATTTTCACACCCATACTGGTTCTTGACGAGTTTACAGGTATATCTACCGTGCCAGTGACCCGTCTCGAACTACCAGGACTACGTTTATGTGTATTTCTACCGCGACAGTGACGTAGTCAAGGTTAACACTCACGCACACACTACGGTACCTAATTCTACGTTTATGGACATTTCTGTCACGTAGCATTCACACTAACACCATGATGAAAACATGTTCACAACTGACTATATTTTATTTCGTTGCCGCAACCATTCTGCATAAAACAAAGCTTTGCGCAATGCACAGTGTAAGGGGGGAGTGGTAACGGGTTGACGATGAGGAACAGGACATTGTATGATGGGTACAAAGGATCTAGGAACTACAGGTGCTTGAATATCGTTTAAGTCAATCACCTCACCATGGTGATACAGCTGTCGTAAGAAATTTGCCTTCTCAAACCCTTTTGTATAGACAACAGAACTGTCTGAAAAAAAGTCTGCAACGATGCGTACCATATTCTTGTACGACACATTACCATCGTTCCACCGAATTCTGTGATAATGTGTTTCCAACCAGTCATTGATTTTTTGAAATTTCAGGTGCAGTCGTGCACGTTCGTATGGTGGAGCGAACAACACGATAACAAAACGTCCGGTTGTTATATCAACTGCAACGAACTCTTTGATTACATATTCATTTTTGTCACCACGAAACGCTTCAAACTCGGCAATAACCGTCCTATTCAAGTTCATTTTTCCGAGTGACACTTGTTCGCATCGAATACGTTAATTTTTTCAAATTCCCCCTCTACTTTTCCTTCCAATACCAGTTCATCGTAAAGACGATCAAATGTTAGCTGTTGGTCATGACGACTGCTTTCCAATCGAAAAAACGAGGGGAAAAAGAAGGATGGTGGTACATAACACCCCTTGGCTACTACCTGTTTAATGTACGACTTGAAGTGATCTTGATCATAAAACAAGCGAACAAGATATTTCTTTAGTACTGTTAATAAACAACCAAAACGGATCCACTCGGTTTCTGTGAAAACAAATTTTTCGGTCTTACTACCTTTAATCCGAACAAACGTTTTCCCAAAGTTACGACTGATCATCACACTCTTCTTCTTTTCACGGTTTTCACCTTCTTCGTACAATAACATACTGGATAGTAACTGTTCACGAAAGATCAACAAGTAATTCCACTCAGAAAAGTCAAGTAATATACGTTTCTTTTTTCCGTTTGTAAACAAAACACCCGGTTCATAGTTGAGTTCGTTAAACAGTCCGACGGTAACGAACTTAGTGTAAGAGTTAATAGGATATCCAAGAGATAAGTAAACGTTATACTCACAATGCCTGCTGCTGCTGCTGCTGCTGCCGCCGCTACCACAGTCACCTTCCATCGTTGAGACGGACTGATCTTGTTACAAGCTAGAGATCGCTAATACCTATCTTTATAAACTGGTAGAGGGGAGAACAAGTTTTTTATGACAAACGATGAACAGTATTCGACAACGCTGTGTACTGTACTATCCTATCGTGAATAATCAAAGCGTAAGCGGTGGTTTTATCTGGAAAATTGTTACTGGATTCAAATTCTAAACGCACATCAACGGCAGACGACTTGATTGGTTCTTCTTGTCTGGAACAATCGATGACAAACAACGGTGCTTTCGTTATAAATTCATTAGGTGTCAAAAGAGGCGTTCTGTTGCGACGGTCGTAGTATGATGTTTGAAAACGTGTATACATGTCGTAGAACAGTGCGTAACGTTTTTTTTTTGATATCCTGGTTCAGGTTATCGTACGGATAGTATTTATCGTTCAGAAATAGCTTGACATTCGTTAAATTGCAGTGATCAAATTCCGACGCGTTTTTCGCTATATTGTTCTTTCTGTCCGTCTGAAATATCAGTATCACATACCGTGGTTTTTCCAACTGTAACGATGTCTTCAAGGTCCACGTTATGTCGATTTGTCGTCGGTAGAACGGGATACTCGTGCAATTCCCAACTGCGGAACGGCATCACCAGTTCATGATCCTCCTCGATATGCTCCAATAGCGGTATTCGGTACTTGTTTGACACGCGCACATAGGGCATCTTCCAGTGTACTTTGTTTATTACGAGATTACCGTTTGCAGTTGCACCTGATTCTTTTAGCACCATTGCGTTCTGATCGGTAGAGGTACGCAACAGAATCAATTCTTGCTTAACGTTCAGCATGATGCGTGTATAGTCTTCGTTGAAACCGAGTAGCATTTTTAACGGAAGACAAAACGTAAAATCACCGGTACTCTCGTGTACTGTCAACGACTCTTCGGTTGTCGTCACCCATCCTGCATTGATTAGATGCTTTCTTTCATGCTCATTGCTCGATAGTAACAATTTCACAGTGCTCGTAATTCCAACGTTTTTCGTACGATCTACTTCCACACCGCACACTTCGTAACGGATCTCCTCAAACAAGAAAGCCATTGCATTGTTGATTAATTTCACGTTCAACGCTGTGTCGGTAGCGTTAACCTTGGTCAATGTTCCTTCGATGTACAGAAAACTCTCCGCCGGTAAAGTGAAAACATCCTGTTGTTGGATGGGTATACGTATTTCATCGTTGTTACCGTATCGGGTGGAAGCATACGGTGCGTGCGTACGATATTCGAACTCAACGATTCTGTTATCGAAAGCCGCTCCTCGTTCGATAGCTAGAATTTCACCCGACATTATTTTAATCGTATAATTTGAATCCAAGTGAAAGTAAGAAACGCTTGTTCCTTGATGTCAATCGCTTCAACGTTGAACACCGACTACCATGTTTCTTTCGTACACACTCCCTTTTTACAGGTGACGTTTGTCCGAAATACAATCCCATATTTTCAGATGCAGTCGTATCGTGATAACTTCACCGCGAAAATCGACTAAATCCCCGTCCTGATCAACGAGAGACAAAATTATGTTGTCTACACGTTGTACGTTTACCGGTAAGTATATTACGTTTGTCGGTGTTTCAACTATTTTGAAACCTGGTGCCACGGTCGGATAAAACGAATGCAACGTGTGCTGGTCCTGGCCGTCCTTGTACGCACCCTGTACGATATTACTCCGTACGTGAACGGTGTTAACTTTGATTATGTCGACGGGTACGTTCGACTCGTGTGTTATATACGCTTCCAGCTGCTGATTCTCCTTGAATCCTAACATACTTGCAATGGTATTCGGTGTATGCGAAAAGTCGATGACATGCTTACAGTAAATTTCACACTTTAATGTGTTGTTGTTTGGACGTAAACTGATTGTTCTCTCGCCTAACTGTTTCTGCAGATACGTTTCGATATCACTGATTTCGTAGGTGCCGGTAGGCAACTTGATGACGGACCACTGATCGTTGGAAATTTTTACTGGAAATGCATTATTTTTTCCTTCAGTAACGTTTGGTATTGAATTATACGATGTAAAATCCAATAGTCCAACGTACCATTCACCGTATAACTCGAGAGGTGAGAAAAAGTTACACACGAGATTCGCAGCGTTGGTACCCGTCACGGTGACCGTTAGCGACGACATGCTGAAGTTTACTGATCAGAAGACGATAAAAAGTCTAAACATAAATGACCGCAGATGACCGTGTTAGGAGGTTGCTTCCGTTCATAGTTGTAACGAACGTCGGCTGTATCACCAAAATATTGCTTGTTTTCAACATCTATATGCCCATCATTCGTAATCTTAAATCCTACAGTATCGCGTAATTGTCTTTTTGTTTCTCGTCGCACGCTCACGGCGCTTTGATGTCTCCCGAACTTGTCCACAACCATTGTACGACTGCACGCTACAAATGATGTGCTAACCGTTTTAAGTAACGACACTGTGGTGACCATCGCGTGTGTAACACAATCGGATCGTCACCCTCTTTCCAACGAAAGATTTCTATACCGCAAAATGAACATCGAACCCTGTCAATTTCATTTGTGTAATGAAAGCCTGCGGCAACCATAGCGGTTGGACTGATGAAATGCACAGGCCATGATGTAAAGGTTTTCAGTCTCTCGTTTTCGACTTCAAAGTCAGGTGTCAAATCTAACCCGCACATGTTGACAGTGTTGACGTCAATGAGTTGTCACACCGACGTTCATAAAATTTATACGATAATGTAGGCTTCACGTAATTCCTCCACAACGGAGATGATTTCGTTGTCGTGTCCGGTGTGACCGGCGCGTTTTAAACTTACCAGCAGTCTCAACCGTTCAACCAGTTTGTTGGGATCGTTCCAGTGTACGTAATCGATACCACGTCCGCTGCGCGGTGGGAACAATCGGGAGATTATCTCTCTGTACTTTACACCTTTGTTTGTATTTATTTTAGCACCGGGTAAATGATAATGTTTATGTGCGTTAGTGTCCGACAGTATAGATTTGTACGCTGCTAAATCGTTTTCATCGTAGACGCTCTTGTTGGGTTCTTTCATAAACATAAGTTCGTAGAGACCCGGTGTACCCCTGTATCGTTTTCCAGCTATGTAGAAGCTGTCGTCTTGATTGATCTCCAACACCGAATTGCCCACCATCCATTTGTCTGCAACGTTACGGATACCGTACGTATGATCCATCTTTTTTTCTCGATCATCAGATAAAGCGAGTAGTAAGTATTTCCTCGCGAGCGGACCTTCGACAGACTGTTCAACGTATTCTTGTGCTTCGTGTCGACCTTCGGGTGTTGCTAAAAACTCTTCAAGAGTCACGTTCGGTGTTTCGACATTAGGAGTTTGTGCCAACACTTCCGTTCTAAGGAATCGAGGTTGTGATGGTGGTGGTGTCATCTCGACAGCTGTCTTCGTATCTTCATCTTCAACATTTATTTTTTTAATTTTATCACCGGAGACATTCAACTTTTCCGAAATCTGGGTTAACGGTTCCAAAAGAGGTTTGTACGTTCTCGTTAACGCTTCATCGCTCTCTCTGAGGTCATGTTTCAACGCACGATACTTTTGCCTTATGTTGTCGCTAATTGCATCGATTTCTTGTGTCAATTGCTTGTCATCCATCTTGACACTGATGACTTTCTCTCACAAACTATTCTATTTATGTATAAAACGATCGAAACCCACTCTGTATCTGCCCGCGTTTATCGGTGAGTCCTTGTTGATGACTAAGAATCCGTAACGATCCTTCCACGCTTCGGCGCACATCGCTTTGAACTCTTCGTATTTCATGTCTGTGTTAACGTGATCGTTGTAAACGTGGTGTAAATTGAGATCATCTTGTCTGAACAATACTAAGAAATTGGTATTATCACGCACCAGTTGCTTTGGCACCAGACTGTACGTCTGACAAAGGTACAAAGTGTCCACACCGCTATGCCGTCCCATAGCGAAATATTTTCGTATGTTATTCTGCCGTTCACATACCACATCATCGAACAACATGATTGAATTAGGTACAATTTCGTGCGGAGGTGGTACTTCATCGTTTTCACTGTATGTGAAGTACGTCATTCCTTCGTCAGCGGGAGCATTAAAAACGTCTTCCAACATACGATATTTTGGTTGAAATAACGATTTGGAGAACACGTACAGGTTCTGAAATCGCAGTCCGTTTGAATCGAATAACATGTTAAAGGGAACGTTTGACTTCCCGCTACATGACCCGCCGCACACGATACATCGAACTGTGTTTGGAAACAGTGGACTGTGTTTATTATATGCAACTTCACCGTTGTACTTAGCAGAGTCTACGTTCTTAACATTTAACTTTAACGATTGTTGTTCAATCTTCATCTTAACTCGTTTACGTTCGGTTAAATACTGTGGTAATGTTATTATATCAGATCTTTTTTATGTATCCACGAATCGTGTTTACCGTCAAAGCCGAGCCGGCGCACTCGCACGCGATCACCTTTACGTTGTAATATTTTCTCAACGAGATACACATCACCAACGCTGGTTTTACTCAATTCTTGTTCATAAAACCCACCTTCCACAACGTCACCCATGTGATCTTTCAACAAGTACGTAACCGGTACGGTTGGCTGAACTCTGTGCACTGTATATATCTCGTTCGTCCAGTTTGGTGTATAACCTTTAGCGAATGTGATTTTGTATTTACTGATACGCACTCGATCGCCTATTTTAAACTTATGTTTCTTGCTCACTTTCCGCGGTACGGTATTTTTTCTTATTCGTTCCAACACAATTCGCTCGTTGCTCTTGTCGACTTGTCGCGGCTTCATCTCTATAGTTCTATGCACTCTGTCGTTGTATTCCATCACCAGTTTAGGTAAAAGCGACAACCACCGATAATGCCCTTGCTCGCTGAACGCGCGGTACATGTTCGTTTTCAACGTACGATTAAATCGCTCTAAGATGGACGCTTTCTTCTCGCTATACGTTGAATAGTGTTTGACGTTGAATCTCTTTAGTAAAGCTTGTACGGTAGTGTTAAAGTACTCTTTCCCCTTATCCGTTTGCAGGTATTTCATTTTATTTTTTACAATTATTGGTTCGAGAGCCTGTGCTACTTCAATACCCGATTTAGTTTTTAAGGGAATCGCATATGCATACTTGCTAAATGCGTTTATTACTGTCATTAGGTATTTGTACCCCTTGTTCAACTTGGCATGCGGTATCATTTCCACCAAATCCGCTTGGTACAGATCGTGTAACCCCTTCACCTCCACCGCACGTCTGGGAAAGTTCCTTCTCACCGGTCTGTGCAATTCCTTTGCAATAGTTTTGCGTACGTTTTCCATATCGCCACCCGAATCGAGAATCGCAAAATTTTGGTACGAGATATACCGTTACGTTTTCACTGAACTTCACCGACTTCATCGTCGCTACTGACAGTGTGTTGCTCCTGCAAGCGAGTCTTATATCAACGTATATCGAACGCATAATTTATAACGGATTTTCTCGCTTGCTGAATTATCTCGCGTCTGGGTTGACAGAGTTTATAATGACCGTACGCCAGTGTTGTTTCACCGTCATCCAAGACATATCGTTTGTCATCGTATGGTGACAGCGATAATTTTGTAAGCTTTCTTGTGTATATGACATGTTTTTCGCTTTGGATAGTCTGCGCCGTAGTATAAGTTTGAGAAGTGGTCTTTACACATTGCTTAGAAAGTTGATGTTTCAACTGTGTAGCTATCGCGGAACGTGGCACACCTTTCGCTACCTTTTTCTCTTTATCGTTTGCCGTAACGAATGAATAACATTTTACGCGCAACCCGACAAATTCAAGTATCGGTATTCCATTTGTTTCGTCTTTAAACGTACCCAACTTTTTCTTGTTTGTTTCACTATAGCACGGATGTGTCTTAGGGTACTCCGACGTGTCAAAGAGTTCGAGATGCTCCTCCACGTCTTTGTACACATCGTCGGTGCGAATGTCGTACAACAGAGAGTCAGTGTCCGTCATACATAGACGTGCACGTGACCCGTACGTATTCATCGTGAATCCGTAATGGAACCGATACATGATCAGCTTACTAATATCCAATACACTGAACCCAACGTACAAAGGTCGGTTCAGTATAATGGACGTTTTTTTCATCGTGAGACCTACCAGGTCCTCGTTATAGATGAAAAAATGTTGTAGCCTGGGATTAGCGGTTAGTTTGTGAAGTTTCTTCTCGTTTGGAACTAACTTGAAATCGATTCGCTTCCGTACGTTTTCCAACGATTTTCCGTACGGCGCGTTATTCATTAACTTAAAAAAGTCTTTTTCAAAGGTGTTTCTGGCTTCCTTTCGTCGCTCCGTATTAAAATCGATGAAAGGTTTCAACCATACGCACTGTGTGAATGCTAACACACGGTGAATCGCTTTCAACTCCATTCCTAGTTCGAGGTAGAGTTTCAATGTTCTGTAATGAACAATGTATTTTGTCTTGTCCTCGAGGGACGTTATCAGTTTCTCTACCTTACCGTTACTACACACAAAGTCTTTTAACAGCTTCATGCGATAGCAGTACGGTGAAAGCATACTGTCCGTAATAGTACACTTTTCGGGTGCTAAAGGGTAGTCACTGTGTAAGTCGTGTAGGTAATGTGGATACCCCAGATCGACTTCTAGGATATAACCGATGTCATCATCGTCACGTAACGCGTGCACGTTCAACGTATCGATCTCTGTACGTTCCAACCATCGGAAACCGTACAGTGGTAAAGGCTGTGTCACAGCCTTTCCGTACAGGTTGGTACAATCGAGGTAGAGTAAATAGTTATGCAGCTTGCTTGCGTCATAATCGGGAATGTACGGGTTGTTGGCCTTGGCGTACCGATTAGAAATTGCTGCTAAGCCGCCACGGATACCTCTTTCGATGTACAGGTGTACGTCTATATCGCGGAGTAACTCTAACCTAACTCCTGTCATTTTCACCATCGCGTTCCACGCTAAACCGGCGGTGGTAAAAACGTTACACGGATCGAGTTCGTAGTACTGCAGGCTCATGTTTCGAAAGTTTTCAAATACATCTGCAAGCAGTAGTACATCCGTTTTTAAATAAAGGTCATGATAATCACCGAACGTTTGCATGTCGAAAGCCGACCAAACCGCTCGAGCGTTCGCGTAATCTTCTTCGTTTATATCCGACTCTGTCAACCCGTTGTAAAAATGTACGCGGTCCGGTAACTGCCTCTCGTCAAATTTTGAATCGTCCGTAACGTATTCGTAAGGGTACACACCTTTACGCAACAGTAAATTAACATTACGCGTGTAAAATTGATTAAGGATTTTAAATTTATCCGCGGATAAGTTGGAGACGAGTTTTTCAAGTGACGCGTTCATGAACCGCAGAGAATCGAGAAACCGGAGCTGTCCGAGTGTAACGGAGATGTAACGTTCGCTTGTAGTAGCGATACACGTTATTTCATCTTCCTTGTACTTTCCGAAACCTTGCATCAAATGATGAGAGTCATAGCCACTTAAATTATGGAAAAAAACCGGAACGTGTGTTGGTATTTTGTAATTTGTATTACACACATTGTGAGCAGCGCCTAAATAGTTTCCCGTTATGTGGCAATGGTTTCGAACCGTGTCATCTGTTAACGCCTTCTTGCACAGATGACAGTGCGTAGCGTTTCGGAATGACCGTTCATCGGCCGCTGTCATTTGGATCGGTTTATTAAACTTTCTATCGAGTCGTTGAACGTCGGCTAAAAGCACACGAAGGAACGTGTCCACCACGTATTTACCGCGGTGTATTACAGGTTCCTTGACGGCGTTTCCCATCCAGTCAACTATCACATAGCAGAAACTGGCTGGTATATGATGTGCCACGTTTTTACCGGTGGCCGGAACAATAAACGATTCGAAGTCAGCGTATACCGTATAAGGTACGCGGTGACAAAGTGAAAAGTTTTCCATTATTTTCTCGCTAGCTATCGAATACTGTTCATCGATATCGTCATACTGTGACTTAAGTTCTGTACGTGATCTAAATACCCCATCACAATAAATATTTTCGGTGTTTATTAATTTTTTAAAAGATACACGAACTGCTAAATACCACTTTATATAATTATTTAATGCTACGGCTTCGCTACAAATCTTATCAACAACCGTGTGTTTGTAATCTAATAATACTGTTTGTGTGTTTAGTGTATTGTCAAGTATCATAAATTTTATAGTAATTACATTACCATTGATAGCACGGTGTTCGCTGCTGCTGCTGTCGGTCATTGTGAAAGGAGTGAGGCCGGCTTCGCGTCGTCGGTTCCCTATATAGACAGTTCGGTGACCGGCAACGCTGTCGCCGCGCTCCGCTCGCGAGGAGCAGCTGCGCGGTGTGGGGTGCGGGGTTGTCGTGACCGATGCGGTGTGTGCTGGAGGTGCGGGGTGGGGGTGCGGGCTAGGATGTCATCGTCCGGTCGTGACCGATGACGCGCGTTACGGATGGCTGGGTGGGGTGGGGAGTGCGGTGTAGGAAGCCGACGTCCGTGACCGATGCGGTGCGGGGTAAAGGTGTGGGATGGTGGTGCGGGGTAGGGAGCTAGGTTGCAGCCGGTGTCCGTGACCGAGAGGTAGGCGAGCTGCGGGGTACAGGATGCCGGCGACCTTGACCGAAGCGCGCTCGTTGAGTCGCCTCCCGCGGGATGTAGGGTGCGGGTACGGGGGGGCTGGGTTGTACGACCGGTCGTGACCGAAAGCAGATGGTGGAGCGAGACGACGCGGGGTGGGGTGCGGGGTAGGAAGCTAGGTTGTCGCTGACGGACTCGATTGCGGTTGGTGGGGTAAACCCGGTCGTTGCGGAGCGACAGACAAAGTAATTGAACAAAATATGTAGGCGAGGTGCGGGGTGGTGGTGAGGCTCTGGGTGCGGGGTTGGGGGTGCGGGGTAGGGGTGACCGTGACCGACGGACTCGATTGCGGTTGGCGGGGTGCGGGGTGGGGGTAAACCCGGTCGTTGCGGAGCGACAGACAAAGTAATGGAACAAAATATGTAGGCGAGGTGCGGGGTGGTGGCGAGGCTCTGGGTGCGGTGTGGGGGTGCGGGGTAGAATGTCATCGTCCGGTCGTGACCGAAAGCAGATGGTGGCCCGTGACGACGCGGGGTGGGGTAGGAAGAAAAATTGTAGCCGTTACCGTTGCGGTAGAGGTGCGGGGTGCGGGGTAAGGTGTCGTCGTCCGGTCGTGACCGAAGGAGATGACGCTTTAGAAGGAAGGAACGTGGTCGGGGGAAACAGAATAAATACGTCAGTATTTCCCTGTGCAGTCATCAGTACTCGCCATGGAAGGAATCGTAGCGAACGCGAAGACAGTTGCAAATTTTTTACCAAAAAGAGACTTGTCAAGTCTTTCTTTAGGAGTAAAGTATCATATAATTCACATGAAATTTGTGAAAACGAAATTCGGGGAGTCAGTTGTGGTAGATTTGGAAAATACCGGAGCCTGTCCTCAGCCGGAGGATAAGCTGTTCTATGTATACCTACCTAAAAGATGGTGTGACGTATTTACAGAGGAGCAATTGAAAGCTGTGAAGCCTTGTGTCCTATCACTATGCGTAACCTCACACACTCCGCTGGCGAACGAGAAAGTGAGCGTGCAGTTGGATATTGATTATGTGAGTATGATATTTCAGTACCACTAATAATTACTTATACAGAAGTGGTTATGTATTAATTTTTTCTCTTTTTTTTCCAGACCAAATAAACGAGAACAGGATTGATTAATTATAATAATAATAACATTAATAGTAAAATGTTTTTAACTGTTGAAGTAGACTTCTCTATTTTTTTGTCGTTTTTTAATGTTAACTGTTCATTTTCAGAGAAAGAACAAGGTGTTGCTTGGATCTAATATTGTTGAAAAACTTTTAAACAGAGAAATAAATGGTAATAATAGATTATATTGTCAATGCGACATGATTAAATTCGATTATAATTTTAGAAATAATAGTAAGACACTGAGTAGATTGATATCAATACGAAACGAAAAGAATATTTACAAAATGAAAGTATTTATTCGTAATGAGTTTTTCAAACTCTTCAAAACATCAATTAGTTATTGTAACAACCATAATATTGAATATCTTCAAATAAAAGATTTGCTAATTGCTAAAACAAAGCTGGTTAATCAGGTGTACTATATGATGTATAATTTTACTGGTACAGCGTATACCTCGCTGGTAAAAAAATATGAGTGGTCAAGGCATGACTCTAGCGGATGTCCGCTTCGTAACTGTTGTCGCGTCTGTTGTTATCTAAGATTTTTTTTTTTTTTTTTTTTCCGGCAGGGCAGGTGAAAATCTCTATAGACACACTGGAGCCCCGTAGCTCCAGGTAGTGTGGGACTCTAACCCACTAAAAACACCTCCCTTTGCAACAACTGAGCGAGCCCAACAAGTTGCTTTTCTTTAATATTACGTCACGGTTTATGGGGTAGAAGCCCACTGGCTGTTCCCCGGGTTGAGATTATTGTCTTTCTCTCTTTTAGAGTTTTACAGATTTAAATGCACTAATGTGTCACCAAATCTTGGGGCTTCAATCTTTTAAGCCTTCTTAGCGTGTGCGGAGCTTCTTCCACCACGCAAAGCATTTCAGGATTTATATGAGTCTAAATTCTCATGTCATGGTTAACTGCATATTTTGTTACGATTTCACTGACATATTCTACTTTGAGATCTTTGTGCAGATTGTCATTCCTAATATACCAGGGGGCATCAACGATACTCCTAAGTACTTTGTTTTGAAAAGTTTGTATCATTTGAATGTTAGATTTCTTGGTGCATCCCCAGAGTTGTACACCATAAGTCCACACAGGTCTCAGCACTTGTTTATACAACAGCAATTTGTTTTCAACTGTTAGTTGTGAATTCCTACCCAACAGCCAGTACAATTTCCTGAATTGTATGTTGAGTTGCTCTTTCTTTTTTTTTACATGCTCCCTCCATTTAAGTTTTGCGTCCAGAGTCATACCCAAATACTTAGCAGTGTTAGAGTATGGCACTTCTTGTTCATTGATGTAGATCCTTTGTATTTCTATTTTTCTGTTGGTAAAATTGGTGTGTATTGATTTCGTTTCATTGAGTTTGATCCTCCAGCGTCGAGTCCAATCCCATACCTCTGCGATTGAAGTTTGCAGTTTATTGGCCGCTGTCTTGGCATCATTACCTACCGCCAGAACAGCAGTATCATCCGCAAAAGTCGCAACGGTTGTTTCCTCACTGTTTGGTAAATCTCTCGTGTATAACAAATACAAAATTGGACCCAATACGCTCCCTTGGGGAACTCCCGCGGATATTTTCTTTAAAGTTGAATATTCATCCTCATGCTTCACCCTAAAGTATCTTTCTGAGATGTAAGACTTTAGTATCAGATAGAATTCCTCTGGGAGATCCCTATGTAACTTGTACTCAAGCCCATGATGCCAGACCTTATCAAAAGCTTGCGCTACATCCAGGAAGACGGCTGAGCAAATGTTCTTCCCTTCAAGAGCCTTTTCAATAACATGGGTGATTCTTTGTACCTGGTCAATAGTGGAGTGCTTTTCTCTGAATCCGAATTGATGATCCGGCAACAGGGTTCTTTCCTCTAACAAAGGCTTTAATCTCTTCAAAAACAGTTTTTCAAATAGTTTTGAGATCACCGGTAGCAGGGAGATTGGCCTGTAGGACTTTTTATCTGTTGGTGCTTTGTCAGGTTTTAGAATCATGATAACCTCAGCCACCTTCCACAGACTAGGCACATACTTCAGCCTGAAGGCAGCGTTGATCAAATGGAGTAGTTTTCTCATGGCTTTTCCAGGCAGTTCCTTTAGTATTTGGCCTGTTATCAGGTCAAAACCCGGGGATTTTTTTGCGCTTAGATTGCTCTTAATTTCTTCTCTCAATTCCTGTAGCGTTACTTTCTGTATGTTTTTCCTATCTACTTTCGGCTCAAAGTTAGTGTTTTCCTCTGCTGTTTGTCTAGGTAACGGCTGACAGATTTCCTCAAGGTGTCTGGCAAAGAGAACGGCTTTCTCCGCCGCACTTTTCGCCCATGTCCCGTCTTCCCGGCTGATGGGCGACTGGTGGGTTTTCGGCCTTTTCAGTCCTTTAGTACTCTTCCAAAGTGAATAGTCTGTATCCTTCTGAGCTGTTAGCTTGCTTAAATATTTTCCAATCCCCTCATTTTTAACCTTTTTTATCAGTTCCTTCAGCTCATTACAGAGCAAGTTCAAGGCTCTTTTATTTTCTGGTGTGCGAACTCGCTGCCAGGTTTTCCTGGCCTTCCTCTTTTTCCTGACAAGTTCATTCACCTCTGGAGGAGGGCAGATTATTCTCTGTTTCAGTTTTCTGTTGATCTGGGGAGTGCTTTCCCATGCTGCTTTCTGAATATTAGTATTAAATCTCTTGACTTCTTCATCTAACTGGTAAATATCATTCAAAGGGACATGAAGGTCTATGCTTTCATCCAGTAGTTGCCTGAATAGTGTCCAATTCGTTTTGTTACTCGAAAGCTGGCACGGGTATGACCGAGAAATAACCTCATCATTTATTGTCATGACAACCGGTGAGTGGTCCGATGAGAGATCCTCACAGTTTTTAACATCTATGTACCTGCTGGATAATCCTTTAACAACGTAAAAGTCAATCAAATCAGGTAATTTGTTGCCACCTGCAGGCCAATAAGTTGGGGTAGCGCTTGAGTGAAAATCAAGTTTTACTTCAATCCCAGCTTTGTATAGTTCCCTGCCTTTGGTGGTCGATAACCTAGAACCCCAAAAGGTGTTTTTGGCGTTAAAATCACCTCCAACAATGAAGTGATTCCCCAGCATCTTGAATAACTCAACATAATCTTCTTTTTTCAGATTTTGCCTTGGTGGGCAGTATATTGCAGAAATTTTAAAGTTTCCTTTACCAAGCAGCTGCACTTTGACAGTTGCCACTTGAAACGAGTCCTCCTCTATTTTCAGGTCTTCATAATATTTGATAGTGCTTTTCAGCAATAAGGCCGTGCCTCCTCTGGCTCTATCCGCTGGATGAGCCGCATGATAGCAGCTATATCCTCTTATATTAACAATCGCATTTCTGGTAAGGTGGCTCTCCGAGATTAGGCAGATGTCAATGCTTTCCGTAATTAGAAACAATTCAAGCTCCGTTATCCGTTGCAGAAGTCCATTTGCATTCCACGTTGCAATTCTTACGGTGTTATACATGTTTTTGGCTTAGAGGGGCAGCAGTTACTTGTGCGCCCACCTGCGCAATTTTTTTCGACAATTTGTTGTTTATTTGCTGTTGCTCAGCGAGTTTCTCGAGAATTTTGTCAGTAGAATCTTTTTGTTTTTCCATCGCCTTATTCAGGACGTCAAGTCTTTCAATGACCTCACTAAGCACTTGATCCATTTTCCCAGCGTTTCCTGCGGTCTTGAGTTGTTGTTGTTTCACTGCTCTTGCATAGCTGTTCGTCCCTGTATCCCTACCTCTCGCTGCTAGAGGAGCTTGTTTGCCCCTCGAAGTCACAGTAGGTAGATATAACGGGATTTTTTCCCCGGAAGCCATATTCCCGACACCACTAGTCTTTTGCTTATTGTTTTGGCGTCTTTGATTCTTCATTTGCTGTAGTTGCTTGGCCACCTCACATCCTCTGTAGCTGGCAGGATGTTGCTCCCGACAGTTAACACAAGTGGGCGGCGTATTATGATTTATCGTGCAATCGCTAGTATAATGTTTGCCTAGGCATTTTACACACCTAGGCTCCCGATGGCAAAATTTCTGCGTATGGTTGAAACCTTGGCATTTTTTACATTGTGGTATAAGGCCCGAGTTTTTCCGAAGCGGTTCGATTTTAACCCTCATGTTGAGAATTGATCTTATGTTATATATATTATCTACATTTTCCTCATGATCGAACGTGAGCATGAACAGAGGAAGCCTTATCCTACTAATCTCCTCCTTCCCCTGTTCATCCGTTTTCCTTTCTTTTTTAATGATGTTCACAGCATCAATTATTTTGAATCCCCTCTGCTGGAGATCAACCTTGATCTCCTGGTTTTCGCACGTTGGGTGGAGACCTCTAGCCATAACCTTAGTGGGCCTACGGCTTTTGTCCTCGTACGTATACCACTGCTTATTTTCATCATTCAGTTTTTTTGCCAAAGCTCTATATGCGTCCGAGTTCAATGTTAGGATTTTCCATATATTGTTATTCATCGCCACAATTTTGTATTCCTTGTCTGCAACTGATGCCATCAGTGATTTAATATCTGCATATTTGGTTATCCCAACTACATGGATTGGTGGAGGAGGTGTAGTTTTTTCCCTTTTCCACACTTATCTAGTCCTAACCTTCCTTGAGTTACCTCATCCTTATTAGGGTTGCCCTTATTAGCAGCAGTCCCTTCCCTACTAAGGTTGAGGAAGTTTCCTGCTTCTGCCTCTGGAGAGAATTCAGCTTTTCGCTTTCTTCTGCGTTTCTTGGTTTGCTTGACTAACCAGTCAGTTTCTCTTTCTAGTTCTTCTTCGTCTGTATGATAACTAACTGAAGTTTTAGTGCCAGTATCGTGTTCAGGCAGTTTACCCTGTAATATCATTATTTTTTTAAGCTGTTCATTTTCCTCTGTCAGCTTATGTAGCTGCTTATTCAGTTGATTCATGGTTTTTTCCATTTCACGTAATCTATTTTGCAATTCAGCTTTCTCTTTATCCATTTCTGTCGTATTATCGATCCCGCGCGTACCTGCTTGAGTCGTGTGTTCTGGTGGTGATCTTGATATTGTTGATCTCCTTTCAAATGGGTTTATATGCGAAAGTTGGCCCTCCCCAGAATCCATAGGGCCGACCTCCATAAAGGAGTGTGGATTTTCCAGAGTACCTGGTCTGCCACCTGGGGTAGTTAATCCGTTTGTTTTATACATCGCATAATTTCTAGGTGATTTTTTTATCAAGGTTTTCTTCCTCTAGCCTTTGGCGATCCAACGCCTTACTGCAAGGCAGCAGGTATCAAGAAATAGAATGAAAAACATGGAAGACATCCTAGCCCTCGAATACTCTAATAGCGTCGGAGTCGAAAAGAACAAGAGTTAGCCAAGGCAGGCTGATAGGAAAGATTAAAGACCAGAAAGATCTCACCCAAGACAAGTTGAAGCAAAGTGAGATCCGAAAAAGACGCTAGCGTTTAGTTCACATCCACTAGCTACCTAGTAGATGCTATCCAGGGGCACGACGAGGACGAACCAGCTCACCCCCGTTATCTAAGATATCAAAATGAATTTAATTCAGAATACATGTTTTTTTTAATACCACACTAACTATCATTTGATGTGTCTACATTCTTTTGTATTTGATCAAGTATTATTAATTGTAGGAAATTATATTCTGTTTTTAATTATTAAGAAACGTATGTGGTTTATAACATAAAAAGTTAAGATAAACAATCATTAAAGTGTTAATTAAATTTTTATGTGTAATTAAATTTTTTAAAAGATTTCTCTCATAGTTACAGAAACCTTGTTTCGATGTTATGTGTTTGTGCGAATGCGAGGGAGATGTATGTCGTTCACCACCATATGGTGACCACTGTAACATTCTGAGTGCTTGTGAGTGGAGAGAATTTACACTCTGAAGAACAATTGTTTTAAAAAATTATAAGCGTTGTTACCTTTGTTATTATCTAAAATACTAAAAAGAGTTGAATTCAAGGTTTTGGTGTACCATTTTACACATGTAGTTAACACCATAGTAATTATCATTTGCTGTGTGTCTACATTTAGTATGTTATTATTAACATATTACACATCAACATTGTAATATTGTATGTTATTAATTATTATTATTATTTTATATTGTTAGACATATAAGGCTTGTTTTGGTTGTAGTAAATGTAATTATTATTTTGTTAATTATATGTGTGTGTGTGTGTGTGTGTGTATATATATATGTGTACAGAGAGAGAGAGAGAGAGAGTATATATGTAGAGAGAGAGAGAGATAGAGAACCTTCAAGGCTGCAAAAGAGAGAGAAAGCGAGAGAAAAAAAAGATTATTTTGTATAATTATGTAAATATATATATATATATATATATATATAGAGAGAGAGAGAGAGAGAGAGAGATAAAGTGTTTATTTTGTTTAGTTATGTATATAGAGAGCGCGCGTATGTTTTGCACAATTATAATTGTCTTGTGAATATAGAACGTGTGTGTGTAGAGAGAGAAAGAAAATTATAGCTTATGATTTGATTGTAAAAGCTTTCGATATTATTAAAACTTATATATAAACCGTAACCTTTGTTATTTTATTATTATACCTTTATACAAAACAGTTATTCCTATCATACTTGAATAAGGTATACGCCAGCGAAGATAACAAGTTTTTATAGTTGAGATGCAGCCAACTTATTGATAAAGAGACACAGCTGGATTGTGGTATGCGCCAGCATGCGAAGAAAACCGGTTTATAGGGTTCAGATGCATCTCTCTCTAAAGAGAGAGAGAGTGAGAGAGAGCGTATAATCTGTTTGTATCAACACACAGCGATTCAACCAGACCTGTTTGTTACAATTTTGCAGGTACACAGAGTAAAATATATTTATACAATTACACAATTTTAGTAATGCATAATTTTAATATGTGTTTTCTAAACAATATTCAAATGGATGCATCTGTTCTATTATAACACAATATACTCATATATAATAATACAATATATGGTTTTGCGAACCGCAGATCCAGGTTCAAATCCCGAGGAGTCAAAATTTATTTTGTGGAAACCAACACCTGTCGGAACCCATCTGTATAGCCTCCTGTTTCGTCATAACCAGTGTTTTATACATGCGTCATGTGGGCGTACCCACAAATTTCGGGTACCCCCATCCGTTGTTTTAATCATTTAGGGTACCAAAATTCAGACATTAAAAATTTCAAGAGAGAACGATTATTTTGTTACATCAAAATAAACCAGAACGCGGAAGTGTTTTAACATTCGGACACCAGCTGCCAGGGCCTCTGTCATGAACTGGAACCCGGTTAGGGCGTACCCAAAAATTTCGGGTACCCCCATCCGTTGATTTAAACATTTCGGGTAACGGTACCCGATACCCCCAAAATTTCGAGTAACGGTACCCGATGACATCGCCTCTGCGGGCAACCGCCGAATTCCGGGTACCCCCATCCACTACACATTGTTTTCGGCTACCAAATTTTGGACATGCAGAAACCACGGCCTCCGTGACGTCTTGAAACAGGTTTTAGCCATCCGGACGCCAGCGACTAGGGCCTCTGTGTGACGTCATGAACTGGAACACGGTAGTGTTTCAGTCACACACACACACACACACACACACACACACACACACACACACACACACACACACACACACACACACACACACACACACACACACACACAAAACAGTGACAGCTCGGACACCAGCTGCCAGTGCCTCTATGACGTCATGAACTGGAACCCGGTAGTGTTTTCAACTGGAACCCGGAAGTGTTTTCTAACACTCACTTTCCCTCTACTCACATTCTATCTATGCCAGACATATAGCCAGATACCGAAACAATTGGTACGTGACAACGCTAACTTGTTGATATTGTTCAAACAAGACGATCTAAATTTACGACATGCATACAATGATCACGTTAACATAGATATGAAATATGATGCTTTCAAAGACGTCTGCATGGAAGCGTGGAAGGATCGTTATGGATTTCTAGTCATAGGCAAAGACTCACCAATAAATGAAGGTAGATATAGAATCGGCTTTGATCGATTCATAATTGTTTCCGACGAAGTATAAAAGTGGTTGCACTGTAGTAATGTAATCAGTCCTCTTGCTAACACACGATGGCAATGAATAAGGAGGAACGACTCGCGTATGATATAGACACGATAAGCGACAACATAAGGAAAAAATATCATGCATTACAACACGGTATCAGAGAAAGCGACGAGACGTTTAGAAAAAATTACAGACCGATTCTGGAACCGTTAGAAGCTATTTCACGAAAGTTAAGTGGTGACATGATGGAGGAGGAGGAGGAGGAGGAGAAGCAGCAGATAAAACAAGAAGAGCCTACACAACACGTAATAACAGAAAACGAAAGTGGTATGCAAAGTCATAACGCTTCTCATTTCAGTGAAGAGGACGCCTGGAACCCTAACGCTTCACATTTCAGCGAGGATTCATTAGCAAACAAATATATGCGTTTGTGTGAATCGGCGGACTGTAAACGGATTATAGATCGCATGTATGGTGTTCGATACGAAGGTGGTAAATTTATGATAGGTGATTCAAATGTAAAAATCGATGATAACGACAACTTTCATGTCAAAGGAAAAATTTACGAGGGTACACCTGGTCTGTATGAACTTTTGTTTATGAAACTACCGAAAAAATACAATAAGGATGATATGAGGAAATATAAGTTCATACTACTAGCAACCAACGGACACAAACAAAAATATAAACACAATACGCGAATAAACAGTAACAGTGGCGTCAAGTACCGACTAGTAATATCTAAATTGTTTGCACGAAAACGTACAGGGAGTGGCTATATGGAGATGAAACCGAACACTGCAATCGATTACGTGCATTGGGATGATCCTAACGAGTTGGTTAATAGATTGAGACTGTTAATGGCGTCTCAAAATAGCGGCCATACTGGTCATAGGAATGAAATCGCTTCGATATTGGAAGAATTACGTGAAACCGGCATTATCATATAAAAGCAGACGCACCGTTCTATAACCATCAGTTCTTCTTCATAAATATGAGTGTAGACAAGTTCGGTAGACACGACAGCGCTGTAAGAGTGCGAAAAGAAACTCATCGAAGTCTGCGTGAGGATATCGGTTTAGGAGTGACTAACGACGGTCACTTTGATGTGAAAAACAAAAAGATATGCAACTTGGGTGATCCTGAAGAGTTGCACGATGTTGTTTCTTTACAGTACGTAAAGGACACATGCTTACAGTACAAGAACGACAACGCTACCGTAGACGCAAAAGATCATCGAATAATAAGGCTAAACGATCCGCTTAAATCAAGAGATGCAGCCACAAAACGATACGTAGACGAGAAGAGTTTGAAAAAAGATCGTGCAGGTAACGTAATCGTTAATGACTGTCGACTAACACGTGTGCAAGCGCCTGTTGACTTCAAAGACGCAGTGAATTTGGAATTTTTACATGCACACACAATCAGTTTGCAAAACGATACTTTCTACGCTGCCGGAAGAAAAATTACGAATATAGCGAACGGTGTCAATTACAAAGACGCAGTCACTGTACGACAAATGCACGAATTAAAATTACATATAAAGACCGAATTGTACAAGATCACTCAGGTATTTCACGCTCATATAATCAATCTAATAAAGTTTGTCTATAAATATAAAGACAGCACGACACAGCGTTCAGTCCTGTCTGAATATATTGAAGAGGTGGGGCGTTTAATAGACGTTCTCGATACGGAAACGGAAATCAAGGATTGGAGATCTGTTTACAAGAATGCACGTACTTCGTAAGAAAAGAATGGGGCGTGGTGTAATTGGAAAAATACTTAAAAACACTGTGCCCGCTATCGTTTCGTCAGTACCTACTTTGATTAATCGAGCGGTGGACGCATTACCAGTAGAATTACACCTACCGGGCTACCGATTCTGTGGACCTGGAACAAAACTCAAAGAGAGATTGGCACGTGGCGATCGAGGAATCAACGAGTTGGACGAAGCCTGTCGCGAACACGATATCGCTTACGCTAAGTACAATGACAACGAACGAAGACGCGTAGCGGATCGTGTGCTAGCCGGCAAGGCGTGGGATCGAGTGAAAGCTTTGAATTCAGGCATTAGCGAAAGAGCGTACGCGGCGGCCGTAGCGGCAGCGATGAAGGCGAAATCGGCAGTGGGTGGAGGGAGCTCGCGTAGTGGTTGCAGAAAAAAGAAGAAGGGTTCAGGAATTAAACGTCAATCCGTGAACAAACGCAAACGCAAAACGACCTGCAAACGCAAAACAGTCCCAAGACATAAACGTAACAATAAAAAAATAGCGTCAGGTCTATACCTACGTCCTTACAGACAAAAAAACTAATTTGCATACCAGTGCGTGCATTGTCTGACAGTGATTTGTATGTGTACGCAAAACTTTTGAAAATACCTTATTTCAGAGGAGTTTTTATGCGTAACACTTTACCACACACACGACCATGGAAGAATGAGAGTGCAGTTGTTAATCTAGACAGTGCAGAAGGACCTGGTACGCACTGGGTTTGCTACAAGAAGCGAAACAAACAAGTTTACTACTATGATGCGTATGGTAATATGCAGCCACCTCTTGAGCTGACACAGTATTTTGGAACCGACACTGACATTTACTACAATTACGAACGTGAACAGCCACCACACACAGTCATCTGCGGGCTTTTATGTTTGGACTTCTTAACGCGCGAGTGATCAGTAAGTGACAAGATGTCTTCGCTGTCGGTCACCTTAACAGGTACGAATGCTGCTGCTCTTGTATGTGACTTTTTCCCGCCTCTCGAACTAACAAACGGCGAATGGTATGTAGGTCTATTGGACTTTACTACATACAACAGTATACCGAACCTGATTGAAGGAAAAAACAACGTGTTTCCAGTACTACGAGACGGAACAACGTGGGACTTGATAACTTTACCTACAGGTGCTTATGAAATCTGTGACATAGAAGCCTTCCTCAAAAAGCAGTTAGGAGACTCAAAGATTAGTCTACGTCCTAACAACAATACACTGAAATGTGAACTGACTTGTGCACTGGATATTGACTTTCAACAAACAGTGTACGGTATCGGTGATATGTTGGGTTTCAAGGAAAAGCGTCTGCTTGAAGCGAATAAAACTCACACGTCTGACGCCACAGTTAACATTATAAAAGTGAACAGTATACTGATAAGGTGTAATATAGCGCAAGGATCATACAAGAACGGTAAAACCGAGCACACGCTGCACTCGTTCTATCCGTCAGTCGAACCAGGATTCAAAATAATTGAATCGCCTACAAACGTCATATACCTACCTGTGAATGTGAGTCGTTTGGACAACATAACATTATCTTTACACGATCAGGACGGTGACGTAATAGATTTTCGCGGAGAAATCATCACTGTGCGTTTACATCTAAAACGACTATAGACATGGGCTTGTGCTTTGTTTCTTCGCCACCGCTGCTACCACAGTCGTCAGTAATAAAAAAAGAAGAAGAAGAAAGATCAGTTAGGAAACGCATCAGTACTCGTTCGAAACTGAAACGATTAACATCAGTTAACCGCCGTTTCCTGATATCACTGGGTTTTGTTGTTGTAAACAAGTAACATGGCGAGTGGAATATTATCAGTGGAGCAGCAACCGTTCTTTGAAGACAGTATCACACACTTTTCATTTCACTCACACGCACCGTACGCAACAACAAGATATGGAAACAATGATGAAATACGTGTGCCAATACAACAACAGGACGTCTTTACACTGCCGTCAGAAAGTTTCCTCTACATCGAAGGCAAGTTGGTTAAAAACCCTAGTGTGGCTGCAGATACTGCACTGAATGTGGAACTGGTGAACAATGCTATAGCATTTCTCTTTGAAGAGATTCGTTACGAGTTGGCCGGAGTGGTAGTGGACCATACCAGAAACGTCGGTGTTACGTCAACTATTAAAACTTTTCTGTCACTCAACAACAACGTACGTAACGCAATGGAAAACGCAGGTTGGGTGGCGCCGACCACGAACATATTAAAAGTGAATGATGACGGCGAATTCAACTTTTGTATACCACTGAAAATGCTAATGGGATTCGCAGAAGACTATACACCCATCGTGCTGAACGTGAAACAAGAACTTATACTCCTACGCGCTTCTACCGACATAAATGCTATGGTTTTAGTAAGCGGACAAACTACTGCTAATTGTGTTCTTGAACTAGATAAAGTTTACTGGAAAATGCCTTATGTACATGTAGCTAATGTGTACAGATTACCACTGTTACGACTCATAGAGAAAGACCACCCGATAACTATGCCTTTTAGGACCTGGGAGTTGCACGAGTATCCTGCCTTACCACAGACTAAAAGGCAGAATTGGATTGTCAAGACCTCGAGTCAGCTAGAAAAACCACGCTTTGTTGTGTTAGCGTTTCAGACAGCAAGAAAAAATGTACTGACAGCACACGCCGATGAATTTGATCACTGTAACGTGATCAATGCGAGACTGTTTCTAAACGACAAGTATTATCCTTACGATAATTTAAACTTGGATATTGGGAAAGACCGTTTTGCATTATTGTACAATATGTACGCCAGTTTTCAAAGTTCGTATTACCACCGTTTAGACGGCAGCCCAGTACTGACACCGGAATTATTCAAATCAAAAGCCCCGCTGTTTGTGTTCGATTGTAGCAAGCAAGACGATACACTTAAGTCTTCAGCAGTTGATGTACGTTTAGAATTTGAATCGTCAATGAATTTTCCTAGACAGACAACCGCCTACTGTATGATACTACATGATTCGCTTGTAGAATATACACCATTGTCCAACACAGTACATAGACGTGTTTAAGTCTTATTTTATACATATTTTGTAAATACTAGTTTTAAATATACATATTTGTAACATTATAATATTGGAGCTGTGTGTGTGTGTGTATGTATTTTTAATTGTAAAACTAGTTTAGATATATTTTCATACTTGTAACAATATAATCTTGGAGCTGTGTATGTATTTTTAATTGTAAAAACTGTTTAATATAATCTTGGAGCTGTGTGTATGTATTTTAATAAATGTATATATTACACACACTTTATTATTATTATTTGTATAACCCACTCCATAATGTATACACATAACAATTTGATCATACACATACGCGCACACATACACACACACACACACACACACACACACACATACACACATGTATTAAATTCAATAAATAATAATGCGCTTGATAATGTTTTAATGCAAATAATTTTAGGAAAGTCTACATTCCGCTTTCATAAGGAAATAGTCACTGCTTACAGCTATGTATGTATGTCCACAACAGAATTAGAGAGATATAAATGTCATCATACGCTGGGACCTACTTTCTAAATTTGTTACATTAAAAATGTTTGTTTAAAGCAATTTTTCAGAAAAATTGTAACAGACATAATAATTTGATCATACACACACACACACACACACACACATACACACACACACACATGTATTAAATTCAATAATGCGCTTAATAATGTTTTAATGCAAATAATTTTTACGTTTAAATAAAATCTGCACATACATTAAAATTAAATAAAATCTGTACACTTACCAAAAACTAGTATGTGTTGTCTATACACCCTTAATGATGAAAGTTGTGTGTATACTGAATGCGCACAAACAGTCTTTCAACTATTAAAAAAATGCAGTGATAGCTTTCACGCAGGCAGTCAAATGCGAAATTGCCACTATAAAAATACGGTAAGAATATATTTTCAGAAATTGTAATTTGATCATACACACACACACACACACACACACACATACGTATGTATTAAATTCAATAAATAATGCGCTTGATAATGTTTTAATGCAAATAATTTTTACGTTTAAATAAAATCTGTACATACAATAAAAATTATACTCAGTTATTAACGTATTCAAAATGTTTCAATAATGCGCTTGATGATGTTTTAATACAAATAATTTTTACGTTTAAATAAAATCTGCACATACATTAAAATTAAATAAAATCTGTACACTTACCAAAAACTAGTATGTGTGTTGTCTACACACCTTTAATGATGAAAGTTGCGTATACTGAAGACGCACAAACAGTCTTTCAACTATTAAAAATGATGCAGAGTGATAGCTTTCACGCAGGTAGTCAAATGCGAAATTGCCACTATAAAAATACGGTAAGAATATATTTTCAGAAATTGTAATTTGATCACACACACACACACACACACACACGTATGTATTAAATTCAATAAATAATGCGCTTGATAATGTTTTAATGCAAATAATTTTTACGTTTAAATAAAATCTGTACATACAATAAAAATTATACTCAGTTATTAACGTATTCAAATGTTTCAATAATGCGCTTGATAATGTTTTAATACAAATAATTTTTACGTTTAAATAAAATCTGCACATATATTAAAATTAAATAAAATCTGTACACTTACCAAAAACTAGTATGTGTGTTGTCTACACACCCTTAATGATGAAAGTTGCGTATACTGAATGCGCACAAACAGTCTTTCAACTATTAAAAAAGACGCAGAGATAGATTTCACGATGTATCAGCACATACACAAGCAGTCAAAATGAGAAAATTTCGCTAATTTTCTGTGCGTATATATATTGTACACTGGTAGTGGGAGAAAGCTTGCATGTCCGTTTTTAGAGTAATTACTGTCAGCGGTGTTAATGCTTGACAGGTGTCAAATTAGAAAGTAGAGTTGTCCGTTTTTAGAGTAAATAGTTTATAATCCATAATTAATCCTAATTACTGTCAACGCTGCTAATGACTGACAGGTGTCAATTAGAAAGTAGGACGTCGTACACAAGGTTAATGACCTCTGGTTTAAGTTATCGAATAACTATATCTAATTCAGTATCGTTGTGTGTGCATAGACTTGTTTGGTTGAACCGATCAATGCGGTCAACGTACTCGTATCAAAACCCTGTATTTAATTATTTAAAACAAATTATGGTTTATTTTAATTTATTTCGTTATAAACCTCCGAATATGCATGCAATTATTTGTATAGTAATCAGAAATGTGTGAGAGAGACATTTTAATAATTTGTAGGT
The DNA here is from genome assembly GCA_034769895.1 of Magicicada septendecula. Classification (NCBI taxonomy): domain Eukaryota; kingdom Metazoa; phylum Arthropoda; class Insecta; order Hemiptera; family Cicadidae; genus Magicicada; species Magicicada septendecula. Next base: position 113,136,521 of record CM068375.1, on the reverse strand, counting down.
TGTATCTTCAATCATGAAAATTATTATTTAAACTGATAATTGTTTTATTAAAATCTTACAATGACGAAATATTATTATTTCATTGTTTACGATATATATATTTAATGCAAAAATGAATTTTTAAAATTACAATCGTCTGTAAACTATATTTAAGTTCGTGTACACACATACAAATCGTTTGAATAAGGGAATTCTTATCAACGTTTGCAGCGAGAGAGAGAGACATATACAATGTGTGTATGTGTACACAAAACTTTTGAAAATACCTTATTTCAAGGAGATTTTTTTATGTGTAACACTTTACCACACACACACACAGACTTGACAGTATATTAATTTCTAAATCGTGGTCAATGACTGTCATGTGTCAAAAAAAGGACGCAACGAGGTAGGTGATAAATATATTTCCTGGTGATTACATTTTAGTATCGCTACTTACAATAATCCATAAGTAGCACGACGCTTATGTAAAACTGATGACATAAAGAGAGAGAGTTTATATCGTGATCGACAACTGTGTCTAGAGACAAAGAGAGAGGAGGGGAGAGAGAGTTGATATCGAAGTCGTCAACAATTTACTATAATATAGTTTGAATTTCCCACCAAAGAAAAATGTTGGCAGATCTGTTCTATACACACAATAATGCAGGATTGGTAACCCTGATCATATATTTTAATATACACTATAATACACACACATATCAAGTTTGAACCCATACATAGGTTGGTAAACCTGATCATATAGATTTAATATACATTATAACACACAACAAATTTGAACTCATGCAAGGTTGGTAACCCTGATCATATATTTAATATATACACTATAATGCATCAAGTGATAGAAAGTGAAAGTGATCTAGGCTCGCGAAAGGCGGCATATAAAAAAATAACACGGATGCTGTGGTCCAGATACGCGAAAAAGTCGCGGATCTTGACACAGATCAGCGAAAAAGTCGCGGATGCTGTGGTCCAGATACGCGAAAAAGTCGCGGATCTTGACACAGATCAGCAAAAAATTCGCGGATGCTGTGGTTCAGTAGAAAGTGAAAGTGATCTAGGCTCGCGAAAGGCTGCATATATTCACGGATATGCAAATCAATTTAATTAAAAAAATAAAAATATCAAATAAAAAAAAATAAAAAATTGGGAACGGCGGCATCTCTTTGATCTAGGCTCGCGAAAGGCTGCATATATTTGAACTTGGCGCGCGAAAGGCGGCATGAAATTTTATTGGTGGAAATTCGCGGATGCTGCTGGTCCAGCGGTGGTGGTGGGGGAATAACGGTACTTGGGTCAGAACCGGTGTTTTCCCCCTACTCAGTATAATTATAATTTACTGGTGTTTATAATACCACTGAAATCAAAAGCTTTTGTTAGTGATAGTAACGCAAAGACTAAACGTTATAGGCCTATATGGTAATAATCAAAATTATTATTATGACGAATGCAAGGCACGATTAATATGTATCTCATTAAGTTTTTTATATGAATGTAACACAAAATATCATTAGAAACGTTAAGAAAATAATGACGAAAGATGAAGTTCAAGAAAATAAGTTAGAATTTGCACAAATGTCTTCTGAAAATTTTAACAGATGTGCAGATATTTTACCCGTTTTCATTTTTTATGAGACTAAACCTATGTCATTGAATTTACATTTTGGCAAATATGAATAAGATATCCTTCTGGTTTAATGTCAGATCATTTACTTGTGGGAAATATTCTTTTCTGAATTGTTAGTTAATACACCTTTTAATATTTTTAGTTTCTGGCCCAGCTTTTCGATTCGCCAAACATTTGCCTTTCAAACTTAGGGAATGTTGGTCTAAACGTTATCCCTTCAAACGGCACACTTGGAAACAGTCTGTCTTACGTTAACGAGCATAAAGAACATCATCTTCTATAGTTATTCTCTATTATTCATGTAATTATTGTTCTTCTTTCCTACCGTAATCTTAACGGTAATGTAATCTGTCCTATACTCAACGTTAAATCCTTTCAAGCCTAAAAAAAGGTTAACTTTGCCTACGTGAAGTACTGTAAATACCAGAGTAAAAGAATACTTTTTATCTCGTACCGGTAACCATGATGACAAAGCTTCTACCGTTATAAAAAAAAATTGCTTTTATTTCGTGTAGTCTATCGGTTTCCGCAATGAATTACAATAAGCAGCTTTGTTTAGTTCGTGTAATTACCACGGCAACTGTTGCCGTGGCAACCAATCTGCCTTACAGCCGTGTACGTATTTGCTGAAAGCTACTTAACTTGTGATTATGTACTGTATTTGTTTGACATAATAATTAAATTTAGAATTCACTGTGCGAAGCTTTGCAAACTTTATTTTAACAGTCTCATGCAGTTGTTAACAGCTCACCACGAAGTAGGCCTACTTGTTCTACGCGCAAACCCCCGTCTGTGTGTGTAATACTTTAAACAATGTGAGCATATTCCAAATGTTTGAATACTTTTACAAGAATAACGTAAATCTAAAGAATAATTCTATTTATGATAAAATGAAATAAAAAGTCAGATCGAGCTGAATACTTTTGAAATACATTTCTTGTACTTAGTTCGTTATTAGCCTAAATATTTACACAACTTTCCAATTGTTAAATTCATGAAAACAATTTAAATTCAGTGACACCTATTTTTTTATTACAATATTTATAGTATCGTCAATGCGAATGTTTGGGTACATGTTTAAAATGTCGAAAGGCTATAATTTTGTGTCTTTGTATACTTTGTACGTTTTTCGGTTGATCTGTGAATTCGATTCTACATTTTATATTGTACTTAGGTGGAAGATTTTTATGTTTAAAAATTCGATTTAGCTAGTTTATAATTTGTAAAAAATTGAATTATCACACATTTGAGAATAAAACGGATGTATATATATATATATATATATATATATATATATATATATATATATTGTGAATTGTATAACGTATGTAAATTATATAATGTGATGATTGTAATTGTTTATATATCAGTCTAACCGGGAGGGGATTTCTGAGAGCATTTGACAAACACACACTGGAAAATAATTTTAAAAATCAGACCTCACTAAATAACATAAAATCTAACTATGCACGACATTTAATTTCAAGCAATCATGCTTATACTGATTTCACATCTAACTTCAAACTCATACATATTTGCAATAAAAGCCAATACATGAACGCTTTGGAGGAGTTCGAAATTTACAAAGCTTACGATAGCATGCAAAGTCGGGATTTTATAATGAATGATGATTTGAACTTTAAATCGGACCCTCTGTACGATACAACCTTGAACTTGGAGAAACATTCATAGGTAACTTCAGTATCCGATCGGCCTTCAAAGGGTGCGCACCCATACGAACTTGTGTGAGTATAAAATGTTTGTGATGTGATTTTAACAATTAACGACCTCAACTGAGCGATTTATATCTGAGGATGGAACATATGTTCCGAAACGTGTCATTTTAACGCAAAAACGAAGTCACACTACGGATCTCAGATAATTCTATTAATTTGTAAAATAGTATTATTATTTTGATTTTTGAGTGATCATTATTATTCAATCTTAATGTTTATATACACTGTACAAAAGGAGTCGTTCACAGAGCGTCAGTAGAAAAAACGAGCATGCTAAACTATTCTTCAGTCTTAGCGTTACTACCAAGGGCGCAACATACTATAATGGAATAAACGTCTGTTGCTGTCAATAAAATAAAACTATATTTTCAACTGTTTGTAAGTACATAGAAAAAATTGTTATTATTAAAAATTCTGACCACCGTAAGGCTATGAATGAAAATGAATTGGATAGAGCGTTTCTTTGACAAAAACTGACTGTGAAACACAGAGCCTCGGTTCTGTACACAGTAATAATTTTCAGTGTCCACAGCTACAAACATGCGTAACATATTGCAGCATATGTTAGATACACAACGTCGTAAGCTAAAGCTAACTACAACCGCAGGTTGATAAAAAGATGTTTCCCTTCACTCTGCTTCGAAAATATTTCTATCAAGCAAGTCGATGTTCTGCACGTGCTCCGCCGCAGCTGTGGCAAAATTGTTGAACAATCCTGGGCACAAATTGCTGCAGAAAAAAGGAGAAAGGGTGTAGACAGACAGAAAGAATGTATAGGCGGGGGAAACTAATAATTTTTTCTTTCGTATCTTACACTGTGCTTCCGTTTCGGAAAGACAATAAGTCGACATACAACAAATTTGAAATATTTTCAGTTATGTGTCTCCAAGTTTGAAATGTCGGCTAAAGTTCAATATTACTATCTAGGCCCCTGACAGTTACAAAATCTGTGTCTTAGCATTTGCTCGTGTACTATGGGCCTAAATAAAGAAGGATTACGAAAAATTCATTTTTATTTAAACGTTAAAAAACAATTATTTGGTTGTTAGATATAACAGTGAACACTGAGTTATAATAAAACTGTGCTAAAGGATAGCGTACATTCGATCTTCATTAAGTTTGACTAATAATTTCTGTGGTAATAATTTCTTCTTTTTCTGCCTTTATCCTCATAATATTGCTGTTATCCAACGAGATATGTATGGCAAAATACAAACAGTCAGTATGATGGTGTGGTTATTTACAGAAAATAATTACTACTAGAATTATTCGAAAATTTAGGTTTGTTCGGAAATTTAGAATTCCATAAAACAAATATATAAAAATGTCGAGTGTCTTTGCTTTGAGCTGATTTAGAAAAATATGTAGTTTGCAAAAAACAGAAGTGTAGAAGCGATTTTGTATACAAGTTTCGTGTAGGTAGTCATGCAACACCAAAAGTTCAGAAATGTGAACTTTCGAGAAAAAATCTAAAACTTTAAAAGTAATGAAAACAAATTGCACAAAAATAGGAATATTCGAAAATATATAAAATCTATTTTGTAAGTTTTTCGGAGTTCTGTTGTTCACTTTGCCCCAGTAATAACGGAACTGTTTGTACTCTAATCAGTCTTACGGTACTGTCCTAGATGTAAATTTTAGTTAAGATTTCAGACGTAAATTTCAATTTGTTACGTTTTTATAAATTTCCATTTAATACTTTATTTAATTAATGGATAAGCGAATGGAAAGATTAATTAAAACAACGTGTATCAAGGAACATAATTTCATACTAGTAGTAGACCTACAATTGATAGTTGAAACGTTTGTAACAATTTTTATATTAATCGTACTTCGTCACATCACCCAGTTAAGAAGTTACTGTAAAATCGAGCGTATTGTTGATTATATACTGGAACATGATTACGTGTTAAATAAGTGAAGTGTAATTTGTTGTAAACGGGACGTTTCGTAATATTCTTCATTTCGTACAAGTGTGAAACGAAATCTGTTGGCGTCGAGATCGGTACGTCATGGACGACTTTCATTGGGATCTGTGTAAACTGAGACGAGGATTAAATCTGGGAGTTAACACAAAAAAAAATTGTTTCGTAGTGTTCTAGTTGTGGGCTACTTATTAAAGTTTTTGTGTTTGTTTGCTATTTAGTAAACTTAATAACATTAGATATTATTATTGGTTGTCGTAAATTGTGCGTAATTGAATGTTCTATCTGTGTAGAAGGATTTTAAAATTAGTGTGAGTTACGTGAAACCGACTAATAAAACTTGTGTCGTCTTGCTGCCTCGTGTGTGTCATTTAAACAATTGCTATCCACTTAACATTATTATAGAAGAAAATCTAGATTGTGGTTGTTTGCCTTTCTGGAGTTAACACATTTGAAATTTGTTAGTTTGTTTAATCAAAAGTTTAAACCGAAATCTTGACAAACCATGAAAATAAAAACAATAGATTATAAAGACAATGAAAAATGAGTTTCTTCTACACCTATTCTTCTGAATTTATCTGTCGATTACAGTATATTCCTAGTGAACAGAAGAGAGTTAAAGAAATTGTTTAAGTCAAATATTTATTACACTTGTCCTATTTTTTTATTTTATTTGTTCTTATTTCTTGGTAATGTTTGGCATATAGACACCAAGAAATAAGTTTAGGAAAGAAACAAATAAAATTTGATAAGCTTATAGCTAAAGCACTTTTACAAAATGAACGTGAGAACTGCACACTGACGAGCAAGCGAGACAGAATATGAATAGCGGTGGGTTGGACAGATTGAGAAATGCATACATATTAAATGAACTGCTAATTAACAGCTTGATGTACGAAATGAGAGACTACCGGCAAAGGTGGAAAGCAAATACACTTGAAGAGGAATGGAACGCCTTCCTGATGTGGTCCGGAGATATGCAGACGAGAATTTGGAACAGGCACTGTGCTGAAACCTTGTAAGTGTAGAGAAAAAGCAATGTCCGAGTTCCGCCTTAATACAAATGTGGCAGTCGACACTTGACAGGAATTCACGTGGAAAACGTAAGAGGGATCGATTATGCGTCTCACAGTTCCGAGTTGTTACCGTAAGAGTACTTACTGTTTTTCTGGTTTCCCTCCAAAAGTGATTAGCAATATTTTTAAGCATAACGAAGTCTCAAGCTATTAGGCGATTTTCTTTCATTTCGCGCAGGGATGTAGGCAAGGACACATAGTTTACTTTCAAACGAAATACGTTTACTCTAAACTAATACTGGATGGAATTTCGTAGCTGTCAAAGGAATGTCGCTGGAACGGCGTTCTCGACATCTATTACCGTTTGGTCATTCATCTTTACCCTCTCCACTTTGCCCCTGCTGTTCAAAGAATTTTGTTCTGTTAGACCTTTTGTACTGTATCGCTTAAAAACCATTTACATTCTCTTATGATTATAATACTGTCTCCTGCCAACAGTCGACAACGCATGTTACATATAATAGCTGTATTCATATTGTCACTAAACATTATGCGAGCGTGTGTGTATACGTTGCCAGAATACTGTGGTTACAATATTCGTAATTCTAAATCATGTTTGTGTGTCCCGAATATACAAGAACACTTGATGTCGCACCGATCATCTTGTTCGCTTCCAAAGTAAGGTGTACGGGTTCGATCCGTCTCAACGTAGAACGTTTTTCACCTGCCCCTAAACATTACCCGGTCTCATCAATAGGCCAAACTCAGGTTGGGCGTAGTATTAACTCAACCTAACCTACAAATAAAATAAAGTCTAACAGTATTTAAACAAAATTTAAATTTTATTATAATATTGCAGTATATAGCACACGATACTGTGAAAGACAATTGTGGAGATAGTTTTACAGAATGCATCATATTAACCTGTATTCTATGTAGTTTGATAACAAACGTTCGTTCTGAAATGCTGTCCTCATAGCGCCTAGGCGGAATATTTGGTTGATGTTTAGTATACTATAAAGAATCATTGCTAAACTGTCTCCGTTAACATAAACCATTTTTCACTGTGTTGTTAATCTCAGAATATTATTACGCACAGCAACAAAACACTTCAGTTTCATTATTATAACATTGGTTTTCGCCACGAACGTGATACTCCGATACTCCGTGATACACAGGTCAACATTTCACATTTGTGTCGGATATTACAAGTAATGTAATAACAAATATTATTAAGTTACCAGAGTGGTGGCGAACAAACCTGATGGTCTTTGAGAGGAGGATGTTGAGAGAGATCTATGGGCCTGCGCAAGTCACCAGCAGAACGTAGAGAATAAGAATAAACCATAAGTTAGATCAATTAATATTATTTGTACTGACCACAAATCCAATAGAGGGTGCGACAGACTGAAGTTTTGTCAAACCGCATAGAATAAAGAGGATTTCTCATTTGAAAATATCGAATTGAGGATGAAAAAGAGGGTGAAGTGAGTTGTGCCAGTGGACACCACAAGCACAGCACAAGTAACAGGCCAAGAAAAGGTAAGTGATTTCGAAAGATATTACAGAATGGCAATTGAATAGAAAGATAAGAGAATTTACAGGAGAAGACGGAAGATATTTCTAAGGCAGTCCAAGGTCCATAAAAGAATATACTGCTGGAGGAAGAAAAGAAGGAAAAGATGCGTGTCATTAAATACGTAGGTTTTCACGGCTCGACTCATTCTGGTCGTTGTCTACAGCATACAGCTACAGTTCTTTTTCTTGGTCGTTTAAATATTTCTTGGTTTAAATGTCCAAGATTAATGGCCGTTGCCTGTGATAATAATAATAATAATAATAATATTAATAATAATAATAATAATTAGGTACTATTATTTGTATTATAGACAAGGAATAATTTATTAATAGTAGTTAGGAATAATAATAATTATAAATAATAAGAAATAAATCGGAAATTGTCTTAGCACTGATAACAAAGAATAACACTGGTAACGTCAACATCAAATTATAATAATAATATTAACCTTATTAATATTATTAGACCATTAATTCGGACATTTTATACAATGACCAAAAAGGAGGACTGTAGTTATATGACCGGCTATGTGCTCAAGTTCGAGTCGCTGAATTCTTATTACAAGTATTTCAAACTTTCTCCTTTCGCATTTGGCATAAAAGTCAGTGACCAGCCAAGCGAAATCTACGATTCTAATAATATTACAACAACTAAACATATACCCTCGCGCGCGCGTGCTAGCGTTCTTCGATGCCTTCGTATTTCTAATCTCTGGTATTCCTATCCGACCACGCTGGGACATTGGTTTCCTTTTAATCCTCTTTCATCAACTTTCGTGTTGATTCCATATAACTCCTAGAACTTTTCGACTCCTTCTTCCATTTGTTCTTTTGCACATACTAGAACGTCTTTTGTGTTTGGTTTACTTTTCGGCAAAAGTTTCCATTGTCTCCCGTACTCTCTCAATCGTAACCATATGTCTTCTTGAAATTGCCGCAGCTCGCCTGGAAAGCACATTCCCGTACCATTTGAGAGTTGTTACATTGTTCTGTTCTTTCTTTGATTCCCCATACCTCAGAGCTGTGAATCTTCGTGCTTTTATACCTCGTGCTCTCCCCCCGTCTACCTCTCTTTTTCTCTTACGCATTATCTAGCACCAGATTTCTCAAATGTTTAGATCTTCTTGCCTTCTGTATCTCTCTCTGCTCTACAATGTGAAAAGTAACTGATTTAAACAACATATTTTATTTGTAATTTTATGATTTATATAAAATAAAATTACAAAATATTTATACTTTTATTTAAAGTTTTTTTCTGTCAATATAACCCTTGCACTTGATAATGAGAAACAAACTATAATGTATATCTTGTGTCTGTATGGAGTAAAAGAAAGTTATCTCTGCTCCTTATTTTAAGGGCGTCCTGTGTTTAGATGAATAAACGGTTCACCTGACTGAAATTTGATTCTACAAATAAGGAGTAGAAGTTACAATGAAAAAGCAATTTGGCTTTATCCCAGAATTATAGAAAATTTTTGAACTGTACTTTTTATCCAAAAGTGGCGTTTATCTTGACTGAAAATACTTCGGCTGCTATGTCGCTCGGAAGCTACGAATGCGACTTCCAGAGAAGTATCAACGTTAGTAACATTAAAAGCAAATGATCCAGTTGCCCGTTACCTAGTACCGTTCCGTGAACCACCTCTTGTACAGTTATCGTCTGTGGCGCGTTCTGGTGCTTCAGGAGACCGTATGGTCCCCGGTTGAGAGCTGAAGCTAGCTGAGTACCTTCACGCACCTCTTATACAGTTATCGTCTGTGGCGCGTTCTGGTGCTTCAGGAGACCGTATGGTCCCCGGTTGAGAGCTGAAGCTAGCTGAGTATCTCCACGCACCTCTTATACAGTTATCGTCTGTGGCGCGTTCTGGTGCTTCAGGAGGCCGTATGGACCCGGTTGAGAGCTGAAGCTAGCTGAGTATCTCCACGCACCTCTTATACAGTTATCGTATGTGGCGCGTTCTGGTGCTTCAGGAGGCCGTATGGTCCCCGGTTGAGAGGTGAAGCTAACTGAGTATCTCCACGCACCTCTTATACAGTTATCGTTTGTGGCGCGTTCTGGTGCTTTAGGAGACCGTATGGTCCCCGGTTGAGAGCTGAAGCTATCAGAGTATCTACACGCACCTCTTATACAGTTATCGTCTGTGGCGCGTTCTGGTGCTTTAGGAGGCCGTATGGACCCGGTTGAGAGCTGAAGCTAGCTGAGTATCTCCACGCACCTCTTATATAGTTATCGTCTGTGGCGCATTCTGGTGCTTCAGGAGGCCGTATGGTCCCCGGTTGAGAGCTGAAGCTAGCTGAGTATCTCCACGCACCTCTTATATAGTTATCGTCTGTGGCGCGTTCTGGTGCTTCAGGAGGCCGTATGGTCCCCGGGTGAGTTCTGAAGCTAGCTGAGTATCTCCACGCACCCGGTTGAGAGCTGAAGCTAGCTGAGTATCTCCACGCACCTGTATTTTACTGTGGAACTACATGAAGAAGAATTTTTGTTTCATGCAACGGTTTTCAGCGCTGCGGACATATTTATGACCTTCTTTATTCTTTGTAGATTCTTTTATTTTGTACACTTTACCTACATTTCAATGGTCCGGGTAACTATGACAGGAAGGGAAGAAGTGGTATGTGTTCAAGGAGAACTAAGCGACGCATTTGGTATTAAGAAAGGAGTAAGGCAGGGTGACGCTCTGTCAAGCAGTATTGTTTAACCTAGTGTTAAAAGACGCCATCGGAAAATTTACTGTCTACGGATGTGTTAATTTAAGATTAATACAAACTTGTACAGATGCGGATGTCGTCGTCTTAATAGCAAGTAACAGACAAAGCCTGGCACAAGTATTCGGTGAACTTAAAACAATGACAGAACAGCAAAGATTAAGAGTAAATTCTCATAAAAATAAATGTAAGCTCCCGAAATCAACGACAGGATCTCTACGTTTCGTACTTGGAGAGAAATGGAATGTTATTCAAGCATGTGAAAGGGTTTAGATACCTTGGATCTGAACTGAATATGTATAACGATGAGAAACAGGAAATCAACGTGAGGATGATTAAATGGAATCGGTGTTAACTATGAATATAGTCGTCTAACGAAGAATAGAATACTAAACTGAGTTTAAAATGCACAAACGTATTTTAAGAAGGGTTAACATAACTGTGGAACGTGGGTTATTATGATTGGAGACGCAGAAAAACTAAAATTCTTTGAAAGGAATATACTGAAAAAAATATTTGGATCAGTGCAGGTTGATTGTCAATACATAATAATAACAAGCATCAACTTGAAAATCTCATACAAGCGGAAAATATAGCCAGGTTTACTAAAAGTCAAAGAATGCGATGGTTATGTCACTTGTGTAGAATGGAGGCTGGTAGGAATGCCAGGAGAATAATGGAGTAGAGACCGTATGGAGAAACTAGAGAAAGGCCAAAGAAGACTTGTTTGGAGGATGACTTGAGAGCGATCGGGTGTGAGAAAATGGAAACAGATCACTCGCGATCGAGTTAGATGGAATCGTCTGAGGGCTATGAGTCTAAAGAAACAGAAGAAGATTTACATCTCAATAAGTTCTTAGAGTTGTGAATTTAAATCAGCATTATTACTATCATTCTCGTTATTATAATCAATATTATTATTATTGCGCTGGAGTGACTAGCTCTAATCTTTCCCTATTTGAGACCAGAACAAACCATCCTTGGTTTAATCCTTGAAAGCGATGATTATTATTATTATTGCTGGTACTACTACTACTACTACTACTACTACTACTACAACCACCACTATTCTACTACTACTACTACTACTACTACTACTGCTGCTGCTGCTGCTACTGCTACTACTACTACTACTACTACTACTACTACTCTACTGCTACTACTGGACTACTATTACTACTACTACTACTACTACTACTACTGCTACTGCTACTACTACTACTGCTACTGCTGCTACTACTACTACTACTACTACTACTACTACTACTACTACTACTACTACTACTACTACTACTATAGAATATTAGTTGTGCGTAAGCGGGAGTCAGTGACAGAAATAATGATAAGAGCACGAAGCTATTCTACATATGGACTTATTTAACCACATTCATACGTTTTTAAATATTTATATCTTTGAAAAGATCAAGGGGATTTCGCACCAACGCAGTCAATAACTTGATTGTTGCAATGCTATTCAGCAAACTAATGTAAACTAAAACAGAGAAATTTTTGTGGACAGAAAGCGTAGATACCACATTTTAAAGTTTGTCGCCTTTATTAATAGTATCTGTTTTGTTTTTTTGTTACAGGTAGGTGAGTAACAGATAAGACATTATCATAGCTTTAGTAGGAATTAGAATTGTTCGACGTTCGGCCTTCTCGTCTTTCGTTTTCGCGTTGCGACAGCTACAAAGGCTATATCCTGGTAAGTAAAAGTTGATGTTTCTGCGCAAAGTAACTACTACCTAATAGGGCTGTTTCTTTTTTATCACGAACAGGCCATCCGTGGACCACGCGAATATCATTTCCTTTTCTTCCTCTGCCAGAAGGCCCTCATTCGCACACTGTGCCCCGCCTTCCTATCCACTGTCCATCCCTTTCTCGTCTTCTTCTCACCGCAGAGAACCTCAAGATTTTGAATTTTGTTTGTATCTAATAGGCCTGTTTATTATTAAATAACAATAATTTTTTTAATTAAATTTTTTCTCAGTTTCGAACTCCTTATATATTACTTTTTGTTCATGTTCACCTCAGAAGTTTCGATCCAGCATGTTGAGAAGTGAGAAAGCGACATTCAGCCATATTAAGGTAAATATTTTACTGATTCCTGTCCAATAGCGCTTTTAATTTTAGGTGAGTGAAAATACATAAGGATACGATTTACACAGCTCCATTGATTCAGAGGGCCTTTAGCACATCTATTCGGATATCTGTATCCTTGTTAATTGTAGAATTAGAAACCATTTGGTATTATTTTGTAATTACCACATGAATTGTTTCACTAACTTTAAACTCAGAATTTACGTGTAAATATGAAGCTTCGCCTCTGTTCCGTTACACGATATAGTGCAGAGAAGTCGAGCGCTTTGACGGATACACTACTCCTATTTAGCAACACATCGTCATCTTATTATCTTCATTCTTCTCTTCCTGCTTCACCTTCTAATTTTTCTTTGCCTTTTACGTACTCCTCCTCCTAATCCCCCAACTCCTCCTCCTCCTCCAACTCCTCCCTTTCTTCTTCTTCTTCTTGTACTTTATCTTCATCTACAACTGTTAGTGCGTCTATTAGTAGGCGCAGTATTTTTATTCTTGGTACGGGTATATTGGCTGTGATAGGAATTATGAAATTGACGTTAAGTTAGGTGAGTTCCAGACGATCTGTGGGAGAATCAACCGTATTTTCAGAAACAAGGTACGTCGAGATACAACATTAAAGTTTTACAAAATTATGGCGGTCCCTGTACTGTCCTGTGGGTGTGAATTACGGACAACAACCAAGAAACAAGAAAGTAAAATACAGGCCTCGGAAATTGCATTCTTAAGAGGAGTTAAAAGTGTTCTAATCTTGAACGTACGAAGACTGAGGCCATAAGAGCAAATTACAAGTTTTTTACTCGAATGAAAACTTAAAAGATTACAAACAACGTTGGAAATGAAAAAAGAATGTCATATTTCAGATTGGGCAAATAAATCTTGAAATAGAAGCTTATAGGACACAAGTGTGTGGGTAGACCCAGGGAGAGATACTGCAGGATCTTTGGCGGCGGAACAGGCAGCACCTCCCCTACGCCGTGATGTGGAGATGATGATTGTGATGACGTATATACGATTTTGATGACCTCCAGCTCTTTGTTTACTGCTCATCGAGAAAGTATTAAATTTTGGCACGCATTAACGCAAGAGGCGATTCGAGGAATTTTTCGTTATTGTCACTAAATAAATCTCCGAGACGGTATTCGGTGTAGCTTTAGTTAGGCAGGATTAGAATGAATCATTATAAATGACGGAGAAGCACAGGTTGTTGCAAGAAAAAAATGGGGGGGGCGAGGTAAGATAAAAATGGAGGCTGGCCAACTTTTTCCGCCGTTCGCTCACTTACTATTCAGTGTACATCTTTCTTGGACCACTTAAGCATGACTGTAAAAAATCAAGGGTTGAGATTTTCTTTTAGAATATTAAGAAGTTTTGATGAGCACACGGAGAGAGGGAATATAGGGGGGTTTAACCCAGTATTGACTCTGGGGTTGGAAAATGTTAATGTGGGGTGGTAAATACGTGCCTGGGTTTGGAACCAGAGTCCGGCGAGCGAAGCTCCGCCTCCTCACGTTTTGATCTCCATGTAATTCATATGTACTTGTTATGCATACAGCATATACCGTTCCGTGTTGTGCGTTATAGACTAAAACAAGCCGCAGTTTCTTTGTTATCAAATTCAATTTGAATATTTTCGTTATGTAAGTATATTGGGAACACTGGCTAGGAACCCTTTCATCTAGAGCATTGCAAAGGCAATTTTTCCCTTATACGTACTTATCGTTCTGTAGATACGGCAAACTCGTTCAAACTGATGGCGACCCAAATACATCGTCGTACAGACTTCCGGAAACCAGTAATTCCATTTATGTGCATTACATAAGAATGTATGGAACAGAATTGGCGTCTCCAGCGTAAAGGCATATCTATTTATTACATGTAACTTGTTACTCAAACATTTTGTTTATTCCCAGTGCACACAACATAATGCACTAATGATTTACTTGCGCGTGCAAATATTTAATTTGTTAATTTCCTTTAAACATATAAGCACGTATTACGTTTTTGTGCAGAATCTATTGTTCTGTGTTCTTCTACAATTTCGTACGGTACTAATAAATCGACACCAGACAGAGTAAACTAATCATAACATTCATCGGAGACTTACTGTCCAGAACTCACTTAATCCAGTAATTCTCTCTGTCGTAATTACTATAATCTATTACATATTATTCACAGCAAAACCGATAACGACTAACGTTTTAATTTTTACTAAATTACAGCTAAAAATCAATAAATTTTTAATAATACTTCACACAAATACAACGTAGATAACTAATCGCCATAAACCAATTTCCCAGCTGTCCACATTTTATAATTAGGACACTCCCTGTGGTGCAGAACTCGCTCACTATTTTGAACAAAGTACATTATTATTACATAAATTTGGACATTAATAACTACATAAATTACATATTACATTAGGTTCTCTTTACTCTGACGCTCTTATACGTTTTTACAATTAAACAAAATTTTGATCTCCTTACTAGGCCCAAGGGTCTCAAAATCTTTAAATTTCCAAAACTTAATGCTGCACTCATATATTGGTTAAAAATCTCTTTAATCAGATACTGCACATCAATGGTTGCACATAATTTTATCAAATTATCACCAAATTTTTGGGCCCTGACGTCCTAAAATTTTGAAATTTAAAAAATGAACACTATATTCACATTGTGGTTAAACATTCCTTTAATTTGATATCTCATTTTGTGCGATTTTTTCACAATTTTGACCCTCACATTTTTGCTTAACACCCCCCCCCCCGCTTTAGGACTACCTCAAAAGCAATGAGGTTCTGTAGGGTAAAGGAATGGTCACGCATGCCACATTTGACATGCGTCCAATACCGTTCAGTATTGGTTGTTGGTTGATGCGTTCAATAATTATCGTGAACATACCCCAAAGGGTAGATAGACAGACATGCAAATGCCAAACGGTCGAGTTATAACTGAGAACTCGCTTTGCTCATTTAATTACTTCTAATTGTCTTGCAATTAAGCGTATCAGAATCTGTGGGCCAGCGGAATTTACGCGATAGGTGTAGACGTTTGTAGTTACTTGCGAATCAATAAGCATCATATTGATATCTGATGTATTGTCGTGTTCAATTACACGATCATAAACATGCTCGATGTTACTACTTATGCGTGCTCGATTTTACTTTTTCTGCTGTATCTCTTCATCACCGTGACAGTATTGTGTAGTACAAATTTTCTTGTACCTATTTGATAAACACAGTTGTAATCTTATACGTCAAGACTCACTTCTGATCGCGCAGTAAACATACTGTCATAAATACGTACAATGCGCAATAATTTTTACACACGCACGCTAATATTTATAATGCGTATTTGCAAACAACAGTTGCAAATGCACTAAGATTTAGTAATGTACACGTCTCAGTTTAGGCAAGACATTGACGCTTGTGGCATGAGGTTTCCTCACCTTGTGTTTCCGCCAGTTCCGTCACGTCAGGAAATCTGTGTGGTTTCGCTTGACATTTTCCCAAATCAGATTGACCTATCCACACCTTTACGTCCAATACAGATCTACCCAGCTTACGTACTACTTAATTTTTAAGCCTTTTTTTAACAGTACTCTTAAAAACGTATATATTTACAATATTTAACGTTGTTTTTGTAAAAAAGAATATTACGACTAGGAAATGAGTTTTTCTTAACTCTAAGGGTTTTCTACCGGCATATATAATTACATACAGTATTTAAATATTCAAGTATATTAAGTACATTAATATTTTTTAACATTCAAATAAAATAATTAATATACACATTGGTATGCAAATTATTATACTCAGACACTGAATTTAAAGTAACCCACATTGTTTCGATAAAACTCAGTTATTGATGTAGTGTTACAGTTATCACATTGTCTAGGTATAATTATTATTGATATTTATATTCATAATTGCTCAAACTATTCTTGTTACTCTTGTTCTATAATAAATAATATTTTATATTTTTTAAACAAGAATATGTTTTTTATTATTTATTTTGATGCTTAAGAGAGTTTATTTTACATTACTGTTATATTCAGGAATAGAATGTGCAAACAAATAGTTATATAATTTTGAAATCTGACGTTTATAACAGCCGTTTAGTTTAAAGAACTGCCGATGGGATTTAACAAGTTGTTAGATTTAGGTTAGATTTAGAAGGACCTTTATAAACACTAGGAAAAACTAAACAGAAAAGAAAAATAACTATAATCTTTATCAGTGACTCAGCGCACGGTTGTGTCAGTCGGCGGTTTAGTTTTAATATTGTTACGACGGTGTCACTGATCGCCGTATGGTACAGTGGAAAACAAAATATTGACACAAATGAAGTCACTAATCACCAACTTTAATTAATCACAAATAACAGTTTGCAATCAACAACTTAGTCAACAAGATTATACTCGTACAATAATTCAAGTTAAATTTGTCCACACGCAATAATAGTGTCAAATAATAGAGTTCCACACTAATTATAACACAGTAAACACTTTACACTAATCTTCAACTACCCCTCGATGCGCACTAAGGAAAATCGCTCAACGTTAAGTGACTGACAAAGCGAGCTGCTGTGGCTTTTATAGTCGCGCAAGTGTTCCAGAATAAACTTTCCATCCTTACTGCGGTGTGGCAGCCAATGCGTATTTCAAGTGTGCTCTTGAACAATCTGGAAGTACGTGAGTGAACGAGGCACTTGATACATACGAGACACGCTGAGCTAGTCGGGATGCGTTAGAACGACACTCTCACCTTTTCTAGATGGTTCCATCGTTACAATATGGTCTCATACAGACGCATTGAGGTTCAGTTGTTCCCAAAGCGTGACGTCATGAGTATGGGTCAGTCAATGTACACAGCTCAACATGACTACCCAAATTCTGGCTGCATTCGGCCCCAATGGATACTGCGCTCCTAGCTGGAGAAACTAAGGCCTAGGAGTCGTAGTAGTAGTCTCATTACCATAGTAGTGTATTTACTGTCGAGGTACTGTAGTCCACCAACAATAACCATAAATCCCTAAATCCTTTCAAGAGTATAAATTAAAATGATACTATAATTTTGCCAAGATACCTCTAATCCGTCCAATATTACAGGTTTTTGTTACGAAGACAAGCATTACAAATTCTTGTGTGGCACTAAACCAGGCTTCAGATACCAACACAAGATGCAGTTGGTGACGGAAACAGGTGCAGACAACAAAATTGCTATTTAAAAACGTTACGAGGGACAAACAGATAAGTTTTAACGAGAGTTAAGTTAGGAAGGAGAATCGATTACATTTTCTGAGGAAATACGAAAGCATTGTTCCTTGATAAACTGGTTAATCGTTAGGTCCTTCACATTAACATGATTATGTTAAGGAGAAATGTTCTATTGAAACACTTTCACACACACACACAATCAAGGTGACCGCACAACATGCAATAACTTGTGACTCTTCAGACAACAAAGTAAGCATAAACAGCTTTAAATAAAACTTTTATGCGAGTCGTCTCAAATTAGTAAACACCTTTATAATGTTCTGAAAATTTTTAGTAGATGTGAATTATCAGTTGTGATGCCTCCCCAACTATTATGGCATTATTTTGTCTTAATGGCGACTTGAAAAGTGAACCCAAGACAGAGTTATCACCAGTTAGCGAGTTTTCAAACAACAACAACAACAACAAATAGGGCCTACAAGACAGTTAGTACGCATCGGATTTAGCCGCTGTTACCTATTTATCTTAATTGCTCCCTTGTGTATTTCCTGACTTGATTACGGTTAGGAAATATTTCACAAGAGAATTTTTATAGGTATTCGAATTTGATTTTTCCTGTAGAACTGTGAATAAAACTTGTAATTTTTCTGGTGTTAGAAAGTAGTTATCCTATGTTAAGTAAGTATGTAGGAATCTCTATGTTTTTCTGTGTGAATCTGTTTGCATAACATTTAACGTCCGTAGATAAATAACACCTGTATATTGAATTGACTCAAGGACGTTCTGATCAATTAAAATGGCTATTAGACCACATTTCCTATTTCACAGCCAATGCGATAATTTTGTAGTACCCAAATCGTGCAAGACTCACGTCTGTCCATTCCAGGGACATTAGAATCGATGGTTCCACCTACTGTGGACTACACTAGGTAAGGTGACCGTGAGAGAGAGAGAGAGCGCGCGCGTTCACACACACACACACACACACACACACACACACAAGCTATACGCTGTACCGGCGCAGGAGAGTAATTCACTTAACAACTTTGTCAGTCGGCCGGTACACGTGGACACTATTAGAGAGAATAGAAATTGCGGAGGCAGTCGAAAAAAAATACGTCGCGTTCCCAGTGACGGTAACTTAATTCTCTATGGAAATGCGTATGAAAAGTGCGTTAAGGTTTAGTTTATTATTAAGTGAAATAAACCGCAGTTACAGCTAAGGTAATATGATTTGTTTACATTTACTGCTTAAACCTGCCTTCTTTTAAATTAGTAAATCATCATCTATGTGCCACGCAAACGAGTGCATAGACAAATATTTATTACACGTCTTTACATAAGTATGACTATAGCAGCTTGGATACATAATATATGCATTAAATTAAAACAATATATTCATATTTTCACACTTTATAACCTCCACCTTCTTCTTCTTCTTCTTCTTCTTCTTCTTCTTCTTCTTCTTCTTCTTCTTCTTCTTCCTCCCCTTTTTCTTTTCCTTTTCCATTTTGTCTTCTTCTTATACTTCCTTCTATTCTTTCCCTTTACCCCGTTAAATGTTTAATGAACATTAGATTTGTTTAGATCTGTTCGTTCTAACTATAGGCCTAAATCACTATTCTGAGTTATTTATTATTATTTATTTAGAATATTATTAGAATGATATTAATTATTTAGAATGATAAATATCACGTGCTAGGTAACTCCATCCGCCAGTCTCATTGGAAACCTACAACTACGTCTTTTAGCTTACATTACAATTCATTTTATACGGTTTCGAAGTTTACAAAAATATCGTCTATTGAATAACATGAACAGATAATGTTATTGACGTTCGATACTGTGACGCACACAAATAAACAGAGACAGGAAGATTATCATCCGTGGAAAACGATGCTTGGTCTAAGCTGTCAACTTTTATCTCGATGTCGAAGTGGGTGTATATTAACGTTTTGTGTGCGTCATATATTTGTTGTTGTTGTTGTTGTTATTGTTGTTGTTGTGAGTTCAGTGTTTTGTGGTTTTATAATAACAACGAATTCTTGATGAGTGACGTTTAATCTGAAGATGGGACTGTGAGCTCGAATCGTTCGAAAATGTTAATACGTGTGAAATAATCAGGTTTACATTAATCTGATACGCTGTACTTAAATACTTCCAATTTAGCTGGTTCTTTTTCGTTATTAGTCCAAAACACTTCTAGTATCCCTTATTAATATGATTTTAGTAATCTACTGTTTATTGTAATCTTTTTAATAGGGAAGTTTTCCTTCTTCGTTCATTCCGTGATGCTCTAAAAAAGTACGCTTCTCGTACCTGTAGACCTAAACTTCTTCGGCAACCTGCCATGTCCTAAATGAACAGACAGATCCAAATTCCGAGTTCTAGATGCTTAGATCGCTGTTGAAAATCTCATAGCACAGCGTTGTTTTTACTGGAAACATTTTGTATGTAAGCATTTTTTTTTTAACATGTGTTAATTTAATTATTTTCTGTTTGTACTGTAGTTGATTTACCGGATCTTTATTTCTGGGTTCCCCCAGGATTATGTGACCACCCAGTTTATAAATCGGATTCCACATTGTAATCTATCGCTCCACAATCGGTATATGCGTTTAGTCCAGTTTCTTATATATATATAAAATATTGTGATAATATTCAATATAGTTTCTTCTGCAAGTAGTGTAGTGTAGTGTATTTTTCACTGAAAAATATCAGCATCATCAGAGGTTTTTAAGTAAATCAATAACAATCGAAATTATTCTATGTTAATATATAAACTAACGAATAATCGAATTTGTATCGATTTTAATGTAAACTAACTGATAATCTATTTACGTTTCTTACAAATCAGGTGTTTTGTCGGTTATATGGAAATATATTATGCTTATATTTAATAGATCATATTGTTTTGTATTTACTCGAGTTCGTTCTTTAATTAATAAATTATTGTTAATGTGTTTGTATGTATTAGATTTTCCCAAATATTCATTTTTGACCTTTTTGTATGTTTTTAATTAACTTCACTTTTTGATGTTGGGAGATCGATGTTTATTATTTATACAAATAAGCGTGGCTAAATTAGATTTGTAAATATTTGGTTTTAAAAAAAGCACTGCTGTTGAACGAATCTATCGAGTAGTTTTTTCGTTGTCTGGCCTTACGTAAAATTTGTTGCAATCTAATATATAGATTACTATTTCAAACACTTTCTGCTACAATCCGTTTCTTGATGTATATAATACTATAATACCTATAACTAATTTACCTCAAGATATATTTTTTCCTTCAGGAACATGTTTCGGGAGATCCTGTTCTCCCATCTTCAGCCTTCGCCATCTTGCTTCTGGTGCAGTGTTTGTGTGTTGGCTTCTGGATGTTATTAAGGTGGTTTGTTGGTCTTTGGTCCTTCAATGTTGCATTATTGTGTGTGGTTGTGGTATCTGTTTTTGTATTTTGTGTATTTTCGATGTTGAGTGCTTTGAATATTGTGTCATGTTTTGTATTGATTTGTATTTGTTCTGGTATTAATTTGTTTTGTGTTTTATGTTTGTAAATCTGTAAATTTTCCCAAATGTTCATTATGGTGCCTTTGTGTGGTATATGTTTTATTAGTGTTACATTGGTTATGTCTGGGAATTCATGTCCTGTGTTTATTGCATGTGTGGCTAAATTGGATTTATATATATTTGGTTTTTTGTATGCATTTAGGTGTTCAAAATAACGTTTTTTCAGCTGTTTTTTTTGTTTGTCCTATATAACATTTATTGCAATCTTGGCATTCAATTTTGTATATACCGTTGGTTGTTGTATTATCTTTGTTGTGTGAGCTATTTAGATTTTGTAATTTATTTTTATTAGTTTTGTATGCTATTTTTATATCTGTGTTTTTAAATAGTTTTGTTAGTTTTGTCATTTTATTATTTATATATGTGAATGTGGCCCATTTTTTGTTGTTGTTATTATTTATGTGTTGTTCAGTTTGATTAATTCTTAATTGTTCAGTTTTTATTTTGTATTTGATTTTATTTTCTATTTTGATCATAGTATTTTTATTGTATCCATTTGCATAACCAATTTGGTATATTATATTTCTTTCTTTTTCAGTTTCTTGTTTGTTTAGAGGTATTTTGTACATTCTGTTAAATAACGAATAAAATGCTGCCATTTTATGTTGTGGTGGGTGGTCAGAATGGTTAGGTATAATGATGTTAGTGGAAGTTGGTTTTCTATATATTGCATATTGTATGTGTTTGTTGTATCTTGTTATGGTTATGTCTAAATAGTTGATTTTGTTATGTTTTTCTTTTTCTTCTGTGAATTGTATTTTGGGATGTATGTTATTGATTTGTTTCAGTATGTTCTCTGCATTTGTGTTTTTGTTATTTGATACATATAGTCCATCATCTACATATCTTATCCATATGCCATCTGGGTCATGTGTTTTTATGATATTTTGTATTTTGGTGTCTATATGTTGTAGGAATATTTCTGCTATTATGCTTGATAATGGTGATCCCATTGCTAAACCTTCTTTCTGTTGATAAATTTTGCTATTAAATTCAAAGTAATTTTGTTTTAGTATTAGTTGGAGACTATTTTTTATTTCGGTTATATATTGTTTGTTTTCATTTTGTTCTATAAGTTTGTTTATTATTATGTCAATTGTTTCTTCTACTGGGATATTAGTGTACATGTTTGTTATGTCATATGATGTGAAAAATGTATTTTCATTTATATTTATTATTTTTAGTTTGTCTATTAATTCGTATGTATTTTTTATGTTATGATGGTTATTTGTTAGATGGTTATTTTTTAGTTTTTGTGCTATTATTCTTGCTATTTTGTATGTAGGAGCTTTTTTGAAATTGATTAATGGACGTATTGGGTTGTTTAATTTGTGTATTTTTATTAGGCTGTTCATTTTAGGTGGTTCTGGATTATTGTTTATATATATGTCTATGTTTTTATTGTTGAAAATGTTTTTATTTGTTTTTATTAGTTTTATTGTTTGTTTAAGATAGTTTTCTGTTGGGTTTTTATCTAATTGTACGCATTTATTATTGTTGATGAAGTTTTCGGTTTTTTTGATGTAGTCTGTTTTATCAATGATTACTGTTGCTTGACTTTTGTCAAGAAGAAAAAAGAACAGAAGCAACACATTTAATTAAGAAAATAATCACTAGCGAAATGAAAAACAAAGATAAACAAAAGAAAAACAATAAAAGAAATTAAAAATAAAGTAAAGAACAATAATTTAATAATAACTAAAGCAGACAAACTACAGTCAGCAGCTTTAAGAAACTAATTTTCATTACACCGTTGTAGCGATTCTATCAAGAACTTCCAGCCGAGTTCTTGATTACCTATATCACGTCAGATTCCTACATTATTAAACCTACACTGTTAAACACTATTCCTACATTAAACCTACATTGTTTAATACATACTTGGACGATATGCTCAGACAGTGGAAAGTTGAAGTCAGTCCAGGGATAAACTTATATCCTGCCACCACATGCATAAATGCTCTGTTATTAGCTGATGACCAGATGATACTCCAGAAGAGCGAAGATGCTCTGCAACAGTCGACATACCACTTCATCCGTGTATGTAAGACACATTACTTTAAAATATCTCAAAGCAAGACGAAGGTTATGTCTTTTATGGGGAAATTCCAAATCCGTTCCAAAATAGTGTTGGGGATAAGATTTTAGAGGAGGTATTGCACTTTGCTTTTCTTGGTTGTGACATAAGTTATGAACATGATGATGATAAGAATAAAAAAGTAAATAAGTATCAGTTAATGTGTGGTACAATACAACGAACACTAAGAAACAAAACAAGAACTGATACTAAAATGAAGTTCTGTAAGGTAATGGCAGTACCTGTTATTATATATTCTAGCATATACAAACCCCTCAAAAGAATTTTTTAAAGCACGTGAGTGGTTATCGCCTAAGGGATCGAATGCGTAATGGACATAAGGGCCGAACTGTGTATATTATCCATCAATGATAAGATAGAAGAACGAAAGCAGCAGTGGATGGAACACGTCTACAGGATGGATCACCAGAGGCGAGGCTAGTAAAGCGCGCTGTAGACTAAAAAACCAGTTGGCAGATGATCTGAGGGTAGGCACTGGAAGAGATGGCTGCAGTGAAGACGGAAAAGGCTGAAGTGACGACCTACACCGTGAAGTGACGACGATGACGACGACGACGATGACGACGGCGACGACTTCAGGTTCCACGCTTTCATTGACCAGATTCGTGACGAAGTAAAGGTCTTTTTCGTTGCTTCCAATCATCGTAGAACAGGAAAACATCTCGCTGGAGAAGTCGCTAACTGTCTTGTTGAATTGAAACCCGACGACTGTGTTTCAAACACAGCACTCAAGCGTCTGCCGAAACGGGAAAAACGTTCCTGATTCACCTGTTTCATAATTTATGAATCCACTTTCCCTCTAAACGTAAGTGGTATAGCGTAATAATGATTCTGAAGCTGGTAAAGAACTTTTCTCTCGCGTTTATACGTGAGGTTATCCTCAAACCGATCAGTCTCTTGCCCGATACGACAAAACCATCGAGAGACTCGTACACCGTTATTGGCCCTTTAAGTTAGACTTCCGTGAGTAAGTTTAGAATTTCGCAAGTCTTTCTAAATCACACTAGCACTAATTCACGAGACGATGTGGTCTGTCAAGAGCATTATACCGAAACTGGGTGCCAGGACAAGTAGACAACTGTGTCCTCTGGAGCAGGCGAATGACTGATTGTATCATGAGGATGGTGTTTAGAAGCTTCGGCAAGTTCTTCCCCCGATAATTACATTCGTTTGACGTCTAGTTTTCTTCAAGGGAACAGTTTCAGAGTAAGAATAGAAAACAATCACTCTTAGGAGAGACGATAGTTATCGCCAACTTTCCGAATGGCAACGTTCTGGGACTTCGACATCGAATGGCAACGGTATTTGACATCGATACAGCCTGGTGGTTGGAGTATAGCTGTTATTATTTCCAGAACACAGTGCCGTTATTTTTTGCCGAAAAAAATTACGCAGCCGTCAAGTCTCAGCGTCAATTAGATTCCGAAGTTCTGTGGGCCTATAACTGAAAAGTTACCGTCACCACCTCCAAGAGTACCGCGGTGGCATAATCGCGCAAAGACATGCGGCCACGTTCGCTCAAAATAGGATATGCCGAAATGCTATGAACCAACATAATAAAGTATCTCTGGCAGATCCACTCACAGAACGTAAGACATCACGTTCAGGGGAAATTACATAAATAAACGTTCTTTCGAGCCCGACGCTAGCTCCCAGGATTGGTAAGATATTGTCACTGCGTATGTCGGTAATCCCGTATGCAGTTTCCAACCTCGCTGCTTTCCACAGAAAACGGTGCAAAGCTTACTCGATAAGGTGCTTAAGCTAGTAGCACTGGTTCTCTAGTACTGGTTTGGACGCCACTTGAAGGTGTATTTAGCGCGTAAATTCTATACACGGGCAGCTCGCGAGACCCGTTTGCTAGCTCCGGTGGAATGATCGTGAGTCATGAGTCACTGGACCCCACTAAAAAAAAATTTATAAGTAAAGCAAATCCCACTTAGTGGGCGGAGTGACCACTTGTAAATCAGGACATTGTAGGAACACTGATTTTAATGCATTTCATGTAGGCCTATATCCCAAATGATCGCGTTGTCGCAGACAGTAAACGATGGAAGAGTACTGTTCCCAAATTATTAATTAATAAACTTGTACAGGTGGAATTCCGTTATTAATATTCAAAAACATCAAAATTTAAATTCAAGTTATTACTTGTAACAATCCCATCTCCCCTTGTTCTGATATTAATATTTATTAGACAAGTTGTATTAACACAGTTTTAAAATTATTGTATAAACTTTTCCGGAGCTGAAGAAGGGTTTTAGTAATTAATTTCGCTGGCGGAGTTATTTATTTAGGTAAAGCATCCTCATATTATATTTATCTGATAAGAGAAGAACCAGTCGAAGCGAGGGAGGGGCGCTGAATTGGATGGATGAAATAAAACACAGTGTCGCAAGACGAACGAACTGCTGGCGGTTTAGGGGTGTGAGAGGGTGGGTACAGGGAAGTTAGTAAAAGGCCTAAAGGGACACATCATCTCATCGCATTTAATTAATGAACTGCTCCAGTGAAGGGGGTATGGGATTGCCGTCGCCCCTCCCTTTCCGCCGATCTGTCTATCTCTCTCTGTGCCAGTCTCTGCCGTATCGCCATGTCTCTCGCTCTTTCTAAATCACTCTTCCTCAATCGGTCTCTTTCCTTTGCGTAAGTCGGTTCATCGTATGTCTCTTTTTCTCCTTCTCTTTTATTTACGCTACCCTCTAGAATCTGAGTCTGTTTCGATTCATTCTACTCGAGATATTTATCACCTGAATAACGTACTTGAACACGACCCTCGACTGGTGATACCTATCGAAACGCCATCTCTTTGTTGTTGTTTGTCTTGTTAGCAACAGGGCGCGTATATTAAATGTATCAACGTTCCGTTCAACCCAGCTCTCTAGTCGTTTGCTCATTCTGCTTCATTCCTAAAGCACTTTACAATATGTCAAGGATAATAATCTTTTAAATCCTTTTTTGCTCTCTACTCTTGGCTGTGTCTTTTTTACATTACCGTTCTATAACACGCACACACATTCACATAAACGCGCACGCGCGCGCACGCACACACACATTACCTTAACGTTTAAATTTCCATAAACATGTATATTTACTTATCGACAAAGAACAATTAAATAAAATAATGTGACTGCCCATTTTATGTAATTCGTCTTGAAACTAGACCATCCACTAACAGAATCAAATCAATAAAACAAGGACACAAGAGTTTTAAAACACGAAACACATATGAAAACACACAAAAAATTCGTCGATAATTCGTTAGATCTCTACCATTACTAAACCCTATTCCCCATTTACTATCACTATAGACCGATAATTAACCACTCACGAAGTCCTAGTTTACTAACCAACAAATTTTACCAAACAACGAATGAACATGGCTGTCGAAAAGCAAGTAGTGGAATGCTCGAAGCATGTTTTACTTAAGTTAATACCGCGTGCCCATACATGTAGCATTGTTAGTGTTCCTCAATGAAATATTCTGACAATTTTAATTAAATAATGTAAATGTTATTTCTGAAAAATTATTCAGTAATGATACAATTTTTAATTTTTTAATTTATAGTTTGTGTAACACGTAAATACACCAATATGATGTATTGGTGTTACAGTACGCTGAAAATGTGATATGTTTGTCATATAATTAAAGAGTAATTAATGTTTCTTCGTATTTTAACTGCAGTGTCAAAATTACGAATATTTAGTGCTTCAGTAACTTTTAAAGTTCGTAAGGAAGATGGTAGAGAGTATGCAATACTACAATAAACCTTGCTTTCTGCGTGAACACAGGAAAAGAACGAAGTAAAACTGAGAGGAAGGCCAAGTGATGAAAAGGGGGAACGTTTTAATATTAAAATATGCTCCCTTTATTCTTCTTTTCAGTTTGAGTTGTAAAGTGCAGGATCGGCGGTGGCGGCTGCAATCCTTGTAAGATGCGTGCCAGAGACCAAGGATTACCTTACGCGGCTGTCGCAGCGACACAACCCCCCGGCCCCGGCCCTCTTAAGTCTGTTTTATAGGAAAAAATAAATCTACTGTGCGCCGCTGGAAGCAGGGAATGTGTTAAGGTTTAAGGCTATTTTATGATACCCGCCCTCTCCCGTCCGGTTGAGCGTCGACAAGGCGTTGCACTGCGCCGAGGCTTATCGCCGACACCTCTGACAATATTTGCTCTCTTCTTGCGCGGTTAATGTATACCCGGCGCGCGTCGGCTGTATGTGTGTTCTTGTGCGATAAAAACACGGTCGTGTACAAGCTGTGAATGTCATCGCCTCGTGTGCTGAACGAACGCGATAGCGACCCGCTCCGCCGACGGAGAAAAAATTTCCCTCGCTGTTTAATTCTACCACCTGTAAGCAGAAGTTACCGAAAGGGTATTAATTACGGAATGTTTTAATCCTTTGAAAGTTTAAACGGATTTTGTTTAAATTTCACATGTGCTACTGTACTGATAATATCACATTACAAATTGTGAATCATCTCAGTTCACAATAACATAGCGCTGGCTTTTTATATTTAACCAGATCCAATTTATGCAGACAAATTTCGCAACCAAATGAAATTCATGATTATATTTTTGTAACCTCGTCTACAATAACACACACACACACACACACACACACACACACACACACACACACACACACACACACACACACACACACACAATTATGCCGTAACATACTTCATTCATGTAACCTTGCTCACAAAGAGAACTTGTATCTCCGTAGACGAATATGATAGTGTACATTAACCAGATAGGATTGAAAGAATTACCACCGAACAATTACGGAGAAATGGCTAACAAATTCCGACAGAAGAGCTTGTCGACGTGACAAAGTAGGGTCGCTTCCGAGAACTGTAGAAAATCAACCAGCAAAATCAGTCGGCTTCATAAATATCAGACTATGAAGAAAAGTAAAACCTGCAGTTTGCTTTGAAACCATTAGAGCACAGGACGCTGGTAAAATAACGTAACAGTATTAGCATTGTCTTAACGTAACGATTATTTCCTTTAAGCCCTTTGGGACCTCATTTCACACTCAAAGCAACACTCTTCAGTTACCTCCAGAGTTCTGACTTTCCTGTTTAACCGTGTTTGATTATGTAGAAGGTAATGTTTCCTCTCCCGTATAGATTACAGTCCAAGGCCTGTCTGCCGACTGATGTTGCTGTTTGATTTTCTACAGTTCTCGGAAGCTACCCTACTGTCACATCGACAAGCTCTTCTGTCGGACTTTGTTAGCGTAATTGTTCGGTGGCAATTCTTTCAGTGTTATCTGGTCAATGTACGCTAACGATTCTTCTTAAGCAGTTGCAGTTTCCTTGTTGACAAGTTGACTTGATGTGATTCTTGTCAGTAAATCGTTTATTATGTACTCTAACTGAAATTGTTTTTGACATTCTGTAAGAAAGGCAAATTGTGACAAAATTCATTGTGCGCAAAACGCCAGCCTTCATAATAACGTTTACTTTATGTACAATCGCGTTACTTTACGGTGGCCGCTCCATAGCTGCGCGAAAAGTGGGGGTAGTGGGGAGACTCAGTGTGTTCAGTTGTAACACGTCATTTCAAAAACGTCCGTCTTACTGTGGTAACAGCGGCTGACCTTAACTATTTAATTATTACAACTCGGGTTTTACACATTGTTGACATTTCCGGATTTCATTCAACTAACTACTATTTATAATTTTACTCAGTATTACTCGAAATTGTGTCAAATATGTATTTGTAATACCACAACAATGTTATTTATTACATAGTGTAAATAATAAATAATTACTAGTGTAAAGGAAGCAAGTGGAATACTAATAAAAGAAATAGAGAAATATAAATATAAAATGACCAGAAATATGCTTTATGCAAGTGTTGCTAAAATATTATCTGAACGAAAAAGTGGGTAAAATATACGTAACCATGCATAAAAATATGCATACTTTATATAAAATATAACATAAAATCGAGCCCATTAATTTTTCTTGCATTTAAGACCATTATTAATACAAATTTTAAAATTAATTTGTAAGTAATGAATGTAAGTAACTTACCGACTTATAAAGAAGTATATACACAGTCAGAATGAACTGGGCATTCAGTATTGTTCTCCAAGTCCGGCGATGTTTCTCTGTCCAAAATTGCTTCAACACCGGAGATACAGCTGCCATCATCTGAAGAAGATTCAGCGCTTGATAGGTCATCGTCGTCGTCATCGTCATCATCATCTTTGCCTAAGTTAATTACAAGCCTATCTTGCATTTCATCTATAATCCTTCTCTTTCCAAATATTCACCTTCAATTTTAATTACATGTTCACACACTGATGTCCATTGTTGTTTTTCTATTCATTGGCATGCTTGCCTAGTTAAATCTATTATGTTTTTTATTATCAAAAGCGGTGTTGTTTTTTGCAACAGAGTGTTTAAGTTGAGCCCAAATAAGTTCTATGGTGTTTAGGTCCGGATGATACGGAGGTAGACGAACAACAGTGTGGTCGTGATTTCCTAAAATAGGCCTTCTATCGATTTTATAGGGGTTTTCTAACGGGTTATTCATTTTTACTAACTTATATAGCTCTGGTTTCAACATATTAGGGGTAAAACGTATTAATTATAAATTAATCATAGTTTATTAGATAACCACTGCATTAACTCACTTTTTGAAGAATTTGATGTGGGACATTTTTCAGATTGGTAATTGTGGTATGTTGCATTATCTAATACTGAGTTTTTTGGTAAGCCCGGAATTAGTTTTTCAACTATCCATTTCCCGAAATTTGTACTATTGATATCCCCATGATAATCACCTGTTTTCTGTCCCGATTTAAAAACCATTAAGGCACCACCGATGAACCCTTGATCTGTACCTGCGTGAACATTATGTATTATTACATATTATGTATCTGTCTCCTTTATTTAACGGTACACTCGCTCCTTCACCACTTTCGTCGTACCACGACTTCTTTACTGTATGAGACCTGTGTATATACGTCTCATCTGTGTAAACGATTGGCCGGTTTTCTGTCCTGAATTGTTTTATTTTCCTAAGGTATTCAATTCTTTTTTACCCTTATCTCTTGACGTTCATTTAATACACAGACGTCAAGAGTTCTATTATTTCTTGACGTTCTATTATTTCTAATCTTCTTCCACTTAAACCCTAAGTTTACAATAACTTTCCTTAAACATGATAAGCTACCTTGAATGTTGACACTAGACTTAAGAAGTTCATGAAGTTTTCGTAGCGTAGGATATGTTTTTTGTGTTGTAAAATTGTAAATTGTTCTTCTTATTGAACATTTATCAAAATCATCAATAGTAGATTTTGTTGACCAACTCTTTCTTTCTTTACGAGGTGTTGTAAAGTGTGGTGACTGTCCATTTTCTATTGTTATCCTCTCACTTTTAATACGGCGGATCGTTCTTTCAGAAACTCCTGTTGCTGACGCTATTCGTTTTTGAACCGTTTTTAGTGGAATACTAATTCCATTATTTTCACTTTCCATAAATTTACACACATTAGAAATAACTTCCCGAGCTTGGCTATGCACAATCTTTTTACCTAACTTCGATTTAATAGGAGGCATTTCTTTTGATTACCTAATGAAATAAAGTGTACTTTAAAAGTAACAATACTTTAAGCAAAACAAAATTTAGTTTAACAAAACGTGATACCTGAAAACACAACCACAATGAAATTTAAAATGTAATTAGATTATTTAACACACGTCACAGTTCCAAACTAATTACTAGTAACTAAAAAGAAACTAAATAATTAAATGGAATACAGGCCTACACGGTAAATGTTTTTGAAAACGCATCAACACTTATGCACTCAGTGAGACGTGCCGTTACACTGACAAAAAACAGGGTTCTGCGCACACTGCTTTCACCAAGGTTGGCGGCCACCATAAAGTACACACGCAGTACGTCTGCAACAGAATTAGTCGATATAACGTTAAAGAGCCTAATTTAAATTTTCACTTAAAATATCAAATACCAATAGTCTGTATTTTGTATAACACTCCTGTAGATCTCCTTTAATGTCTTCAGCTGATGAAACAGGTTTTTAGTTTAGGTTATGTTGAACTGTATCTGCCGGCCGGTGGGAAAAATCGATACTCCCTTTGGTGGGTCCGGATTTGTGGTTTACGTTGACATTTTAGCCACCCGCTTATCTGCATGTGAAATATATATATCTCGCGATTTTTAAACAATTTTTGAAACAATTGTTCACGTAAATAAAGACGTAAAAATAAAAACAAGAATACTAATTTAACATATTATATTATATTATATTATTTTTATTTTTGTGTTTTTATAATTATTTATCTCAGGTGGTCTCGGGTTCAATTCCGGCGTAGGCTCAATACGGCGTGCTCTCAGCGTCGTGAGGCAAAATTGAGTAGCCGCCTGAGGTAACAGCGACGGCTCCTGGCTGTGAATACCGACAACTAGCGGCTGGCGACGCGTTGTACCAGCCTCGCAACCGTCCCACTAAACACAAAAGCTGTGTGATACGCCTTGGCCCTTTACAGACAGTTGAGCAGAGGTTTGTTTATTTTATTTTCTAATTATTTATCTAAATCAGTCGTCTGAAGACGATGTTTGGAGTAGTGAAAATGGTACTTTTAAAAAGTTAAATAAATGATTGCTATCGTCGTTTTTACAAATTTTGACATTAGATTTCATCACTGTTAAAGTTTCAAAAGATTATAATGGGGCAACTTAATTTGGTCAGTGTTTTGATAATTAATTAATCGCTGATTTAATCAAGGTTTATTTAGTATTTATTTATTTAGAATAAGACTGACGGTTCAATTAATTATCTTTGTTAGTGTCTGGACAAAGGTTGCCTGTTTCTTACGTCGATAACTTTTTATCAGTGTTTTTCTTTTTGTAATTATTTTTCTATTAGTTTGTCCCTTCGCCTGCGCCAACTAAATTGCTTCGAGTTTCCCTCCGCCTAATCCACCACACGGGCTTATTTCGTTTACCACTAAAAAAGTTCGTTTTCGTTCCCTACCATATGATTTCAATTACCTAAGTATTAGTGTCTCACTAGTAGGACTTATCAATAACTCTGCTTTCTTGTATATGTGTGTGTGTGTGTGTGTGTGTGTGTGCGCGCGCGTGCGTGTGTGTTTCTTTTTAACGTTTTGTAATTTGTTTTCCAAATGGCGTTCTAGATATCGTGCGATTTTTCAATCAAACATTTGCTGTTAGAAATTACAAATTTTGTGCAAAAGTTATCGCGGTTATGAAAGCAGGTAGTCACACCAAAGTTATTCATAAAAAACATTAAGAAATCAAATATTAAAATATGAAAAAAAAACTACAAATACAGTCTCGGTACTTATGTTAAGTGTAATGATTGGCATTTGGCGATTTCCTTCTGCTCACTGTGAAGAGTAAGCGAAAATTTTAAATTAAATTAAATTAAATTTAATATCTTTTGTAATTTCTCTTGTAGGCCTGCATCATTTTACTTTAATAACTGTTTTTCTCGAGTTTTAATTGAACATTTTTTATTTGAAAATACTGTACGTAAATTACAGTATTTGATTTTAAATACTGTTACGTCACCATCGACCAGAGACTTATAGTAATAAAAACGTTGTGTTTATTATATTCCTACGATGTTTGACGTGTCATTCAGTACTGCATAGCACAAAGGCATTATCCTTTCAGCATAATTTGCGTAGTTAACAAGCACTCGAAGAGTCTAGAGGGTACTTTCTGTGCAGCCTTGACAGACGCAGAACCTGCTCGGCTAGCCGAGAAACGTGCAGGACGACACTCTCGACTGTTCAAGAGCGTTCCGTAATTGTCGTTACAATACTTTTAAATAGTTATTTTTCACATTATAGTGGCACCCGTGAAAGAGGGGGGATAGGTGTATTGGGTCCGACATAACCACACGTGTATAACAAACAATACAGACACGTAGGTTCAAATGAGAATTTCTCTAAATATTCCAGCTGATGGAAGGCTCTTCGTCTTATTTTTTTTTCTGCTAATATTACGTTTCTATTTTTCAGCATATCAAGTGTACTGTACTAGCGCATGTGTCTGGTTTTGAATAACGGGCGCTTGACAGTTTGTTCTGAACTCTCTCACTCTCTTACAAGTGCCACTATTTTCTTGGTATATATTTGGGCTTAGGTTATAGTTTTAATAGTTTTAAATAATCCAGTTTTATCCAGCCATTTTACGCGCTGTTTCCCATTTCTGTTATGTCACTGATATTATTGATTCACAAATTTCTCTAAAAAAATCTTCATTCTTATTAGATCGTCTTGTAGGCCTATGTATCCTTAAACGATAATAGAAGTGTATATTAGTGACCTGAAATCTTCGTCTGTCCTGGCAAGAAACCACCCACCTTCATTAACACACCAAAAATACTACATTTGTCTTTAGTTTACAAAATTTATTTTTTTCTTATTTTGTTTTACATATGATCTTACTTCGGAACTTTGGTAACACACAAAATAAGCTTTAGTTCTTTATTCTGTTCCTACAATTCATACTATAGATAAACAAAAGCAGAAAAAGGGGATTGAAGAGAGAGACACATGAGACTGATTGGGGAGGGGGAGGCAGTAAGATATATTTAGTTGTAAGTGCGGTTTAATCAGTACAATGCAACGTCTCTAAGCCACGCAGACGGTATTACATTATCTAATCATGTTAACACGTTCCATACAGTTATTTCAATTATATTATGCGGTTTAATGCACTACCTGGTAGAGAGAACCGAGACATAGAACTGTTTGCTTGTTTCCGCTACTTGTTCTTGATTAATTAACGGATTAATCCAATGTAATGCTAGACACCGTGTGGATGCTGTAATGAATATTGTCCTTCCATGTGTGTTGTATTTGAATTGATGTTTAGTTACTCGTATGATAATACGTGGATACGCTCACTCACAGCTGAAAGGAGGGGGCGCGTTGTAAAATTAATTGACAAATTAAGATGCTGTACTGATATTTACATTGACGAATTAATTCTTGAGTGAAAGAGAAATATCAGTCCTGCTCCGGCTAATCAGGTAATCCAGAAATCGGAAGATCTGTATACAAAGAGTATCGTAAAATTAAACCTACTGTACTTATTATAGAAATTTTGAGTGTTTCAACGGGAGAAACGAAAGTCATAGCATTTAAATAAATGGAACTGTTGGTTACCAGTGCATATTTTTGAAACAGAGCATTTGTTTCTGAAAATCAGACGAAACCAGGACATTTTGTTTTACCCATAAAATAAAATTAAGAAGTAAATGCACACTTATTTTACAGAAATCTCATACGAAAAGAATGTATAAGTATTTCACTTACATAAGTGCTTTGCTTAGAATTTTAAAATGAAACTTCGAGTAACAGGTACATATTAGCCAGTATAATTCATGTAAAAAACAATAATACTTTATTAAGCCAAAAGTGCTTATAATTGAAATTATAAATTGTACTTTTCTTGAAGATCCAATCTTTCTCAAACCAACTTTGTCTTTTAAAATAGTGACGTGAAATTTTTACAAGTTTCTTTAAGTTATGTTTATTGTTACTGTTTTCTTAACGGAGTGCAGAAGCAGTCCACGGGCTGTTAACAAGTAAGGTGTTGTGTCTTAGGTAATGATGCCTTATGTACCGTTCTTGACCCCCTCAGCAAGCCGTGTTTAAGTATTACTGTAACCTAAATTGTTAATTAGCAACTGTAACTTTAACAATTATTAGCATACAAAAACACAGGTAACCTGTACAGCGCTGCGTTGTTCGGGTATTTTCAAGTAAGACTCCAGGCTCCAGTAGGACAACGACAGTTGAGATAGGCCTACGGTTTCTTAGAAGTGCATCAGAGAGAACAGAGAAAGGAGCTGAGATATAACACATGAATTAGAATACGTTAGCAACAGGGATAACAGAAGAGGGAAAAATTAATGGAAAGGGATGTAGAACGGATGGATAAAGGAAGAATATCTTAGACTATAGACGCCGAGATGGGAGAGTTATCAGTAAGCCTCGGCATCCAGGTCTGAAGTCTAATACTGGACAATACTATGACTTTTTTTACTGTTCAGCGTTTGTATAGCCATACAAGATATAAAATACATCGTTGTAAAAGATCGACCGAGTTACTTCTTAATAGAAATAATGATACGCACATTTAACGGGCATTTTACTTCAGGTCAAGGGTAGTCCCTAAGCAACTGCCGAATTTTAAGTCAACACATTGGGTCTGTAAGTTTATCCGAAATCGTACGGAACTGACCACTCGCGAGTCTCATTCTGCACGTTATTCTGCGTTTCTTGAACGTCAGAAAACATCCTTTAAGCTAAAGCTACTGATAAGCCGTTATCGACAGTCATGCGGCATCCACACCCTGAGAATTGAAGACAGCGGGATAATCGAGAAGCACTCCAAGCAATAGGTCAATAAAGTGGTCTCAAGGTATTAAGCTCACGGAATGTCAGATGGACTGATAAGGGGAAGAAGTGACTAAAAATGACTGAAGAAAATGATGAAGTGGTAATATAGAGACTTCCAAAATGATGACTCCTGTGTTTGGTATTAAATTTATTCTCCGTCTCCAGCTTCAGCGGTTTGATTGATTTAGATCAGTTCGTAAGCCACTAGTTAAATACCAAAGACGGAACCTGGCCTGATGTAACAGTATCTTGAACTTTTAGTTCCGCCCATATACTGTACTCTCAGGTCTCAGCAAAATTTCCGTACTGTAGGCCTACACAATCTGTTGTACTGGTATTTAATAATAGGTTTTGTAAACCTTTATTTATTATAACAGCAGCTGTTAATCTAAACGTAACGAGCACCATAATTAAAAACCAGGATAGTTTCCAGCAGTTAGGGCGACTGATCTTGTAGAATTGTATACCTATATACGGTAGTACCATATATGCCTATTATATGCCTAAGTGTATTTATTTGCGTAACTATTGCTATGGTAAGTGTTAAAATCCGACACTGCACCATTTTCCACTTTTCTCCTAGACCATTTTTCCGTTCAAAACCAGTCTCAGAATTTTTATAATAATCTATTTTACAACCACAAATAAATTTACTTTGTAAATAAATAAAATTGTGCGTCTTCAGTGTTTTAAGTTTTATATTTACAGACAACCACGCGAATTTCATTTGTTTCCTTTTTTGTGAATATTATAGCTGCCTGAGACCCTATCCTTTTGAAGAGTCTGTTTGGTATTTGTTTCAAGCAAATTTGATTTACTTTATTCTGTCTACTGTGTAGTGTACCGTGTATCTATTTTCTGTACAGAATATAATATTCTATTTGTTACTGTTGCTGACACTCCCCGCATCGACTACACACAGCCATATCGACTTCTAACTTCGTTTATTTTCCTCTACCCATTTACTATGTCTGTTCTTATATCAAAAGTGGCTTGCCTTTTTTGTTTCATTTATTCGCAAACTATCATGACAATACGAGTTGCCTGTCGTACTACTAAATTGTATTAATTCAATCACTTTCTGCTGCAGTCCGTTTCTTGATGTATATAATACATTTAATATTTATAATGAATTTACCTCAAGATATTTTTTTCCTTATTAGGAACATATTTTGCGTACCATCTTGAACCCATCCTCAGCCTTCCGGTTTTTGTGTCCGGTGAAGTACATATGTGTTGGTTGACTATTATTATTGTGGCTTCCTGTTGGCTTCTCGTACTTCAAATTGGTTTTATTGTGTGTGATTGTGGTGTATGTGTTAGTTTTTTGTGTATTTTCGATGTTGAGTGCTTTGAATATTGTGTCATGTTTTGTATTGATTTGTATTTGTTCAGGTATTAGTTTGTTTTGTGTTTTATGTTGTATATTTGTAAATTTTGTATTTTGTAAATGAACAACACATAAGTAATAACAACAACAAAAAATGGGCCACATTCACATACATAAATAATAAAATGACAAAACTAACAAAACTGTTTAAAAACACAGGTATAAAAATAGCATACAAAACTAATAAAAATAATTTACAAAAACTAAATAGCCCACACAACAAAGATAATACAACAACTAACGGTATATACAAAATTGAATGCCAAGATTGCAATAAATGTTACATAGGACAAACAAAAAAACAGCTGAAAAAACGTTATTTTGAACACCTAAACGCATACAAAGAACCATAAATATATAAATCCGATTTTGCCACACATGCAATAAACACAGGACATGAATTCCCAGA
The DNA here is from genome assembly GCA_034769895.1 of Magicicada septendecula. Lineage (NCBI taxonomy): Eukaryota > Metazoa > Arthropoda > Insecta > Hemiptera > Cicadidae > Magicicada > Magicicada septendecula. The sequence continues at coordinate 113,098,716 of CM068375.1, read as the reverse complement.
CATAACCAATGTGACACTAATAAAACATATACCACACAAAGGCACCATAATGAACATTTGGGAAAATTTACAAATATACAAACATAAAACACAAAACAAACTAATACCTGAACAAATACAAATCAATATCAATACAAAACATTACTCAACATTCAAAGCACTCAACATCGAAAGTACACAAAAAACTAACACATACACCACAATCACACACAATAAAACCAATTTGAAGTACCAGAAGCCAACAGGAAGCCACAATAATAATAGTCAACCAACACATATGTACTTCACCAGACACAAAAACCGGAAGGCTGAGGATGGGTACAAGATGGTACCCGAAACATGTTCCTAATAAGCAAAAAAAATATCTTGAGGTAAATTCATTATAAATATTAAATGTACTAAATTTTAATAGGTTTTATAAGTTATAAGGTGATTTAGCAGCCCAGTCGTATGAAATTTGATTATTAACCTTGAAGTCCCAGTTCCGTTTCCTGCTAACACAATTAAATCATGTACATCATTGAGCTTCAAGTTCGACTCAGACTGTAAACATCCGTACATAGGCTAATAGTCAGGCGTAACGATTCCTTGTATGTCTGTAATGTTCAAATTGGTAGAGAACTCTGTCTTTCGTGAGCCATTTAGATGGTACAAAACTGTGAGGAGTTTATTATTATATAATGTACAATCCTTGTGTGCAAGTTTTGCTGTTTCCTTTTGATAACTAATAGACAGATTAATTATCAGTAAAACAAATAAATTTCCTTTTATTATTTCCGATACAGATTTACAATTATTGGTACTGAATACATTTCCGGATAAAACTCCAATGATTCCAGGATGAGGTTTTATCAAAGGTTTCATTATGTCATTTCTCGTTGTTGGCCCTACTTATGAGCAACACTGGCGGATCCAGTTGACTCCTTAGAAAAAATTACTGCATTACTAAAATCTCAAAACCTCATATTTGTCTATAGAACCGTCATAATTCATTCATTTGTAATAGTCCTATATGACCAAACAGTTTTTTCAGAAAGCTATATAAAATAATGTAACTCTATTTTTACAAAGGAAATAACAAGAATACCTGGTTGTTTACTGATGATCCAATAGCCTCATCCCAAATCCATTACTGGAAATCGGTTTGACTTAACAGTATATTATTAAACTAAATTATTTTCAATTGAACTGCGTAATGAGAAATTGCAGAAAAGCAGTATTATTCATTTTTTAGCACAGAGTGTTCCAGAAATACCATTGCCTTGGTTCGGTTCTCAGAATTTGACCTAGTAACATTTATGGCCACGTGGTATATTTATTAAAGAGCTTTTAAAAATTGGAATAATTCAGATGGAAAATTCCTGTTAGTATTTCTTGTATCGTGAAAATGTCACGTTATGTGATTCACCCTGTTGAATAGTTTTTTCAAAAAAATGTTTGTGGGAATCAGTTAAACTTCGTTTACTGTTACTTATGAAGCACTTACTATAATGTTTCGTTGGGTACAACAATGTTAGCGCACCCACTCAAAAATGTTTGTGGGAATCAGTTAAACTTCGTTTACTGATACTTATGATGCGCTTACTATAATGTTTCGTTGGGTACAACAATGTTAGCGCATCGCTCAAAAATGTTTGTGGGAATCAGTTAAACTTCGTTTACTGATAGGCCTACTTATGAAGCGCTTAGTGTAATATTTCGTTGGGTACAACAATGTTAGCGCACCGCTCAAAAATGTTTGTGGGAATCAGTTAAACTTCGTTTACTGATACTTATGAAGCACTTACTGTAATGTTTCGTTGGGTACAACAATGTTAGCGCACCGCTCAAAAATGTTTGTGGGAATCAGTTAAACTTCGTTTACTGATACTTATGAAGCGCTTACTGTAATGTTTCGTTGGGTACAACAATGTTAGCGCACCGCTCAAAAATGTTTGTGGGAATCAGTTAAACTTCGTTTACTGATACTTATGAAGCGCTTACTGTAATGTTTCGTTGGGCACAACAATGTTAGCGCACCGCTCAAAAATGTTTGTGGTAATCAGTTAAACTTCGTTTACTGATACTTATGAAGCGCTTACTGTAATGTTTCGTTGGGTACAACAATGTTAGCGCACCGCTCAAAAATGTTTGTGGGAATCAGTTAAACTTCGTTTACTGATACTTATGAAGCGCTTACTGTAATGTTTCGTTGGGTACAACAATGTTAGCGCACCGCTCAAAAATGTTTGTGGTAATCAGTTAAACTTCGTTTACTGATACTTATGAAGCGCTTACTGTAATGTTTCGTTGGGTACAACAACGTTAGCGCACCGCTCAAAAATTCTATATCCACCGCTGTTGGACAAAGAGATTTCCCATTTTTGTCCGTTTCTCTCGCCTTCCAGGTAAGTCCACATCATCCCTACATAATTAACGATTTCATCTCTTCACCTACCAGACTGCCTACCTTTAGATTACAGTTAGTGTTCAGAATCACACTAACTCTAGTATTAAGGCCTATTCAATGCAATTTTTTAATGTCTAGTATCACAAATTAGTCATTTGCTTCGTACCCAAAATTAGGTAGACCGAATTGCATCCATTCGATTAATGCTCATCACACTTCGCCGCCCCCCACATCAGTGGCTGTTTGATAGATCTTAAACTTAGTTCATCCTTTTGGTTTAATACCCATGTGTGAGCCCATGGAATAGCAATATATGACCTCGAAATTAAAATCTTGCATCTTGCTTCTTTATTTCTTATATAGGTCTGATATCAAAATGTAGATGGAACTAATATTTCTCCGGTGCTGAAGGTATTCTACAATTTATTGCCTTGTTCGTCCATCTTCAAAAAAACATATTGCCAAAATAAACAGCTTTCCCGTCCCATCCAAAACCTTATCTCTAACAGTTACTGGAGTCTCCGCTTCATTAGTTATTAACTTCGTTTTATGGGCTTTATTATGAATTCCACTTAGATATTAACTAATGTGCTTCGACACTAATGAGGCACTAATGTGAAAAACTAATGTGATTTTTCAACATTGGAGTTAGCTAGTTTTTCCTGACGCTGTTGGAGCAATATTTTAAAAATCAGACGAACAATTAGTTGTCTGATCGAGTGTCCACTCACCACCGTGAGGCAAAACTGATATTCACAGTTTGCCTCCTGCCAGAAGAGATCTGAATTAAAGCTAGGACCTTGCACCGCCTCTGCTTCGTACAAAGACCGTCTGACAACACGAGTGAGAGTCTACAAATTAGATGTTTACGATAACATAATCTACAGATTCTGAGTTGTTAGTTTTACCATTAATATTAATAGTGTTCGTGTCATTTTAGTGATCGAAAATCTTCTTCCAGAATACTATTACAACGATTTGGAGAAGTGAGTTGGTTTGCTTGATACGCCTTTGTAATCGAAAGTATGATCTACATCATTTGTTAATTCTTTGCTTCAAATAAATATTTACTTATTTTAATACTTATTTCTTAATTAAAAACTTATTAAGCTTTACTAGTCAATAAAACACTAACCAAGGACATTAATAATACTTTGGTTATGATGGCTTTTGTCTTGAGCAGTGTAATACAGATTTGTTTGCTGTGCACTTAACACGGGATCCCCCGCTTGTAGTACAAAGTGGCTGCGGGGCGTTAATGACCCACTTAACATAATTGAGTTGACCCGATCCGTCTTGTGTCGTCCTTCACTGTTTGCTTGTGTCCATAAACAAGGTGACCCACTGGTGGCGCACCCTACTTCTCCAACTTACGCGAGGGAATGCACCCCTTAACGGACTCAAATACTCTGCCTGCATCTTCCTTTCAACGTAGAATATCTAACGTGGTTAACGGAAAAATCGAAATTATTTCCAAGTAGAAAAGAAAAGAATACTTTCAATTAATCTGTCATGTGTATTCGTATACGTCATAAACTTCATCATTATTGTTGATAATTTCTGTAAAATTAGCCATTCCCTATCAGCGTTCAATACTTTCATGAATGGTTCTTGTCTATTTTATTTTACCACAATATTTAACATAAACAACCCCACTATCTAGCAAACAGCTGCCAGAGTAGCCTTCAATTTAGCAACCATCTGTCATCTCGTCTACCCAAATGTCCGCTCATTACTATTTAATTTTCTCATTTCTATAAACGACATCATCTACTGTAGTACCCTTGCGACCGTTTTATTCCTATTGTAATCCTTCCATGCTTCTCTCAGCAGGACACAGTTATTCTCATACCTAATGTCGACGTTTCTACCAATATCAGAAGGGACTCACTGATTAGAAACTTCTTTTTTTGATAATAAAAGCAACTTTTCTTTCAAACACGCGCGCGCGCGTCCAAACACACACAGATACAAAATTAAAAATATATTTAAACCCCAAGAAACGAATTTTCAGGAAAATGTAAAAGTCTGTAAAAACAAATTAAATAACAGTTTAATTGAACAAGGGAGGCGAGTTCTCAGTGTTAACTCGACCATTTGGCATTTCGCTGTCTGTCTATACCCTATGATTAGGGTATGTCTAACGATAATTTTTGAATGTATTAAACGATTTTCGAAAAATTTGACATACATGTCCATACGTTTACCGTTCAGGACCTAAATGTTCTTTAGATTGACCCCACCCCCAAAATAGGGGGCGGAAATCAAAAATGTAAAGGGATCAAATATGTCAAAAATCTCCAAACTATCTGTGGAATATCAAATTAAAAGCAGTTCCAAGTAAAGACTGACTGTAGTGATCAAAAGTGGTCATTATATTAAGTTTCCAGAGCCCAAAAAGTGGCTCAAAATTTTGATAAAACAGTAAGATTTATGTAGGGTGTCAAATTAAAGAAACGTTTAACCATAATCTGAATATAATGGTTATTTTTTTAAGTTCAAGGTTTATAGATACTGCGGCCCAAAAAGTGGGTCAAAATTTTAATGCACTCCCAAAAATCCAGGAAGGTGTCAAATTAAAGAGAAGTTCAAGAAAACTGTGAAAATATAGATTACAAGTTCGGTAATCTATTAATTACAAAAAATTACGAAATTACCAAAAACATTAATATTAATTATGAAAATTTTATTGCATCAGATCTCAATAAAAGGATTGAAAAATTATAAATTCCACCCAGGTGGAAGATTAAAGGGAATTTTATCCCAAATTCGTACGTAAACGTTTACTATGAAAAATGTTTTAACTGTAGGGGCACCATGCACCAAAAATAGAACTTAAATTTGTTAAGAACATTGTAAAATTCTATGTATTGGATCAAGTTATGAGAAATTTTTATTCAATTACAAAGTCTGTATTTTCAATAATTTAACAGTATTAATATCTCTCAACACTCAGTTATAATACCGAAATTAACTTAGTAATAAATGTTATTTATTCAAAATAATGAGCGAGTTCTGCAGCGCAGGGAGCTTACTAGTAAAAGAATACAATAAAGTTGATACTATTCTACAACTAGATATCCAACAAACTACGTATGCTTACTTAAATAATATAATAAATATGTTAATAAACTATACATATAACTAGTAAGTTTTCAACGCTCACTATTTTGAATTATATACATTTAGGCTATTATTAAATATAATCAAATTAACAAATTTGATTTTTTAAAGCTGAGGGTAAAGATCTTTGTATGTATCATTCGTAGCGTTTACCGAGGAACAGCACGAGGAGGTGACCGTACTTCGTTACTATGGTTAATGGAGATTTTGCAGTGTCATAGAAAGCAAAAAAAAAAGAAAACCCTGATAATTCTACTTTTTTTTTATTAAACTAACGATTGTAAAGTAGACTATCGATATCATTTTATTATTATTATGAATGTATCCAGTATCCTTCCCGAGCTGCAGAACTCGCTAATTATTTGAAAGGAAGTACTTTTATTATTAGATACATTTAGATATTAGATGATTTTTAAATTATCGGAAAAATTACGAAAATCCGGAATACCCTACTAATTTTGCTTTAGTAAAGTAACAAATGTAGAGCAATCATAAAATCAACGATAAAAATTCCAAATAGACGGATTTTTGTTAAAATTCCCTTTAATATGACACCCAGCCTGAAAATTTATAATTTTGTTTTAACTTTTTATCCCACTTTTGGGCCGCGGGATCAACAAATTTTAAAATTTCTAATACTGTACACTAAATTGAGATTTTTTTTGTTAAAATTTTTTTTAATTTGATAACGCATGTAGAATTTACAATTTTATCAAACTTTTGTCACACTTTTTCTCCGGTGTCCCAAAATTTGAAAACATGTAAGACACGTTTTTTTGGGTTAGAAGTACAATAACTTTGTTAAATGATTAATAAATGCATAAAAGTTAGAAAAAAAACTTGTAAAGAATTTAATTCTGAGAAAAATGGTGTAAATAAAGTCAATAAAAATCAACAAAAAATTCCAATTTTGGTTAAAAACAATACAATACGTTTTTAGACAAAGATTTTTCTGTTTTACGTCGGATATCATGAAAGTTATGGAAGATACAGTTCTGCGACCTGTTTTATTCGATTTTTAAGGTCAAAAACCATAAGAAACAACAGAATTCGCCCCTTAATTTACCTTCCCAGAATTTCAGAAAGTCTTCATTTACCCGCGGGAACCGAAACCCGGACGAAATCTTTCGCTAGCCGTAACTCGCTTACAAAGCGTTTCCGGACATATGTTTATATGAACTTTTTTTCTTCTTTTACACTATAAAACCATTTCTCAAATTATTTCTCTCTCTTCCCGGGACACCCTGTATAATGGTGCACCGTAGATACTTGAAATCTGGCATCTGTTCTATTTGCGAGTCCTGTATGACAATTTTTGTTCTAATATGAATTGCCCCAGAAAAAGCCATAAATTTTGTTTTAGATAAGGATATGATTTGACTGTAATCTGTCAAAATTTTAGTAAGATAAGAGAACGACCTTTCGCGGTCATTTTCATTCTCTTGGATGATTAAAAGATTGTCTGCATACATGAAAATATTTAAATAAAATCATTTCCCCTCTTATGATCCTTTTGGGGCGTCAAATTTCCATTTCCTTATGGCATCATCTATATAGATGTTAAATAAAACAGGAGAAAGACTGCATCCCTGCCGAACACCTTGGGTTATTCCAATGGGCTCTAATAATCTATTAGCTTTTATCCGTATCTGCGTTCCATTATATAAACTTTTAATTAGCCTTATTAAATGAATAGGGTATCCTCTTTCTGCATTATCCTCAATAATGTTGCTCTATCCAGCCTGTCAGATGCTTTTTCGGGATTCACTAACGCAAGATGCATTCTGATTCCACCATGCAAGATGAATTCCACCATCTCTTATGCATTCTGATTTACCTTCTATAAAACGTTTTCTATTTCCCCTTTGTTTCCGCTGATATACAGAAATTAAATTAGCTACATCTTATCGTTGGTATAGGAATCTGCCTTTTAACAATGGTTCTTGCAATATGGAATCATTCATTCTTGATCCCATCCATGACGATCTGAGAATACGATTGTTCATCCATAACTTGAAGGTTTCAATTATTTTACGATGTTTCCATATCAAAGTATCAGTTGTCTTTGGGTAAATTTAAGTAATAACCATCATTACTTATACTCTCTGTTTTCCCGTTTAAGTACATAAGCTTACATAGAAATGCTTAAATGCTTGCGAAACGTTAGTAATACTTAATATTTATACATTTAAGTATAAATACAAACATTTACAAGAATAAATATAATATACTTATATTTATTATAATGGCTCCCATGTGTACCACCTGAAGTAGTGTAGGAGAAGGCAGGGTAGGCTGCCTTATGTAAGCCGTACGGCATACAAGGAAGGCAGTGTGGCCAGCACTACGCTTCAGCCGCCCATTATTATCCCCAGGATGGTATCCCAGGTGCTCATTTTCAACAGGCTGAGTCGACCTGGGGGCTGAAAAACGTACCTTGATTTTTTGGTGCGGGCCCGGGAATCGAGCCCGAGACCTCTAGGTTAGTAGCCAGGTGCCATACCCACTGGTCTACTGAGCCGCCATACTTATATTTATAAGTGTAAATATAAATATTTAAGCAGGTAAAAATATTTACATGTATAAGTGGTAAAGAAGAAATTTTAGTAGCCTACTGATTCTACCGAGTAATGAATTCATCAAATGTAGAAATTGACCGGTAGTGATGAAAACGTAAAACCATAAACCAGTTCTCTTGTACACCAGCATTTCACGTATCCTCTGCTGGTGACGTACTGGTCACTGGCCTTTTAATCAGTGTCTTTTTATTCTTCCCGGTCCTTTGACAATTATTATTTTGTTGCGTTTCGGTTTTTCCCATTCCACCAGAGTACTGTGCTCCCCATTGTTCCGCGTTCACTTCGCTCTTCCAATTTGTTGTTCCCTGTAGGTTCTGCGTTCCAGATGTTTTTTATCAACTATCATATGCTATTCGTATCAAATACCAAACGTAAGCTTCTTATCTTATAATACGCTTGCTATTGGTCTTTCCTTACGTCTTGTTCTATTTTGGTTCTCGATGAATTTCTCCTCTTAAATTCGTATAAGGTATTTCAATTCAATTGCTTTTCATTATTTTGAAAGACTGCTTTCATCCGTGTCTATGGGATATCGAAAACACTATAAGCAACAACTTTTGTTTATTAATGTATAACTCTTCGTGATTTGTCCCTGCCCTGTTTTGTCTGTTTAAAATATCAGTGGAAGTGATTGTATAGTCATCACTCCATATATGTAATATTATAAATTCAATCGTAACAATTTAATTTTCATGTACAATATATCGATATAAATAGGACTTCCCATGGAAATGTGTTTTTATTACCATTTCAGGCCAGTTCGTCCTTTGGAAACTAAATTATATATAGTTAAATAATTTTAAATTCAAAGAATTAATTCAGTAGACCAACCGAACTAGTTGATAAGGTTTGAATTAATCCAAATATTAGAACATGAACTAAACTAACCTGCTATCACAATATCGTACACAACATGAAAATTGCTTTGTCTGCTGTGGAACAATAAGTAAGAAAAAACAACAATTGTGTACAATTAAGTAGGCCTAAATAAAAACGTTATGGACAGAAACGGTCACGGTCTTACAACTCGCAAGGTAACTTATTGACTCAACTACCAGAATTTTAGATAAGTAAAAGTAAAAGAAGATTTTAAAATTTACTGTTATCAAAATACTTCAATTTCAAAATTTATAAAAAGTAATCTTTGACCACGGTGAATTCAAATTAGTAGTATTCAGGGGTGCTGAAACAACACAGGCAACTTTAAATAGATGCCGCGAAGCCAAAATATTTAAGAATCACTGACCGAATCTGTGATATCCTGGGTTGCGCACACCATCCAACACGGAAAATGTAGGAGAATGTATTTTCCACTCGTAGATTTGCAAAGTCGTCGGAAGTTTTAACAGCAACAAAATCCGTTGACAACTCCGTTTTATTAGCATTATAATTAACGTCACCGTTTTGGACAGTTCTATGATACATCCTCAGAAGCAGAGCTGAGACCAGAGTAAAGTCTACTTACCGTCTGCTTTGGTAATACGATTAACAGATCTAATCTAATAATAGTAATAATAAGAAAAATAAATTAAGAATAAAAATAATTTATTTATAAATTTATAAATTAAAAATAATAAATAATATTACTTTTTGCCTCAGAACGGTGAATATTGTTAATAAAATTAAGTATTTTGAGATCGAAAATTATACAGTGTATAGTGTAGTGTATTTATCGAGACCAGACAGTGAAGAAAAGCAAACACAGTAGGCCTACTGCTCTTCTTGTTACTGCTGACAGCGTCATACGTCGAAAACATAGTTACCTTGAACAGAACAGAAACCTATATGATGTCAGAAAGTTATTCGTAAACGCTGATGGACACGTTCCAGATGCTGCAAACAAGCCACGGGTGCAAAGACACCCCGCATCCATAATGCAATGCAATGCACGTAAACGCTGTCAGTATTCATGACATTGAATCGGCCTAAGCAAGTAATATTTAAACATGGATATCGAGTGTTCTGTTTATTTAAACTATGTCTTGTATAAACACACTACATACTATTTCTTTTATGAATTTGCTAACTGCTATAATTTTTATTGTTCGACTAAGCTTTTCGTCATCACTGACATCATCAGGTCTTAAACAAGGTTGTTTAACAAAGTTGAACAATAAAAATTATAGCAGTTAGCAAATTCATAAAAGAAATAGTAAGGATGGCTACCAATTTAAACAATACGAAGAATAAAACACTACATACTGTTGAAATCAGTTGTTACTGAAACTAAAGGAACTCTTTAAAAACCTTTGGAACCATTACGGTACCAAAAGGTGAAGAATATATTAACTTATGTTGCACACTGGAAAAATATAACAAGTTAATATACCTAGTAGGAAGTAGGAAGTTCACCTAGTAGGAAAGTACTAGTACACAACACGAGCGCGCGCACTCTCCCTCCCTCCCCTCCTCACACACACACACACACACACACACACACACACACACACACACACACACACACACACACACACACACAGTGTCAGTAAATTTAACTGATATCTGGATTTAGATTTGATTCTCACGTTCTGTTAGTGAAAGGAAGTATTAGGAGTATAGGCCTACTGAAGGAAAATTTGCTTCGTGAATGACAAAATGATGTGTTTTAATACTGAGGTAAATGTAAGAATGAATTGTAATACAATTTTATGTCGTTCGTTGAAAATAAAATTTAATTAACAGTTACTGAAAATCTTAAGGAAGTCCGGTGCAACACGATTTGACGTTCGATTTCAGTACTCACCGTTCGCGATCGATTCACATACCATTCGCATCGTAGGTAGGAAATTTTTCTGTCGAGAGTTGTGGCCGTTCTACGCAAGAATTTATAACATATTGCTAGATACGGCTTTTAACTAATCAGGCTGTTTATTTGGGTTATCTAACAGTATTTGCATAATACTAAATTAAAGAAAAGCCAGCGTTAAATTAAAGAAAAAGCTAGTCGCAGATCATTTTATAATTTCCTCAATTATTTATTATTTCAAAAATTTAAGGGAGACCATTCAATATCAATAAAACCGTTCTCGTATGAGAATACGGTTTGTTTCTAAAAATTTCGATTTCAAATCAACAACTTATATTTCATTAGTTCAACTTTAGGCCAACTTCTCAAACACATAACATGATAATCGCGTGCATGTATCTCAAAACGTTGGTATAGATTTCAGTGTGATTCGTGTAGCAGTCGACCTGTTGTAAGCTTGGTTCCCTTTGCCGCACAACTCGTTGTCTGTTATCCAATATCAAACAGACTATTCCAGTTGTATGTAGTGTCGATTAATGAATTGAACTTTCCAGTCTGTCGGTATTCGATACCATGGTTTGCAATAGTTGGGTAATTAGAGGAGCAGAGGGTCAGCAATTCAGAGATACCTCAAAAGGTGTGAATTTCACATTTACACACAGATACACACACACAATCACATAAACATCAGTGTAACGAGCAATTCACTTTGTGTTTATTTAGAAGACGCTTTATTATTTATGAACCATTGTTATTATTATCCAGGACAAACCTGCGAATGTATTAAGACATATTGTTATTAGGTTTGACAGCTTAGATTTAAAGTAGCGTTAACATATACACAACCGTAAATTGTAATTTATAGTATCAGTATAAGAATTGTAGGTGAGCTGATGTATCACGTGTATTAAGAGCAATGACATTACTCCATTCATGGACAAACTATTCAGTTACATTAGTGTGGAGAATGTCTGTAAGGACTACTAATAATTACTTGAAACTTCAGATAAATCTCATTAATACCAACGCTAGATTAAAACTGATAGAAATTAATGTACAATTAAGATCGACGATTATATATACCAGTTAATTACTTACAGTCTTTTGGCGAAGTCGGGGTTCAAGATTTTTCCTGCGAAGCAATAAAACTGCAGTACTGGGAATTAATGCATTGAAGTTATAACGTTACTACTCATAATCAGTACTGAAATTACTTAATTTCAGTAGCAGCAGTTACCGTACTAAGCAGACTTTGGGGAGGGCAGTTTCTAACCGTACTTCGAAGACCGAGGACCGCTCTGATCGACAACTGTAGGACTATGAATTGGGTCCTTTTTTATTTATATGCAGTGAAGCAAAGATGGAATGGCTTCACTATTACAACTTTGTAGTTTCTGTAGTTTCTGATGTACACACCCTTGTTGTAATAATGACTAACACTTTCGGTACTTAAACCATCATCAGATCGAAACCCTGGATCGCTAACGGTTATTAGAACGTTTTTATAGCGGTGTGTAAAAAGCGGTGGTTTATATAAAAACGGTAAAGTTTGAATTGAGCCCAGCATGTATAGGATTTTTTACAATTACTGTAACCTCGCTTTTCGAGAGCAGGGGCATTTGAAATCTTCACTAACACCGTACAGGAAAGAAAGGGGAGAAAATAACTTTGCAAACGGAGGACGCCTTATTGAAAACTTCATGAGACGGAATGTGAAGTTCATATACACCTACTGACAGCAGGGAAGTGGAAATGCGAGTATAATTTCATTCTGTTAATGTTATATAAAAAACATTTTAAAGACAATTTCAATATCTCTAAAAACTGTTTTTTCAACATTTAAAAAATCCAATATAAAATGAAGTTTAATGAAGAAAGCTGTGTTAGTGGTTAAAATCACAAGCATAATGATAACTGTTACACACCACTATATAAAAATTATTCCGATTAGCGCTTTCAAGATTTTTTCCGATCTGACGATGAGCTGTGAAGCTTGAAAGCGCTAATCGGAATAATTTTTATATAGTGGTGTGTAATTTTGATCATTCTGCTTGCAATATAAAATGATTTACATTGCAGATGAAAATTCTGTATAGTTTCACTGTATTAATTTTATTTCAAACATATACTGATTAAGAAATTTTAATCAGTTAATTGTTTAATTAATTAAATTATGTTAAAGGACAGAGAACGTTTTTTCGACATGTTCAAAGAACCGTATTTTTAAAAGTTCAAATTGAATTTGCAAAAAGACTTCATTTATTTAGTCAATGAGGAGAGTAGTAAATCATATTTATGATTTAAATTCTGAACACCACTAAACGGGTGTTAATCATATTTATGATTTAAATTCTGAACACCACTAAACGGGTGTTAATCACTCGCCCAAAACATTTTTCAAATTTATGTATATACCTCAAATTGTCGTATACCTCAATATAATGTGTGTGTGTGTGTGTGTGTGTGTGTGTGTGTGTGTGTGTGTGTGTGTGTGTACATTTATTACTGAAGACATCTTACAGATGTATGCGTATAATCGTCTCTTTCTCCAAACCTCAACAAAAGGCATATTCCTCTTTCAGGTTTGTTGTGAAACTAACTTACTGCAAATTTACGATGTTATTACTCTCCAGATACAGCCTACTTTTCGCTTACAAAACTTCCAATTTAATGTTCTTCTTCTTCTTCTGCACCTCACGGAGTAGGCACTTTGCCTGTTCCATCTTCACAGAGTATCTCTGCATCTCGCTCTCGGTCTTCCTACATTTCTTGTACCAAAGGGTCTATATCGAAACGCAATCTTAGGTAGTCGTCCATCCTCCAATCCGTCCACATACTGTAATCATTACATGCGACAAGTGTGGACTTTATCATTTATGGAGAATACCTGTCTCCAACTTCCTCATTGCGCAAACGATCCTGTCCCGTGCAACCCTTTGTTCTTCTCAGAACCTTCATTTCAGAAGTTTAAATCTGGTTTTTAATCTTCTTTGTAGAAACCCATGTTTCACATCCATATAGTAAAAGAGGCACTGCTATTGTTTTATAATGTAATGTTCTTCGTATCTGAAATTTTATAAAGAAGAAACCCGTAGGTCAGGCTGCACATGATTTTAGGAAACGCGGACCTATATTCAAGTGGTACCATCGTGGATTACAAGTTCAACCACCCACTACTAACGATTTGTGCTTGTTATGTTGATTTATTCACAACTGGGTTCCTCGCAGACGACGACGACCTTGCACATTCCACTTTACTGTGTTAATAACTTATTTGTCTCCCTGCTCCAGTTTGCCAACTATAATTGAATACACTAGTGTACCTGAACACGTTGGTCGGAGTTTGTCACGTACTGTGGTGGTTGTTTCAATTACTTGAGGCGGTACGTGCATGTACCGAGTGCACACATACACGGAACTACACAACTAAACTGTTCGTGCACAATTAACTGTACGGATACCGACAGAGTGCACGTCTGTATCGGCTGGACGTCATAATTGTTTTACTGCGTGTTTGTATTCTATTAAAGGACTGTAGCTTCTCCTGGGAAATTTCTTAAGGTTTCTGTTTTCTGCACAGAGTCCTATTTTTCTTCATACTTTATTCACGTTGTATAGATTACTGTGATTATTGGTTTATATAATTTCTTTCAATTTAGCATACATGTTTACAATGGTATCTTTTAACTCACTTGTATAAATAGACAAACTAACCTTTTTCAATCCGCTTTGTGATTTCTTTTTTATATTGATGTCGCGTTTAAAGCATATGCTTCTTCATCAGACCTTAAAATATCGCTCATAAGAGGTCGTCATCGGTTAAAAATCCAGTATCATTATGCACTGTATACGCGTCAGTGAGTACGCACCTAATCACGTTTGGTCTACCACTGAGCGGTTGTTCGTCTGTATGTGATAAACCAGATTCAAGGCGGTATCGTATAGCGTAGTGGTTCCCAAACTTTTCAGTCCGCGGACCCCCGCCAAAAAATTAAAAATTTCACGGACCCCGTCTGAGCGATGAAATAAAACAAACAGTAAATCTGATACACTCTTATATTTTAATTAAAATGTATTAAAACCAAAATTCTCTTAACTTGCAAAATTATAATATTAATTATATCAAACATAGTTTAGTGTGAACAATGAAGCTTCTTTTGAACAATTAGCTCTGCAATATTAGGTTTAATGTCTGATAATTTCAATGTTAAATCACTCTCGACAAGTTTATTTCTTAACTTTGCCAGCCTCGGCTCTATCTTCCCAGCTACACGTGTCAAAATCCAGCTAGTTCGGCGTAAAACGAGCTACACGGAAAAACGTTTTCCTTAGACACAGTGCTTATACGTGGACTAAAACAGCGCGATCAGTTCTGCGTTGATGGGGTGCTCCAGTCAGTTCGGCTGACAAACAGATCTGCAACACATCATGATTTAAAGACATTATTAAAGCCATTAGCTTGAAATTACTTTTACAATTACAATTAGTTTGAACAAAAACAAAGTACTGGCATCTTCCACTAATTGTTTTAAGATTATAAAATTTAGATTTTAGAGTATACAAACTCTGAGAGAATTACGGTCTATTCTATTTTTTCTTAAAAGTGTGGGGTCCGCGGACCCTACTTTGGGAACCACTGGTATAGCTGATTGAATTTAAAGTTTAGCTGGTCATTCAATATGCAACCGCGACTGTTTATGTTTGTGTAAATTACAATCTCCTCCAAGGCGTTGATGATTCGACTTTTTCACAAGTTCTAAGGCTTGAAATCCGTGTAATTGTGGTCGTGTGAGACCAAGAGGTGAGCATGGTTGGACTTTACGTTGACGAGTTAAGAATTTTTTAATTGTTTTTTTTGGTGTGTGTGTGTGTGTGTGTGTGTGTGTGTGTGTGTGTGTGTGTGTGTGTGTGTGTGTGTGTGTGTGTGTGTGTGTGTGTGTGTGTGTGTGTGTGTGTGTGTGTGTGTGTGTGTGTGTGTGTGTGTGTGTGTGTGTGTGTGTGTGTGTGTGTGTGTGTGTGTGTGTGTGTGTGTGTGTGTGTGTGTGTGTGTGTGTGTGTGTGTGTGTGTGTGTGTGTGTGTGTGTGTGTGCTCAAGGTTAATTTGTCTATTCTTTCATCTTCTTCCAGTCTTAGCATTTTCTCCGTCTCTCTAATCCCGTCTTTCTTATTTCTATTATAACTTGGTAATTTCAATTTTCCTCTTTATCCACCTCTTCGTCGAACTCTTTTTAGATTCCCCTCTCATCATGTTCTTTCTTAATATATAGTATTTTTCATTTTCATTAAATATCTGTTCTTCAGCAACTTTCTTTGATTAGGTCAAAGATTTTACTAATCATTTTTCTTTAATTTGATTTTAAAATTTTTTCCCATAACGTTGTGAAGTACAACCTTTCTGCTACGTCTGTGCACCGTTGTAGATATTTATTGTACTTTCGTGTGTACTTGTATGAAGAAGATAAAGGGATGAAGAGATTGATAGAACTCACACACGCACACACACAGATGAGTGTGTGTATTGCGGCGTTACGCGTGTGTGCTGAAAGGTCTTGAACATTTACGCAGCCAAGCAGGTGATATTTTCTGTAGTCTACATACCATTTTTTTTATCTCAGTATGCATTCTTGTATAATTACCGTGCAACACGACTGCTCAACCACGAACGCCATCACTGCTCATAAGCGTTTTGTAAACCCTGTTTCACCGTCCACTTAGCTGGCGATTAGCCCTTGTTGTGTTAATTTATTCACAACTGGGTTCCTCGCAAACGACTACCTTCCAACGTCCTTGCATATTTCACTTCACCGTTGTTTGTCTCGTTACTCAAGTTTGCCAACTATGGCTAATTGAATACAGTAGTGTACCCGAACACTGAACACGTTGCTCGGAGTTTGTCACGTACTGCGGTGGTTGTTTTAATTACTTCCGGCGGTACCGAGTTCACACGTACACGAAACTAGAGTACTAAACTGTAGCCTGCATCGTTTGTTTGCGCGCACCGTTAATGTGCACGATTGTATGTAGTAGACGTCTAGTTGTTTCGCAGAACTGAACAGATAGGAAGGTAACGACACAGAGACTATCCAGGAGAGTTTGATAGTGTCCGATATTGTTTACTTTCTAACCTCAATACAGAAGTCAAAATATTGTAGTAGCCAACGATTGCCCTAATGGTAAACTTGATAAAATGGCTTAACAATAGAGGATTTCATTTGTAGGGAACCATATTCTGAAGTCGACAGATAACTTTCTTTAAAAATAACCGTACTTCCAAACCCGTTTCTGCAGACACTTCATCTATTCTTGGTATCCTCTAAAATTTCTCACATTAATCTTTTCCTTTTTCTTCAGACCTTAAACCTTTCGACCTACTGAGAGCTTCATATAACTTCAGATTATAATAATTGGTCCGACCACCCGTTTCTGTGACGGCTAACGACCAATGTTACCAATGTTTAAGAACGAATACCAAAGAGACATGACATTATCACATGCCATTACAATTTCTTTGGTATTCTAGAATCTCTTTACTCAAGTTGTGTAAGTTTATTATTTATCTTACTGTATTATTCAAGATCTTGTCTCTTCTCGAGACATACAAAAAATGCATTTTCACTACTCGAAGCTTACCTCTAATAGTAGACACCCAACCCAAATCTCTGCACGATATAACGCAGACAGAACCCTTATAGTTTTATATAATTTCGTCATACTTTTGCCTTATTTCGTGAAAACTTGTTTATAACATCACACGGTTAGTAGGCGTTTAGGCGTTTTGATTGTACTGTTCACATCTAATTCATGATTAGTGTACACATGGGTGAAAAGTTTAAGTATTATATCTTATTAAGTGGCTTGTCACTTAAGACTCGTGTATATCTGATAGATATAGAGCAGGTTTTATTATTGGAGACTTCAAACCTTGTTGGCTATTACTTTATATAATTAAATAAAGTTCCTTGAAGCATATTTTCTGTATTGGAAATATTGATTCAATGGCTAGTAAACATAAGCGTTAATGTAAAATTATAACTACTGAAACCGTATTCGAAACCAAACATCTTGCTATAAGCTTCGAAATTTATACTCCATTGTGTAAATAAAAGTTAAACAAAACTCTCAACACATAACAGACTTGACACATAGCCATCTTTAATGTTTCAAAATCCGTATGTCATATTTTTTGTGAAATAATTTCTGGCATAATTATACAGACCCTTTACCATCTTTAGGGGCAACATGCTTTTGGAAGCTCTTTTATCCATTATCGCCCAACGTGCACCCCGCAGTACCTAACGAAAGCGTATCATAAACCACAAATGAAATGTACGAACTACCACTGTTCTCTTTTATTTTCCCCATTAATTATTTCAAAATGATTTAGTAGCCGCCCAAGGCCTACTTTTTATGGAATTCTGTTTAATTATTATTTAAACCTGGTTAGTAGTCTCCTAGGCTGAGACTGTGTAACTGGGAACTACCATTTGAAGCCCGATGAACCCACTATGCCGGACCGGAATACTGGTTATACCAATGCATCTCCGCTAGTACCAACCCCAACCGCCAAGGGTGATCGCCGTTTTGGAGAGTGTTGGTCGACTTACAGAGTCAGTCACGGCTAAGAGCAGAAATGGATAGAGAAGGTAGTGGTAGCCTTTGCATAACTTGATTTCACATACCTTGTATCCCTCCCCATGAAGCGATTCCTCTGTATCGTCGTTGTGTAGTTTCTGTGCCTACTTGTCCAAAAAATTTGTATTTTTTCGTTACAATGATAACAAAGATTTACTAGTCTTTTTCCCATCCTATTAAACAGGTCATCTCTGCTCAGACTATCTTTCCATGAAGTCCTGTCATTCCCCTCCACAGGATCTCTAGTTGATCCTTGTTTTACTTCTTCATCTTCTTCTTCACTACATGTCTTCGGGTATAGCCCTTTCCGATTTCACAGGGTCTGACCATTTTCTCGGGGTCTTCCATGATCTCTCGTCCCCACTGGCCTATATTCAAACGCTTGTTTAGGAATACGCGTGTCTACAATGCGTTCCACATGGGACTTCAAATTCTGCCTGTATCCCTTTTGTAATAGGTCTCCAGAACCTAATGTAACTTCAGGTCTTTCCTTATGTCGTCGTTTCGTAGAAGATCTCTCAAACTATATCACTCAACTGCTCTTAAAAATTTCATTTCCAAGGCCTGTATTTTTAAAATATCTTTTTCCAGGAGAGTCGATGTTTCACATCCATACATTAAAGCATGGACCTTAGAGAACTTTAGCTGTGTCTCCCTCTGTGTTTTATTCTTCAATAGTCGTCTTATTGTTCCACAGGTATAATTAAATTTATTTAACTTTCTCCCGATATCGTTATCCTTCCTATATGAGATATCACATCCCAGATAATTAAAATGTGATAGCTGCTCCAAAACACTATTATCAATTACAATTTTTGTTCTTACAGCGTTCTTCCTTAGGAAGGCCATTACTTTTTTCTTAGTATCTGATTGTTGTTTTAATTACATGAATAATTAAGAGTTACAAAAAACTATATTCAAAGCAGAAAATCTGCTGCTTAAATACTGACGTTGGTTTATGACGTAGATAAAACACAAAGAAACCATCGTAGAATGACGCATGTAATCTCTTGTACTTGTCTTATAGTGTAATGTGAGCCCATTACAACAATCTCTGTGGAATTGGAGAAAGCTGGTACTTTTAACAGTTTTCTTTGATTATTTTATGTCATTATTTCTTTCATTAGCGTTAATATTTTACTACACAAATACTGATTTAAGTTCCACCTTTTAAAACGAAGTGGAAACGGTAAAATGAAGAAACGGCAATTACTCCCTTAATGTAATTCAAAAATTACTAAAAAAAAAAATTTTTTGTTCCAGTGTGAAAAGAAAAAATATAGTGAGCAACTATTGAATATGTTCAGTTTTTACATGTATTGACACCTTATTTACTACAGACATTTTACTACAGTTACACGCCCTAATAAACGACGAAATTGTCTGGAATGTGTTTGACGATGAGTACGTATAAAAGTGCGTAGTGTTTGTGAGTTTGGGGGGGGGTCGCATTGTTATACGGTGTACAATGTAATGTGTAATGTAGCGAGCAAATCGCAGTATTATACAGCGGTGGCGACAATATAACCTCACAAATTAGAGTCAACCGCAGAAGCTATGGTGCGGAAACCTGTGCTGACACTTTGCTCTCGGGATAAAGTGAGTGACTAAAGGCATGCACTGCAGCTACACTTCACTTAATTCACCTCCACCCCTCTTGGCCACCTTCCTCCCGTATCACCGCGTAAACGTTACGTTCCCTTTTTGTCTTCTTCCTCAAATCCTCTCACGCCCTCTCCAGTCTCTCGGTATCGTCCTTGTTCGCTCGCCCTTTGTCCTTCTTTTGCTCAAATTCTCTCATCCCCCCTCTCTCTCTCACTCTCTCTCTCTCTCTCTCTCTCTCTCTCTCTCTCTCTCTCTCCGAGTTTCTGCCTTGGTTTTTTCTATTGTAATTTTCTCTTTATTACCTTAATTACAATTTCTCTTCCTAATGCCTTTTATTCCTTCGCCTGCGTATTTCTTCGCAATGTATTGAATGAACAATCTGTATGTAAACTTTAAAACTTTATAGGCCTATTATTCTGACTTTCAATTTTGTTCTCTTGACAGAATTGCCTTTGCTTAACTCTGTTAGGAGCTTTTAATATCTCTCTCACACACACTTTTCCTAGTTTTGTGTCATTTTCCTCACATTATTCTTGTCTTAATTTTTCACATATTTTCTTCTTGTTTCTTGCGTAACTTTCTTTTTTCTCTGTCTCTTTTTATAACCGCAAATAAGCTATTAGTTTCTCAATTTATAAAAATCGGCTTCTGGGAGCTATATAAAATTCGTTTAAAAATCAATACACGATCACAGGGCCAATAATCAATAATCAATAAACACGAATAGGTTTTTCCACAGTGGAATGTTAATTTCGAGTATAACATTAATAATTTAATCATTTTAATAAAACATTTTGATTACCTAATGTTCAGCTAAAATTTTGTTGCATATAACTATTTATTAGTCGTGCAGCGACTTATAGCATACATCAATTACACTCCCTTCTTCCTACATCAAATAAAACTTTTACCAGAGGCAGCTTATAAGACATGAATTTCTCTTAACATTATTTGACAAAGATTAAGGGAAAGACAATAAATACCTCTCCCACGCGTTAACCACTAGACTTCCATCTAGATCGATTTTCAGATTTCAAATAGTGATTTAATAAACGGCCGCATGTAACTATATGGCAGCGGAAAGAACCCGTTCGGATCAGTAATGCATGGACTTGGAAATTTAATGTTGATCCGAAACACCCTATTGTTCCCAAATTCAACTGGTACCCTCGTAATGTCGTGAAAGATTATGACAGTGATTTTGCCTCTTTTCTTCAGTAATTTCGTTACAATCCCTTTGTTAATTTCAGCATCCTTCTACTTTTCTACTACGATGTATTGGTTGACTTTATTGGTTGCTATTTAATTTGGACTTGACAAGGCGAAGAAAGTAGGAATAAGAAAAACTGGAAATTGGTTGGAAAACTCGGATCTCCATGACTCCCAACCTGGAGGTCGAGGAATGTGGTCTCCTTCTTAGTATTCTCCGAAGTATAATTTTGCTTCCTTTAGAGCCCCACCCCTACAGTACAAGACAGTATGGGGCAGAGTTTATTCAAGTCCGGCATTTATTCACCACTTCACAGCTTCAGTGACCATATCTGCCCTACGTACGTTGAGATTGCGCCACATATGTTCTCACCATCCTCGTCAATGCTGCGCTTTCGGTCTGAAGTTTTTAATCGGCTCGCTCTCACAGTTCATTCAGCACGTACTCAAAGTCTCATTATATCTGGTGGTACTTTTCACTGTTCGCATCTGATTAAACTTTCCATCTGCGGACTCCTGCAGTAACTGAAGTTTGCTTAAAAAGATTTTGTATACACATTCAAAGGAAATGGAAATTCGTCGACGACCTTGTAAAAATGGCTGGATTTTGACCAACGACCTTTTATTGTCTCATCAAACAGCTTTTTTAAACTTACTGTGTCACACCAGAGACTTGAGCTTCATATTCACTGTGAATCGTATATTGTTATTCTGTGTTTCTTCCGTTATTTATTCTATTCAGTTCAGACACCTTACGCTTAGTTAGTGTGTCCCTACTTTAAAACGTTGGCATTGCCTTTCGTTTAAGCATTAGATTGCTTAGGTTCTTTCTTAATTTTTAACTGAGGACCCCACCTCCCCACAATCGTTACGCCATACATCTTTCCACATTCACCACACAAAGAACAGCAAGACAGGCATATTTTTTAAATAAATAATGAAACTGCGTAGAGTAAGTACGAATAAATTTGTGCAAAGTGAAATGTTAATTTAGAGTATAAAATTAATCGAGACATGTCTACATCGATTTTAATAAAATATTGTCATTACCTAAAACTTTTCAGCTAAAACTTTGTTGCATATAGCCTGAATATCGTATTAATCGTGCAGGGCTTGTCACATACATCAATTTTTTACTCCCTTCTTCCTACATCAAATAAAACCTTGGCCAGAGGCAGCTTATAAGGCATTTCTCTCAACATTATTTGTCAAATATTAAGGAAACGACAATAAATATCTCTCAGACGCTTAACCACTGGGTTGTTTCATAGCAGTGCAGTTAAAATCATTCAGTATATTGTTATTTTCCTTTTATATCGCGTTATTCAAATGTAAAATATCACAAAAACATGTTTGAGGAGG
Source organism: Magicicada septendecula (assembly GCA_034769895.1). NCBI lineage: Eukaryota > Metazoa > Arthropoda > Insecta > Hemiptera > Cicadidae > Magicicada > Magicicada septendecula. Next base: position 113,076,071 of record CM068375.1, on the reverse strand, counting down.
TGGATTTTCCTTGGTATCAGGTTGAGTGTCTCTCGTATTCAAATATTAATAATTCGCAAAAATGCTGTATAAACATGACGTGACGGGTCTCAAGGCGCCCGTCAAATTTGTTACTCGATGCGTACCTAACTCTGGGGATCATCGTTATAAATTTGAATTCTCATTCAACTACAGACGGATCCTGCGCAGTGATGAGGCTACGACTATTCTGAAATCGCTTTTTGATATCGTAGCTGAGCATAAGAATTGAGTTCGGCTGGAAGTCGTGAAAACCCTGAGGTCGACACCACAGACTACTAAGCCAAAATGGTATGGCAACCTGTAATACCAATAAAAACTGTAAAAATATAACATCGAAATAAGAATAATTCACAAGCATGAAGTGATGGATATGAGGTATTCAAGTACTTGCAAAACTCTCTACCTGATGTTTCTTCTGACTCGAATTGTCGACACAGAATCGAAAAATTTTTCCGATCATCATCTTCATCATCATCGTTACCTTCATCTTCCACCTCACCCTTCTCCTACACTTCATCTTCATCACCATCATCATAATCATCCTTTTCGAGTCTAAAACATTGACTACAGGACATCTCCCTTACTGTCTTCATATACTGTAATTATGCTGTGTGCCTCCTCCTTCTCCTACAAGCATTAGACCATTTGATCCTTTGAGACTCATTGAGCCACCTATCTCCTTTTACGCATACCAATATTTCTTGTTCCTCTATGTTTATAAAATAGAATGGTTTTGGAAAACGCTCGTCCATTGTCAACATACGTGATATTCTCTATATTCTTCGGTCGTTTCTTTAAATTATAAATTCAAGAGCTCTCCGTGATTGCGTCCACTTAAATCCCATCCCTTCGTGTCACCTAAAACACTCGCCATAGACACCAAACATAAACCGACTGGGCTCTACTACATATATAGTGTGCAAGTTTCACTCCCATCTAGACCGCAAGCACATCGATGACTCTAGAAAGTTTACGCTATATATGTGGTATGCCGTTCATACGGTTAAATGTCTCTATATTTGTTGCATATCACCGTCGATTCAGATCGACACTAAATTAACGTCGACATTAAATTATTAATTTAATTTGGTACGAAATAATATAACCGAAAGAGTGAAATGTTGGTTGTAGACACACAGAGATTTACAAAGCACAGCACTGATTTAATCCCGATTGCTGTATTAGCGATATGATGCTATCAACCTAGCATTACCACATCGGTATGCTGTTTGCAGCCATCCGAGACATGTTTAGTCGATATTAACGATGTCTCTAAGCAGTATGAAAATCGACGATGCCATGGTTTATATCTAAACGATGCAATACAGTTTTCCTTACTTTAAGTGGAAAAAAGTTTAACTCTCAGATTCATTTCACGATAGTCGACATTTTTATATGATCCGTTTCCTCTGTTTTATGTTTCTGAAACTTGTATGTTATTATTTTAAATTAACTAATAAGAGAATCATAATTCGTGAATTTTCCTACTATTAAAATTAATTAATCTTAATTATTCAAAGTTATTAATATTGTTCCATTACATTTAATTTCTTTAAAACGTCTGTAAAGGACACAAAAAATAGATCGCATCGTCTTCTAGAGGACACGATGGAACAAAATAATTTTTTTAATTATTTTCCCGAATATCCATTTTCCTTAAGGGTTATATTGTGTAAAGTTAAACAAAACACTTGACTTCGATTTTTTAGCAAAATGTTTATATGTGTTTCAAGTAGAAATTGTTTTACATGCACAGACGTAGTAAAACTGTTATTATTATGTAGCGAACGTACATGGTATTCCCCGAGGTATTGCTAACATCACTAATGACCCATTTACTGCATCAGGGTCGTGCTATATTCTGGCTTACCGCTGGCTATATTTCACTAACTTACCCCGCTATTAATTACAACGAATTGCAGTCTGGATAGTTTAATGGCCAGCTTACACCTTCCATTTGGTAATTCACTGTCGGATATTGGATCTCTCCAGGAGGATAACTGGTCTCAAGAGCTCCGTTGAAGTTATTTGCTTGCGAACGCTTAAGTCCCCGTAAACCGAGTTGCCCTATTTTGCTCGTTTCCGCGCGGTTTAATTTATGAACAAAAGAGAATAAAAAGCAATAATATTTTAAAAAGCGTTTAATCGAACCTAACCTAACCTATTCTATAATAGAGACAAGTATAACAGGTTTTTGCTCTTGCACGGCGGTTGACTAAAATAGATACACGGTTGTCAACTCTACACTACTTCTTAACAACATTCAGGCATAGAGTCGCCACGCCATTAATATCATCATCATCTTCAAGGATTAAATCAAGGATGGTTTAATTATAATTAATTAAAACTTCCGGGCTGAAAGGCCGCGGTCGAATGCTTGATGTAATATCGCTAGACGTTTCGGCCACACCACCAGTGGCCATCTTTAGTTGCAAAGAATGTTCGTAATAGATGGTATGCCGAACAATTCGCCCAGTGAAATGGGACAAGCAACAGTCAACAACATCTATTACGAACATTCTTTGCAACTGAAGATGGCCACCGGTGGTGTGGCCGAAACGTGTAGCGATATTACATCAAGCATTCGACCACGGCCTTTCAGCCCGGAAGTTTTAATTAATTATAATGACACCGGCCGTGAAAGCCTACGTACTAAAATCAAGGATGGTTTGTTCCGGACTCAACCAGGCAAAATCTAGAGCTGCTCACTCCAGCGCTACCTCCGGCTTATAGTTCTATAGTTGTTTGGGGATGCGGGAGTCATCCATTCAGCAAAGAAGATGTTCTAACCAATTCAGCCCATGCTCGGCAATCCTGTAGAGTATACTCACAATGTTCAGTTCCTGCCGTATATCTGTGTTTCTTCTATAATCATAGACAGCATACCCTGCCACGTGCCTGAGAAATCTCATTTCATCCGCTTGGATACGACTGACCTGAAAGTTCGGAGGACCTGGGAACCCTTGAAGTATATACGTGATTTGGGTGGGGACGATATACGATACTCAGTACAGGCCAGCTGTGTTTCCGACTGACCTAATGTACCGAGGGTCGTGCTAGTGTAGGCACTCCTGTCGGTAAGCAGCGCGCGCATCTTACCGAGTACCGTACCGACTACAGTATCGCGTCTGTGTGGGGGAGTCTTTACCCTTATACTTAGAAAAAATTCAAAATACCGACTATCAAAATCAGGAGCCACACACACACACACACACACACACACACACACACACACACACACACACACACACACACACACACCTCTGTACACGCGCGCGCGCGCGCGTGTGTGTGTGGGGTTTACAGAAATAACCCTTTCGCCATTATCGCTCACAAAGTTAAGACGGCCAGTGAAGAAATACTGATTTATCTGAAAAGTCTGGATAAACAAAAATCTAGCCGATCAGATCTGCTTGATGAAAAAAATAAAATACTGTAGCCTAAAATACAACAAAAAAATGGAACCAAGCAACGAGAAAAATGCCGTCGTTAAAATATTTTTGGAAACTTGAATACCTCATTAAGAAGGTAAAAGAAGAAAGGGGTAAGACAATGTTTATTGGGTTTACATATTTCTAAGAGAGAAATCTCATAAAAATAGGGGTTTCAATTTATTTGAACAGAATGCAATTACCGGAAAATATGTTGAAATCTCTGAAATTAACTATATTTTTGTGGGAGTAGTAGACAAATTTTCACAATAACATCACTTCAATAAGAAACCTGTGTAAAACAGTGTTATAACAACATATTCCGAATTTTTAGAATTTGAATTCGACGCCAAAAAATAAAAACAAATTATTGTTATTTACTAAAATTCTTCTTTCTAAAAACTTTTATTTTATTAATATAAATAAAAGCATTTATAGTTTTAAAATAATTATTTACAAGTTTATGTTAATTTCAAATGTAACGTATTCATGCGTTTTTTCATAAATTTTCAAGGCTAACAAATGAGATTCTACAATTTCATACATGTTTCCGGGGTCAAAATTTTAAAATTCTTCTTCATGTACGATGTCCTTTCGGAAACTCCTAACCCTATCAACCGACTTTGTTCACGCCAAGTGTGGTTCCCTTGTTAGCAGAGTACAACCAGGAGAGATGAGATTCTTGCGATCTGTTAGAGGCTGCAAGCGAAGGAGTAGATTCTACAATAAAGACATACGCAAAGATTGAAAATTTGTAATACTTAAGAATGCACGGTAGAAGACAAGGAGATGGATTGCTGAATAGTTGGATGCAGGATGGCAGATTACCCAAGGAAGTTTGACAATTCAAGCCTATTCAGCAAAAAAAGTGTGTAAAGACCTTGGAATCGCTGTTGGTGTTCAAGTCATTTGGAACCGGACCATGACTGGAGGAGGAGAAGAAGAAGAAGAAGAAGAAGAAGAAGAAGAAGAAGAAGAGAAGAAGAAGATATTTTTGTTAGTGATAGATCTCCAGTTAGACAAGAGGACAGATTTAAGGAAGTTATTTTCTTTACGAAGCAATACACTTGAAGCAGGATAAAGAGTTTTGGTAAGAAAAAATAGATATTAATTAGGGAAGTAGGAGGAGAATAAAATGAAAATAGAATATGATAATGATGATGACGATGACAAGCACGAAACTGACACAGTCGAGCAGACTATGTGTAAACAATAAATGACGGACTCGTTAAGAAATTTTTTAATTATCTTTTGGTAATCAGCAAACGATAATTTAATTATTTTAAACAAACCTACTACGAGTAACATTGATCAAGTAATAACTAAATATATATCTACAGGGAAATCTAGCTGCCTATACGTAAACGTTTTACAAAATGAAAACGAAATCCACAAAAGGGAACTGGGCACGGCGGAACATAATGCGATTACAATTGGTACTGCCGCGTCGCGTAAAAATATGTTTTAATTAACACGCAATTGCACTGGAATTTGCACCGTCAATGGCAACTTTAAATGTGGTTTTACAATCCCCGCATAAAACTTTTCCAGTTAATTAACTTTGTTATAATTGCGCGTGAAACGAGATAGTTGATTAGAGCTGCATTGTCGCGCGCTTATGTTAATCCCCGTACGGTAGCTGTAACAGGAGGTGTACTGTACCATACTTCAAAGCTTACAATTTGTGTATGTCGAGTGGTAATACCGAGTTCATTGTTTTAATTACAAGTATTTATAGGTTTTGTGTACTTCGTCGTCCGACTATACGAATCTTTTTAAGCCATCTTCTCCTTCGTTACTTTACTACGTAATAGAATAGATATAATTTGTGTTCCCTCTTAATGCAAAAACTGTTACAGCGACTTCGATAAAAATATGTCTCACTGGATTCGTCACATCAACACGAGTCATGTGCTTCACACAATCGATTCTTTCCTAATTGGAACAGGAGCGGAACGGGGTTTTATCCGCATGAGAGAGTCGCGGTGTCCTAAAGGAGTAGCGGTTTTCCTAAATAAAAATTCATAGCTGAAACTGTACTTATTTAGTCAAGCTATTATTGACAGAAGCAAACAAACGCATTAATTTAAACAGTAAAACCTTGATTTTACGGACTTTGGATTTTTACGAAAAGTCTTTACGAAAAAGCAAATAAATTTTAATATAATATTTTACGAGAACTGATATTTCCTGCTCGTAATGGTAAAGTTGGAAGAGCAAATTTGTTGTGAAGGAGGGACAGAAATTTACCTTCAACGCTGAAACAAAAACTCTCTGATGTGCAAGAAGCTCAGTAATTGATTTTATTAATAACGTTTTAGATTAGGATCTACGCAAATACTATCACTACATTAGAAGTCTGAGACAATGTATTATTTAGTGATAACATCACAAATATTATCAACAGAAAATGGATTGGTTTCTTCAACCATGTACAGAAAATCTCAGTTAACAAACATAAACTACGGATTATCACCACTTCATGGTTTATGATATTAGTCATACTTAGTTTATTTACCAGAACTTTTTATGACTTTCCATTTTTAACTAAAGAAATGTTTGACACATTCCAGAATTATTTTGTCCCTGATTCAGTTAAAATATTTTATTATAAAATTATGAAAGTATGTACATAATTTTATATTTATTATGTAGTTAAATGAAATTAAGATTAATTTACTCATCTCACCTGCCCCATTAAATTAAGCGCTGAGAAGCTAATAAAGTACGTTTAAATTTTTTACGTTGTCTTTACGGACTATTAGATTTTAAGGGCGCCCGCTTTATTCCTTAATCAGCTGCAGATTATGGACACAAGGAGTGGTAATCCCTGAAATTTATTGAATATAACGGGCCAGTCTTGTAAAAAATTACAACGTTTCTAATTATTCGTTAGGAATTAAAAAAATATAATTGTTGACCCAGACAAAAAATAGGACACCAAATAAGGTTATTTAGCCTAACAAATAAAATATTTGCGGGAGAACGCGATAATAGTGCTAAGAGTAGATATATGTCATGATCAAAACATTACTACTGTAAATGCGTAAAAGAATCAATCAACGCATAGACAGACACTACTGTGACGAACGATTCTCTGAACAAGGAAATGGACATTGGAGACCCTCGTCAAGCGTTGAAACCATCCTTAGCACAAACGCTCTGCTGACATTTCCCAGTGCTGGTGGATTCGTATGCATATGAATCGAGATAAACCTTGCTTGCTAGACGCTTTGGATTTCAGAATTATACGACTATGATAGGCAAATTTGCACCAAAATGATTAATTTGATTGAGAATATTGATGTTACGAAAGAAGAAATTAAATATGACTAAAGTTATTTAAGTGGTCAAAATTTCTGGACCATCTGCATCCCCTTAAATCTCAGCTATTGCTCTTAATATAGAAGTTTCATTGTAATTCGTTTAAGACCAAGATATTGCTTAAAATCGTTGTTTCTTTTCTTTGAGACTTTTTAAAGTTGTAATTTATTTGTGTAGGCCTATGTGTGTGGACGTGTGTGTGTATGTGTGTATGTATGTGCGTGTGTGTAATCATTGTACCCATTTATTTATTTGGTACCTATAACACATTAGGTTGAAAAAAAAATATGGTAACAAATAAAAAGTTTATGATTAAATTAACAGTAGATCACAATGTGTGTACTGAGGTGTATAACTGATGCAAAATAGTAAGTACATATCATTTTCATCATCACCATAATGTCTACTACATTAGGGACTTAGGGACTCCTCTTATGGTTTAAATCATTATCTCTCTTTTCCTGGGCTCCTTTCTTCCGTTTCATGTCTTCATGACTTTAGGGGCAACCTAGGTTCTTACACTTTCCAGATGGTCAAGGCATTTCGCGAGTTTTGGTTTAGTGTTCCCATTCAAGAGAATATTTTAATCTGTTCTCTGGTTGTCTCATTTTTTATCATGTTCCTTCGAGCGTGCCTTGCTGTATTGTTGTAATATGCTATTACTCTGTTATTGTTGTAATCCACGTGTAATCAAGCGTGCCTTGCCGTATTTTTGTAATATAGTAGCCTATTACTCTGTTATTGTTGTAATCTACGAATGTTTTAGTGGATGGTTAGTGAGGATCGGTCAATAATACAAATTTTAGCTATTTTGCGTCGACGTTTCGACAATATTTATTGTCATCTTCAGGACCTGTGTATGAAATACAATAGAAATATCAAACATAAAGAAACAATTAAATATTTGGGTGAACGTGTTGGTGATGTGAGTGTGTGCGTGAGTATGTATGTATCATTTTATATGTGAAGACTTATGATAGTTTGTTTACATCTTCAAATTATCTTTAAGAAAACGAGCAAATTATAGTATGAGAGAACTTAATTTATACAGTATTAAAATTTAAATTACTAAATGTAATGTTATTTTAATTAATTAAACAAACAGTAATCGACAATTGGATATTAGATTGGTACATGAATTGTTTATACCTACAACAGTCAACATATAGCAAAGTAATATATTACCTATAACTAAAACAGATTACGGGATGTTCACTACGTAATTATTAAAAGTTATTTTTACCATGTTTCACTCCCTACTGGTGTTAACACACACTCACGTCACCAACACGTTCACCCAAATATTTAATTGTTTCGTTATGTTTGATATTTCTATTGTATTTCATACACAAGTCCTGAAGATGACAATAACTATTGTCGAAACGTCGACGCAAAATAGCTAAAATTTGTATTATTGACCGATCCTCACTAACCATCCACTAAAACATTCATTGATTGACGGTCACTAAAAATTTAAGGTTGTAATAAACGTTTCGTTGGTATACTTCACTGTGGATACTGATAATGTCTTATAGAACTTTAAGTCTATCGCTTTCCTTAGTTTATTTTGAATCAGCACAACTGATAGTACTGTGTAAAGGCCTGTTGTTAAACGCCCATAGTTTATTCGAAGCAAATATAGTAACTTGAAAGTATCACACAACCCTCGGATAAATAAAAGTAAAAACAAAATCTTGTTTCCCAGGACCTAGGACTCGCATCTAATGAGTCCCACTTATGTGTATGGCAATCTAGGGGTCTTAATCTAAATTGATGTGCTTCATTTTATTTCCATCAGCGTTTTGTTTCTACTTTTCCTGTTTTGGTTTCCCTTGATCACTTTCTTTTTTCTTCCAAGGCCAATGCCATTAAGTTTGGTGTGTCTACGGTGTCGACTCCTAGGTCGTACTTCTACATTTATGTAACACACTACAGCGGCAGTGAAAATGGAGAACAGGAACCTCGGTATGGCGGTTCTGACGGAGGCAGCATCATATCTACGAGTTAGAGATAGTGTGAAAGCAACCTAATTGGGATCCGGAATCTATTAATCAAAATGAAGGCACTCTTCCAAAGGACAGGTCACGCACATAATAAGGCCAACTGGTTCCCAGGCTGGTGAAAATGTGTGGCTGTGTTCTATGACTGGTGCATTTGCTATGTATCTCTCCATAGAAAATATATAAAATTTAGAGTATTATACGCTCTTGATCATAGACGAAAGGAAGGAGAGTCGCTGGTAGACTTCCGAAAGGTGAAAGTAACGGAATCGGAAAAATCTTGTAATCTAAGAAGCAAAAAAAAGAAGTCTATTCTTCCTCACGAAAAATTACAAACTATTTACCTTAGAGGCATGGCGATAATGATTTCTTTCAAAGCGTGAATATACGGTGAATCGATTAATATCACTGCACAAGTTTGATCACTCAATACGCTAATGACGCGATTAGCGCTCTCGGTTAATCGGTGACATTGCGGATAATTTGGTTTTCAATTGTTAAAATGAAATTTAATTAAGAGCAAAATTTCTATCCGTTGGGCATGTTAAAATCAGATTGGGTAAAAGACTATTTTAAACAAACTGTATAAGCGTAACGCGACAGTTGGTTAATTGAATTTTATTCTGTACCCAACAGGTAATGAATAATGAAATAGAATTTGTTAGTGGCGCTTATTGAAACCCTGCCGTGGATTTAGAAATAGAGTTTCAAAATTATTTCGTTTACGTGTTGGCAAGTAATTTATACGATTTTATTAAAATGCTTAAAATTAAAATTTTATAACATATTTCTTATCTTTATTCACCCTAAACTGTTGAGGTTTCCTTACTGCCACTTTAATTTATTTAAATTTTTTCCAAACCTTTGCCAAGATTACATTTACCTCTACTTACTCAAGTACGTTTCTGTTGTGCTGTGTCACCAAAATAGTAAAAACATTCTCATTTGTATTGTGGAAAAAATAAAATTATTTTGTGCCAGCAGGGGCGTATTTATGGGGGGAGGGAGGGACAAACGTGACCGGACCCCCCTCCCAGGGGGTCGAAAAAGTTGACAAATTTTGTTAATCTCTTAATCTGTAGATTATTGTATTTTATTTTTTGTTTCCACTGTGTACGTAATATAGCAGTAGCCCTTTTTTAAATATACGAACAGGTTAATTACTCAGCACTAGGGTATACGTTTGAAACATGAAATAGACCTATAGGAAAATCAATTCAGTCAATAAGTATCTTTTAGCAATGTTTCAATAATGCGTATTTTTATTGTGTTATTACCGTTTACTTTAACGGAACTGATTTCAGGATGTTATCACCCGTTTTTCAGTCACTTTAAAGACAGTTAGTCTCAACTTGTTTTTCCTTTTGTATGAAACTGATCCGGCCCCGGACCCCCCCCCCCACCCAAAACAAATTCTGTGTGAGAGGTAAATTGCTCTGAGAACGTTTTCAGAGTGACTGTAATCCGGCCACTTTATCCGTCGCCAAAAAAATACCAGAGGCGCTGTTTATTCCAAGCCGGAACTACAGCAATACCGTACTCATTCAAACACCCACTAAATTGTCAGAATTTTAAATAAACGCAAAACCGCAGTGGAGTTTTATAAGTTACAAAGTCTCTGTTAATCACTACTAAATGTCTCAGTTCAACAGATTATACTGTCAGCCGAGACTTCTTCAATCTTCATATCGTTTTAAACGAAGCCCTACTCTGTTATCGCTTTACACGTTCACGCTGAATTTTATGACAACAGAGAAAACAAAAGGCTACAAAACGAGAAGTCGTAAAAACGAGAGCTCAACAAAACGACAGCGAAACAATTAACACAAGTCGGGTGTTTGTACAGTTTAATTGCTTTCAACGTGTTTTAATTGACTATAAAATACTACGCCACGCAATCAGACGCAGTTTAATTCCTGTTTATAATGATGTACGAATAATGCCAGGAGACTGTTGTGTTATTCTTATTGCTCTGTTGAAGTCAAGCGCTCGTCAGAGCTGTTTACGAGTTGACATTTCCCGTAGTTTTATGATTATAGACAGTGATAAATTGTTATGTAGGTAGCTAATTGTACTTCACAATAAGTAGGCAGGTATTAGTTTGTGGGTACGCAGATTCGTGACGTCACTGTACAGTCACTTTTCCGATTCCACGAGAGTGGCGTTTGTGAACTAAACGTAGCAGATAAGACAGAGATAAACTTGCAAGAAAAGGAATTGAAAAGGAATTTAAAAAATATAAAAAGAATAAACCGTTACTTTTATGAGAGATAAGAAGAGACTACATTGATTATTCATTACGAATATATGGAAGGAGAAGAGAACAGTCAGTTTGACGATAAAATAATTTTCAGAAAATTTCATGCATGAATAAAATTTATAAACGGCAGTCATCATCATCATCATCATCAACCTCAAGGATTAGCCTCATCCAGAATCTCTCTTCCCCACCGGTCTATATTCCACTGCTAGCACTGGACTCCTGTCACCCGCTATTCTTACCAAATGTTCACACCACCTTCTTTTGTTGCTCCTAGGTGTTTCAACAATCGGTCGACTCCCAGTTCCGTCCTTATATCCACATTCTTCTTTCTGTCGAGAATGGTACAGGCCAGAGTACTCCTCATAAACTTCATCCTTGCTGCCTTTGTTTTGTCTGTTTCTATCACAACTCTGGCTTCATCTCCGTACCTCAAAACTGGTACCGCTACCGTATTAAAAACCTTGTTTCCTTCTTTGTCTTATTTTTAAGGTATCTATGAATTGTTCCACAGATATTCCTAAATTTTTTTAATTTTTCATCCAGATCAATTTCTGTCCCACATGTAACGTAACATCCCAAGTAATTTAAATGCTGGACTTGTTCCATAACGACGATAATAAATCTTAAAAGAGTGACAAATGATTATTTAAACAAGTTTAAAAATTATAAACTATTTTAAAAGTACAGATTTGCAGTGATTCCCGTTGTTAATTGTAATCTACAAGTGTAACAATCAGTTCAGGATAACTTTTTTTCGCGCGGTAAGTTGCTCCCATTGACTGTCAGGATTAATTGAAACAAATTGCTATTACTGAGGTTTTGGCGTTACATGTAATCCAATAAACTCAATTTAAGCAGTCCTCTACATTGCTGATAAGAGGTTTCCCATTGTTTTGCACTGACTCGCTAATATCCATGTGCTTTTTATAACCGTTAGAGCGATTTGGTTTCGGATTATTGTGAGTCTCGTTTCCTCCACTTCCGTGGGCAACGAAAGTTAACTCTATTTAATAGTGTTCAAATAATACAATTTATGTCATTTTCTATTATGAACACACCTTCTATTATGATGGAAAAACGTCACGCGCCTTCTCGATTTCCATTAAGTTTTGTTCGTGTTGTATGAGATTTGTTTTCTCCTGTGTCATCGCCCATTAATAAATAATATACTCACAAGTGTCTATGTAAATATAGGCCTACGTCCACCCGCATAAAACATTTCCTTTTGCTTAACGTATTAAATTATTAATGGTATTTATCATATACAATGTAAAATGTATTTATCGTACATGAGATATGTTTCTAATATTAATTTGTATTCTAAGTCCACCTACAATTAAAATTTTGATGTGAAAATGATATTATCTATTCTAATTTGATTGCCAATATATTCAATTCGTTTTCCTCTTGTTCGTAGTAGACTATAACAAGTAATCGTTCCATGTTCACTGGCTCATCTGTTATTTGTGGCGGGGGGGATGCGTACACTTTACCCAAAGCACCACAGACACCAAACGCGGCCATGTAGTGTGTGTGATGTCGATTTATCAAGCCGGTTCCCGGCAGTTACTCCGATGTGTATTTACGTTCTTCGCATCCGCCGTAGGTCAGAGTTCACGCCGATATCTTGCTCGAGCTTTAAACACGCACTATACATTCGTGTCCAGACGAGATTTTTACACTCGCATCTGACGGGTAATATAAATTTATGTGCAATAATGTTATGTAATATAAATGTTTGCAGGTGGTTCCCAAAACGGCAAGCACCAATACCTTCTTTTAAACTTTTTTTCGACCCACCTTACACATGATTATTTATGTCGTAGACGTACTGAGATTGTTATTTCATAATGAAATGACTCACCAAAAAACAAATACTAGATTATCTTGTTGATTCATCCTCTTCGTTCACTTTATTAAATTTATTAATATATATAAACTTTCACGTATGAACTTACTATTCGCTGTCACTTCCCCAAACGTTTCGAGGTGATGTTCCTCTTCCTCAGTGGGAGTAATACTGAATGTCGATTACAGAATAACCGTTACGGACTATAGGTGTGTGTGCTGGGGGTTGATGGTGGGAAGGGATTGGCGCTGAGGTTCAAATTGTGTGTTTGGATCAGTGTATCGAATAGTGTATGTGATTATAATGTAATTGTTAATTTAATATGTTGTTTGGTTGTAGTGTGTGATATCTGTATATTTCAAATTGTTCAGCTGTGTTTAGTTTTCTACTTTTAGGTAAGTAGTGTAATATTTTCATGTTGTGTTCTATGTTTGTGTAACTGTGGTTTTCGTTATGTAAATGTGTGGCAAATGTGGAATGTATGTAGTGAGGTGAATGTGTATGTATGTAGTGTGGAATGTGTATGTTGTTTGTGGTGAGGGCTTTTAAATGTTCTGAAAATCTGGAAGAAAAAGATCTTCCCGTCTGGCCGATGTAGAATTGGTGACAATCATTACAATTTAATTTATAAACCCCTGTTTTGGTATATGTGTCAGTGTCTTTGTTAGCATTATTTATGTGTTTTCTAATGGTGTTGTTGGCTCTGTAGGCTACTTTATAATAGTGTTTCCTAAATGTGTTTGCAATTTTGTGTGTATTGGAATTGTAGTATGTAAGTGTTATGTATTTGCTGGGTTGTGTGCTGTTGGTCTGATGTGTTTTACTCTTTGTGTTTAGGATTCGTTTGTGTAGTTTATTTATTAATTCGGGGTTGTATCCATTGTTGACTGCTATATATTTGATTGTGTTTAATTCATCTTGGTAGTCATGTGTGTTTAGGGGTATTGAAGTGAGCCTATGGAGCATATAGTTGAAAGCTGCATGTTTGTGTTGAGTTGGGTGGTTGGATGAGTTATGTATGACCATGTCTGATGTGGTGGGTTTCCTGTATATTTTGTATGTGTGTGTGTTGTTTGTTTTGGTGATTGTAAGGTCTAAAAAGTTTATGCTATTATTTAGTTCTATTTCAAGTGTGAATTTTAATTTATGGTGTATAGTGTTAATGTATTTGTGGAAATTTTCTATTTGTCTTTTGTTGCCGTTGTAAAGGAGTAAAATGTCATCAACATACCTGTGGCAATATATTATTTTGTCGGTGTATTTGTTGTTGTTCAGTATGTGTTTCTGTTCTATGGTGCGTACAAATATTTCTGCTAGTATACCTGATATAGGGGAGCCCATGGGTAGTCCATCTGTTTGTGTGTAAAACATGTTGTTGTGTGCGAAATAATTTTGATCTGTGATAATTTTAGTTAGATGGATGATCTCTTTTATGTGTGTTTCAGGTGTGTTATTACATAACAAACCTATACACCAATGTTCCCATAAAAGAAACCATAACTACATTAGAACAATTACTAAAAATAAATAACACACCTGGTAGAGTCTTAAAAGATCTAATTGAGGAGTACGCAGAAAATGAAACAGAAAAACAGAGCGGGTTTCGTGCTGGGAGATCTTGTATGGATAATATCTTCTGTATTAAACAACTAATAGAAAAAAGACTATCTGTAAATCAAGAGGTTCACCTTCTCTTCATAGACCTGTCTAAGGCTTACGATAATGTCCCCGTCTCTAAATTGTGGGAGGTTCTACAGAATATTAATATAAACCACACTCTCATTCAGGCAATACAAGAAATTTATAGAGACTCCAAAATAAAGATCAAAATAGGGAAAAAAGTGTCAGCAGGGTTTACAATATCGAAAGGTCTAAGGCAAGGGTGTTGCATCTCCGACATTGTTCAAAATATATATAGACACAGTATTGCGACAGTGGAAAAGAAAGAGTAGAGGTATGGGAATTCCATAGATGGAACCCATATTTTCACATTACAATTCGTGGATGACCAGCTCTTAGTAGCACAAGACAAAGAGGAATTGGAGTATATGACTCGGAAGATCAAAGACGAATACGAGAGCTGGGGACTGTCAATAAATCTAGAGAAGACCAAGTATTTATGCGTGGGAGGTATTGAAACCAACTTGCAATTGGAAAATAATGAAGAAATTGAAAATTGCCAGGCATATAAGTATTTAGGAGTACAGATAAAGCAGGATGGGAGAGATACAGATGAAATAAAGGAGAGAGTAGGCATGGGACGGAGGGCTATGAAAAGGCTAAATAGTATATGGTGGCACGACCAGATAACTAGAGGAAGGAAATTACAGATATACAATACTATCGTAAAGAGTATTCTGTTGAATGGTGCTGAGAGTTGGAGAATGACAGAAGCGGACAAAAGGAAAATACTAGCTGTAGAGATGGATGCACTAAGATCATGCAGAGTATCCAGACGAGAGAAAATAAGAACTTAACAGGTTAGAGAAATGATAAATGTGGAACATGCAGTAGTAGACGAAATAGAAAGAAGACAGTTAATTTGGTTTGGACATGTTAAACGGATGGGAGGAGAAAGGTTGCCAAAAAGGATAATGGAATGGTTGCCTCCGGAGAAGAGAAAGAGGGGAAAGACCCAGACGATCATGGGGAGAGAGTATCCAGAAAGCTTTAAGTGCGAGGATCTGACAGAAGAACATTGTCAGGACAAAAAGTATTAGAGAGAAAGTCTGGAAATCGGACAGCGACGACAGACACTATAAACTTATATATAGACGATGTCATAGACTATTGGCAGATGAATCTTCCGGAACATGTTATGATTGGTAACACTACACTTGACACGTTTATGACCAGGCTATTTTGTCGAACACAGAAAGCGGCCTGCAGGTGGCTGTATACTCATTGAGTCGAATCTGCACGGATTTCGGATTACAAATCTCCACATCGAAAACCAAGGCGATGGCGTTTCATGGAGCTCACTCCATACGAGCAAAAATTGTTGGAGATGGTACTGTTGTGGGGCATGTCAATAATTGTTGGAGATGGTACTGTTGTGGGGCATGTCAATAATTGTTGGAGATGGTACTGTTGTGGGGCATGTCAATAATTGTTGGAGATGGTACTGTTGTGGGGCATGTCAATAATTGTTGGAGATGGTACTGTTGTGGGGCAAGTCAATAATTGTTGGAGATGGTACTGTTGTGGGGCACGTCAATAATTGTTGGAGATGGTACTGTTGTGGGGCACGTCAATAATTGTTGGAGATGGTACTGTTGTGGGGCATGTCAATAATTGTTGGAGATGGTACTGTTGTGGGGCATGTCAATAATTGTTGGAGATGGTACTGTTGTGGGGCACGTCAATAATTGTTGGAGATGGTACTGTTGTGGGGCACGTCAATAATTGTTGGAGATGGTACTGTTATGGGGCACGTCAATAATTGTTGGAGATGGTACTGTTGTGGGGCATGTCAATAATTGTTGGAGATGGTACTGTTGTGAGGCATGTCAATAATTGTTGGAGATGGTACTGTTGTGAGGCACGTCAATAATTGTTGGAGATGGTACTGTTGTGGGGCATGTCAATAATTGTTGGAGATGGTACTGTTGTGGGGCATGTCAATAATTGTTGGAGATGGTACTGTTGTGAGGCACGTCAATAATTGTTGGAGATGGTACTGTTATGGGGCATGTCAATAATTGTTGGAGATGGTACTGTTGTGAGGCACGTCAATAATTGTTGGAGATGGTACTGTTGTGGGGCACGTCAATAATTGTTGGAGATGGTACTGTTGTGGGGCATGTCAATAATTGTTGGAGATGGTACTGTTGTGGGGCATGTCAATAATTGTTGGAGATGGTACTGTTGTGGGGCATGTCAATAATTTTGAATATCTGGGCAGTAATATGTCTTACATTACAAAGAATGATGTGGTGAAGAAGCTGCACAAGTACAACCATCTGTGTGGGACCGTCAGGAGTAATCAACGAGTAAGGAAACACTCCTGAAGTTCTACAAGATGATGGCCCTTCCCTCACTTCTGTATGGTTCTGAGAATAGGACCTTAACGAAATCCCAGGCTAGTAGTATTCGGGCAGCCGAAATGAGATTTCTCAGGCACGAGGCAGGGTATACTCTTCAAGACCTCAAAAGAAATACCGAATATACGGCAGGAACGGAATAATTTGAGTATGGAATAAAGGATATAGGGCACCCCAATATCGGCTAAATTCCTCGGAATATCTTAACCGAATAACTGCCGCGTCTCCAAACAACTATGAATTATAAGCAAGAAGGTCGGAGAGGTGTGGAGCGTTGGAGTGAACAGGTCTAGTCTATCAGCTTGGGACCGGAACAGACAATTTTTGGTTTTATCCTTACTGAAGATGACGATGACTTTGGCACGCTTGCACACAAGGTCTGCAGTGCAAGGAACTCGTCATTTCAGTGTGAAATTTTGTCTAGTCTGGGAGTCACATTCAGTGACTTTTGTTGTTAGTTAGTTACTTAACATCTAATATAAAATCATCGTGGTATTAGGTAAATACAGTGTTGTGCAAGTTAATGGAAACGTTGCAATGGAGAGAGACGTTTCGATTTGTTTTGTGAATTTCTGGTTGTTAAGGCCGTATGTATTTTTGTATGTTTCGGCTGCATCTGCCAAACGTTGGAACATCTACCGCAGCCAAACGTCAGTGATAGTTTTTTTTTAGTGGCTATTCGTCCTTCCAAGCCAAGAGAGTGGCCTTACTATTAGCTACCTACTTGCAAACGTTGTACTGGAAGCGAATAATCAACAAGAGTTCGACGTTACTAGTTGTTTTATAACGTCGTCTACGTCGCCGCGACATTATAAAATAAGAAGGATAATAGAAATTTAGAAATGTATAAATACAATAGGAAGAGCGAGATAGTAGGAAATATTTAACAGGGGCAGAAAGAGCAAACAACTACGATTATAATGAACAATTAAAACTGTTGTTCGACGCTTATAATTATTGGAAGAATATATTGAAATTAATCTTCAGAAAGAGAAGTGGGCACAATATGAAAACGAGGACAGGAATATCTTTGTTGATTGACCTGAATATATAATAATGGATATTAACTGTTCGCTGCAATGAGTCGTTATTATTATACGGAAACACTTCATAGAATCGAGTAATACTTCAAGTCTCCATAGAATCGAGTAAGACGCCATCGAAGTATCGATACGTAGAGTACCACTTAAGACTTATGAGTTAATGACGACCTACTTCAATAGCAGACTGGTTCATTAGGACGCACCATAAGTATGAATGCAACTTTGTGTGTTTGTGTGTTTCAAACGAGTGGTCGTTAAAACACAGACTGCAATACGGGTCAAGTGCCGTAAAGGGCAGACTGGGCTATATTTGTTCACACTTGCCTCGCACTTAAGGGCCACGTGCACAATGCTGTATCCTCGTCCTTAATTATGATTGACTTCGTTAATTATTTCAAACGTTCTTGGAAAAAGTTAGTGAATTATTTTCTGCAGCCCGGCGCCATCTATAGAGACGACGAGTGTTTTTTCTACACTTATAGAGTACATGGATGGAAAGCAAAACAAACGCGTCCATATTACATAGAAAATGGCCAAAAAAAAAGAGATGGGCGATTAGGTTTAAGCAACCAACGAGACATTCCCTCTATTACGTAATACAGGTAGTGGAAGATCTGGAAAGATGAAAGAGACTTTGAAAGCTATTACAGTAGACCCTTGATAACTCTAATCTCACGGGAAATAGGAAAAATTCCAGTTATCTAATATTCCGAGATGTTGAGGTTCGAGTTAACAAGAGCACGATTACTGAAATGCAAGTTATAGAGGTTTGCGTATACAGCGGAATATACTGTATAGTGTCGCTTAGGTAGTTTGACGGCAAATAAGTGGGTTCTTCTAAGTATGGCACTGAACAATATGTGGTCTTGTTGTTAAATACGAATTCTCTATGGAATTAGGTATGTTACAAATATATGCAATGTACTTTCACAATTTATAATAACGCATAATAAGTTAGTATAATATGCATTGAAAAGATGCCGAATATAACGAAAATAAAACACTATGCTATCAAAACAAAGGTTTACAATTAAAATAAAAGTCATCGTTGGATTCAAATTTTTGTTTCAAATTTATATTTTAAAACTGTTCGTGATTTGTTTATTAAAAACCATTTAAAACAAAAAACTGAAAACATTCTTCTTCTTCTTCTTCTTCTTCTTCTTCTTCTTCTTCTTCTTCTTCTTCTTCTTCTTCTTCTTCTTCTTCTTCTTCTTTAAATTCCTTGTTAGGGCTCTGCCCTGTCACTCCACTTATTCCTTGGCCGACCAATGCTTCTCTTGGTGTTGGGTTGGCTATCTCTTGCCTTTTTCAATAGCCTAGTCTCATCCATTCTTCACATGTGTTTATTCTCTATCTTTCTTCTTTCCGCAATCCAAGAATTAATATATTTTACGTTATACGTTTCTCTTATACTATTGTTTGGCAACCTATCGTACCTTCTCTTTCCTAGTACCCTCCGTATAATAGTCATTTCTATAGTTTGTCGTTTTCATTGAGTTGTTGGAAAAAAATAAGCAGTTAGTTGGAAATAAATAACGTTATAATAAATTTATTATATGAAATAAAATATGTACTGTAATTTATTTTAACGTTATTTATTCTAACTGCTACTGCATATTCTATCGATGAGTATGAAGGTGGCTGGTGTGGGTTTCATATTTAAACAGGAAGCTGTCATATTTTCTACTGCAGAAACAGACAAGTTTCGACTTGTAGAGATTTACGCGCCTAAGCTTGGATTTATAAAGGCTTTTTAACAGCACTTCAAGTTATAGAGGTTCAGTGGCATTGCCAGAAAGTGACAAACATTCGTGTTATCAATGTTTCTTTTAAAACATACGAGCTAACAATGTGAAATAACATGGAGTCGTATATGGAATGTAAAGGGAAATGAAAAAAGCTGAGGTATCAAGGAAATCGAGTTATCGAGGCTTGAGCAATCGAGGTTCGACTGTAGCACCAACAAACTCTTGACAGATGCTGTTTCGCTCGGTTCTTTACCGTCGTCTTGTTCGGTACATTTTCCTGTTGTTTCCTCTTCTACAGTAAACACCACTGGCACAGCAGCAGACAGACCTGCTAGTGTGTCAGTATGGAAGGACGTCATAATATTATACTTTATTCTTCTGGCAGTGCATTTTGCCAGACGTCTGTTTACGGTTCGGACTTTCTATTACTATAGAAATTCTAAGTAGCCTTCAAGGTGTATCTAGAAACGTATGAAACTGACTGTACTTGAAACTAATTCCCTGAGCAAACCACATACGTAAGGAGACGTTGATCCCACTGATTGAAATAAATTTTCAACTGGCAATGTCTTTAGTTGGTGGTCACAATCATCGGTTGCTCTCCGCACTTCTAAAGCTGTTGACTCTGGAATTTTTTTAACAGGATATAACAATATGGACTGATACCAGAGGAGTAGGAGGCTAGGGTACATGAGAGTGAAGTCTTTTGTCAAATACTGTTCACAAAAAGTGGTACGTGACAATGAGCATGATCGTGATGAAGCACTCAGGAGTCAGTAATCTCTGGCCAGACTCAAATCGTCGGTTAAGTTTCATGAGTCCGATGAGTTAAATTTAATTCATAGACAATGATTGTTAGCATCAAACGACGGTCAGGCTCGACGAGGTATCTCACTTTTGAAACATTTGCAGTACTTCGTGGTGTGGTTAATCGTTTAGAACAGTATTCATACGCCACAATTTCACGTCCGCAAACATGACTCCTGAAACTTCAGCCCGAGATACTGTCTTGAAGACTAACATAAAATTTGACTGCCGAAACCAACTCAATATTAGTTAGCTTCAGTTTTGAGACGTGCGACAAAACACGTATGACTCCGACCAAATGTAACAGCTATCATCTGATGCATTCTTTACCTCACAATGTTGCCGTATCGTGGGAAAAATTCAGTCTTACTACATTTTAGATGAACCTCGTGTAATTTAGTTAAACGTATAGGTAAAACAGAAAGAAACTTATTTTATGACATTTAGAGTAAACAGTTTTGCGGCCTGAAACTGCGCAATGTCCGCTACTACACCAGCCAGTAAAACCGTTTCCGTCATTATATATTCCACTTTTTGACCATGCCTCTGGTAATAAAAATTTGCTTCCAGTACAACGTTTGCAAGTAGGTAGCTAATAGTAAGGCCACTCTCTTGGCTTGGAAGGACGAATAGCCACTAAAAAGAACTATCACTGACGTTTGGCTGCGGTAGATGTTCCAACGTTTGGCAGATGCAGCCGAAACACACAAAAATACATACCCCCTTAACAACCAGAAATTCATAAAACAAATCGAACAATAGTACGTTTTGTTAACTTCTACTTACTAAGGAACATTAAATATTTTTCGTTCTCTTCATGAATATATTTCAATCAGATTCAGTTTAAATTTTATGAGAATACTCGGGAATGTGATACCTTCTTTATCATCACTTGCTTTAAGTATAACAAAGGAATACTTTCGGTGAGGAATAATAGTGATGACTACAAACATTAGGAACCACAGTTGGTCATAAATATGGTACAATTATATCGGTGCATAAGGCACTGTACTATAAGACCACAAGAGTTAAGAGGACTCACGTTCCATTAAGGCCTACTTGAATGTTATTCGAAGGATATTTTTAAAAAACGACAATCACAATTTCTAGTATGTTCGTGTGTTCGTGGTTTGGGACTGTGTGTATGTGTTGGCGGACGTGTTTCGCGTGTATTACAGAGAAAATATACGCTTCCCACCGGATGAGCCGGAAATTTGACAGGCGCTATGGGGCTGTCACGCTCACGTGCTGTACACCGTCTGTTTAGATATTATTTTTTGATTTATCTACATTTAGCGGGAACGCGTGCGAACACACACACACACACACACACAGCAAGAAGGTCTGAACAGTATTTGTTCGCACACGAAGTGCCCCTTATAAGGCGCGCTCATGATAAGTTAGGTTTTAGAAAAAAAATAACTCGGCTATTCATTCTGTCACATCAAATCGTTCCTGCTGTCTATGCTGTGTGACCTCAGTAGCATTTGCTTAGAATACTACTCTGCTCTTCTAGCTGATATGGTTCACTTTGTTACTCAGTGTATGTGTGCGCGCGCGCGCGCGTATGCGTGCGTTTGCACTCGCTGTCACAAGTGTTTGGAACTCAGAATCTGTTATTGGTAATTTATTACTTTATCGTTGCATCAAATAGAATGTTGTATTTGGTGGTTATTTGTGTCCTTTTAGGCATTAGCCTAATTTTTTAACGATTTTTTTGTATAATAATATGTTCTAATATATACATTTTTTCACCTTTCATTTTATTTACTTTTTAAGTTTAACGTTCTCTGTAACTAGAGTTTTGTATTATTAATTTGTCATTTAGGTTACGTTTCTTTGTCATTTACTGTTGTGAAACGTTTTCTTATGACCAAGATACCGACAGGCAACTGATTTTCCTGCCTAGCCGTGAATATTTTATTACGTTTAGAGCTTTCTGTTTCATATACACTCTTATATTTGGAATATTTATTAGGTGAATTGTAGTGCTGCATTTGTTTGTTGGTTTGTATGACGTTTTTATAATGTATTTCATTAAGAATTTTCATATTTTATTTTCTACTATATTTTATGTATGTTACAGAGACATATAGACGAATATTATTGGAATTAGATTCGTGTTGTTTAACTGAGTCACGTTTTAGTATATATTTTCGTCTTCATGTTTTCTTATATTTTGAAAAGCAATAAAATTCTACTTCGAGAAGTGTATATAGATGTAGGGGGGGAGAGAGAAAGAGTGAGTGAGAGAGCGATCGGCTCAGTGGTGGAAACAATAGCTGTTTCTGGGGGGATTAGACTATTTTTTGTGAGAGGAATTAGACTAGATTTTGGGAGGAGGATAAAACTAGTTTGAAGATTAGAGTCCCCATTTTCCTCAAGGCAAATGAAGTATTCTGAAATTTTCTCGTATATCTATGCAATTATTTATAAGCCTTCTTTTATCACACGCAGCTATCTTAAACGTGAGCCTACATCAAGTGATTATAGAATTTCAGTGAAATTTTTAATAGTTCCGGGGGGGGGGGAATTGATTCCCCTGATCCTCCCCCACCAATGCTACGGCTAATGACACGTCTCCATGGGTATTTGGGCAGAAGCGGATGGCGAAAATTAATAAACAAACATTGAGGAAAATGTTTCCTTTATGAACGCGTCCGATCGGATGAAGTGATAAAACCAGTATTCGTAATTTACAGCGAATAGAGTTTTTATACCGGTGTATCTATAGAGAGAGCATTAAAATTTCAGCGCAGATAAAACACGAACCCTCGCTGATACACTGGACTGTCGATATATCGACGCTGTCACGTCGATGTGACATTCGACCGTTAATGGATTACGAATTAAACGTTTTTTTATAGATACAGCCGCTTTCCTATTCAATTAGTACGATGCCGTCCCTCCCCTAGTGACTGACAAGTTGAAAGAGACTAGGATGTAAAACGCATCACTGAATACGGGTCAAGTGCTCCGCTGTTTCCCTGAGAGCTGCTGATAATTGTCACGTTAATCCAAATATAACCAGCTGTCTAGTCTAGTGTTTGCTTATGTGCTCGATCCTGTTGTGTTGACGTGTTGAGCACCGAGCTTGTCATCCACACGAACACCACGTTGCATGCGCATACATGGCAGTACGTTATCAATAAGGTTTTAACTAACATAATTAATAACACCTCGTTTCTTCTTTGACTTTCCGCCTTAGAGCTTAATTCTGTTTTCCTCCTCAATCGATTTACATATTATCCTTGTCGTCCATTTCAACTGAGCAAATATATGGTTCCCATGAAAGCAAGAACTTTTCTCTTTTATTCCATCTGGAATAAAAAGAGCCAATATTACTAGAAGGTTATTTTTCTGATAAAAAAACCAAGGTTCAAGGCCACCTTCCATAATCTGTTCATCTCATACGCACAAACACACGGAAACTTGGCATTATTCCTTGTCTTTAGACGTATTAAATTATGACAGTATTTAACAGTAATCAATATGAGGGACTATTTACTTTCATGAAACATGTTTTGTGACCTCATCAGTCATGTTGAGCCGTTTTCTGCGAGTTATTCGTGTTAGGGTTACTATTGCAGGTCTTTTGGTGTGGGTTAGTTGTGTGGAGCTTGTGAATGGCATTAGTAGACATAGTTGTTTTCTGAGTTTTTCCAGTTGTTAGGTTTTTAAATATTATGTCGTGTTTCGCATGGATTTGAACTCGTTCGAGTATAAATTTGTTTTGTATTTTGTATTTGAATACACGTGGATACGTATAGATGAAGTCGGAAAAACCTTAATGCAGTTAGGCCTACTGAATCACGAGGGCCGAGATTATCTACAAATGTAGAAACATGTGAATTTATCGTGTATCAAAACACATAATACTTAGATATAATCATGTATAATTGTAACGATTGGCCCGGACTACTAACAGCTCTGACATGTAATTAATATTTACAAACAATTTTGCAGAAAAGCGTATGGAGACTTACAGAATCCTTTTAACAATGTTAATTGGCATCAACTTTGTATAGCTTTTAAAAAACTATATAATAATTTACGTAAAACTACACCCGTCGTAATTTTAATAAAACTTATATTGCTTTTTATTGCTTATATGGTTCTTAGAGTTTTCAGGGTTTTATAGGTCTTACAGTTCAAATAATTCTCGTATTTCTCATAACTTTCATAGTTATCACAATTTGCGCATTCCCACGATTCCCAGATTCTCACAGACTTTATATCTATATCTATAAAAATGAATGTTTGTTTCTTTCTTTCTTTGTCCCGTATGCGTTCCTATACCATTCATCCGATTGCGATGAAACTTCGGTGAGTTGTTGTGCGCACGCCCGCGAAGGTTTATGAATTTTTTTCGATGGGGTCCTTTGGGGGGTTCTTGGGGTCTTCTACATCTCCTCCTAAACCACTGGACCGATTTCAACCAAACTTGGCACAAATATTTTATGCAACGGGAGAACCAACATAGGGTAGGTGTTTTTTCGATGGGGTCCTTTGGGGTCTTCCACATCTCCTCCTAAACCACTGGACCGATTTTAACCAAACTTGGCACAAGTATTTTACGCAACGGGAGAACCAACATAGGATAGGTGTTTTTTCGACGGGGTCCATTGGGGGGTCCTTTGGGGTCTTCCACATCTCCTCCTAAACCACTGGACCGATTTCAACCAAACTTGGCACAAATATTTTACGCAACGGGAGAACCAACATAGGATATGTGTTTTTTCGATATGATCCTTCGGGGGGTCCTTTTGGGGTCTTTCACATCTCCTCCTAAACCACTGGACCGATTTCAACCAAACTTGGCACAAATATTTTACGCAAAGGGAGAACCAACATAGGATAGGTGTTTTTTCAATGGGGTTCTTTTGGGGGTTCTTTGGGGTCTTCCACATCTCCTCCTAAACCACTGGACTGATTTCAACCAAACTTGGCACAAATATTTTACGCAACGGGAGAACCAACATAGGATATGTGTTTTTTCGATATGATACTTCGGGGGTCCTTTGGGGTCTTCCACATCTCCTCCTAAACCACTGGACCGATTTCAACCAAACTTGGCACAAAATATTTTACGCAAAGGGAGAACCAACATAGGATAGGTGTTTTTTCGATGGGGTTCTTTTGGGGGTTCTTTGGGGTCTTCCACATCTCCTCCTAAACCACTGGACCGATTTCAACCAAACTTGGCACAAATATTTTACGTAACGGGAGAACCAACATAGGACAGGTGTTTTTTTTTCGATACGATCCTCTGGGGGGTCCTTTGGAGTCTTAAAAAACTAACTTATTAGATCTGGTTACTATGGCAACCCAATGGAATAGATTCTGTTCTAAATATATTATCGCATTAAATTGAAGACCACGCGAACGAAGTCTTTATATATTATATATATACAAACACTTTCTTTCTTTGAGTGGCATTGCAACGCATGCCGGGTACTCGCTAGTTCCTAATAATTCTCATAGTTAATATAGTGCTTCGGAATGGTTAATGCTATAGAAGTTTACAGAAGTAAATTGTACAGATATGTTTATAGTAGGTACTAACGTAAGTAAACGACTGAGGCAGTGTTGTTCCTCGTTTTTACCTTGAAGCTGCCTTGCCGCATTGATTGCAGTTAATCTGTAGTTTATGATACCCCACAAAAGTAGGCCTACTGCAGCGCACAACATCTGTAGTTTTACTGTAGCGTATTTTCTATTGTTGCAGGTGAGTTGATGGTTGGTTTGGCACTCGTAAGGTGTACCACGTGAGTTAAAGTGAGTATCTGTTGCTATCTAGTGTGATGATGACTGAATTTTGTTCATAATTAGTTATTTTGTCAAATTAATTGTCTCCAAGCGTCCAAGAAATTAACGTAAATCAGAGTACATCAATGGAAAATTAAATTACGCAACAGTCTTTCTTACGAAGGAGAGACTTCTCGAGTCCGACATGAAGGTGAATGAACATTTACTGCAGTTCGATCACAACTGACCTCCTGAGTAGCCGGTCTTTCATCAACCACCGAACATGCCCAGAGAGTTACTGACAGCTGGAGATGGACGATTATAGGTGATCACATTCCCTGATGAAGTCTGTGGAAAACCATACAGGTGAGAGTTATCCTTACCAATTTATACCAGTTTGATTAGCCGTTATTGTGGGTATTGTTTATTCATTAACTGACCGTGGTTAGCATACTAATCAGATATTAATGTACTGCATTAAGAGCTATAAATAGATCCGAACCAACCAGATTCGGTGGCAAACCTTTAGCAGATAGTATTATGGCATATAAATGTAGACAGTGGGAAATGGTGGGATTTACCCAAAAAAACACAAACATTCAGTAACTGATTTTTAAAACAACTACTGTCATCAGGTAGGTCTTTTATTACGAGTATCCTGACATAGGCCTATATCCAACTCAAATTTCCCATATTTGGATAGTTATTAAAATCAACGTGTTTCTAAAGATATGCCGTAAAATAATTACGCACCTTCAAACACGGGAACTACACACGCTGCTAAGCATCATTACGCACCATCTCACTGCATTTAAAAAAATATCTCAAATTAACATTTTTTTACAACGTTCCTTATCAATTAATTTACAATATTCAAACTTGCAACTTCAAATTATCCACATACCTTTTTTATTTACAATCATATGGCAATATTGTTTGCTACATTCCACATGCAATTAGAATTTATATAGCAATATATAATATGTCTATATAATATATTTATATTATGCAGTATATATTAGTATATTAAAACTACCATAATTACCAAAACCTTGTACATGAAAAGATTTATTTCGCGATTCTTTGCTTTCGTGATCGTTATGTAACGTAACACTATCGGTTACAGCTAGTTGTATAGTAAAACACACTTGTATCGATTACATATTTCGATGTAGACTATTAATATTAATTTTAGTAATGTTAATAAATAAACGTACAGATGAGAATTATACCGAATAGTCGTTATATAAGTCATAGGTGTGTATTGACGAGGCGACACATTGGTGCCGACCCAGTGTAAAATTGTATTGTAAGTACAGCTTTCTAAGTCGTAAAGATATAAAACGCTTTGTTTGCTAAAAACAGCAAAAAATGTGCAGTACCGTTAGATTTAGGGTTTTTTCGGCCTTCAAAATACAAAGAGTGATACATCATAAACGAGGGTGGTGGAGAAAGCAGATTTCTTTTTTTTAACGAGAAAACGGTCTCGCGGCAAAATGTGCGCGTCTATAGGATTTCACCAATCATAAAAAGCGTCACCTCTGCGCGCGAAGTTATTTCGAGTGGTTATTGGACAATTTCAAACTTACCGGCAACACGTTCGAATGTCAGCCAATGATGGTAATTTTAAGAGTAGCGGCAGTAAGGGAAGTTTAGGTGAAACTATAAAAGTAACTGATGCAGGAACTTAAGGAGTCAATCAGTGAAATCAAAAGAGACAGTCGCAATCAGTTAAAGTCAGTCAAATCAGTAAAGTCAGTCAAATCAGTTAAAGCAGTCAGTCAAATCAATCAGTTAGTTAGTTAGTTACTCAGTCGTTCAGTAAATTAGACAATCGTCAATCGACAGTCAGAATCAAGAGTCGGAGAACCATTCAGTCAAATAGTATTATTTATTCTGTGCGCGGCATCAAGTGCGAAGAAGTCTTATTTATTATGTGCGCGACCGTATGAAAAGTCAAAGTTTCGGAGGACGTGGAGACGAATGATTATCGCGAGTGTGGTGAATAAAATAAAAGCAGAGTAATACAATTTGTGTTGTGATGTGTAAAGTATGGAACGAGCAAGACGGAGAAATGGATAATCGAATTCAAGTAACCGTATCACATTAAATTTTGTAATCAAATAATTGCATGTAATATAATTGTCTACTCAGTTTAACCCGTTTCATTCTAAAAGAACCTACGAATTGTTCAGATGCTGAAGAGTTTTATATCTTACGACCTAGAATAGGAGTACGAAGTATAAATATTTAATATAAATTTTGAATGATAGTGTGATATTTCAGAAATGGTAGATATTAAGTCATGTCATTGATTAATGTTAATTTATGTTGAAAAGAAGGAGATTTGCTAGTTTCAAGAGTAACTTGTTAATGATCAATAATATTTCATATGTTCATTAATCTCTTATTAATGATAAATAATATTTCATGTGTTTATTAATCTCTTGTTGATGATAAATAATGTTTATGTGTTCATTAATCTTTTATTGATGATAAATAATATTTAATGTGTACTTAATCTCATAAATCTGAAAGCATAGTCAATGGACTAATTAAGCGTTCATAAATGCTAAATGATATTAACTGTATTCATGAATTTCTTGTAATGATTAACTAAGGATAAGAAGTTAGTAGTAACTGAGAAGAAATTAACCTGTCAAATTGAAATGATGATAATATTATATGTTAGATATATATTAAATGTATTCAAATGGTAAATATAATATCTTTTAATTAGCATCTGAGCATAAGAGTTGTTATTAAAAACATCCTGAGATTCCTAATTATCTCTGGCGCCCAGCATTTTATACTTAAAATTAAAAATAATAATTAAAATTGAAACCCAAAGAATTTAATATTTGGCACCAAAACGTGGAAATATAAAACCCAGAATTTTATATTTGTCGCCAACAACGTGGGGAAATTCCACAAGTAATTTATAGTTATATGAAGTTATTTGTTGAATTAATTTTTATTCCAGAATAAAATCAACTGCAATTATTTTATACAGGTTGTTTATTACATAATTTCCTTTTTTGATATTTGCTTGTCATTTCTTAACATTATTTTATTATTATGTAACGATGTTTTGATGAAAGAGTTGTTTGACTGGAAAATAAGGTTTCCAACAATGTAGCAGACACTAATGTATGGAAGTGAAGCCCGCTAACTTCACTGGTAACGACAAACGGATAGCATCGGCCGCAGGTATTGTCCTGCCCCAGTAACAATGAGTCTAAACGTGTGCATTCAACATCTCTAGTTTGCAGCAGTCACTGACATAAATTTCACTAGCTGTAACAGTTTTCATTTAAAACCTTATTGATGCTATTTCACGGTAATGATACATCATTATAATTATATTACAATCCTATAATACATAGGATGTAATACAGTTATTTGATTTTTATTCTGAAACAGTGTCGCAGCAACACAGCAAAAAAATAGGTCAGCTGGCCAAATCTAGCGTATTGGTTATTGTGAAAATAGACATTAAGATTAATAAAAATGACAAGACAGTGCGAAATGAGGGCACGATAGCATGCTACATGACAATGTCAAAGGTCATATTCCTGACACTGCGTTACCACGACGTTGAAGTGCAATCTTGGAGGCTTAAAAATTAAGTCTTATTGAATTATCCACGACTTAACTTTGACCGAAAAGTTGTAAACAACGGATATGCTTAGTTAATTTATTTTTTACACAATTTAAACTTAATGGTGTGTTATTTTGTTAATTATACTGGTTGTATAACACAATGATATAGGTATAATGATTGATATTTTAACTCTATTACTTACTTTCAGTAACGAAGTGTATGGTGTTCATTTTTTTGATAATAATTTTCTTGGTATAATTTCAAATCATGCATACTTGAATATTCTATTATTTATTGTCTGGTACACAGTCGTTAACCTTAATTAATTTATTCTTTCTTTTTCTTGTTCCATTGATGGTTGTAATTTTATATACGTTTGTAGCTTTCTACATTTATTTGGTTACTTCATGATTATTTATTTAGTTATGATGATGTTCAATTCTTATTCTCCTAATTATTATTAAATTATTAATTACTTCTTTCAATTTGTCAAACACACTTTTTGCTTGTACTCTACTCATCAAAGATTCAAGTGAGTTTTCTTCTTGACATTGTTGTATTGTTGTCTATTAATATATCTTATTCTTCCCTTGGCGTAGTATTATAATATAATATTTTATAATTTTCAATTTTGGCTATCACACAGTCTTTTATGGTAATTTAATTAATTTAGTTTAATTAAATTGTTTAATATAATTTAAATTTTTTTGATATTTTACAATTATTAGTTCACTTATGAAATTTGTATTATATTTCCTCATTTTACATATTGCAACTTACATCATTGTGTCCACTTGTTTATTTTAATTTCCATTTTCTACAAAATTATTTGAAAGTTTAATAAACTCTGAATCACTGAACTTTGAGGATTAATGTTATACATAATGTTAAGTAACATTAATACATAATGTTAAATTAACCCCTGATAATTTCTACATATATTGATGATGATTATGATGATGATGATAATGATAATGGTGATCCAAATTTCTAACAGAATTTTACTTTTATATATACAAATTTTACAAAATGTTATATTTTTATCTTGTTTTACAACATTACAATAGTACAACAGTCTTATTTTGTATTTTACAACAGTACATATTATATTATATATATTGCAACACTACATTTATTTAAAGGCGTTTCAGCGGTAATACTGGACGAAACTGTAGTACATTAATTGTGGGTCCAGACACGTTCCAAGCAAGGTGCCTCCCTGGCTGCTTCGGAAATCAAAATGCCAGCTGGATGTATCCAGTAGAAACAAAAAATGTTGTTGCCCAAGTGAACTAAGTCTTCTTTTTAGATCAACTGTGTAGGAATACGTTGAATAAAACACCATTGTGAAAACTGAATGCTCGAAAGCGGAGTGGATAGTGCGTTTGTCATCGAGGGCTCCACACTCTCCTGGACACTGTCCGGTGCGGCAAGCGTATACACTGCCGAACTGGAAATTCGTTACCTGTACGGATTCACTGAGTTTCCTAACTGCATTGGATAATAGGAGTACAGTGTATCTGTTGTTGTAACAGATAATGGAACCGTCCAATGTGTTATACGATTTTGCATTATCTTCTACTTTTCTTTGGTGAAGCAAACTACTTTCTGCGTTGAAGCGAACGTCCATAGATGGGAAATGACAGGTGATCTTAGTCGCCGCTAACAAGTTTGTATCACCAGTTTGCGAATTTGGCACATGAAATTGACGTTTTCCTATCTCCTACAAGGATAAGAACGACCCATCTGCACTTGTGACAGAGCACTTAGAGTGAAATATATAACTAAAGACTATAGTACTCTTGTTTGAACAGTCAGCGATAGACAGAACTCTGTTCTTGCTAAAACCAGCAAGATTATTGTTTCGGGCCTGAAAATATTGCTTTAAGTAATCGAGCGTTCCACTTTCCTTGAGTAACTATTATACATCTGAAAACATATAGTGGAGCAACACTCCTGGTCGTCATTCTTTGGCTATAGGCCTTATTGGCTAGCTCTCAAAACATTAAAAAAAATTTAACAACAACAACAACAACAACAACAACAACAACAGTAATAACGAAAGTAAGAAGAAGAAGCATAGCGTCATGTAAATAACAAGAAGTTTGGTGGAAGTAAATTGACACCAGAGCTAGTAAACTACCTACTTTTTGTTATTAACATAATTAACTAAAAATTACAATTACTCTCCCTTTTTCTACATTACAATTAACTACGAACTATTCGCAATAATGCACAGTACTTCATTTATGTGAATAACCATACTAAATCGCTAAAAGAAACAAACTATCACTCCCTATGAATCGATGTAAAAGGATTCATGTCAGACATGTATCGATGTAAAAGTACGGGCTAAATGATTAAGTGTTGTCACTCCTTCCGTTTTGTAAAGGTCGCAGTCAAGAGTTAAATGACACGTATAAAGAATCTCGATGACGATCAGAATATCATTTAGGCTACTGGTTGTCACTATAATTGGCGTTTACAGTAATAATTACTATTTTAGCACAGCGTTAACACAACTGAATTCTGATACTTGTTTGCCTACTTGTTTGACAGTCAATGTAAATAAACGTAACAACTGAACCAACAATAATAATAAGTCTACACTGCCTACTAATGGGGTTTGTCTCTCTATGTTTCCTTGGGCGTCTCGAGGGTCTACATTATTTTGTTTGGAGCTTGAAATAGCTTTGTATGTTATTTTTCCGACTCACTTTGTCATTAAATTTTTCCTATATTCGTTTATACGCTCACTTTCGTATTTCGACCTCCGCGCTTATCGCTATATTCGCCTTCTCATTACTTCTTTTGTCCCCGCCAGTCTACGTAAAAAACCTTGCTGTTGTTCATCATCATCATCACTTCACGGATGGTTTGTTCAGGTCTCAAATAGGCAAAGATTAGAGCTGGTCACTCCATCGCTTCCTCGGACGTCCCACACCTCTCCGTCCCCTCGGCATATAGTTCCAGAGTTGTTTGGGGATGCGGCCGTCATCCATTTGGCAAAGATATTCCCACCAATTCAGCCGATAGTGGGTGACCCTGTTGAGTATACTCATAATATTCAGTTCCTGCTGTATTTTGTTATTTTTTTATTTCCCTCTTATCGCAGTCCATACATTATATCCATATAGAAAAGCAGAAGACGGCAAAGGTTTGGTAAAATTTCACCATATTACCTTTCCGTACTTGATTTTGAACGTTGTGCACCCCCTAACACACACACACACACACACACACAGATCGTGCTCATACTCTAGTTTAACGCTTAAAGTTTTCATTCATAGTA